>JAILYB010000090.1:0-600000 GCA_021437785.1 Rhodomyrtus psidioides
ACTTTGCTTTTTCTTGATGCCCAAGATTGAATTTTTCTCTCTTCTTTCTTTTTGAGATCCCATCTTTTCTTTTCTTTTGGGGATCAGAATTTTCAAATGAATGTGCTAGATGTACAGCTTGAATCTCAGCACTCAAACATTAATCTAGGAATTTTTCACAAATCCTGTGTTTTGAACTCTTTCGCTCTTGAAGTGACGTCGCTTCCGTCTTGGAATATGCAATGATCACCAACGGGTTTGTGAAACGAGCGTATAGGCTCAACTGGGCTGTGCAAAGGGTAAAAGTGTATAGGATAGAGAAACGAATGCTTTTCGTCATCTTAAAGCACCTGAATTACCATAGAAGTTAAAATGACAAGCAACACACGAAGATTGATGCAAGTCTGAGCAAGAGAACTTCTAACCATTTACCTCCTGATACCTCCGGACGTACCTCCAGTTTGCCCCATTGTGGGGTGGTTCTTGACAGGGGTATAGAATGAAACCGTCGTTCAAAGGGTTATCAATGGTCACCTGTAGTGTTTATGATAGAGAAACGAATGCCTCCGTCGTCTCAATCCATGTAATCACTGCGAATAACCTTTACGTCCGTAGGTCAAGGTATTGCTATCCTTACCACTCCACTTATCTCTTAAGTGTGTATGGGACGTGTTTGGACCAGGCTTCCCTCTTGTCTGAGGAAACATCCTTTTGAACGGTTTAAGCAACTTTTATTGGAAAAGTTCATTTTGCTTTCTCCAAAACTTATCCTCCAAGGGGATTTATGATGCACAATGTATATTTCAACCATGTTTAGATAATCTCCAAGTTTAAACATGAGTGCCAATGCCATGATTGTGAGAATTTTGCATTTTTATTGACATGATAATTGAATGCATGCTAGATTCCAAGAAGCCTTTCAAATTCTAGCAATAAAGATCCCGACAGTCTTAAAACCTAAGAGGTTGGGAAAGGAATACTTACCTGCCCAGCGCGGCTAGGGATCCCTGAAAAACATAAAAGGGATATGTCGGTGTATGCTATCGAATTTCAGAAAATTAGAACGATACACCTTACCCTTGATCATGCACTCCAATGGAAGTGGATAGATTCATGAAAATCTGCATTTTTCTTAACAACACAAGATGGTTAAGTTGTTCTAAAATTTCTTGAAATTCTCAGTCTTTGGAGAAAAAGGACGTGCACCTGACCCCCACGACAGTAAGTCCTCTTGATCATGCATTCCAATCTGAACGCCAATATGTAGATTATAGAAAACGGCCATTTCGACCTATGGCGATGACGCCTTCGTCTGATGGGGGCAATGAATCTTGCTCGATGGTTTCATTCATCTTTGGAACGTGCTCCATGCCATTCTTCGGAGTTCCTTATTCAAGAAAAAATGAATTTTTATCAAAATGTATGCTAAAGCATGTGGTGTGGAAGCGATACTTTTTACCCTCCACTTGATCTTATAGCCAAAGATCATTTCTTGAATGCTTGACTTCCGAAACTGTTATCTCCAAAGATCATCTCGCCTTGAAGTTGAGTCGGCGAGTTCTTTTCTTTTGAGTCCTTTTGAGTGCCAGTAATTTTCTGTTGAAATTAGGGCAAATTTATATTAGGAGAAAGATCATTGAGGACCAAATTAGAACGACACAAGTCACCCTTCACTCAAGTTTGTATCTTGAGGTTTAACTCTGATGTAAACGACTCTTCTATCACGTTCATTGATCCTGCTGGGAATGAAATGCCACTTTTTCCTCCAGTCGCGTAGATGATTCGCTTGCCCCAGTTAGGCATGACTTGTCATGGCTATGTAATGCTTGCCCCAGTCAAATGGTTCTATTCATTTTTGCATTTTCATGCGATCCCTTATCCAGTTTGGATTATCTCTTACTTGGATCTTCACTTGACTTTTCACCTTTGAAGTGTCGTCCTTCCAATGCTTGAGAAAGTCGTTTGCTTCATGCATCTTTGTCACTTGTGACCATCCTTATGATGTTCTCCTCTTTGTTGGACTCCTGATAATGTCCTAATGGCGTATTCTGACACAGAAAGAAATGGTTCTGTATTAGCAAATGCAAGAAAAAGGAGTAAATTGGATACGACACCCAACTACCCTTCTTTTGTCAATTGTCGACATTTATCTCTTGATTGAGTTCATCCCAATATTGTATGCTGATATGGACAACATTCGTCGAATCCCTCTATCCATGCTTGAAGGTGTTGATAACATCAATAATCCATTTGCCCCAGTTGGGCGGCGTCTATCTTGGCCAAATGCCTTAGCATTTTTCACATCATTTGACGATTTTCAATCCTATTTGAAGAGGTCTTTGTACCTGTACATGAAGCAATGAGTATTCATCCATGTTTAACTTTACATAAATCACCAAGGAACGTGATACTCCCTTTGAGGTATTTGCATTTCCGTTGATCAAGGAAATCGTCTCTTTTGGTTGCTTTGCCCTTGTAGGGCATGTCTTGACGTTTGCCGTCTTTGATCTTGATGACTTGCTCCAATATGCTATCTTGGTGGCGCATGAGAATCTTCCCCCCAGCTTGGTCTCTTGACAGGAAAGGAGGGGTTTTCCCTAATGAACATTCTTTGCTGGTTTTGGTTATTTATCTCAACCATCTGGATCTTTGATCGCTTTTATCTACCTCTTGGTAGCTCGACATCTTTGAAATTTGTCGCATGACGTCTTAGCGACCTTCTTAGTAGTTCTGTGAACTTGAGTCTTTCATCTCGGGATAAATGTCCACCGATCTTGACTTTCTTTGATATTCTCAGTATCCCCCAAATTAACAGTAACCGGTTCTTCTGAAGAAGGAGGCGTTGATTCCTCAAAGGCATTCCATTCTCTGCGGATAGACGCGTAACCTTCATCCTCATCTTCTTCCTCCGTCCCATTGTCCCAATGGACCGCCTTAGGATCGTACTTTTCTACTGGAGGGATTTGTATGGTTATTGTCTTTGGACAAGATGCTTCAAGTTCAGTTGTGTCGTCTTCTTCTTCTTCCGGCAATCGAATCACGACAAGCTTGACTAGACAATCTTCTACCTTATTCAAGCTGTCAAGCTCTTTCAGTTTAATTACCACAGTCTTAGCGGTTTCAATCCTTGACATAGTGTTGTCAAGGTCCCTTGAGGAGATTTCGTCTCTCAGTCGACAATGTCGGTCGTTGTTACCTAGTACTGCTGATGTTGCGGATCTCGGGTATTCTCTTTTTCCTTTGAATAATTCAGCTGAACCCCGCTGTTGATCCTTTGATCTCTTTGTTTCGGCATACTGCTTTGTGCCAAGCTTAGTATCCCTCATCTGGTCAAGTGATGACTTAGGTTCTTTAGAAAAAGGCTTTTCCGATCGAACAGGATCATCCATGCCTCCCTATTCGTCTGATATGATATCTTCCATTCTCTGATAGCAGCTAAGGGGAGTAGAGTACTTTACTTTAAAGTTGTATCCTCCAAAGTCCTGACCCAGGTTGTCTATAATTTCACCTATTTCAGGTGCGTTAGCCATGAATATGCGATCTGCTAGATTTCACCTCTTGGCTTTCAGTTCGTCCTCTTCGAATTCTTCTTCTGACTGAATGACCGGCCCAAGACTGTCTATCAGATTTTCGTGCGGGATGTCCCAGGTGCTACCCCGCTCAGTTCTGATCATGAAATGGCTTCCTTCCAAAGATAGGGAAGCTTCGACTCCTTCGAATTCTTTATTGGTAATATCGGACATTATCCCCAAGCTCATCATCTTGGCGATACATAGCTTCTTTACGTCTGCAGAGATCTCACCTGCTTTTGGGTATAATGAAGCGGTCGTTAGATGGTCGGTCAGCTTAAACATGTCCACCTTCAGCTGGAGGTGGTTTTCCTCATTTTCAGTAAATATTGCCCCAATTGCTTGATTATCAGGGAGCGAGTTTTCTTGTACGTTTGGAGCCACGTTGTCAAATTCCAAAATCTGACTTGTCAATCTAAGCTTGTACCTCCAGCTTAAGGATATAGTAGTCATCCACATTATGTCCCATTCCGCCCATATGGTAGACACAAGTCTGGCTCTTGTCAAAACCAGGATACTTAACAGGATTTGCCCTAGGTGGTTCCTTTGCCACAAAATGTTGTTCTAGCAACATCGGGAGTAGCTTGGACAAAGGCCTCGGGAGTTGAGAGAACTGCTTTTGGGGTTGCCTCTTTCTAGGCTCTTGCTCTTTTTGGTGCCGACCATGATGATCCCTACTTGGTTGTTTTCTAGTAGAAGCTTCATGTGGCCTCATTTCTCTTAAGGCTCATTCGAACCTTTCAGCCACCTTTATCAAATGTGCAATGGTCTGACGTCCCGAGGCATCTAACCTGTCGAAGTATTCGTAGGGGAATGCTTTCGGGAACAAATTAATCAGCTCGTCGTCTGGGATTGACAGCTTTATTTGGGTCGTCAAAGCTCGCCATCTCTGGGCGTATGTTATGATCAATTCTCCTCTTGCCTTTGAGGTTCGTAGAAGGTCTTCCCTCGTCGGGGCCGTAGCTGTGTTGAACTTATACTGTCTGAGGAAGTCCTCTGCAAGATCTTTCCACCCGTTATAATCATCCAGGTCCAATTCAATGAACCAAGCCAGAGCGGCGCCAGCTAGATTTCCTTGGAACATGTTCATCAGTAACGGAACATAGTCTGAATACTGCGTCATCTTGCGTAGGTAATATTTGAGGTGAGCGCGTGGACAGCCTGTCCCATTATGCTTCCTCACGAAGTCCCGTTCCTTGTAGTCAGGAGGGGTCTCCACCTCAGCGAAGGGAGATATCTTGTCTAAACGAGCCAATTCATAACCTTGGCTGCTCAAGCATTCTTCGATCTTGGCTAATCTTTTAGCCTCCACCTTGATTTTTACGGTCTGCTTCCCCTTTTTCCTCATTCTCGAGGTTGATAACAACATGGGACGCTTTTTGTTGTGACGGGGTGTTCGGCTCACGAATATCCTCCTCCGCCCGTTGAGTATTTCCCTTCGTTTCTTTATCAGCTATATCGGGTGCAAGTGATGGATTTGAGTTGTTTAGGAACCATTGTCTGTCTGGCTTGGGAGGCTTCCGGCATTGCCTTAATATCAGCCATCATAGTTGCCATTGAACTATTTGATATTTCCCTATCAAAGGAAAGAAGGTTTGTGTCAGAACAGCATACAAAATGGGCAATTGGAATTGATACAATTTACCCTTCGTTCCTTGGGTCTTGGCATTTTCCTTTCACTTGGATTCTTTTGCCTTGACCTGTCGACATCTTTCATATAAGTGATGCATGCATGATATGTATGATGCAAGTGATCTAAGATGATTCATGTTTGCAACGAAAAATGGATTCGTGCCTTTCACTTTGTTCACAGAGAGCATTTCTTATCAAGCATGTCAATCTATAGAGTTTGAATTCTTTCTTTTCGAATGCTCTTTTCAAAGAGACTTCTAACTGTTAAGAAACTTTTTCAAGTTTTCTCGAGAAGTTTGTTCGCAGATTGAGCCATTATGACGCTCTTGAAATCATCTATCCTAAATGCATGTGTGAGATGATATGAAAAGTGGGTGCTCCCTATTCTGCCATCTGAAGTCGTTGCTTCTTAGGGTCTTGACTTTGTTTATCACCTGAGAGGAAAAAGATAGGAAATATTTATTTCCACATCTGATTGAAACTTATTTAGGAACGATACGTCCTTTTTTACCAAGTGGGATGGCTCGGCATCGTTCTTCTTGGAAGCGTTGTTGCTATGGCGAAACGCTTTTTGTACTCAATAGATGAATTTCATTCCATTACGTTCCATGAGTGATAACCAAGGTTTCGGGGACTTGCCCCACATATCACTATGGCAAATCTGATGTCTTCGTCTTTGGCATGCTTTTTGGATAGGGAAATGATTTGCCTCCAGCAACTGAGTACTCCACCTTGAGTTAGCTGATTTAGCCATATGAAGCTCCATTGTATCACGCTAACGCCTTCCTTGTTGGTTGAGTCAATCACTTCCATGTCAGGTGGTTTTGGTGTTTGACCTTCTTCAATCTTTTCTGACACTTTTGTGACAACAGAGGATGAAACTTCATCATGATTATCCGGAGGTCTCGGCCTTTGATGTTGTACGATGCTCGACACTTTTTGGGTTCTGTCACTCTCCTTCTTGAGGTTGAGTGATCTTTCGCCACTTTCGCTCCATTGATGCATTTCAATCTGTTTAGAGAGGAAGAAAGATGTTTGACTTTTGATTATGAAATTCAATTACTAAAACAAGTACTCCCTCTTGATTAAAGGTGGGCAACGATCATATCTTCATGGTCTTCTCGATTTGTCATGACTTCATGCCACTCCTCAATCACCCTACTACTCGAGATCCACAAGTGTAGATTTATCTCTATTTGTGTACATTTACACCTTGAAGTGTTGCCTCACGAATAAGCACTCAGTTTTCTTCATCCCTACATATAGAAAAAGAGATGATCATTTCATATCTTGAGAGGATTGAAATGAGGAACGATATACACCCTTTTATGGTTGAGTGATCATCAATCTCATGATGAGAAACACGAGTGTTTGTACTCCTTGAGACGTGCTTCAATTGGCGATTGTGCCATGTCACATTGGCCTCCAGTTTTGAGGGTTCACAATTGAGTCTTCTTTAAAGGGACAAATGTCGACCTCACACAATCCTTTTATTTCACCTACATGACATGTGGAAGGAATATGTCAATTGTTGCATAACAGGCTCTAATTGAAACGATAACAGATTTACTATCCCCAGAGTATATTTCCTCAGCTCCCATCACTTTGAGCATCAGAGATGAAGGAATGTTCCTTAACGATCCTCATTCATCTTTTATAATCACCTGCAAGTGTGAGTGACCATGGCATTGTTTAAACAAATCAATTTAATTTGGAACGAATACACCATTTTCAACTTAGAGAGGTCGATCCAAATTAGGCATGCCCCTTTTTCGTGTTGTCTTGTTCTGGGCTTATCATTGTCGATTCATCTTATTTTGGAAACCCCATGGGTGGCTCCTGATGAAGACGCATCTCCTTTCATGTTACAGGGGAAACAAGCCTCGCATCATTGGCCTTCAGCCGTTTTGACCTGTTGGCAAAAGAAATAACCAAGCAAGTCAAGTATAACACTCGAAGTTTTTATTGGAACGATTACAGTTTTACCATCGTTTGATCATGTCTCGCATGCGAATAGATGAAGGAATCTTCAATAAATGTATGTCATGTATAACCTGTCAGAAAGGAGACACACTTAGCATTTTACATAGCAAAGACATCTCTCAATGAGGTCGCCTCTTATAATGAAAGCAAGGCGACAATGCATATCCCATAATCCCTATTTACGGGCTTCTGATGTCCGCCAAGATTTCAAGATAAGAGGATACGTCATTAAAAGATCGATCCATGGTCATCAACCAGATACCCATTTTATTCCAACGTTTAATACGCAAATGGGGGCATTAATCTTGAAAGATTGCTTTGTGACATTTTTCTAGTAAAAATCATGTGATCATTATTTTAAGAAATCACTAGGCAAAATGTGATTTCTAAACATGGCTTTAACTTCATGCCCCGAAATCTTGAATTGGAAGAATTTTAGACAAAAAGAAATGTCGTCTTAATCCATGATTGAAAATTTGGATGAACCATCTATTCTGTAGGGACGGCTCAGAAGTGTTCCAATTTCGTATCTAAAATTTATTGTCAAAATTCTCATTTGTAAACTCAAACACCCAGGGCGTTCGGTTGATTTCCATGAATTTCCTATCATGAAATTTCACTAGGAAATGAACAAGTAGAGGGAGAAGTCATACTTACAGTGATCAGCGGGATTTTTTTTTTTTTTTTTTTGGTTTTAGGTATACCAACCTCTCACAGACATGCGCATGAGACAAGTGTGTATACTCTAAAAATCGAAAATCAGGTGAGAAACCTACGGCTCAGGCTCCCACGATCCACACGAGGCAGATTCCTCCCCAAGGGTACCTACCCAAGAGGGCTAGATATCGCAAATGCAGATGGTAGGCGGGAACGAATACGAAAGTCTCAAGTGCCATCAAACACAAGATCCTTTTCGCACCATTTCCCTATCTAAGGTAACCTAGAGGTGGTTGCAGTCGGGGTTTGACCGCCAGTGTGTGCAATGTGTCGTGATCATCACAATGCAAAGTCATGCACAGCAGTTTGTATCAAAACACCGCTTCGGTATGTGCATAAAAATAAACATACATTCCCAACTCCAACCTGCAGGAAAGATGTCAACAATCACGCCACCCCTTATTTCTCCAATCTGCAAAAACATCTAACACAATAGTTAGCATACGTACCTCACCTTCGAGAGCATCTGCAGAAAATAAGGTCAGATAAACCAAACAACTTTTTAATCGGCTCAAGTCCTCTGGAATTCGTAACCAGAGATTCTGGTTTAGAATAAGTCCCCAGCGGAGTCGCCAGTCTGTCGCGACCCTCTCCCGAGCTGTGAGGCGGGGAGCGGGCTAATGGGCCGCCCGATCGCTGCATGATCGGACGCGGGCCTCTCCCAAGGTCCATTACCCAAGTCGCAACTGCCGGATATACGTGGTCGACCTTCAGTGTGGTCTAGTGACATGTGATGAGTGTACATGCCAAGGAGTCGCCACCAATCGTTTCGTGGAGGGTACGATCGGAAACCCTATCGAATAGTTGGGAGTGGTCTATTCGATTCTGCGGAAACCAGAGAAGTGGGTTCGGGGACTTAGTTACGCCAACTGTCAGAGTTGACGCCCTTTCGGTACCTATGTTAAATGGTTTATCTGATCCTAGGATATTCATACAGATGAGTGGGGTACAGATCCTAAATCTAGGAGTTCATGCAGATGGGAATTACTACCCTATCACCCACAATCAATAGAAATAAGTGCGCAAATCAAGGATCCAGTACATGCGGATAAAACACATGAAATCAGCATGTCATCCTTAATGAGGCCCTATTAGCCTAGAGAAATATCAATCAAGGCTTAGGAGTGATTTGGACATGATTCGCCCCTGAGGGGGAGAATCGTAATTTTGAATGATTCGGGGAAAATTTACCCTTAAAAGGGTAAATCTGTCATTTTAGATGAATTGGGAAGTCAAAAGATGGAGGAAATAAGATTGGTCATCAATCCAATCCATTTCCTATTTTTCGGAATTTCCAGGATTTTTCTGGAATTTAAAAGTGATTTTACCCTTGGAGGGGTAAAATCGTCATTTTGGACAAAGATGAGGACTGAAAATCTCAAATATTAGGGTCGGTCGTCCACCTGACCCAAACCCTAACTTTAAGCAATTTTCAGAACTCGATTGAGACAAGAAAGACAATTTTCCCATTGAAGGGCAAAATCGTCATTTTGAGAAAAGAGGCGGGACTCGAAACCCAAAACCTAAGAATTGATCGCCTAATCGACCCTGATTCTTACCTTGGCATTGTCGGTCTTATCTTGCATACACAGCAGAGGCGACTTACCCTTAAAAGGTAATGTCGTCAAGTCTCGGAAAATTGGGTAAGAAACCCCAAAAATAGGGTTGACCAGTTGTCTGTGGTCAATCCTCGATTTTTGGGGATTTCTGGAGTGTCTAGGATTTTTCCCCAATTTTTCTATATTTTTTTGGAATTTTCTGGCATTTTCTAGCATTTTTTGGATTTTCTGAAATTTTTCTGATTTTTTTTATTTTTTAAAATCATTTTTCGATTTTTTTATTTAAAAAATATTATTCGGGCCGGGTCGGGTGACCCGGCCCACGGCCCGCGGGTGGGCGGTCCGACCCCCTCGGACCCAACCCGAAACGGCGCCGTTTCCCAATTCCCGCTGAAATTTCGAATTCCCGCCTAAACTTGAACGGATGGGCTAGATTGCGCCACGTGGCGGACCACGGACGGGCCGATCTATCAGAAGCAATCGACGGTCCAGATTAAAGGGCCCTATGAAACTACAGCCGTCCGATCAAAATGTTTTTTAATTTCCGGAAAAAGCCAGACCTTGACACGTGGCACATCTACCACCGTTGGATCAATTATCGTTTTTTTTTATTCTGTTATAACGACGACGCTGACGTGGCTGCCACGTGGACGCCACGTCAGCGCCACGTGGGCGTTGACCAGTCAACCTTCGTTGACTGGTCAACAGGGCTGCCGGGGAAGATGACCGGCGCCGGCTCTGCTTCGCCGGCGCCTCGTCGGAAGGCGGTTTCCCCACCTACAGGCCACCAAAGCTTGCGAAACCAACGCCGTTCAACTCGTCTCGATCTCCTCTACAACATGTCGAAGCCTTGATATAGCAGAATCACTATTCACGCGCATGCCATCTCTGACCGAAATTAATCTCCGGCGAGCTAACGTCTTAACTGTTTCTAGAGATATCTGGGCCTATTAATCGATCAAGAAGCATCACAGGAGATTGAAGAGGCTTACCTGACCGTTGCGGAGCTTCGGTTTGGTCTAGAATGAGCCACGGAGCTCGCGACCGATCCGTCTTGGTTGGAGGCCGACTCGGCGATTTAGGCGGTGAAATGATGTGCAATGAAAAGCGAAAATGCTCAGTGATGCAAGACGAGGGAGTTGCAAGTCAAAACGCAACAAACGACGCGCCGGAAGTCAAGATGCCATTAGAGATCGACCTCAAGCTTAGAGACTCAACTCACCTGTTTCTGCGATGAACTGACGAATGAGCTAGTTCATTGCGTTCGCAAGGTCGAGACGAAATCGAAGATGGCAACAGCATGGCTTGGCGAAGTTTGGAAGGCACTGGCCGAGCCTTTGAAGCCTTCGGCCCCGCACTCCTTCCATGGCGGACGGTCCCCCTCTCTCCCTCTCTCTCTCTTTCTCTCTGCCTAGCTCTCTCTTGGCTCTCTGTGCGTTTCTTTCTCCTTCTCTCTCTCTCTCTCTCTCTCTCTCTCTCTCGCTCTCGTTCTCGCTCTCAGTTTGCGCTCCTCTTACTCCGCGAGCTCCTCCTCCGCGACTTCTCCCTCTCGCTTACTCTCTCTCTCGTCGTCTGCGTCCGTTTTTCACGAGCTCCCCTAACCAACTCCCCCTTCAATTAACGTCCCCAACTGATCTCCCCTTCCTCTTCTTTTCTGTTCGTCCGCCTCTCTTTTTTTGTTTTCGTTCTTGGTGCGCGAAGAAGCAGAACGTAACGTTCTGTTCTTCTTGGTCTGGTCAACCGGGTTGACTGGGTCGGTCAATCCGACCCAGTTGACCTGGTTTGAATATTTTTGTTCAAATTGGGTGCCAAGATGAGCAGATATCATACAATTGACTCGAAAATCAGGTTCTACGTCACAAATTTCATCTAGGAAATGTAAATTTGGGTTAAATTGATTTGAATTTGTGTAAAAGCCCCAAATCTAAGACAAGATCCGAATTTGACTTTTGTCAAATTGAGGTTCCTAGCGGACGAATCGACCCCAATTGAACTGACCGTTAGATTTAGGGGATCGAATACTATAGGGAGAAAGCATTGGGGTTCAATGGGTGCCCCTCGAAAAAGTTTAATTTTGGATTTGGCATTTTAGGGGCCAGAATGAAAAGAATTTTATGCAATTGGGTCCCTAAAGCCAAAATTGATCAAATTTCAGTACAATTGAACCAAATTGAAATGTCGGGCAATCAAGATGAATGTCAAGATTCTTAAAATGCAAAGTATTGCAAATAGAAGGACTCAAAACATATTTTTTGACAAATTTAACCCTGTGCGTTACGAAGAAACACACAAAATTAAACTTGAATTTTAACTCTTGATGAGGTCAAAATGATAAGAAAATTAAAATAAAAATATTGACTATTTTCCTATATTTTTGTGACCTCAAATTCTATTTTTTGTTGATTTTTCTAGTATTTTCCTATTTTCTAAAAATACTAAAAAATGTGAAAAATATGAAAAATTATTTTTTGGTCAAGAATGGTTCCTTGGGCTTGGCCAAGGTCACCAAAGTTGATTTTGTAATTTTTTGACTTTTTATGAATTTTTTATGATTTTCAAAAATAAAACTGAAAAATACTTGTTCAAAAATCAGGTGTCAACACCCTAAACGACGTCGCCTTCTCATTAATCCATACGACACCGTTTCCACCCTTCGTTTATTTTCTGATTTTAAAAATCATTTTCAGATATTTCTATTTATTAATCGGACGGCCACTAGAATTTAAGTTCGATTTATCTCAACCGTCCGATCCGTTAATTCGAATAACAGTCCCTAACGGTCGCGCTGACTCGACACCACGTGGACCAATCACGCATCGCCACCTAGGCCTTTGACCTGCTGACCACGCCACATCAGCTTCGTCTTCAACCTTTCGACCCCGGCAAAATGGACGGCTGAGGAACTCCGATGACGATCTGACGGTGGATTATCGACGTACCGGAACGAGACCGGCGGCAATCGACTCGAAATCGCTTCTATTTTAACATATCTCAAGATTACGCGAATCCATTCACTGAATCAAGCACGATCGAACATGAACCAGTACGTACACATACACTCAAATCGCTCGATTCATAGCGTAATGAACCAATTCACTAACAGGGAGGCATCATTCAATGTTCAAGAGACTTACCTCGAGCTCCGATCGAGCTCGCTCGGCCCAGATTTGGCTGGGGAAAGATGAACAGTGGCTCGACAATGGAGGTTGGATTGGAAGACTCGATTGGGCATGTTAAGACAAAACCGATGCAAACAAGATACACGATGATGGTCAGTGATGTTCAGGGAATGAAACGCCCACACTAATTGCATGAATGATCAAGAAACGCATGAATCGCCATGAAAGCTTGAAGAAACACTCGAGACTACAACTCACCTGTTCTCGCGGATTCCTTGTGCGCGGCCGGCGGCGATCGATTCCGGGGACTTTGGACGACCTTCTGGTGGCCTCGTATGGCTTTGGTTTGGCCTGGGAAGACCCAACCAGCGCCCTGCAATTCGAGCTCAAATTCTCGACGACGGGGGCCGGAGAACGAGCTCTGCTTCGCGTTTTTTCTTTCTCTCTCGATTCAGTTTCAACTTCTACAACTGAATCTCCCCTCTATTTCAATAGAAAGCGATCATGAGCTTATATAGCTCGTTCGATTTTTGGCGCCGAACGGGAGACTGTGTACCGGCCTCAATTGCACGTGTGATCACGTGCAATTAGGTCGAAACGGCGTCGGAGAGGATGGGCATTCTGTCCAGTACCGTTTGGTCATCCGGCGAGCTCTATTTCAAGCGAATTTGGCATGAATTTGGACAAGTTTCATCTGAGTTTTGTCGCCGTTGACTTTTGCAGGTGCAGCAGCCTTGACCAACCGATTATTCTCCGTTCTGGCGACCATTGCTCGTGTTTTTGGTTCGAATCGATGGGCAATGATTCGAGGAACAAAACCCCTCTTCAAACTCTTCCGATCATGGTCGTTTTCTCCCTCAATTTAGCCATTGAAATTGACCCTGACACTGTTCATTCGTACGGTTCTCTGAGGAAGAAGAAGAGACTGTTCTGGACCGGTTTGACTGGTTCAACCGGCGGTCAGACCGGTCCGAGCCGGCCCCGACTTGCAATTTTTCAAATTAAATCCAAATTGACAGGAAATTTTTACAATTGAACCGCATAATCGAATCTAGGGCACGAATTCTATCTAGAAATGTGGTTTTGCCCAAAAATTTTCATCAATTTCTATAAATCACCCAAATTCCCATTTAATTTGAAATTGGGGATTGTGTAATTGAGGGTGTAAATGATCAAATTGGGTCAAACCACCTATGCCAATCGATTTAAAATGGTGAAATCCATTGGGTAGCATGTTTAATTTGCAATGATAGCCCTTGAATTGAAAGTAATTTCAATTTATGCTTAATTTCAAGGACTAAAATGCAATTTTAGTATATAATTTTGTCAAATCCGTGCAATTGAGCAAATTGCGCAAACAATTGGGCTAAATTGAAATAGGGGATAGTTAGATTGAATGTCAAGATCTTAAAAAATGCCAAAATTGCAAATTAGAAGACTCAATTGTTATTTTTTCTTCAAATTCAATAGTACGGGTTACAAAGGAACACCTAAAATTGAATCTGATTTTGGATTTTTTGTGAGGTCAAAAATACAAGGGATTAAAAATAAAAATATTGGATATTTTTCCATATTTTTGTGACCTCAAATGCTATTTTTCTTGAATTGTTTAAGTATTTTTCTATTTTCTAAAAAATATTAAAAAATATGAAAAATATGAAAAATTATTTTTTGGTCAAGAATGGTTCCTTGGGCTTGGCCAAGGCCACCAAAGTTGTTTTTGTAATTTTGTTGACTTTTTATGAATTTTTTGTGATTTTTCAAAAAATAAAAAGGCTGGGTCAAAAATCAGGTGTCAACCGCAGGTATGAAATCAAACTCCACTTGCCCCACTCCTATTCCAAACCAAAGCCAAAACTCAGCTACAAATGCCTTAAGCTGCTGTAGATAGATCCACACGCGCCTCTAACTTCTAAAGCTTGTTCAATTTCCTGCAAAAATTGTTGAAGAAGAGAAAACAGCAGACTCTGCTTAGTTACCATTCTAACAGCAAAAGGACTCCTCGATCTTGCCATCTTAGGCATCTCCAGGTCACGTGATGATATATAAAACATGACAAGCGAGAAAAGTCACTAGGAGTGGCTCCTCATTCCAAAATCTCGCCTTCCTCTAATTCAAGAAGGGAAAGACTAAACTTTATGAGCACGTTTGAAGAAGGGAAAATTACCTAGGGATAATTACGAATAAAAAATCTGAGATTGTCCAGCTGTTCATCATAAAAAGCCATTCATTGATACAACACCAACATTATTTGATTCTATAGTAGTCCCTATTGTGCCCTCTTCAAATTCTACAAATTCACCCGTTGTTACTTGATCAAAACCATAACTATTTGCAACGCTGTTGCCTACTTGCGGTACGATACTGGTATTTACAATCTCTACTTCTCTATTATATTGCTCAATATATTCACAAATAATACGACTAATGTTGTGCACTCTAATTATTACCATGTGTGTGTCATCCACTCTAAATATTACCATGCATGTTTTTCAATTCTTTTTGTGCAGGGAAAGAAAAATAATGCCTACAGTAAAAGGACTAATTAGTTATTTCTTTCATCGCCCCAAGCATCCATAAGTTCACATACATCAGCTCAGTATACCTGGAAAAATAGTCTAAAATCTTTTTCGAGAGTGATATCGTGAGCCATAAGCAGTAGTCTACTGATTTTGACGCGAAAAGAAGCTGCAGCATTGGTAACCATCTCCTCTGAGAAAACTAGTTCAGATAATTCTGGCAGTGGTCTGCTTGGAAATGAAAAAGTAATTAACAATGATGGTTACACTGAAACCATTGAAAGAAGAGTATGATGTTGATACCTATTCCGGAAAACAGCATAGTTGGCATGAATGAATAGTGATATGATTAGTAGCAGTAAGACATCTGAACAAATTGACAGGAAAGACAATCTTGATCGTTCAAAGATAACCCAAGCAACTGTCGCAACAATAATGATACCGAAAGAAAGATGCCGCCGCCTCCACAGTGGAACATCAGCAGCTGAGGGAGAAGAAGAATTCAAGTTTTCAGTAAAACTGTAACATGAAAAATGAGCATGCAGAAAAAAAAATGCTTTACCAGGTTCAATAAAGTTATGGTAATGTATCTAAATTTGTCACAATTATAAACTTCCTTTTGACAATAAATCACTGATCAAACAGGGAAAAGAAATGCTTCTAGACAGATTAAACTTCCTCAGGAAGGAGTCACAAGCATCTTATAACCAATCGACTGAGAACTGTCCAACAGAAGATGGAATTCAAAATGAATCCAGTAATCAAAGAAAGAAAGAGGTTCTAGATCTAGGAATGGAAGTCTTAAGTAAACAAAGGTACATGACTTCACCATGCCCCCATTCGCACCTACTATCTGGCCTATTCATTTTGGAATAAGAAAACAGCGAAGACGAAGAAAGAACTGCTTAAAATTAGCCATTTGACTGAACTTTTGGAAGAAGAGCCGACAAGATGGAACAGGTAAAGGAGATAAATCCAAGTTCCAACTAATGGATAAGAATCAAGATCCTTCCGGGTGAAGACTGCTTCACCCAAACGTATCAAGCAATTAACCAAATGAGAAAGACAATATGATCATATTCAAGGGCAGAAACTTTCGAACAACGAGAATGGCGCGTACTGTAACTGGTAGATAGCAACATATCCACATAGAAACTACTTTCCCTAGTCGCACCACTAACTTACCGTAGCCTTTCCTTGGCAACTGTGAACATCAATTCGAAGTAGGAAACAAGCATACATAAGCAAGAAGTTCGATGAACATCTAGGGTGAACAATTGCCATACCTATTCCACCGCCCATACATTGGTGGATGGTGGGTTGCCCACCCACTAAGAGTGGCTTAAGGTAATTTTTCTAAGGAAAAGAAGCACTCAGATAAAGCAGGCAATTACCAACAGAAATTCATGCCTTAATAATCATACTCAAGAAAGCAAGAATGACAAAGGACATGGGAGGCCAAATGACGAAATTGATGAACTGATCGATCATGATACAATGATCTCCGCGATCGTTATTACCTTGGCTAATGATCGTACCATGTCTTCATATCCACCTCCTCAACCTTCTTCATTGATACATCTAAAATAATTCTTCAGCATCATCATCAGCAATCTCGTCGTCCTCATTGTGTTGCCTAGAATTTTGTCCATCACCTATTTGATTAGTGGAAGGTATAGGAGTAACCTGTTGTTCATTTAGACGGAGGTGTTGCATGATCACTTGCATCTGAGACTGCGTTTGAAGCTCGAAGGATCTATGATGGGCCAATTCCTGATTCATTTTTCTGATCTGCTCATCTTTCTCTGCAAGCCGATGTTTGACCTCTTTAATCTCTTCATCCTTCTCTACAAGCAAATGTCTCAGTTGGGTCATTTCCTCATCCCTTCGTGTCCTCTTTCCAGCAATCGCACTGGAGGACAAACTTCCAGCAGCCTTTCCAGTGCAAACCCTTGTCATGGATCCCAGGCCATATGTTTGTCCTCTCATTGGCTCCACCAACAATGCCCGTTTGTCAACTGCTGGAAGTTCATCCGTACTCCCACCATCACCGCCACTAGCCGTACTCAGCAGCTCATCAAATTTTTCCTACATCAACAAAATAGATATGCAAATAAAATAACTTCATATATCTAACTACCATAAACATGAAAACATTCATGGTTTTCAACCGCGTTTCCATAAAGTCGAAAGCATAGAACCTTACATACCTTAATAGATTTCGCCCGATCGCTAATCCATGTCTTATCTTTTTTTTGAAATGTACGTTCAAATGTAGCTACGAACGTCGGCTCCATCCCCAATTCACGTGCCTACAAAATTGAAACACAAATTAGCAATTAAATTAAATTAACTGACCACATATTTAACAGAACTTACCATCCTTTTTCTATGCTCCGCAACGTTGATGGATCCCCCACCATATGTCGCAGAAACTTCAGTAGAACAAGAAGCTCGATTCTTTTTGTTCTGTTCACTCCTTTGCTTATATTTTTCACCAGCCCAGGTTATCTTCATTTCCTCCCAATCGTCGCCGTGGATAAAAGGTGGCTTTTTCATGGCTGTCTTTGCTCTATTCATCACTTGGCGAATGTGATCACCGGCTTTTTTCTTAAAAATTCTGTTAATTTCTCTCTCATCCTCTTCATCCCAGCTATACTTTCGCTGTAATCAACGGAAAAACAATCATTTACGCCGAACATAGTTTGTGAGAAAACAGAAGAACAAAACTCACCTTGAACTCGTTCCACCACAAATCTGTCACTTGTGTTGGAGCGGCAGTATAAGTAGTCCACGACCCCCTCCAATGGTTATTCACAATTTCATTAAGCTCACGTACTACCTCCGTAGCGTTTGTGAATATGCAAACAGTGACAATTCAGTTAACATCCATATCTAAAACCAAATGAAGGGATGACCGTAAATACTACATTTATGTATAAAAAAAAAAGTACTTACGAATCTCCATATGGCCTAATCATGGTTCGCCTATTTTCTTGAGTTGTGCTTCCCTCATCATGCGAGTGCTCAATTGAAGAAGGTGGAACAGAATCATGTGAAACTGAAGTACGTTCATGTTGGATGTCCAGTGGTTGAGGGTGAGATAAAAGGGCCGGGGACGAGCCAGGGGAAAAGGCCGGGGACGAGCCACAGGAAAGAGCCGGAGACGAGCTAGGGGAAAGGGCCGGGGACGAGCCAGGGGAAGGCGAAGGGGAATGGGAAGGGCATGGTCTTCCTTGTGAAGATACACCATGGATGTGGAGAGAATGGGAAGCGCCTCGTCTTCCTTGTGAAGATGCACCATAGATGTGGAGAGAATGGGAAGCGCCTTGTCTTCCTTGTGCAGATGCACCATGGATGTGGAGGGAACGGGAAGGGCCTAATCTTCCTTTTGAAGATGCACCATGGACGTGACCTCCACACTTATATTGACAAGCAAAAAATAAATTTCAAACCACAAGATCGAAATCGATAAATTTTTCAAAACTTAATGAGAAAAAGATGAGACACGACATACATTAGAGCACGAGATACTTATGCACAATCAAACTTTTTCACCTACAACATTGCATCTGTTCATGAACATCAGACACACATTATCAAATCACAATTCGATGCAATGAATCGCAATTCAGCATCGCCTTGCCATCACATGATAAGGATCAAATTCTTGAACTCAAGTTCAATCATTACCTCCTCTGAGCCTATACGACTTTGACTATTGGTCAAAGAGCGATTTAAACCATCATGGAATGGAATTGGATCAACAGTAAAGGAGATGATGCAAAATAGGGAACTTCCACGGTTCAAATTGATGAAGCTACTAAGCTCCTGACAATTCTTGAGGGGATCTTTCATTTTTAGTAAGATGCTTGGTGATTTGGAATTTGTTGAATCAAAGTGGCACTTACGCAATTTTGAGTCATGGCTACTTTTCCCACTTCCCACCGTATATCTATCCAAGCTCTTAACCGAAAACTAACCCACCAAACACTTTGCCCAAGTTTCTCGCGCGCATAACACAAAAAACCCACGGGGAGGAACAAATCAGAGATGGGCTCAAGCGCCACCCAGTTCGACAAAATAGTAATCGGTGGAGGCATCATGGGTAGCTCCACAGCTTACCACACTAGGATAACCCAACCCAAAGGCCAAAGCAAACACGAGGAAAACGACTTTACGAAAAACCCAAAAATCCACAAGAGAAACATTCTGTTCCCACCCCTAAACTCATCAAAAATACATGGTCAACAATATCAATAATAAAGTGAAAAAAGAGAGTCAAAAATCACCTGATCTGTCATTTTCAGCGGCGAAGCGGCAATGGTGAGGTGGTCGGCTTGTGGGTTTCTCGGATCTATGGGTCTCAAGCTCGGATCTCGAGCGGCTGACGTCGGCACAGGACTTTTCCTTAGCGAATCCACTGCCGGAGTCGAGCACGCGAAGCAAATGGTTCAAGAGCAACAGCCCCTTGGCAATCAAGACGAGGTTGCTGCTGTCAACGGCAAAAAATCAGGAGAGGGCAGCGACGACCTTCTCTTTGACCTTGAGAGAGCCGGAATCTAGGAGCTTCACGAGGACGGGGACCCCGAGCGACGGCGTTGAGGACATCGAGGACTCCGAGCGACGGCGTCGAGGGTGTCGAGGACGTCGAGGAATCGAGGAGCTTCACAAGTTCCTGTCGTCCTCAGCGAGGAGGAGTAAGAGGGAGTTTAGGGTGGAGATCTTCGAGTCGGGCGCCAAACTGGAGGCGGGTGAGGAGGTAGCGGGACTGGATGTGGACGGACTCGCGCTCGGAGGAGGAAGAGGAGGAGGGAGGGGCGGGGACGAGGACGAGGACGACGCAGTCGAGGAGGCTCGGTGTGAAGCGAGAGGCACCGAGAGAGGCATGAGAGAGAACGAGTTTGCCAAAAGAGGGGCGGCCGAAGCCCTAATTCTTTTTTTTTTGCAACGACCTCATTATTTCGTTGCAAATTTGCAACGAATCCATTATATTCGTTGCAAATTTGCAACGAATCCATTATATTCGTTGCAAATTTGCAACGAATAGATTATGTCGTTGCAAATTTGCAAAGAATATAAGACTGTCGTTGCAAATTTGCAACGAACCCATTATTTCGTTGCAAATTTGCAACGAACCCATGATGGTCGTTGCAAATTTGCAACGACAACGTTCTTTCGTTGCAAAACAAGGGAGCAACTATTCTGCCGACAATTTGCAACGAAAGACCGTTGTCGTTGCAAATTTGCAACGACCATCATGGGTTCGTTGCAAATTTGCAACAAACCAATTATTTCGTTGCAAATTTCCAACGAATAAATGATGGTCGTTGCAAATTTGCAACGACAACGGTCTTTCGTTGCAAAACAAGCGAGCAACTATTCTGCCGACAATTTGCAACGAAAGAACATTGTCGTTGCAAATTTGCAACAAACCAACTATTTGGTTGCAAATTTGCAACGAATATCATTGATTTGTTGCAAATTTGCAACGACAATGTTCTTTCGTTGCAAAACAATGGAGCAACTATTCTGCCGACTATTTGCAACGAATAAGTTAGTCGTTGCAAATTTGCAACGACCATCATTGGTTCGTTGCAAATTTGCAACAAACATCATGGGTTCGTTGCAAATTTGCAACATAATTACTTTTCGTCGTGACAAGTTTTGCAATGAAAACATTTTTTGTCGCAAAAATACCCGAGATCTTGCGATGAAACATTGTTCTCGTCGCAAATTTGTGACAAATAATTTTTCGTCGAAATTTTACGACGAGTAATTTTTCGTCGCAAAAGTAACGACCGGAGATTTTGCGACGAATATTTATTTCGTGGGGATGAAAAAATAGAAATTCCGTACAACTAAATTCATCATCTTTTTTTTTCTTCCTCCAACTTAGTGATTGCATTAAATCATATTTAAAGTTGTGAACATATCCGAAGTCTTTAGATAATGTCTATGCGCGAAATCCTATCCCAAAAAATAAAAAATAAGACGTGACATTTTTTATATTTTCAAATTAGGAAAAGCTATCTAAATTAAAGAGAAGAGGCGTGCCCAACACTCGAGATATCATCGAAATCCAAGAGATCACAAGGTTAAGTTAATTTAAAAAATAACTTGATTTATTACAGATTAAATTAAGATTACCATAGCCTTCCTAAAAAAAAATGTCCTCTACGGCACCAATTAGTGCTTACATTGATTTTGATACAAACACCCCCAATCGGTAATGCTTAAAACATCTTAAAAACAAATCAAGATTAATGTCAAATAATCCAACTTTGGCAGCACAATGTTGAAATCAAAATCCGTTTGAGAAGATTACCTAACTCGAACGATCTGCTAAGCAAATTGGACGAAGGCGGGACGATCAAGGAATGTAATAATGGGAAGATTCTGCATGAATGTAATAATGGGAAAATCTTATTAATTGATCCTTTGTTTACTTCTTTCCTCCGGACAGATACGTATATTCGACTCTTCAAATGTCCGTGCCCAAATCGTTTCTTGTCGATATGATAAATATGCAAACTATGCGCTCCTCATATTTAGGCCCAATACTAAAAAAAAAAAATTCTAACTTTAGCATTTATAATATTCATATTTAAAAAAATTTATCTTATAAAAAATATCTAACTTTTATTTTTATCTCGATTCTTCTCTAAACATTTACTTTTATGACGAATTTTTTTTCCTAATTTCCCAAATGGGGTAAATCCATCAGCATAAAGATTCGGCATTTTCATCATCCCAGTATACCATACAATCCACTAAAGTGGGTTTTCGTGCCTCAGGGAGTGAGAGAGTGAAGCATAGGGGAGAGAGCTCAGAAGCTGGAGTGTGAGAACTCCACGTATGTATGTTCACATAGCCTGTTCCAAGTCAAGATAAAGGAGGAGCGCAAGCCGTACAAATTTTGCAACGAAAAAATGATATAATTCGTTGCAAATTTTGCAACGAACTATATAATTCGTTGCAACATTTGCAACGAACAGTATAGTTCGTTGCAAATTGCAACGAAAAAATTATTTCGTTGCAAAATTTGCAACGAATTATATAGTTCGTTGCAATAATTTGCAACGAATTATACAACTCGTTGCAAATGTTGCAACGAACAATATAATTCGTTGCAAATTTTGCAACGAACTATACTGTTCGTTGCAAATGTTGCAACGAAATAATTTTTTTGTTGCAATTTGCAACGAATTATATAGTTCGTTGCAACATTTGCAACGAATATATAATTTCGTTGCAAATTAGCAATGAAATTTGTTCGTCCCTAATCTTGTCGCAAATTTGCGACGAATTTGATTTTCGTTACAAATTTCGTTGCAAATTTGCAACGAAATTTGTTCGTTGCAAATGTTTCGTTGCTAAATCCATGTTTTTTTGTAGTGTGAGCTGCAGGTTCGCCACGTGTAGAGGGTGATTTTGGCTGTATTTATCCCGAAAAGCCAAGGGAAAAGGCACGCAAAAGAAGACACGATCTGAGCGGTTACAGAATTAGGCGGCAATCCCATCAAGCACAGCGGAAAGGCGCGAAAATTGTTAAAAGCCTTATCCACGAGGGTTACCAAAGGAAAACGTGCTTAAAAAGCTAAGGCGACAGCTGTCATCGAAAGAAAACGTACTTAGAGCCCAAGGCAGCAGCTGTTCGACAGTTACCAGAGTAGGCCTAGTCATCGAAAAGAATGTACTTGGGGCCCAAAGTAGCAGCTGATCGACGGTTACTAGATTACGCCTATAAATACCAACGGGTATCCAACAGCAAGCCCCCCCACAACACATAACAAATAAGTTTTTATCTTTTCAATTAGCTCTTAGTTTAGCTATAGTTTTCAGATTCCCGTCGTTGATTCAATTCCGACGTGTCATTTTTAGAGTTAGGTGTTGTCAATTCGATTTCAGCGTCTACTCGCCCAGTTCAGTGCCGTTGATTAAATTCCGGCGTTGTATTGGTCTGCTATTCACCCGTCCAGTACCGTCGATTAAATTTCGGTGCTGTGTCCTACATTTTCACTCGTCCGGTGTCGTAGATTAAATTCTAGCACCGTGTCTTATATTAAGGTTCAGCACCGTCGATTCAATTCCGGTGTTGTATCTCAGTTACAATCTCGTCGAAGCAATTCGACAAGTTTCATCGAAATTCGTCTCCAGGAGTTTTGTCGAAATCTTGTACAAAGCTATCGAAAGACACGCTCCTATCAATAAGATATTCTGCATTGACACTTTATGTCCAAAACTTGCACAGAGCCCTTCTTACTTAACGAACTGCTAACGTTCGATAAAAGGATTTTCCTGCATCAGCAACCCTTTTGGGCTTCAACCTCTTGGGCCGAACCCCGAGAAGATTAAGCGGGCCCGATCGAGGGAAATTTTGCGACAACAATCCTTTTTTTTTTTGCATGCTCAATAGAACTCAGGTGTCAAGTTCGAGAGAATGCTATGCCACGTACAAGAGGTTGTAGCAACCTAGACGAAGATGAGCTCATGGAGGAAGTACCACGATCAGAATCTTCAGCAATCCGAGAAGTCCAAGATCCGCCCTAGAATGAAGATGATGAGGTTCAGCGGCGGCCCGTCGAAGAACCAAGGCGAAACCCTGAAGTGATGCCAGTTATGTTATTCTCAATAAGGCGTACGATTGAAGAAGTCTAGAACGAGTTTGCTGATCATATGATCCAGCGTATGACTGAAGTCGTCGGGCCATTGATCATCAACACTTATCACGAATGTGCGTCGGGACAGCGCGAAACATCACCAAGTTGGCAACAGCCTCAGATGGGAAACTCATCTATACCCTCAACGAGTGCACTGTTGTTGCGGGCTTACTGGTCAGAATGCACCACCAGTTTTACCTGTCAGGATTCTACAAAGAGGAGAAGCTCCAATGGTAAATGGGCCTAATCCTCAAGATCCAGGTATGTTTCCAGGCCATCACGATCAAAACAACGTGCATACCACCCAGTATGTAACTGCCACCCAAGTAAACCCCATACCCATAAACGAACAGCCTATACCTATAGTTATCGAAAACCAAGGAACAATGACAGTTCCCCTTAGGGGGTAGTGGCATGCTAGGGGGCAGGATCAGTTCCCTCAGAACATAGGGCAAGATCAACCTTTTCAACCCATAGTCCATCAACAGTTCATGCAACCAGGACAACAGTAAGCGAATCAAATGTTGCAACCATAGGGAAACCAGCCTATGCCCCCAGATTGTTCAACTCGTTGTGCAGCCGGCGTATCAAGCTATGCCACAGCCAGAATATCAGATGCCATACTGTTGACACCTGAGTTTTTACCATTTATTATTGTGATTTTTATTCTTTAAAATTAATTAAAAATATAAAAAAGGTCATAAAATCACAAAATCAACTTTGGAAGCTTTGGTTTAACCTTAGGAACCAATTTTGAACAAAAAATATTTTTCGGTATTTTTAATATTTTTCGAGTTTATTCAATTATAAAAATACCCAAAAAATCAAAAAAATACCATTCGTGGTCAGAAAAATACCCAAAAATATTCGATAATTTTGTTTTAATTTCCTCTTCAAGTGTGTCACTTTAAATCTAAAAAATTCGGCTCGGGTCACTATGTTCCTTCACAAACATAAACCCGAACCGAGCCTAAAAAAAATCATTTTCGAGTCTTTTAGTTTTCAATTCTCACTTTTTATAAGCTATGACATTGGATTCTAAAGTCTTAAAGTGCAATTAGGTCAATTTGCCCTCCAATTTAATCAATTTTTACCAAAAGGGCTTAATTGCACATTTTTCTTTCAATTAGTCCCCGGTTTCACGGATGTATACGTATGCTCTACGTATTTATACGTCATACGTATTTATACGTTATGCATATTTGTACTGTTTGGTAACCTCTTTAACTCTTGTAATAATAATAATGGTTATTATTTTTAACACCTTTGTTAGTGCTTTTTTTAGCATTTTTGTATTGTGAGTGCTATTGTTAGTGTTATTTTTAAATAGCATTTTTGTATTATAAATTGTGAGTGCTATTGTTAGTGCTATTTTTAAATGACATTTATTTATCATAAATTGTGAGTGCTATTGTTAGTGCTATTTTTAAATGACATTTATTTATCATAAATTGTGAGTGCTATTATTAGATAGAATTTATAATTGTTAGTGCTATTTTTAAATAGCATTTTTGTATTATAAATTGTGAGTGCTATTGTTAGTGCTATTTTTAAATAGCATTTTTGTATTATAAATTGTGAGTGCTATTGTTAGTGCTATTTTTAAATGTCATTTATTTGTGAGTGCTATTATTAGATAGAATTTATAATTGTTAGTGCTATTTTTAAATAGCATTTTTGTATTATAAATTGTGAGTGCTATTGTTAGTGCTATTTTTAAATAGCATTTTTGTATTATAAATTGTGAGTGCTATTGTTAGTGCTATTTTTAAATGTCATTTATTTGTGAGTGCTATTTTTAGATAGAATTTATAATTGTTAGTGCTATTTTTAAATACAATTTATTTGAAGGTATTTTTGGCTATAAAAGGATGGCAAGAGTTTTGAGGTTGGGAGGGGAGAGACATTTTGTAGAGTGTGCAAATTTTTGAGAGCTTAGAGAGAAGAACACAAACACTCTCTATATTCTCATAATCTTGAGCGAGCAAAATATACTAAGTTCGGAATATTGATTCCGCATATTGCTAGCACAATTGTTGTGGAGTTATTAGTCGTCTCCCCGTTCGTCAATTGGTGGTGCGTCCGAACTAGATGCCTAACACTTGTGGAGGCTGAGATCGAAGAACATCGAACCGACACCTCCGTTCAAGCACGCTACGAGAGGTAATCTATTTACTCCCTTTGAGACTTTGTGATTTTTTTCGATTGAAATGCACGAAGTACGCCTCTGGAGATACATGTGTGGGTTGTTATTTATTTCCGCTACGTGTTACGTGGATCCCAACAGTGGTATCAGAGCCAATCCTTAGGTGTTTTCGTGCATTTAATTGATTTTTTGCAATTTTTGCAATACTATGGCCAATATGTATTAACGAATTGTTCGTCTTACATGGCTAATGGAGATTGATTATTTTATATGATAAATTAATCAACGTAGCAAAAATTGAGACTAAATCAATTTTGAATCGAAAATTTATGGCTATCTTATTTTACGTAAAAATTCTGAATATGATTCAACGTAGAATTTTTATTGTGCCTTCCTAAGTTTTAAATTGTGAATTTATTACTTACGTGAAAGGGTGGTGATCATGGAAAAATCCCTAATCAATGTGATTGATGTATATATGAATGTATGATGATTATTTATATATTTGGGGTTGTAATTATTAAATGGAGGCTGCGTACTCCTTTTATTTTTCATGTAATCTTTATTTTTAGCATAGTCAATTGTTGATGTAAATGCTACGAGGATTACGTGGAGGAGCCTTTTAAGTCGGCGAGCTCTTTGGGGCCCAATTCTTGAAGAGTTCAAGAAACCAAGAAGAAGCGAAGAGCGGCTCTCCGTTATTAAAATATTAAAATGATTATATGTGGTCTCATTGGCTCGAGACCCATTAAATCATAATTCCATGATCACCACGTAGGATAGATATTTATGTGATTGACATCTATTTATTTATTATGATTACGTGAGCATGTTAAACTGGTTAATGTGCAAAGTCAGACTTACCTCACCCAAAATTGTGCCTGCATGAAATCCTAGTTAGGAAAATCACTCGCATTAGGTACCGAAAGGGCGTTGGTAACGACACCAGCGTAACCAAGTCCCCGAACCCAAAATCTCTGGTTCCGTAGAACTGATCGATCTCTCCCAATCGATCGGTAAGGTTTCCGGTCTACCCTCCAAGAAAGACCGGTGGCGACTCCAAATGCATGCACAAGTTGCACATGCCACCACGACCACACTAAGGTCGAAAGCGATCGACTCTTATCGTTGAATCCTCCTGAAAAATACTCCCGCCGCGATTTGGTATGGGCCTGGGAGGGCTCGCACCGATCCAAGACCCGTGATCGGTAATCCATTAGCCGCGTCCGCTTCCGGATGGGTCGCGACAGCTGGCGACTCCACTGGGGAATTGTTCTAGAAACTATGGTTCTAGACCTCAAGTGGACTTAGGCCGTAATAAAAATTGAGTGATTTTTCTAACCCTACAGGCGCTCTTTGAAGGTGAGGTAAGTCCGCTCACGATAGGTGTTATATGTTTTTGCAGATTGGAGTAATAAGGGGTGTAGTCTGTGATTAACTTTATTTTACGCAGGTGTGGCGTAGGAATGTATGTTGTGTGGATGATTTGAAGTGCTGATTGATAAATTGTTGTGCATGACTTGCATTGTGATAATCACGACACATGGACACACACAACCGCGCCTAAAACCCCAGGCGCCGCCTTTAGGAACACAATAGAAGGAATTGAAAATGGAATCTCCGTGAGGAAAAACACGGGGTAATCCACTTCTCAATTCCGCTCGCTTCGAACTATGGATTGAGTCCCAATGCAACGATAGTTGTGCAATGGAATCGGCTCTTTCTAGAACTCGAGGTGGGAACCTTAACCTTAGGTGCCAAACCCTCTGATTTTTAGAAGTTCACCATCACTTGTCTCATGCGCATGTCTTTGGGCGGTTGGTACACCTAAAATCGCACATAAGTCGACGAGTTGGGTTGGTAAGACTCTCTATCCCTCAAAACTATTACAGTTCATATAAATATAGGCATTTCATTCATTGCATTCTGGTGATTAGATTAAATGCCATTTCAAGGATAGATGCATGTGTTTTTCCCAAACGTCCTTGATAGAAGACGAGGAGGATGATATCCCATGGCGAACACCGAGTGAGCAACAAAGGAGCCTACTATGGACATTATTGAGATATCATCCAATGAAGATGACGAGTTGAGGCAAGTGATCCGGAAGTCACAGATCGAACTTGGGGCATCCTTAAACGTTAGGATCACATTCCTTGGTTTCATTTTCCATTACTAGTCCTCTTGTATAGGGTTTATTTTTATCGAGGCTTTCTCTATCTCACCCCTTAGAGTGATTGTATTAGGGATCTACTGGTGTATACATTCAGATGGAACTCGGTTGTATTTCTTTTGACGGGTCATGGGAATGTGATAGTGGCATTTTCTCTAATCATCCGAATACTCCCAAGTCAAGTTTATAATTCCTTTAGAGGAAACTAAAGTTGAAAATCTTACACGACCTTTTTGGTCGTACAGGGTAATCCAACCCCAATTTCGCTAAAAGGAATTATACACTTGAATTGGTCCATGCATGTCATACGTCACTAAGTAATCCACGATAATTGATCAAGAGTATTGACGTTATTTCGAATTTAATGACGAGATAGATGTCCAAATTACTCTCGTTCTTAACAAAACGGCCTTGATTTGGATGCCGTATCTTCAATTAAATTTAAAAACACGTCGTTATGCCTTGCATTTTTGACTAATTCGCTCTTCTGAATATTGGTCAAAAGCAATTATCGTGAATTACATTCCTTTCAATAGTATGCTTTCTTTCGAGGAATATTGATAAAAACTTTTCGCACAAGATTAAAACCCTTGTAAAAGTTCTTGTCATTATTAATTACGAGCAAGCATAAGATTGAAAGGGGTCTATGCTTTCTTTTTCAGATTATTCCTTTTGACTCGGTCTTTTCATTTGCAGGTGAAAAACAAGTAGCATAAAAAAATCTTTTCTTGGATAAGTCTGAGGCTATTCTTTCATCTGACCATGAGTGAGTTAGAAAATCAGAACACGTCTACTCGACTTATTATGGATCGGCTCATCCAAGTTTAAGATGTCCGGATGCTCGAAGAAATGGATCATATAAAAGCTAAAACAAACACAGGGGCTTTCATTCATTCTTGCCCAAACCAGATCATACAATTCATTGGGGTGGAAAAGTAAAGCAGAAGTGAGCCCTAATCAACGACACAAAGGAGCCCAGCTGGCCCTCCAGGTTATGGATGCTTTGTTTATACGCACCACTCCGCGTATCATGGTCCGCAAGCCTGAGGTGGAGGCGTTTGCGTTCATCATTGACTGCAACAACCTGAGTCTCGTGATCTTCGGCGACTGCTTCCAAGTCCCGAACAAGTCCATTCTCACGAGTTATATCCTCGTTTATGCCGTTGAGCCTTTCTTCCAACCACTCGCTCCGATTCCTTAGCAGGGCATTACGTCGATCGCGCTCATAGGTAGCCAGAGATAGAGCTAAGTCCTCCACCAGATTCCTCCTCTCGCGTAGCAATGTCGAAACCCGCTCTTTGGCGAACTCAACAGCCTTTTTGTGACTATCGGCCAGGTAGTCAGCCAACGCTAGGCGGTCGGACTGATCCTCATAACGGGCTCGCAAGACACGAGCCACGGTAACTCCCCGATGAGCAGCGCGGTAGACCTCCAAGGAGTTCGTAAAGAGCGTTGGAAAAATATTGTATTCCCTCCCCAACGCGGTACCCTCGAGGGAGGTGATGTCCAGGTCCCCGAACATGACTCTGATCTCATCCTCGGTTTCGGGATGATCGGCTATGTGAGCGTAGCCTCGACCCAAGAGGTTATAGAACTCTTTCCATCGAGTCAAAGCTTCGGCTGAGAAAGTGTGAACTTGGGAAGAAGCCATTTTCGACGGAGATGTGTGTAGTGGAGCGATTAGAGGATGGAAGCAAATTATATGAGAGCGTTAATCTCCCAAACACCAACTCCGCATTTTATAGCGTCTCGAGAGTGGAGAAAAGTTGCAGCAATAATGCTTGTGGAGCCGGGTTAATTAATGTAAAGCGAGGGCTGCTCCTCCCGTGAATCATCAGACATGTCCTGATCCGCAATTTCAGGCCTGACAAATTCGGTCTCGCCATTATTAAAGCTGGGAGGGAGGCGAGCGCAACTATCGAAGAAGCCGCGAAAGGATTGTGTTGTTCCATCACGCATGAAGCTGGGCGGCGAGTGAACAGCTCTGCCACTTAAAAAGAGAAGACAGTGCTGAACAGGCATGACTATTGAGGAAAAGTGAAAGGCGAGCGCAACTATCGAAGAAGCCGCGAAAGGATTGTGTTGTTCCATCACGCATGAAGCTGGGCGGCGAGTGAACAGCTCTGCCACTTAAAAAGAGAAGACAGTGCTGAACAGGCATGACTATTGAGGAAAAGTGAAAGGCGAGCGCAACTATCGAAGAAGCCGCGAAAGGATTGTGTTGTTCCATCACGCATAAAGCTGGGCGGCGAGTGAACAGCTCTGCCACTTAAAAAGAGAAGACAGTGCTGAACAGGCATGACTATCGAGGAAAAGTGAAAGGCGAGCGCTACTATCGAAGAAGCCGCGGAAGGATTTGGTTACCCCTTCGTGTCGGAAAGCTGAGCAGGAGGTAAACAGTTCCGTCGTTTCAAAAACAGAACGCTGAACAGACCTAGCTTTCGAGGAAAAGGAGGCAACAAATCGAAAGAGCGAGTATACAAAAGAGAACAGAGAACCCCGAGTGACGAGTTCGTTGAAAGACCTCAAATTCTCTAGAATCAGATTCGACATCGAAGCCATGGAACTCAACATCGCCGGTGACGAACATCAAGATCGCAGTGGTGACGACGGCAGTGGCCACGACGCTCAACCCCGGAAAAGAAAAAGTCGCCAGCGCTACGCTCGGAAAGAAATCCAGGAGCTTGAAGCTTTCTTCGATGAATGCCCTTGCCCAAACGAGGAACAAAAGATTGAATTGGGCCAGAAGCTGGGAATGAATCCTATGAGAATCCATTTTTGGTTTCAGAATAGACGTTTCAGACTAGGTGTCCAACACAGGCGTAAGGAGATCACGGCCCTAAAAGAGCAGAACCAAAACCTTCAAATGGAAAACATGTGGTATGAGAAAATTCTCAGTACTATTACCTGCCCTGACTGCGGTGGCCCTACCACCCTCAGTAAATTGTTCCCCAGTAAGCCTTCTACAAAGATGGAAGGTGCTCATTTATCCCCCTGCTCCCTTGAGCCATCTCCGGTACAATCAGATCCTGCTAATGGCGCGCATGAGCAGATCGATCCTACAGAAATTATACCAGTGTCTTCGGAGGAAGAAGATACGTGTCGTTATGATCGGAGTCACCTCATCGAAGCCCATGAATCTCCTCCACAACAGCTTCCGGTAAGATCAGATACGGTTCAAGAGGAGTTAGAGGTTAGTCGGCAGGCTATCTACGCCACTCTGGACGACGAGAAGAAGAAATTCACTTGGCCCCCGGAGCTTCATCTCAAGTTCTTGGACGCAGTTCGACAGATAGGACTCGACTTCATAGGTCCGACAAGCATACTTAGGGTCATGAACGTACCGGGACTTACCAAGCAATTAGTCGCGAATCACCTTGGTTGCTACAGAAGGGCGTTAGGACAGCGTTATGCAGAACTGAATCCGAGCAATAGACTCGGCTGCGAACCCAGCACCCTTATGACAAATGAGGCCCGGTCGAATCTGGACGACTATTGGGGATTTGATCAGGATATCCTCGCGAGTCATTTCAATATTCCTCAAGAACACGCATCACAAGTGCAACGAGTAAGCACTCCTCCGTCCGAGCAGCAGCTAGTCAGTGTTCATCCTGTCGCAGATCAGCCCACCACGCCCAGTGCTCAAGGGTTTGCCCAATCAGAGCATATGGCTTCAGATGATCTAATGGGAGAAAGCTTGGAGCACTCTTATTTCCCTAATCCCCAAGTGGGAGATGCTTGTGGTAGTCAATCGATCAAATCTCCTCTTATAATCCCAGACAAAGATGGAGGTTCCAGTTCGAAGAACCCGTCGGGCGATGCAGCTCAACCTACACATCAATCGTTCGAGGGGTCGGGTGATTTCTTCGATGAAGGACTTGATACCTGGTTCGATCAGTTGGAAGCTATTAAAGGTTGGCAACCATGATCTGCACTTGGTAATGGCACACCTAAGCTGAGGCCAGACTGGTTAGTCATTGGACATGCCCCAAGAAAGAAGTGGATGTACGCGAGAAGGATGTATCTCCTATTGTAAAGTTCTCATCGGTGCATGCGTTTGTTTCTTCAATAGCTAGAGTTGATTCTGCATAATGTTTTTCGCAAACGTCATCTCGTGTGTATACGGTAATTCCTTGTTATTAAGTTCAAGGTAAAATCAGCCCCGACGCGTGAAGGCAGAATTGATAGCATGAGTTACTAGCAGAATGTGATCGAGCTCGAAAGTGAAAGATTACTAGCGGCCCCAAACGCAATGACCGCAAAATCAGGGGCAATCTTTAAGTTTCGAGCAACTACAAATCTATTTCTCACGAGGCATTCAGGTCAATCAAATATAAAGCGTCGGGCTGTGAGAATGATGCGTAGTCAATCTGTTGACACAGGCGAAAAAGGAGTCGCGTAGATCCGAAAGCAAAAACCTTTCTTGGCTAGTCAACAATGCAGAATGAAAGAGCATATATAAACAAACTCGCATTTATTTCATTCAGCAGGAAAGTTTACAAGTGGATCACTGAGGGGGAGCAGTAAATCCAAAATGAGTTCTGACAAGCATCACAAAAAAGCTTAACTGACTCTCCATGCTATCCATGCCTTGCTTACAACCCACACTCCGGGAATCGAGGTCTACAAGCTTGAAGAAAAGGAGACGACATTTCTCCTTAAGTTCGTTCACCTTGGTGTTATAGTACTCGAACTCAAGCTCTAAGTCATGAGCCAGCACCCTCCCGCGAGCTATATCCATGCTCAGGTCTTCAAGCCTTTCCTCCAACCAGGCACACTGGAACCTCAGCACGAAGTTGTGCTGGTCTTGCTCAAAGGCAGTGTCAAAAAGAGCCAGACGCTCCACCAAGTTGTCCCTCTCACGGACCAGCATCGAAACCTGGGCGTGGGCGTATTCAACAGCCCTTTTATGGTTATCGGCCGTTAGCAAGGCCAACATCAGGGACTCAGTTCGGTCCTGATAACGGGCTCGCACGATACCAGCCAAAGTGACCTCCCGGCTAGCAACTTCGTAAGCCTGCATGAAATTGTTAAAGAGAGTTGGGAAGATCACAAACTCCCTTTGCAGTTTCGTACCTTCAATACACGCAGTATCCAGGGCCGGAATCAGAGTACGAACTTCAACCTCAGCTTCAGGATGATTGTTTATGTAGCCATAACCCCTACCCAAGAGGTGGTAAAATCTCTCCCATTGGGTCGAAGCTTCAGGTAAGGCAACAGGCATAGAGGAGGAATCCATATGCGATGGAATGACGGAGAAGAGAGTGAGAATGTGAAGAGTGTTTGAGAGGCTGAGTCTGATAAGGCTAAAGTGTTAATCTTCTTGACATCAATCTATCACCTTATAAATGCTCGAGTACAGGGAGAAGTGGTAATAATATTTTATGTGCAGTAGAGCCAAGCGGGTTTCGTTAATGCATCCCCGATGAGTCACGAATCCACCACCGTCCTGTGATCTCGGGTTTTACGAAACATAATGGCGCCGAAAGGTGGGCAGGCTTGTTACTCTAGAGACTGGGCCAGGGGGACAAGCGTAGTGCTCGACAAAGCGAAATCAACGCAAGAGATCTTCAGGCTCCGTTCACGTAGAAAAGAGCAAAAAAGGACAAAGTGGGAATTACGAAGCCTTGAGAAAAACGCTCGTCAAGTAGCCATCACAAAAGGACGAAGTGGGAATCTCGAAACATTGAGAAGAGCGCTCGTCGGGTAGCCATCACCTTTGATCGAAGAACGGTGATCCGGCTCCTTTAACCTCTCAGAATTTGCAGAGAAAGTGAAGATCCAAGGAGGAACAAAGAAAGCTGAGTTAACGGAAAATCAAACAGTGATATCCCGGTCAAAATGTTCAAGGGATTCTGTCATTTACTGGAAGCGCCAGACTTGGAGGTCTCCGAGCTTGAGCTACTGGAAGAGTTTGAAGATCTCAGGACCGAACCTGACACGAGGGCCATGGAGACCGATCCTTCTAATGATGAAACCCGCGGCTTGGTTAACGAGAACAGTACCCGCGACGGTTATCAGCGTCAGAAAGGGGAATATCTCAAACGCAACACTTCAGGTCAAGTCCATAAACTCGAATTGTTTTTCAGGGAATACCCCTATCCGGACATGGAACAGAAAATCAAAATGGGCCAGGAGATAGGGTGGGAGCCTCGGAAGGTCAAGTGCTGGTTTGAAAACAAACGAACCCGGCTGAAGCAGCAACGCGATCGGCACGAGTTAGCGGTTGTAAGGGAGGAAAATGAAAAGCTTCGAATAAAAAACACTCAGTACAAAAAAGCTCTAAGCATCGCTATTTGCCTGGAGTGCGGTAACCCTGTTCCCACGGACGGAGTATTCACTGAAGAGCCAGATCTGGGGGTTTATAATGCTCATTTGTTGCAATGCCCTTCGCAACATCTTTCGGAACAGGCGGGTACCGCCGAGGATCTACAAGAGGAAACTAGTGCTATAAGGTCAAAGTCGACGCCCATTGTGGAAGGGAACATGCGTCATGACAAGTCGGGTCCGCTCGATGATGAACTCACCATCATGACCAGCCGATCTGAGACCACTAAATCCCCTCCAGAGCAACCTCCAACACGACCAGATTCCGAGAAGAGTAACCGCCAAGTTGCTGACACCACTTCGGCTAGCAAGAAAATAAGATTTCGTTGGACCCCGGAGTTTCATAGCAAATTTGTTGATGCAGTTCAACAGTTGGGGATCAGTTTTGCTTGCCCATTGCGCATACTCGAAATCATGAACGTGCCGGGACTGACTAAAAATATGGTCAAGAATCACCTTTGGCGCTACAAGAAACTACTGAGAGATGGACGAGCGTCGCTAGACCAAGATAGAGGCGGTTCAACACGACCAGATTCCACGAAGAGTAGCCGCCGAGTTGCCAACCCTACTTCGGCTAGCAAGAAAACAAGGTTTTATTGGACCTCGGAGCTTCATAGCAAATTTGTTGATGCAGTTCAACAGTTAGGGATCAGTTTGGCTCGCCCATCGCGCATACTCAAGATCATGAACATGCCGGAATTGGATAGAAATAAAGTCAGGAACCACCTTTGGTGCTACAAAAGACTACTGAGAGATGGACGAGTGGCGCTAGACCAAGAGAGAGGCAGTTCAAGTTTAAACGATGAGCATGGCTGTGATCGCAATCCTCATGAAGCAGGAAGCATCCAATCACCTCTTAACACCGATGGGACTGACAATTACACGGTCGATTGTTCAGGCATCAATCAGAGTACTCCCATGGGTTATCCCAGTACTCCTCATGAGTATGTACCGCAATTTCAGCAAATCGGGACTCCCCAGTCTGAGCACCGACTGGCCGTTAATACTAGTCCTACAGCGGATCTAACACTGGCAGGAGATGCACATACAATCTTGCGAGACGATTACGGAGATTCCGGCTCGAAGAATCAGGTGGTCCATGACGAAAATGGCAAAAAGATTCCTTCTCCAGTAGTCGACAATACTCAACCTGAGTGTCAGTCGCTCGATGGTTCAGACGATCTCCTTGAAAACATCTATTCTTGGTTCGATCGGCTGAATTCCCCCCTGAGTTACCCTGGTACTCCCCAAGAGTATGTACAACAATTTCAGCAGGTATGGACTCCCCAATTTGAGCACCAACCGATCGTTAGTGTTATTCCTACGGCGAATCCAGCATCGGGTACAAACCTACTGGACAACGATGAAAATACCAACTCGAGAAGTGAGGTTGTTCATGTCGAAAGTAGTGTGAGGAACCCATCGCCAACGGTTGAGGATGCCCGACTTGGGCGTCAATGGCTTGAAATTTCAAGCGAGTCCCTCAGTGAGCAACTCGGCGTGTGGATCACGCATAAACCGAGAAACCAGGTTGTTCATGCCGAAAATGGGAGAAGTCCGTCACCAGCAATTAAGGATGCTCAACTTGGACGACTCGAGCGGTCGGACGATCTCCTGAATGAGCAACTCAGCCTATGGGTCAAGCATTTTGGAACAAGTGCATCTTCGCAGTCGTGACCGGTACCGGCGACCGGACATCTGGTTCGAAGCTCGTGTGCTAAATCATTAGAAGGCTCAGGAGAGTGAGAGGTGAATACATCGAATGAATGTGTTACGGATTTCGTTGTAAAGTTCCCGCGGGAACATTGTAATTAACGCTGAAAACTAATCGCTCTGAGTGTCAACATTACCCTTTGAACGTCTTCGGGCCAAGGGCCATGGATTAATCACTTAATCCGTGGAGCAAATTCCATGAACGATGACTATCACCCGCGGAGCATAATGGGATCTACCCCCATTCAGCACGAAATACGTTTGGTCACGAAGCCTCCCATTTGGTAAAACGATGTATCGTTCCTAAACGATCTTCAACCGAATACCAAAGTAATGTCTCATTTCTTTCCCTTCTCAGGTGTTAAACGTGGATAAATCACCCAAGGAGCCATCTGTTCAAATAACAAAACAGACGTTGCCCAACCGGGGGCAGCTGAACCATTGATATTGCAAATATTCCAAGCATGGATAAGCGGATTTGATAGACGTGGTTCATATCAATACGCGACGTCAGAACGGGATGAGAACCAAGAGTAAAGTTGTATTGTCCCAATTTGTCTTCAATTTGGGAATATGAGTTAACACTTGCTATTTATCCTTGATAGGGACTCACCATCAAGGAGGACAAATTTTGACAACCTGTGTGCACTCGCAGGGGCACACGACCGAGGGTAAGATGTATCGTTCTAATTTTTTGAAAAATTCATGAACGAACAATAACATGTTTCTTCCGCATTTTCAGGGATCTCCAGCCGCGGGGGACAGGTAAGTATCCCTTTCCCCAATCCATTGAAAATGTTGAATAAAAAATAGAGAAGAAAAGAAAAGCTTTTAGAATCTGATGTCTAGAAAAGACATAGGATTCTAACTTCATTGGCATTCATGTTTTGAAACATGAGGTTATCTGAACATGCATTGGGCATCATAAAATCCCATTGACGGGTAAAATTTTTGGAGAAAACGAAAGAGATTTCTCCAATCAAAAGTTGTTCAAAACTTTCAAAAGGACGTTTTCTCAAAAGACGAGAGGCAAAGCCTAGTCCAAACACGTCCTATACACACTTAAGAGAGAAATGGAGCGGATAAGACAGCAGAATCTGGACCTACGGAAGTAGGGACCATTCGCAGCGATTACATGGGTTGGGACGACGGAGGCATTCGTTTCATATCCCCCAAACACTACAGGTGACCGTTGATAACCCCTTTGAACGGCGGTTTTCATTCTTAACCCTGTCAAGAACCACCCCACATCGGGGCAAAATGGAGGTGAGTCCAGCAGCATCAAGAGAAAATGGTTAGAAATTTTCTTGCTCGGACTAACATTAATCTTTGTGTGTTGTTTATATGGTAATCCAAGTGCCATAGGATGATGAGAAGCATTCATTTCTCTATCCCACACACCGAATCCTTTGCATAGCCAAGTTGAGCCTGCAGAATCATTTCATAAACCCGTTGGTGATCATTGCACATTCCAAGACGGATGCAGCATCACTTCAGAAACGAAGAAGTTCAAGACTTAGGGTTTGCAAAAGAATTCCTAAGTTAATGTTTAACCTTGTTAGACCTTTGATCATAGGTCTAACGCGATCCTATGAAGATGAGAAAAAGTGGGATTTCAAAAATGAATGAGAAAAATCCACGGCATCGAGAAAAAGCAAAGTGCTTGGTAAAAGCAAGGCCGATGCTCATGAAAGTTGTTTGCTTGATCCCCAGTGAAACTTGGATGAAAAAAAAAGAAAAAAAAAAGAAAATTCTTAAAGGAGTCAAATAAAAAAAGCTGCTCCCCAAATGCTGCCAAGCACAGAACAAAGACATGGAGAGAGTCGGTCTCTGAATGCAACAAGGGACGCTCTCTAAAGAGCTGGTGCACACCTCAAAATCGGTTGTACACCTCAAAAACTAAAGATGCAGAAAGGAAAAGACAGGAGGTAAATCAGCAATGATCACCAATGTCAAACTCGTCATGAATTCTGGGCCAAAAACAAGCCTTTTTCGGTCCCCAATCCTACCAACATCATAACCCTGAAACAGTCTTCTCTGACTAAGACACTTGGGTTAACATACAGCTCAGCTCGAAGAAGTACGAGCAAGACTATTTCTTTCTCATTTTTCAGGGTTCTTGACTTGTAAACCCGGAGCAGATGGTGAAAACTTTCATTCAATGACCTTGACTCAAAAGTGAGTCCCCCTTGAAGACCAATATCCAAACCCAACATTACGGTCCCGTGGAAGACCTCCCGACCGATCAAAATGTATGCGCTGCGAATGAGCCTAAAACCTAGGCACGGGTTAGTAGGGAATCGAGTGTATCCCCTATAAAAAAAACACGATCGCAAAACAGGTGAGAAGACCTCATTGTCGAGAAATATTCCAATTGATGTTTTGAACAAACTCTTTTTGGAATTTTCAAACTGTTGATCCAGATTTTCCGTGCAAGGGATTTGTGATCACATTTGCATGTTGCAAGAATGCTTTGGATAACCCCCAGCATCAAAATGCACATTTCATGATTAAAACTTAAATCATACGGTTTTGTCAAAATGGACAGCCGTGGTCTTCCCAAAGATTACTAACGTTTTCTTGGTGAAGAAAAATCTTTCAGGCTCAAACTTATGCAGGATACTTGGAGAACCCAACTCCCAGAATGTCGCCTCAACAGATTCAAGTGAAGTTTTGTCAAAATAAAATCTTTCACTGCTTCAAAAAACTGAATTCCCGACAAACTTCGGGGTCTCAAAAAAAGGGGAAGAAAAATCCTTTTAAAAGAAAAAGTCCTATCAGACGTGGAGAACCCTCGTCCCAGGACCCATTTTCAAAATATCAAACAGTCTCATCGGACGTGGAGAACCCTCGTCATGAGACCCCTTTTCAAACATGGTAGATACCGCCTGAAGGGTCAACACAAGGTAGAAACCGCCTGAAGGGTCAACTCATGGTAGATACCGCCTGAAGGGTCAAATCAAAGGTAGATACCGCCTGAAGGGTCAATCAAAGGTAGATACCGCCTGAAGGGTCAAATCAAAGGTAGATACCGCCTGAAGGGTCCAATCAAAGGTAGATACCGCCTGAAGGGTCAATCAAAGGTAGATACCGCCTGAAGGGTCAACACAAGGTAGATACCGCCTGAAGGGTCAACACATGGTAGATACCGCCTGAAGGGTCAACACAAGGTAGAAACCGCCTGAAGGGTCAAATCAAAGGTAGAAACCGCCTGAAGGGTCAACTCATGGTAGAAACAGCCTGAAGGGTCAAACCAAGGTAGAAACCGCCTGAAGGGTCAAACCAAGGTAGAAACCGCCTCAAGGGTCAACTTATTGGTAGATACCGCCTCAAGGGTCAACACGAAGTAGATACCGCCTTAAGGATCAACACGAAGGTCTGATCCACCATACGGATTAAAATCTCTAGCAAATCCCAAAGCGTGGGGATGCGCCTTCCTTAGGTTCCTACCAATTAGGAAGCCCATAATGGTATGACCTACCATACAGGTCAGAGGTTAATCTCCCTAGGATTTTCTGTGACGAGTCCTAGGCATCTTCTTGAAAGTCGTCGCAACCGGCAGCATCCGACAGGTGAGCTTCAGGTAAGCCTCTCTCACTCCGGCCCATGTTCAAATTGTTAGAGCAAACCGGGGATTGATTTGAGCTTTTATCAATAGGCTTAAGGATCCGATGTCATAACATTTCTTCTCTCATTTTCCCAGTTGAGTCGGTTAGGAATCAGGTGCCACCTTATCTTTGAGAGAAACCTCTAACGAGATTCCTCTCAAAGAGGGGCAGCTGTTGACACCTGAGTTTTTACCATTTATTATTGTGATTTTTATTCTTTAAAATTAATTAAAAATATAAAAAAGGTCATAAAATCACAAAATCAACTTTGGAAGCTTTGGTTTAACCTTAGGAACCAATTTTGAACAAAAAATATTTTTCGGTATTTTTAATATTTTTCGAGTTTATTCAATTATAAAAATACCCAAAAAATCAAAAAAATACCATTCGTGGTCAGAAAAATACCCAAAAATATTCGATAATTTTGTTTTAATTTCCTCTTCAAGTGTGTCACTTTAAATCTAAAAAATTCGGCTCGGGTCACTATGTTCCTTCACAAACATAAACCCGAACCGAGCCTAAAAAAAATCATTTTCGAGTCTTTTAGTTTTCAATTCTCACTTTTTATAAGCTATGACATTGGATTCTAAAGTCTTAAAGTGCAATTAGGTCAATTTGCCCTCCAATTTAATCAATTTTTACCAAAAGGGCTTAATTGCACATTTTTCTTTCAATTAGTCCCCGGTTTCACGGATGTATACGTATGCTCTACGTATTTATACGTCATACGTATTTATACGTTATGCATATTTGTACTGTTTGGTAACCTCTTTAACTCTTGTAATAATAATAATGGTTATTATTTTTAACACCTTTGTTAGTGCTTTTTTTAGCATTTTTGTATTGTGAGTGCTATTGTTAGTGTTATTTTTAAATAGCATTTTTGTATTATAAATTGTGAGTGCTATTGTTAGTGCTATTTTTAAATGACATTTATTTATCATAAATTGTGAGTGCTATTGTTAGTGCTATTTTTAAATGACATTTATTTATCATAAATTGTGAGTGCTATTATTAGATAGAATTTATAATTGTTAGTGCTATTTTTAAATAGCATTTTTGTATTATAAATTGTGAGTGCTATTGTTAGTGCTATTTTTAAATAGCATTTTTGTATTATAAATTGTGAGTGCTATTGTTAGTGCTATTTTTAAATGTCATTTATTTGTGAGTGCTATTATTAGATAGAATTTATAATTGTTAGTGCTATTTTTAAATAGCATTTTTGTATTATAAATTGTGAGTGCTATTGTTAGTGCTATTTTTAAATAGCATTTTTGTATTATAAATTGTGAGTGCTATTGTTAGTGCTATTTTTAAATGTCATTTATTTGTGAGTGCTATTTTTAGATAGAATTTATAATTGTTAGTGCTATTTTTAAATACAATTTATTTGAAGGTATTTTTGGCTATAAAAGGATGGCAAGAGTTTTGAGGTTGGGAGGGGAGAGACATTTTGTAGAGTGTGCAAATTTTTGAGAGCTTAGAGAGAAGAACACAAACACTCTCTATATTCTCATAATCTTGAGCGAGCAAAATATACTAAGTTCGGAATATTGATTCCGCATATTGCTAGCACAATTGTTGTGGAGTTATTAGTCGTCTCCCCGTTCGTCAATTGGTGGTGCGTCCGAACTAGATGCCTAACACTTGTGGAGGCTGAGATCGAAGAACATCGAACCGACACCTCCGTTCAAGCACGCTACGAGAGGTAATCTATTTACTCCCTTTGAGACTTTGTGATTTTTTTCGATTGAAATGCACGAAGTACGCCTCTGGAGATACATGTGTGGGTTGTTATTTATTTCCGCTACGTGTTACGTGGATCCCAACAGTGGTATCAGAGCCAATCCTTAGGTGTTTTCGTGCATTTAATTGATTTTTTGCAATTTTTGCAATACTATGGCCAATATGTATTAACGAATTGTTCGTCTTACATGGCTAATGGAGATTGATTATTTTATATGATAAATTAATCAACGTAGCAAAAATTGAGACTAAATCAATTTTGAATCGAAAATTTATGGCTATCTTATTTTACGTAAAAATTCTGAATATGATTCAACGTAGAATTTTTATTGTGCCTTCCTAAGTTTTAAATTGTGAATTTATTACTTACGTGAAAGGGTGGTGATCATGGAAAAATCCCTAATCAATGTGATTGATGTATATATGAATGTATGATGATTATTTATATATTTGGGGTTGTAATTATTAAATGGAGGCTGCGTACTCCTTTTATTTTTCATGTAATCTTTATTTTTAGCATAGTCAATTGTTGATGTAAATGCTACGAGGATTACGTGGAGGAGCCTTTTAAGTCGGCGAGCTCTTTGGGGCCCAATTCTTGAAGAGTTCAAGAAACCAAGAAGAAGCGAAGAGCGGCTCTCCGTTATTAAAATATTAAAATGATTATATGTGGTCTCATTGGCTCGAGACCCATTAAATCATAATTCCATGATCACCACGTAGGATAGATATTTATGTGATTGACATCTATTTATTTATTATGATTACGTGAGCATGTTAAACTGGTTAATGTGCAAAGTCAGACTTACCTCACCCAAAATTGTGCCTGCATGAAATCCTAGTTAGGAAAATCACTCGCATTAGGTACCGAAAGGGCGTTGGTAACGACACCAGCGTAACCAAGTCCCCGAACCCAAAATCTCTGGTTCCGTAGAACTGATCGATCTCTCCCAATCGATCGGTAAGGTTTCCGGTCTACCCTCCAAGAAAGACCGGTGGCGACTCCAAATGCATGCACAAGTTGCACATGCCACCACGACCACACTAAGGTCGAAAGCGATCGACTCTTATCGTTGAATCCTCCTGAAAAATACTCCCGCCGCGATTTGGTATGGGCCTGGGAGGGCTCGCACCGATCCAAGACCCGTGATCGGTAATCCATTAGCCGCGTCCGCTTCCGGATGGGTCGCGACACATACTAACCGTTGTACCAAAACCAGCCGGTTGCCAAGCAAATGGTAGGGTACATTGACCCCATGGCAAGATATATGGTTAACGTATATCGAAAGTCATACCCTGATTGGATGGACACAATCCCGTATCCAAGATGATTCTATTGTGGCTAGCGTTATCACCTAGAAGGGGTGAATATGTGATTATAGTGCAATTTCAATATTTTTCACAGAATATCAATTGTACAGGCGGTTATAAAACGTCTCAGACGATGGCAACACAGTATATTAATATAGGCAATTCATATGTAGTTCTACTATCACAGATTATATGATATGATCAGAGTAGGGATAGAGAAAACTGCACAGAGAGTTTATAGTGGTTCGGCTTCGGTTAATCCTACGTCCACTTCTTCGGCTATCAGCCAATCGGTTGGATTCCACTAGTAAACTGCTCGAGAGGTTCCAGCTTAGTGATCTCCTTGACACGCAGGATACTCTACCTAGCGTTCAACACTCTTGTGTACACCTCCTCACAATTACAATGGATGAATCAAGAAGTGTATTTGAAATGGAGTACTCTCGATCTAAGAATTATAAAGTCTTTTCCCTCTTAACGCCGACCTTTTGTCCCTTCGACCTTGAGATGTCTTTTATACACCTCCGCCTCCAATCTAACTGTTGCAAGGCTTCCAGAAGAGGTCTCTCCAAAACTTCTAGTTTGGACAAGACAGATACCAAAAGAATATCTTGTAACCGTTAGGGATCGCCAAAGGAAAGTCTTCCCCGTTCAGATCAAATCGCCCATACAATTATGATCATGGGTTTCCATAGATTTTGTTCATTTGGAAAGTCGTATGTGTGTCTCCTTAATTTCGCATCCTTGATTGATCTCTATCCCCGAGAATCCTCAAGAATGATCCAGCTCGATTGTATCCGTTGTAGTGTGTCAAATAAGCGCATTTCAAAGTCCTCTTCAAGTTCTGATTACTGCATGTGAATACTCCACTCAGAGCTTGAGCGTCATTCCAATGTCTAAGCTATCTCCACTCAACGTTTGAGCTCGAACCAGCGTCTGAGTCTCTTAGAAATCTCATTTGAGCAAAACCTTTTTGACAGATTCAATCCTGTGCATCCCCGCACCAAAGGATAATCTGTAAAACAAGTATTCCACGGCATTATCTCGAAACTTAAGAGTACTTGGATTGTTTTGTCAATTTCAAAATCACTTAGGGGTTTTTCTCAACAATCTCCCCCTTTTTGATGATGACAAAGCTATCCACAAAAGTAACAATGATTTGAATAAAAGGATGAGCAACTAGGATCTAGTTACTCTCAGTATAATCTTGTAAAGAATAAATTTTATCAATCTGTCCTTTACTCTTCTAGCAAGAATAAGTTCTGAAGTCAATATTTTAACAACATGAGCGGTCTCAGAACTTGCGATAGTGCTTAAGATTTAGAGATTAAGCACAAGTATAGTTTCAGAGCATAGACATGTGATTTTACTTGATTTTCTATAAAATTTAATCACATGCATAAGAATTTTGAGCGGCATGGTAAATATGAACATATTGCTTGTGATATAAACTTGCTACACAATAGCTCAAAACTTATAGTTCAACACATGCTCAAATTATGACGGTTTTAACATGCTCAAATTAACCAGTTTTGGCATATATGTTACTAAACGTACAGATTAATAAAATACTCAACATAAAGAATTTGTTCACCTGTTCGATTTAGGTAAAGAAATTATATTTTTTTACAAATCTTGTTATCAGATCTTGTTCCTGTTAAACATGGAAACTTCTATTCTCATATTTTCAGCTGTGAAAACCTGTGCGATAGCCTGTTTGTATGTGCTCTCACATATTTCTTATAACTGTTGTACCTGATACAACTTATCATTCACAGAATATGACATTCACAGAACATTCATAAATATAAATATTCCATAGAGATAAATATATCATGTGTGAACTTGTTCTTGTTGTATGCAACATCATGTCTTGTAACATGCTGTCACAGATGTTCTTTCTTCCATTTTTATAACTTTTGTATCTTTTCTCCCCCTTTTTGTCATAAGCACAAAAGGACAAATGAATGACCTATGAGATCAAGCATAGATACTAAAGCACATAGATGAAGCATTACTCCCTCTGAACATAATATTTATCCAGTAAAATATAGATGATGAAATATATCACGAGAGAACAATAAGTACTCCCCCTGAATGATATAGCATTAAATATCAAGGATTGTAAAAGGTACTGAGAGAATATTCAAACAATCATCCAAAGTATGCAATTACAACACCAAGAAAGAGAACTGTCAAACGAACAATTAGAAACAAAATACCAAAAAGATTAAAAACATTTGAAATTTTTTTTTTAGTCTTTTTGAGGTAGGTGAGAGGTAGATGGTGCTGAAGCTAGTTGGGCTTAGCTTGGGGGGATCTAGACAAGGACAAACTGGGATAGTTGGCTAAATTTCTAATCAATATCTTCCTTCAGTTTGATAATAGCCCTGTCCACCTGATCTAGTTGAGAAGCTGTGGGGTCCTGAGCATAGTGCTTCCTCAATTCAATCTCAGTTTCCACCTTGGCATTCAGAGCTGCAATATCTGAGTGCAAAGTATTCCTAAGAGCACCATTCTTTGATTTGTGTGTTGTTGTATTTGCAATAATTCTGCGAGAATCTCCGTTTTGCTTTTCTCATCAAAATCATCGTTGATTTGAAGAGCAGCACTTGATGACTCCTTCTGGAAGCTGACATGACTCTCTGGAACATCATCCTTAGAACTCTCAATGTCTGAGTCAAGTATGACCACGTGGTATTGAGAAAAACCCTAAGTGATTTTGAAGTTGACAAAACAATCCAAGTACTCTTAAGTTTCAAGATAATGTCATTGAATACTTGTTTTGCAGATTATCCTTTGGTTCGGGGATGCACAAGATTGAATTTGTCAAAAAGGTTTTTTTAAGATGAGATTTATGAGGGACTCAGACGCTGGTTGGAGCTCGGACATTGAGTGGGGATAGCTCATATGTTGGAATGATGCTCAAGCTCTGAGTGGAGTATTCACGTGCAGTAATCAGAACTTGAAGAGGACTTTGAAATGTGCTTATTTGACACACTACAACGGATACAATCGAGTTGGATCATTCTTGAGGATTCTCGGAGATAGAGATCAATCAATGGTGCGAAATTAAGGAGACATACGTACGACTTTCCAAATGAACAAAATCATCTATGGAAGCCCAAGATCATAATTGTATGGGCGATTTGATCCGAACGGGGAAGACTTTCCTTTGGCGATCCCTAACGACTACGAGATCTTCTTTTGGTATTTGTCTTGTCCAAACGGGAAGTTTTGGAGAGACCTCTTCTGGAAGCCTTGCAACGGTTAGATTAGAGGTGAAGGAGTATAAAAGACATCTCAAGGTCGAAGGGACAAAAGGTCGGCGTTAAAAGGGAAAAGTCTTTATAATTCTTAGATCGAGAGTATTTCATTTCATACACACTTTTTGATTCATCCATTGTAATTGTGAGGAGGTGTACACAAGAGTGTTGAACGCTAGGTGGGGTATCTTACGTGTCAAGGAGATCACTAAGCTGTAACCTCTCGAACAGTTTACTAGTGGAATCCATCCAATTGGCTAATAGCTGAAGAAGTAGACGTAGGCTCAACCAAAGCCAAACCACTACAAACTCTCTGTGTAGTTTGCTATATCCCTACTCTGATCATATCATATAATCTGTGATAGTAGAACTGTATATGAATTGTCTATATTGATATATTGTGTTGCCATCATTTGAGACATTTTATAAACGCCTGTACAATTGATATCCCTACATGGATCGAAGGTGGAAGCAACAACAGACCACCATATTTTGAAGGGAAGGAATACAACGATTGGAAAAATAAATTCAAAGCATATCTCAGATGCCAAGATCCTCAGATATGGGATGTTGTACAAAGAGGAGTGAATCCAACTGCAAATGCCACGACCCTATCAAATGCAGGGAATAACAATCCGACTACTACTTTGTCAACCACTGATATTGCCAAGAGAGATGCTCTTGATGCAAAATATGTTTATTCATTTTATAGTGTTTTATCTCCTACTAAATACAAACATATTGCAGATTGTTCTTCATCGAAAGAAATCTGGGACAAGCTCTACATCACCTATGAAGAAACAAATAGAGTCAAGGAGACAAAATTCAATTTCCTTCTTGGCCAATATGAAGTATTCAAAATGAAGCTCGGAGAAACTATAAAACAAATGTTTGACAGATTCACAGAGATAGTGAATGGTCTTACATACAATGGGCAACCTGTTTCTAGACCAATGAGAGTCAACAAGTTACTGAGAGCTCTCACAAAGGAATGAGACTATGTCAAAACTTCAATTCGAGAGACTGAGAAGATATCTCCTCTATCTATGGATGAACTTATTGGAACTCTTCAATCCTATGAGGAAGAAAGAGTTAATGAAGAGACAATGTCAAAAGGTAATAAGTCCATTGCCTTAAAATCTAATGCTGATTCTGATGTTTCAGACTCAGAAGATGAAGATGAAGATGATGAGGAGTTAGCACTCAACGTCAAAAGATTTAGAAGAATGGCTAAGAAAGACAAGAACTTTAAAGACAGAAATGATCTCAGACGATATGATCAGAAACGATCATCTGAGACCAAAAGCGAGAGCTAAGAAGTCATCTGCTATGAATGCAGGAAGAGAGGTCATATTAAGCCAAATTGTCCTCTATTAAAGAAGAAAGGAAAAGATAAAAATCCAAGAAAGCCTTGAAAGCAGAGACTTGGAGCGACACTGAATGTGAAAGTGATGAAGAGTAGGCAAACATATGTCTTATGGCAGACTCGGACGATGATCTCCAGGTAACTCACTCAGACATTCCTGTTGAGGTATCAGATTATATAAACGAGTTATGTTTAGAATATAAAGCGACTCTTAAGAGACTTTCTGAATTGAAAAAGGAAATGACCATCTTTAAACAAAAAGATATTTCTCAAAAAGATAAGATTAGTTTTCTCGAAAAGGAATTTTTTCAATTGAAAGAGAAATCTGATTATGTGTCTAACGAAAATATTCGTTTGAAATCTGATTTTGAAAATCTTGAAAAAGAAACTGAAACCTTGAGACAGGAAAGAAATCTTTTTGACATAGAGAAGAATTCTTTGAAAAAGGAAAATAATGTATTTGAAAAAGAAAATATTTCCTTAAGGGAAGAAATTTCAAATATTCATAAAAAATTCTCTACCGATTCCAAAACGTTACAGAACATACTTTCTATACAAGTCTCGTATTATAATAAATCGGGATTAGGTTTTCAAAAATAAAATGGCGTGGAAAATCATTTTCCTTCTATTAAGGAAAGAATCAGGAAAAGACCTTCTAAGAAATATTACGAGAACCATTTTAGAAAACAGTTTGTGAAATTCAATGGTCAAGACTCATATGCTTGTTCAAACTGTGGTGATACTAGACATTCACGCAGTTAATGTTAAAAAATCAAGAGATCAACTCGATATATTCTTAGATATGCAAATGTTGCTAACTCCAAAGGACCTAAACATATCTGGGTACCAAAGAAAACTTGAATTTTATTGATATTACAGGTACCAATCAAAAAGAAAAATAAATGGTACCTTGATAGTAGGTGTTCTAGACATATGACTGGAGATGCAACAAAATTCACCAATATTGAGACATTCGATAGTGGAAACGTTTCCTTTGGAGGAAATAATAAGGGAACAATTATTGGCAAATGAACCGTGAATATTGAAAATCTTCTTATCAATGATGTTTCATTGGTTAAGGGTTTGAATTTTAATCTCATTAGCATTAGCCAACTATGCGATATTGGATACAAAGTTTATTTTGCATAAAATAAGTGCTCAGGTACAAGTGAAGACAACGAATCTTCGTTCACTGGACGAAGACATGGTAATATGTACCTGCTGGATACAACGTCTGAGGAGGAAAAATGTCTTTTATCTGTCAAAGACGATATAGAACTTTGGCACAGAAAGTTGGGACATATAAGCCTCAAGCAAATATCAAAACTCTCCAAAAAGAAGCTAGTAAGAGGACTTCCAAAAGCCAAGTTTGAAAGGACTAAGCATTGTGAAGCTTGCGCACTAGGAAAAAAAGTAAGAAGTTCTTACAAATCTATAAATGGAGTATCTACTGACCGTGCTCTGCAGTTGTTACATATAGATGTCTTCGGACCCACTCGAACTCAGATATTGGAGGTAAAAGATACTGTTTAGTCATTGTGGATGATTATACCAAATTTACTTGGGTTTTCTTTCTTGCACATAAAAGTGATGCTTTCTCATACTTTGAAACATTTTCAAAGAAAGTTCAAAATGAAAAGATTACTCTATTTCAAGCATCAAAACAGATTATGAAGGGAAATTTGAAAATCACTACTTTGCTGAATTCTGTGATCAAAATGGTTTTCAACACAATTTTTCATCTCCATATACTCCACAACAAAATGGAGTTGTTGAAAGGAAGAATAGATCTTTACAATAAATGGCACGAACTATTTTGATTGAAAGCAAATCACCATCCTATTTTTGGGCGGAAGCTGTTTGTACTGCTTGCTATATTATAAATCGAGCTTTTCTTAGATCATTGCTTGAGAAAACCCCCTATGAGCTTTACAAAGGAAAGAAACCAAATATTTCATATTTCCATATTTTTTGTTGTAAATGTTATATTCTTTAAAACTCAAGTGATCGGCTAAGTAAGTTTGATGAAAGATCAGACGAATGAGTGTTCTTGAGATATTCGACTTCAAGCAAAGCCTATCGAGTCTTCAACAAGAATTCTCAGACAGTTGAAGAATCCACGAATGTGAAATTCGATGATGAGTACACTACTCAAAAGATCATTACCGATAATGAAGCGTCAGATGATCAGAACCAATCATCTAAGAAGCAGAACTCATCATCTGAGGCTGAAGAGGCAATTGAATCTTCTCAGAACTTAGAAGATAAGCAACCAGCTGTAACTTCTGAAGATCTAAATGCTGAAGAATCAATCGAAGATGAGCTTGAAAAGTTAAAGAAAAATTGGAAATACAAATCCAGTTATCCTACCGATCAAGTCATTGGAAACATTGATGAAGGAATCAGAACCAGATCTAAACTACGAAGTGCAATAAATGCATTTGCTCTGGTTTCTGAGTTCGAACCCAAAAGAATTGAAGAAGCTCTTGAAGATGAAAGCTAGATTGAAACTATGCAACAAGAGTTACATCAATTCAAACTCAATGAAGTATGGGAAATGATGCAAAGACCAAAGAATCATCCTGTTATTGGAACCAAATGGGTATTTAGAAACAAACCGGATGATAAAGGCAAGGTAACCAGGAACAAGGCAAGGCTTGTTGCCAAGGGGTACTCTCAAGAAGAGGGAATCGACTATGATGAAACCTATGCCCCAATAGCAAGACTGGAATCCACCAGACGTTTACTCGCCTATGCTTGCTATCATGACTTCAAACTATATCAAATGGAAGTCAAATGTGCATTCCTGAAAGGATATATCAATGAGGAAGTCTATGTTGATCAACCTCTAGGTTTTGAAGATCTAAAATACCTAGATCATGTATTCAAACTTCAAAAGACACTCTATGGACTCAAGCAAGCTCTACGAGCATGGTATGAAAGGTTAAGTAATTTGTTTACCAACTAAGGTTTTGAGAAAGGTAAAGTTGATACAACTTTATTTATCAAAAGCGAAGGTAGCGAAATTTTACTTATTCAGATTTATGTAGATGATATTATATTTGATTCATCTAACAAAAATCTCTGCAATGAATTTTCTCAAATCATGCAGAATGAATTTAAAATGAGCATGATGGGAGAACTTACATTCTTCCTAGGACTGCAAGTCAATCAAACCAAACAAGACACTTTCATACATCAAGAGAAATATGCTTTTGAACTGGTTAAAAAGTTAGATCAGGAAAATTACAAGAAAACTTATTTGCCCATGTCCTCTTCATCCAAGCTAGACAATGATGAACACGGCAAACAGATTGATCAAAAGCTCTTTAGAAGCATGATTGTCTTATTACTATATCTAACTGCTTCTAGACCTAACTTTATCTTTAGTGTATGCATGTGTGCTAGATTTCAATCAGAACCCAAGGAATCACATCTTACAGTTGTTAAAAGGATTATTAAATACATAGGAACTTATCCTAATTTGGGACTATGGTATCCTAAGACTTCAGATCTTACATTACATGGATATTCATATGCTGATATTGCAGGTTGTAAATTAGACAGAAAAAGTACCTCAGGAACATGTCAACTTCTCGGATCAATGCTGGTGTCCTGGTTCTCCAAGAAGCAGAACACTGTAGCTCTAACGACTGCGGAAGCTGAGTATGTTGCATTAGGAAATTGTTGTGCACAAATCTTATAGATGAAACAACAACTGAAGGACTTTGGTGTTCAATCTCATAATGTGGAAATTCAATGTGACAACACCAGCGCAATCAATCTCACCAAGAATCCAATCCTGCACTCACAAGCTAAGCATATTGAAATTAAGCATCATTTTATTCGTGATCATGTACATAATGGTGACATTAGCATTCAATTTGTTGATTCAAAGCATCAATTAGCTAACATATTCACCAAGCCACTTGACAAGAATACATTTGAATATATCAGACAAGAATTAGGTATTACAATGATGCCTGTTTAAGCTGCTATTTAGATAGGAAGATTTTGCTTCAGAACTTAAAGCAATACATGCAAGAAGCAAAAGTTGTCAAAACTTCATCTGAAGAAGCTCTATAACTACAAGGAACTCAAAACTTAAAGCATCATCTGAAGATGACATCTTCTGAGTGGAGAACGACTAAAGGTTTGATCATTCAAATTTTGGGCGCGTAAATAATTATATTTCTGGTAACAAATAAGGTACGCATCTTCACAATTCTTTTAAATGTTTTAAAAATATTATAATTTTGTTGATTGTCGATTGAATCGATTAAATACATGTTCCTAAAAAAATTTCAACTCTGTTCATAAAACGGTTTTCAAATTTTTCTTCTTTTGGAATATCAACCGCCCCAAAGCGGTTTCTAAAAAGTACTAAGACAAAAAACTCTGAATGAACCGTCACTTTCTTCCATGATTTCGCAAGAACAAATTTAATCCGAACTGAGCTCTTTATCTCCACTCACTGTCGATCCCAAATTCGAACTCATTTTCTTCAAAATCCTCTGTCAAATGGCCTCCAAAGAGCATCCCTCAACAAGAAACTCCTCCGAAGCGATCAATAGAATCTATCTGGCTAGGAACATTACTCTTACGATTCGTAGTATGAGAGCTCAAGGAAAGAATGAAGAACAGATAAATGCCCTGATAAGATAGAATGGATCCTCAAATGAAGTTGATTCAAAGATTTGTGGTGAGTTGCTAACTGAAAAGGAACGAAGGGTAGCAAGTGATTTAGCCAGAAGTGCGGGTAAAATTATGCGGAATACAGAAAAAGGAAAAAATGAAAGTTGGAGAAACTTATGCTAGAGCAACAAAAATGGACACTGTTGATGAAAAGATAATTGGTGCAGAAGTTGACGAGAAAGTCTTTGAGAAATTGAGGGAATGGAAATGAAATTTCTTAGTATCAGAGGTTACAAGGATAGAATGTTCAGATTAGAGGATCACCATAATGTGTATAAGCTGTTAATCAGTAGGTCTTCAATGCAGAACAGACCTGTTGAAATTGATTCCCTAGAAAGACTTGGTTTGAATGTCCACCATCTCCTTAATGATTCACATCTCAAGACTTTGTGCACTTTACAAAACCCTTGCTATCCTCATTTCACTGCTTACTTCTATTCAAATTTTTGTATGCTTGATAGAGACAACATTCAGTTTTCTCTATTTGACAAAGTTTACACCCTAAGTATCACAGAACTAGCATCAATTCTAAAATGTGAGCAGTACATTTTCACTCATATTCTCATTTCTGATAGTGATGTCTTGAGAGTAATCTCTTCTAACCCCTCAACAATTCGATCAGAGGCATCATCCATTAATTATGATCTCTTACCTATGATTGGTGTTGTTCTTCTAAACTGTCTTCGACCCAAAAATCTATCTCGCACTGTCACTCTTTTTGAAGGAAAAATTATTTGGGTTATCTTAAACAGAAAGTCATTCTTTATTCCTCATATAATTTTCCTACACGTGCTGAGATCAGTAAGACAGGGCAAAGGCAAACTACCTTATGGATGCTTGATAACCAGAATTCTTCATGAGCTGAAAACTGATATACCCATCAGATTAAAATCTCCTTGTTTAAGACAATGCTGCACTGGCAAAGTTATGCTGACCAGCATAGGGTATAGTCTGGTCAAAGGCTTATGGAGAGACAGAAAACAAAACGTTGTAACCACTCATATCTTTGCCATAGCATCAACACCTCCACAGTTGGACCCTCAGAAGAGGAAAGCAGAAACACAGAATGAAATTTCTGAAAATGATGTCAAAAGAAAGAAGAAAATAGATCACGTGGTCATACTTGACTCAGATATTAGGAGTTCTGAGGATGATGTTCCAGAGAATCATGTTAGCTTGAAGAAGTCATCTAGTGCTACTCTTCAAACCAACGATGTTTTTCATGAGAAAAGCAGAACGGAGATTCTTGCAGAACTATTGCAAATACAGCAACACACAGATCAAAGGCTATATGATCTCTGGAATACTTTGAACTCAGATATTACAGCCTTAAATGCAAAAGTAGAAGTTACGATTGAATTGCGGAAGAACTCTGTTCAGACATTTGCAGCTTCTAAATTTGGTCAAATGGACAAGGCTATTCTCAAACTGAAGGAGGATATTGATCAGAAATTTAGCCAACTATCCCAGTTTGTCTTGGTCCGAATCCCCCAAGCCATGTCCAATCATCTTTTTGATGTTTGCTGTTTTTGGTTGTTCATTTGACAATTTTCTCCATTGTTACTACAACTGCAAAATCTGGATGGATGTTTGAATATTATTTCAGTCCTTTTATAATTCCTAATATTTACTGCTATATCATTCAGGGGGAGTACTTGTTGTTCTTTCGTCATATATGTCATTCTCTATGCTTTACTGGATAAATCTTATGTTCAGGAGGAGTGATACTCCATCTCTATGATTTAATATCTATGTTTGATCTCTTAGGTCATTCATTTGCCCTTTTGTGCTAATGACAAAAAGGGAGAGAAAAGAAACAAAAGTTACATAAAAAAGGGAGAAAAGAAAGAACATATGTGAAACGTCTGTGACAAGATATTGCATACAAGTTCACACATGATATATTTATCTCTCACAAGATATATTTATCTCTATGAATGTTTTGTGAATGTTATATTCTGCGACTGATAAGTTGTACACATGTTTTTAATATGAAAACACAAGTTCCCATGTTCCGCATGAACAAGATCTGAAAAGAAATATAATTTCTTTCCTAAGCCGAACATGTGAACAAATTCTTTACTTTGAGCATCTTATTAATTTGTACGTTTGGTAACATATTTTCCAAAACAGGTTAACTTGAGCATGTTATAATCGTCATAAATCTGAGCATGTGTTGAACTACAAGTTCTGATCTATTGTATAGCAAATTTATATCACAAAAAATATGCTCATATACAAGTTCTGAGCTATTGTGTATCAAGTTTATATCACAAGAAAAATGCTCATATACAAGTTCCGAGCCATTGTATAGCAAGTTTATATCACAAGAAATATGCTCATATTTACCATGCCGCTCAAGTTTGTTATGCATGTGATTAAGTTCTATAGAAAATCAAGCAAAATCACATATCTATACTCTGAAACTATACTTGTGCTTAATCTCTAAATCTTAAGTAATATCACAAGTTCTGAGACTGCTCATATTGCTGAAAAATTGACTTCAGAACTTATTCTTGCTAGAAGAATAAAGGACAGATTGATAAAATTCGTTCATGGCAAGATTATACTGAGAGTAATTAGATCCTAGTTGCTCATTCTTTTATTCTAATCTTTGTTACTTTTGTAGATAGTTTTGTCATCATAAAAAAGGGAGAGATTGTTGAGAAAAACCCCTAAGTGATTTTGAAGTTTACAAAACAATCCAAGTACTCTTAAGTTTTAAGATAATGTCGTATAATACTTGTTTTGCAGATTATCTTTTGATCAAGATTGAATTTGTCAAGAAGGTTTTGCTCATATGAGATTTATGAGGGACTCAGACGTTGAGTGGGGATAGCTCAGACGTTGGAATGACGCTCAAGCTCTAAGTGGAGTATTCACGTGCAGTAATCAGAACTTGAAGATGACTTTGAAATGTGCTTATTTGACACACTACAACGGATACAATCGAACTAGATCATTCTTGAGGATTCTCGGGGATAGAGATCAATCAAGAATGCGAAATCAAGGAGACACACGTAGGACTTTCCAAATGAACAAAATCATCTATGGAAATCCAGGATCATAATTGTATGGGCGATTTGATCCGAACGGGGAAGATTTTCATTTGGCGATCTCTAACGGCTACAAGATCTTCTTTTGGTATCTGTCTTGTCCAAATGGGAAGTTTTGGAGAGATCTCTTCTAGAAGCCTTGCAACGGTTAGATTGAAGGAGAAAGAGTACAAAAGACATCTCAAGGTCAAAGGGAAAAAAGGTCGGCGTTAAGAGGGAAAAGTCTTTATAATTCTTAGATCGAGAGTACTTCATTTCATACACACTTTTTGATTCATCCATTATAATTGTGAGGAGGTGTACACAATAGTGTTGAACGCTAAGTGGGGTATCTTGCGTGTCAAGGAGATCACTAAGCTGTAACCTCTCGAGCTGTTTACTAGTAGGATCTAGCCAATTGGCTGATAGCCGAAGAAGTGGACGTAGGCTCAACTAAAGTCAAACCACTATAAACTCTCTATGCAGTTTTCTCTATCCCTACTCTGATCATATCATTTAATATGCGATAGTAGAACTGCATTTGAATTATCTATATTGATATATTGTGTTGCCATCGTCTGAGACGTTATACAAACGCCCGTGCAATTGTTATTCCGCGAAAAACTTTCAAATTGCACTATAATCACCTATTCACCCCCTCTAGGTGATAACGCTAGCCACAACACATGGTCTATCTTCTTCTTTCTTTTGACATCAATTACAGAATTTTCATTTTGTGTTTCTGCTTTCCTCTTTTGAAGTTCGAGCTGTGTAGATGTTGGTGCTGTGGTAGGGGTATGAATGGTTACAACGCTTTGTTTTCGATCTCTTCATAAGCCTTTAACCAGACTATACCCCATGCTGGTCAGCATAACTATGCGAGTGCTTCCTTGTCTTAAATAAAGAGATTTTAATCTGATGGGTATATCAATCTTCAGATTATGAAGAATTTTGGTTATCAAGAATCCATAAGGAAGTTTGCCTTTGCCTTGTCTTACTGATCTTAGCATGTGTAGGAAAATTATATAAGGAATAGAGAACGACTTTCTGTTTAAGTTAGCCCAGATGATTTTTTCTCATAAAGAGTGACAGTTCGAGATAGACTTTTGGGTCGAATACAGTTTAGAATTACCTTATGGAGAACAACACCAATCATAGGTGAGAGACCAGAATTAATGGTTGATGCTGCTGATCGGATTGCAGAGTGGTTAGGAGAAATTGCTCTGAACACATCATTATCGGAAATGAGAATTTGAGTGAAAATGTACTGCTCACATTTTAGAATTGATGCTAGTTCTATGACACTCAAGGTGTAAACTCTGTCAAATAGAGAAAACTGAATGTTGTCTCTATCAGACATACAAAAATTTGAATAGAAGTAAGAAGTAAGATGAGGATAGCAATGGCTTTGTAAAGCGCACAAAGTTTTGAGATGTGAATCATTAAGGAGAATGTGAATATTCAAACCAGCTCTTTCTAGGGAATCAATTTCAACAGGTCTGTTATGCATTGAAGACCTATTGATTAATAGCTTGTACATATCATGGTGATCCTTCAATCTGAACAATCTATCATTGTAACCTCTGACGCTAAGGAATCTCATTTGCATTCTCTCAAATTTCTCATAGACTTTCTCGTCATCTTCTGCATCATTTCTCTTTTCATCAGTAGTATCCATTTTTGTTACTCTAGCAGAAATTTCTCCAACTTTCATTTTTCCTTTTCCCGCCTTCCGCATAATTTTATCGGCACTTCTAGCTAAATCACTTGCTACCCTGCATTTTTTTTCAATTAGCAACTCATCACAGATCTTTAAGTCGACTTCATTTGAGAGTCCGTTCTCTCTTATCAGGGTATTTATCAGTTCTTCATTCTTTCCTTGAGCTCTCATACTGCGAATAGTAAGAGTAATGTTCATAGCTAGATATATTCTTTTCTCTTTCGTAGGAATAGAAGTTTCTGAAGATACATTGGCAAAGAGAGAATGTAGGAGTTCATGTCTCTTCTTGATGTCTCTCTCAATATCTTTGTGTGATTGATTAAAGGTGATTGGTTCCGTATGTTCTTGACTTTTCACATCCAATCTTGAGATCTCAGGAGGATTCGAGGTGTTGATTTCAGCCCTAGAGTTGGGTGAGATAAATCTGCTGGTCTCGTCGGAGGAGTTTCTTGATGAGGGTTGCTCTTTGGAGGCCATTTGTCAAAGGATTGTGAAGGATTGAGTTCGGATTTGGGGTAAGTAATTGGAGAGGAAGAGCCTAGTTCAGGTTGAATTTGTTCTTGCAGAATCGTGGAAGAAGGTGACAGTTCATTTTGAGTTTTTGTCTTAATACTTTTAGAAACCGCTTTGAGGCGGATGATATTCCAAAAGAAGAAAAATTCGAAAACTGTTTTACGAATAGAGTTGAAAACTTTTGAGGAGCATGTATTTATTTAATTCAATCAACATAATCATAAAAATTTTAGAATATTTAGAAGGATTGTGAAGATGCGTACCTTATTTGTTGCCGAAAATATAACTACTTACGCGCCCAAAATTTGAATGATCAAGCCTTTAGTCGTTCTCCACTCAGAAGATGTCATCTTTAGATGATGCCTTAAGTTCTGAGCTCCTTGTTGTTATAGAGCTTCTTCAGATGAAGCTTTGTCATCTTTTGCTTCTTCCATATACTTCTTTAAGTTCTGAAGCAAAATCTTCCTATCTAAATAGCAGCTTAAACATGCATCATAGTAATACCTAATTCTTGTCTGATATATTCAAATGTGTTCTTATCAAGTGGCTTGGTGAATATGTCAGCTAACTGATGCTTCGAATCAAAAAATTGAATGCTAATATCACCATTATGCACATGATCACAAATAAAATTATGCTTAATTTCAATATGCTTAGCTCGTGAGTGCAGGATTGGATTCTCGGTGAGATTGATTGCGCTTGTGTTGTCACATTGAATTTCCACATTGTGAGATTGAACGCCAAAGCTCTTCAGTTGTTGCTTCATCCATAAGATTTGTGCACAGCAACTTCCTAAGGAAACATACTCAGCTTCCGTAGTGGATAGAGCTACGGTGTTCTGTTTCTTGGAGAACCAAGACACCAGCATTGATCCGAGAAGTTGACATATTCCTGAAGTACTTTTTCTGTCTAATTTACAACCTGCAAGATCAACATCTGAATATCAATATAATGTAAGATCTGAAGTCTTAGGATACCACAGTCCCAAATTAGGATAAGTTCCTATGTATTTAATAATCCTTTTGACAGCTGTAAAATGTGATTCCTTGGGATCTTATTGGAATCTAGCACACATGCATATACTAAAGATAATGTCAGGTCTAGAAGCAGTTAAATATAGTAATGAATCGATCATGCTTCTATAGAGCTTCTGATCAATCTGTTTGCCTTGTTCATCGTTGTCTAGCTTGGATGAAGATGACATGGGCAAATCAATTTTCTTGCAATTTTCCTGATCGAACTTTTTTACCAGTTCAAAAGCATATTTCTCTTGATGTATGAAAGTGCCTTATTTGGTTTGATTAACTTGCAGTCCTAGGAAGAATGTAAGTTCTTCCATCATGATTATCTCAAATTCATTCTGCATGATCTGAGAAAATTCCTTGCAGAGATTTTTGTTAGATGAACCAAATATAATATCATCTACATAAATCTGAATAAGTAAAATTTCGCTACATTCCCTTTTGATAAATAAAGTTGTATCAACTTTACTTTTCTCAAAACCTTAGTTGGTAAGGAAATTACTTAACCTTTCATACCATGCTCGTGGAGCTTGCTTGAGTCCATAGAGTGCCTTTTGAAGTATGAATACATGGTCTGGGTATTTTGGATCTTCAAAACCTGGAGGCTGATCAACATAGACTTCCTCCTTGATATATCTATTCAGGAATGCACTTTCGACATTCATTTGATATAGTTTGAAGTCGTGATAGCAAGCATATGCGAGTAAAAGTATGATGGACTCCAGTCTTGCTACTGGGGCATAAGTTTCATCATAGTCGATTCCCTTTTCTTGAGAGTAACCCTTGGCAACAAGCCATGCCTTGTTCCTGGTTACTTTGCCTTTATCATCCAGTTTGTTTCTGAATACCCATTTGGTTTCAACGATAGGATGATTCTTTGGTCTTGGCACCAATTCCCATACTTCATTGAGTTTGAATTGATGTAACTGTTGTTGCATAGCTTCAATCCAGCTTTCATCTTCAAGAGTTTCTTCAATTCTTTTGGATTCAAACTCAGAAACCAGAGCAAATGCATTTATTACACTTCTTAGTTTAGATCTGGTTCTGATTCCTTCATCAATGTTTCCAATGACTTGATCGGTAGGATGACTGGATTTGTATTTACAATTTTTCTTTGACTTTTCAAGCTCATTCTCGACTGATTCTTCAGCATTTGGATCTTCAAAAGTTGCTGCTTGTTGCTTATCTTCCATGTTCTGAGAACATTCAGTTGCTTTTTCAGCCTCAAATGATAAGTTTTGCTTTTCAGATGATTGGTTCTGATCATCTGACGCTTTATTATCAGTAATGATCTTCTGGGTGATGTACTCATTTTTGAATTTCATATTCATGGATTCTTCAACTGTCTGAGAATTCTTGTTGAAGACTCGATTGGCTTTGCTTGAAGTCGAATATCCCAAAAATACTTATTCGTCCGATCTTTCATCAAACTTACTTGGCCGATCACTTAAGTTTTTAAGAATATAACATTTACACCCAAAAAAATGAAAATGTGAAATATTTGGTTTCTTTCCTTTGTAACGCTCATAGGAGATTTTCTCAAGTAATGGTCTAAGAAAAACTCGATTTATAACATAGCAAGCAGTGGAGATAGCTTATGCCCAAAAATAAGATGAAGTTTTGCTCTCAATTAAAAGAGTTCGTGCCATTTCTTGTAAAGATCTATTCTTCATTTCAACAACTCCATTTTGTTGTGGAGTATATGGAGTTGAAAAATTGTGTTAAAACCATTTTGATCACAAAATTCAGCAAAGTAATAATTTTTAAATTTTCCTCCATGATCTGTTTTGATGCTTGAGATAGAGTAACATTTTTCATTTTGAACTTTTTATGAAAATGTTTCCAAGTATGAGAAATCATCACTTTTATGTGCAAAAAAGAAATTCCAAGTAAATCGAGTATAATCATCCATAATGACTAAACAGTATCTTTTACTTCCAATACTCTAAGTTCGAGTGGGTCCGAAGACATCTATATGTGACAGCTGCAGAGCACAGTCAGTAGATACTTCATTTACAGATTTGTAAGAATTTCTTACTTGTTTTCCTAGTTGCAAGCTTCACAATGCTTAGTCCTTTCAACCTTGGCTTCCGGGAGTCCTTTTACTAGCTTCTTTTTGGAGAGCTTTGATATTTGCTTGAGGCTTATGTGTCCCAGCTTTCTGTGCCAAACTTCTAGGTCGTCTTTAACAGATAAAAGACATTTTTCTTCCTCAGGCGTTGTATCCAGCAGGTACATATTACCATGTCTTCGTCCAATAAACGAAGATTCATTGTCTTGACTTATACCCGAGCACTTATTTTCTGCAAAATAAACTTTATATCCAATATCGCATAGTTGGCTAATGCTAATTTGAAATTCAAACCCTTAACCAATGAAACATCATGGATAAAAAGATTTCCAATCTTCACGGTTCCTTTTCCAATAATCATTCCTTTGTTATTTTCTCCAAAAGAAACGTTTCCACATCGAACATCTCAATATTGGTGAATTTTGTTCCATCTCCAGTCATATGTCTGGAACACCCACTATCAAGGTACCATTTATTTTTCCTTTTCATTGGTACCTGCAATGATAAAAAAAATTCAAGTTTTCTTTGGTACCCAGATCTGTTTGGGTTCTTTGGGATTAGCAACATTTGCATATCTAAGAATATCTCGAGTTGATCTCTTGATTTTTGAACAGCAACTGCGAGAGTTTGTATTAGATCAGATATTGCTTTTACAATGAAACTTCTATGCATATATAGGTTAAATTCAGAAAACGATCACTAGTTTACTGCTGAGAAAGTTTTGAGGTACTTAAAGATGACAAAAGACTATATGCTAATTTACAGACATATTCATGACCTACAGCTAGTGGGACACTCGGATTTAGACTTTGCTAGTTGTCAGGATGATGTCAAGTTGACGACTACATATATTTGTATGTCTAAAGAGAAATGCAGTATTATAGAAAAGTAAGAACAAAAATCTATGTCATCTTCTATTGGGAAAGCGGAGTTGTAGCATGGTTTTTTAGCTGCTATTTAAGTTAGTTGGCTCCGAAATCTCATTAAGTAGTTGACCGTATTTAATTTTGTGGATAGACCTATACAGTTGCATTATGAAAATAACTTTGCAGTATTGTTCATTAACAACATCAGAAGTCTCAAGGGGTCTAAGTATCTGGCGGTTAAGTTTTTTTACCATAAAGATAGCAGATGAAAATGGTGACACTATAGTAAAGCTTATTACACAGATGATATGGCTGTAGACTCACTAACTAAAGGTTTTTTCCCTTGCATATTTAAACAACATGTCACAGGCTTAAAAATATCGTGAGATGCTGATATGACATATTAATTGATGGGCTAATAGCATCATGAGATACTGTTGTTTAAAGGGAGCTGTTTTTCGATATCTGCTCTAATAAAGTTCATATATGTGTTTATTACATTTTGTAACATCTAGAGATGTATCAACTCCATTGAATGCAATAAAGCATTTATGATTAAGGTGATGTTGAATACATATATCTAAAAAAAAATCTCAAAGGCATCGTGTAAACTTTGAGTGATGGTTGTGGCATTTATTTTTAGCCAAAAGCATATGTCTTGTTACACATAAATTATAGTTAATTATAAAGGTGAGACATATGTGTCGCGACCCTCCCGAGTGCGCCAATGCGGGCTCTCGAGGGTTAATGGGCCGTTCGATAGCTGGCTTGATCGGACGCGGGCCTCTCCCAAGGTCCATTACCCAAATCGCAACTGCTGGATTTACGTGTTCGACCTTCAGTGTGGTCTAGTGACATGTGATGAGTGTACATGCCAAGGAGTCGCCACCAATCGTTTCGTGGAGGGTACGATCGGAAAATCCCATCGAATAGTTGGGAGTGGTCTATTCGATTCTGCGGAAACCAGAGAAGTGGGTTCGGGGACTTAGTTACGCCAACTGTCAGAGTTGACGCACTTTCGGTACCTAAGCTGAATGGTTTATCTGATCCTAGGATTTCATACAGACGAGTGGGGTACGGATCCTAAATCTAGGAGTTCATGCAGATGGGAATTATTACCCTATCAATCACAATCAATAGAAATAAGTGCGCAAATCAAGGATCCAATGTATGAGGATAAAACACATGAAATCAGCATGGTATCCCTAATGAGGCCCTATTAGCCTAGAGAAATATCAATCAAGGCTTAGGAATGATTTTGGCATGATTTGTCCATGAGGGGCAAAATCGTAATTTCGAGCAATTCCGGAAAATTCACCTCGAAAGGGTAAATCTGTCATTTTAGATGAATTGGGAAGTCAAAAGACAGAGGAAATAGGATTGGCCATCAATCCAATCCATTTCCTATTTTTCGGGAATTTCCAAGATTTTTCTGGAATTTTCAAGTGATTTTACCCTTGGAGGGATAAAGTCGTCATTTGGACAAAGACGAGAACTGAAAATCTCAAATATTAGGGTTGGTCGTCCACCTGACTCAAACCCTAACTTCAAGCAATTTTCGGGACTTGATTGGGACAAGAAAGATAATTTTCCCATTGAGGGGTAAAATCGTCATTTCGAGAAAAGGGACGGGACTCGAAAATCTAAGCCTAAGAATTGGTCGTCTAATTGACCCTAATTCTTACCTTGGCATTATCGGCCTTATCTAGCATGCGCAGCAGAGGCGACTTACCCCAAAAGGGTAGTATCGTCAAGTCTCGGAAGAACAGATAAGAAACCCCAAAAATAGGGTTGACCAGTTGTCTGTGGTCAATCCTCGATTTTTGGGGATTTCTGGAGTGTTTAGGATTTTTCTACAATTTTTCCACAATTTTTGGTATTTTCTGGAATTTTCTAGTATTTTTTGGATTTTCTAAGATTTTTCTGATTTTTTTATTTATTTATTTTAATTTTTTTTATCATTTTCGGATTTTTTTATTTAAAAAATATTATTCGGGCCGGGTCGGGTGACCCGGCCCACGACCCGCGGGCGACCGGCCCGGCCCGGATCCGGACCCGCGCGACGAAACGGCACCGTTTTGGCTTCTCCCGCTCGAATTTAGGATTCCCGCCCAATCTCGATCCAACGCTCCTGATTGCGCCAAGTGTCGCGCTATAGACGGCCTGATCTAAGGCTGGGAACTGACGGTCCAGATTGAAAAGCTTGATCGAATTACGGCCGTCCGATCTAAGGGATTTTTAATTTCTAAAAATCATTTTTAATTTCCGTAGAAAAACGAGATCGCGACACGTGGCAAGATTACCACCGTCCGATCTTTTTTGTTATTCGGTTATAACAACCGATGCTGACGTGGCTGCCACGTGGGCACCACGCCAGCTCCACGTAGGCGTTGACTGGTCAACGAAAGTTGACCAGTCAACATGTTCGCCGAAGAAGACGATCGGCGCCGGCATCCTCTCGCCGGCGCCTCCTCGGAAGCCCTTATCTCCGTCTAAAGGATGCCAAATCGCACGAAACCACCGCCATTCGACTCGTACAGATCTCATCTACCACATATCAAAGCCTCGACACAGAAGATCGACATTTGCAATACCTGCAACTCCGACCGGTGCTAATCTCCGGCGAGAGTATCGCCCTAGCCATTTCTAACGTCAAACAAGCATCTCGAATCATCAAACAGCATCCATGGAGTTAGAGAGAACTTACCTGATGATCGCGAGGCGTCGGTTCAACCTAGGAGGAGTCATAGCATTCACGGCCAATCGGTCAAAGTCGGGGGTTGACTCGATGGTTTTATGCAACGAAAATGTGAAAACGAAACGCGATGAAGATCAGCCATGTTCAATGAACAGATTAAGACTTAGAACAAATAAAATGGTCGACAGAATTTAGACATGCCATTGGAGGCCGAGGTAAAGCTTGAAGGTATTTCTCACCTTTCTTCGAGGTCAGAGGCTAATCGAGCGGATTTGAAGGCTACTTCGAAGCTCTAAGAAGTCGACGACGATGATCACCAGCGTCGGTTTTGCCGGGGACGATCCGTCGAAGCTTGCATAGGTAAGCTCCGGCCGCTTCTTTCTCTCTCTCTCTCTCTCTCTCTCTCTCTCTCTCTCTCTCTCTCTCTCTCTCTCTCTCTCTCTCTCTCTCTCTCTCTCTCTCTCTCTCTCTCTCGCTCTGTTTGCGAGCTCCTCTTTTTGTCTTCAACCGATTCCAAACTCCAACCGAATCTGTTCTTCGCAACCGCCCCCCTTAGTCAGTTGTCCAGATTCGGTTTTAGACCCACCCGCTTGGTCCTGTGCGCGCGACGCCTAATCTGGCCAATTGGCGATCGTCGGCCTCATGTGGACGAACGATAGGAGAAGACTCGTCGAATGGGCATTACCATTTGGCTTTTAATTTTTGGTTTTTCTTTCCTTCGATTTTAAACCTCTTTCGTTCCCTCTTCCTTTTGTCCCCGGTGCGTGCAACGAAGAAGAGGAAGGCAATGAACAGTACCCGGGTCCGTGGGTTGGATTTGTCCGACCCGACGGATCCGGTTCCCACAAGGAGGGCCAAATTCCACTAGTAATCGCCATTTTTTTGCAAAATTGAAGCTCCCAATCGCTTCCCAGCATGATTTCTCTTTAGAAATGTGGTTTTTGTGACTAAAACACTTAGAATCATGCAAAACCCCCAAATATGAGATAGGATCCGAAATCGATTTTTGCCAAATTGAGGTTCCTAATGGACGAATCGGTCTCAATTGAGCTCACCATTAGATTCAGGGGGTTGAATACTATAGGGAGGGAGCATTGGGGTTTATGGGTGTCCCTCGTAAAAGTTTAATTTCAGAATTGGCATTTTAGGGACTAAAATGAAAAGAATTTTTATGCGATTGGGTCCCTAAAGCCAAAATTGATTAAACCAGTGTACAATTGAACCCATTTGAGGTGTAGGGCAATCAAATTGAATGTCAAGATTCGGAAAATGCAAAAGATCGCCAATAGAAAGACTCAAAACATATTTTTTGACAAATTTAACCATGTGCATTACAAAGAAACGCAAAAAATTAAACTTGAATTTCAACTCTTGATGAGGTCAGAATTACAAGTGATTTAAAATAAAAATATTGATTATTTTCCTATATTTTTGTGACTTCAAATTCTATTTTTTGTTGATTTTTCTAATATTTTCCTATTTTCTAAAAATGCTAAAAAATGTGAAAAATATGAAAAATTATTTTTTGGTCAAGAATGGTTCCTTGGGCTTGGCCAAGGCCACCAAAGTTGATTTTGTAATTTTTTGACTTTTTATGAATTTTTTGTGATTTTTCAAAAATAAAACTGAAAAAGACTTGGTCAAAAATCAGGTGTCAACAATATGTTGGTTCATTGGAACCATAAGAATATTGTCTTGTGACACATCAAGTTTCGTGTGACACATAAAGTAAGATAATGGTGACTGACAAGAAATATAACATATAAGGTGTCTCTATTATTTGAGATATTATTCGTTTGCCACACTACAATATTAAATTCATATCAATAAAGTTAAGAGCATTTGTGATCATGGATGGCTCTGTGTCTTTTGATGCAGTTACTGGCATAATTCGGTGTTTAAGACTTTATGGGATCGAATTGACTCTCTGGACCAATATAAAGATATGCATATATAGTACAGTTTCAATTAATTTAGCATAAGTAGGAGAATGTTAGAATACATTTTTAATATTCAATGTGGGCTTTATAAATTGTTATTGTAAATATTAATTGATCTAATGAAGAAAATATATATACAATTTCCTATTCAGTCTAATATGGTGTTGGATAATGTGGGCCGAGATAAACATTATTTTTAATAAGTGGATATATTTCAATAGCTATAAATAGAGCTCAAGTCCATTCTCTAAACCCTAATGTCCACATAACCTCACATAAGGAGTCGACAGAACGATACGTGAGTGGTCGTCTCATTGAAGCCAGCGATAAATAGGGTTCATAGAGGATAAGCTTTTGAGTATCGGATCGTCGCAATTCTGCATCAAGAATGATTGTTCTACTACAAGGTGCGTCAATTCTTTAACCTTATGAATCTATGATTCGTGTATCTACACATGTGATTCTAAGTTTAGTTTGACCTTGTAATCATTTGGATGTCAAGAGAATTCCAAGGGCATCGACCCATCACTATTTGGAAAGAATTTATGAAACTAGGAAACATAAACGATGCCAAACTCGGTATTCTTTTAGGCATTACTTTATTTGCGCTTTAACGAAATTGGTCATTAGACTTATAAAGCTCTTACATAAGTAGGCAAAATACAATCAAGAGGCGACTACATTTGCACAAAACAATAGTTATAGTTCATTTCCTCTTTGATTCACTATGATGGAACGATATGCTGCATGAAAGGCACGGCCCTAACTTACGAAAGAGCCACAACACACTCCCCTACGATTTTCTCTCCTCCCCAAACCGACGCCCAGGACCCTCCTAGAGAGAGGGACTCTCTCTCTCCCCCCTTCCCCCTCTCATTTCCCTTTTGCTTTCTCATTTCTCTATATCCTCAACTTTTTCTTGAAGACTTCCTTTTTTATATATTTATTTCACGGACTGACCCGTTGATTTCTTCCATGCTTAAGAATTTTGTCTATTGAGCTTAGAAGTTCGAAGCGTGAGCACCTTAGAAGAATCTGCTATTCTGAATTTGCTCACTTTGGCTCTAGTGCTTACCCCTATAGTCGAGCGCGGTTTTTCTACCGCTTCAATAGTGGGCTTTTTGCTGGTATCTCTCTTGCTGGTCTTTTCTCCCCATCTAGAGTTTAGATTCAAAGTTTGGTGTTTTTCTATTCCAATCTAAAAATAAAGGGATAATTACATAAATGGTCCCTGAACTTTGGCAGAATGTGCAATCTGGTCCCTGAACTTTTAATTTGTTCAATTTAGTCCCTGAACTTTGGTAGAATGTGCAATTTGGTCCCTAAACTTTTGACTTGTTCAATTTAGTCCCTGAACTTTTAGTAAATGTTCAATTTAGTCCCTAGACTATATGAAAATGTTCAAAGTTATCCATGATCTTAAATTAACAAAAGGACTATATTGAACAATTTCCTATAATTCAGGAACTAGATTGAACATTTACTAAAAGTTCAGGGACTGAATTGAACAAGTCAAAAGTTTAGGGATCAAATTGCACATTCTGCCAAAGTTCAGGGACTAAATTGAACAAATTAAAAGTTCAGGGACCAGATTGCACATTCTGCTAAAGTTCAGGGACTATTTGTGTCATTTTGCCAAAAATAAATATGGAATTTGCAAGACCTGCTGGTATTGTTGTTTCTATATGGTGATGGTGCTGGGGATGTCGAATCTAGACGCGTACTGCTATTTTGCAAAGTCGTAGCTACTGGAGAAGGAAATCTCGGCGCGTGCTTGTCACTAATGTTGATGCGAAATTCGGTCATTGACCGCTGGTTGTACTTTAATGCTTTGACAGACTCGTCTTTGTGAAATGAGCAAATCTCTAGAGGCTGTACCAAGTTGATTTATCTTCTAGATTTACTTGTTTTGATTGATTTCGATCTTTATCTTTATCTTGAGTTATGTACATCTCTTTTAAGTGAAATGAAAATTTTCTTTCGACCAAAAAAAAAACTACGAAAGAGCAATCTCCAGTGCAAAAGCTACCACACTAAATGGGAATCCCAATGTCATACACTTAAATATTTGAATTGGACTCTTACAAAGTAGATAGATATCGGAATCATCATAGCCTTATTATTTTCCGAGATATGTCGAACTAAAAATTTAGTTCTCGAATCGCCAAACATATCGCCCAAGCACGGTTCTCTGTTTTCTTCTTGGGAATTCCATTGGAATTAATAACTTCAAAAGACTTCTTTTCCCCATAAATTTAACTCTAATGAGCAGATGCTATGAGTAGGTGAATTTATATTAGCTACATAAGAATTAATAATGGTTTTCAATAGATTCTTAAAATGAGCCCGCGCTCCGAACAGGTAAATCCACGAGTTAGATATATTCACTAGGGTTTTCAACAACAATTAAGATTATCGTTTGTCAAAAGAATTAGGTTTCGCGATTAAAAGAGTGATGAATACTGTGTGAGTAAATAGCCTAATGTGGTTAGACATTTTGCTCTCTTTTATTTTCCTTTTCTAACTATGGCCAATCTCTTTGGATTGTATTTTTTTTCGTTTTTTCAGAAATAATTACCACATCAGTCTTAATCCTATTGTATGGATGCCACATTCAATCTTCAACTTTTCAGTTTTAGTAATGCAACTCTAAATTTTTGCACGAAATTGTAACATAGTCCTTCCGGCCCATTACCACAACAAATAGTTGATATGGCATTCATTTTGGCCGTCCTACGTGGCACACAGACGTGCATAGCTTGTAGATTGCCACGTCGGAGAATTCTGGTGGAAATTCGCCGAAAGGAAAATAAATTTCTTTTATAGTTGCGGGAGTTATTCAAGGGTCTCCAAGAGCTTAGAGATTCCATCAAGTATGAAGGACAATATCAAGGCATCAATTTTGTTGGTACGCTCTTGGACCTTATTTTTTTAGTGGGTACCCCAAACTGAAATATCTCATAATCCCCACTACTTCTTTTTGTCTTTTCCCATTTCAGACACATCTATGGACATATGACAAACAATATTAAAAAAAGAAAAAGAAAAAAGAGACATGATGAAGTGTATTGTGGGGCGATTATATCACGTGATAGCCATAGGTGAAGAAACCGATCGGTAGAGAGTGAGAGTTTTGAAACTTACAAGCAAATATTAGCCGGGATGCATCTGCGATGGATCAGTTACGCCGATGTCGATTATGTAACACACACATCACGTGGCGGTGATACGTGGAGAAACATATGGATAGAAAGCTTTCGGACCTCGAATGCAAACATTAGTCGGGATGCGTATTGCCTATTACGTGAATACTGCGTGATGGGTCGATCATATCATGTCGGCTGTAGAGCACGACGCACAACGGCACTGTAGCAGTCACCCCCTTCCCCCCCCCCCCCCCCCCCCTTTTGATTGTGCTCTTTTTCCATCCTTTGAGGCAACAAACGAAGGAGGGAGACGAGGAGAAATCCATTTGAAAGTCAACTGTAACCCTAATGATTTGAACAAAGTCCACCATAATGTCATCTCACTCTCGCTTGCGTTCTTCGTCTTGTGGGCCTGAATTCTTTCATGATTCCTTGGCTAGAACTGGTCAGTGCCACTCCTTAAGGAATCGTGAAATTGGGACACCAGGAAAAATATGAGGAGGACGAAGATTGTGATGTCAATTCAATAGGGCGAAAAGAGAGAGAGGGAAAAAACACTCCACGATGGGTTAATCTTGGATTATCCAAGTTTTAGAGGTTATTTATTTGTTATACTTAAAGAGTAAGACAACTATTCGCATTAATTTTCACAAAATATTGGGAATTTTTATTTTTCCAAAAGTTTCACATGTGATTGATTGTGTGGAAAAAATCACAAAAAAGTCATAAACCTATTGCAATTGTAGTAATTCAATTCTAAACATTTTGCATTTGTGCCAATTCAGTCTATCTGATCAACTTTTGTAGGCTGGCGCCAACATAGACACCGTGCTATGTGGAAATTTTTATTGTACTTTAATATTTTTTTCATTTTGTTTATTTATTTATTTATTCTTTTTTAGGAAGAATGAAAATAAAAAATAAAATAATAAAATATTATTAAAAATAGCCACATTAGCGCCGGTAGGGTCGGCCGGCCAAAATCGGCCAGAAGGACTGGATTGGAACAAATGTAAAATATTTAGGACATTTTTAGTAATTTTTCCGTGATAATGCACTTAGGTGCGCGTCTCTTAATTAATTTGTTCCGTTGTTTGTCATTTTTGTCGTGTTGAAAAGCTATATCTTCTTCCATCCCCGACTTGAAAAGTGAGTTGAAAGAGAGAAAAGAGGGAAAAAAAATTGCCATATAGGTCTTATCCGAAACAATCGAAAAGCGCTTCCAAATGATTTTCGGTTAAATCTTTCCACGAGACGACTTCATATATTCATGAATTAGTTCTGTAATCACTAACCTAAGTACGTATTGTAATCAAGGGTAGTGTGATACCCACATAAAGATACTTGGGAATTTCTGATGAATAATGTGGAGCTAAAAGGTGTGGCTATGCATGCTTGCTCAGCACAAAGATACTCTTAGTTGACTGTTCAATAACTATTTTTATTTTTATAGAGGAGGTGACGAAGTCCAGAGTCATAGTGGATGGTCGGTTGTGTGTCGACTGTTGACAATGAAACGGCCGATGGATGAAGCCATGCAATAACAGGTGATTCTTCTTGTTCTTCTTGCGAGCTCGCTGATCTCTTCCGCATAGTTTTTCTTCAGCAAAGTATAATCCAACGCCATCTTTTGCCCATATTCATGTCAACAAATTAAGATCGGCATCGACTTAGACGGACTCCTGAAGTGAACAAGACATGCTCTTTGAAAAATAATCCCTTTTCTTTTTCCACAGTTTATTTGGACATCGGGGAATTTTTATCTCAAGAATGAACTCTCACTAACTGCGTCTCGGGCCTCCTATACTGATCAAAAGTCTGGACTTAACTAGTCCATGAATTTTGTAAGATGTTTTATGAACCCCTAGGTTGTTGGCCTTTATGTTCATGAACATAAATCCGTATAGAATCCTCAATTATTAGTTTGGGTGTCCTCAAAATGGGGGTCCAGATGAGCTGTACAGTGAGTGCCACTGAGCCTCTTGCTGGTCAACACCTAATTTTTTTTTTTTTGGGGGGTACTACTCTCAGGCTGATGCTTGCAACAGTGCTTCCCACAAACTGTTTGTGAATTATTTTGTCCACAAGTGACGTGGATTCTAGGATGAACGGTTCTCGGTTCGGTCTGACTCCCATAAAAAATCGGGAACTGGACCGGTGGTTTGCGGTTCCCACCACCGAGAACTGGACCGGGCCATCGGTCCGGTCTGGTTTCCGGGCGATTCCAAGAAACCGGTGTTCTCGAAAAAAAAAATCGCAAAGGTTTAGTTTTGGTCCGATCAAGTTTAAATCCCAAACTTATCACCTACATCCATCACAAGAATCGAAAAGTGGGTTCACGAAGTAGGAACGCGAAAGGCAAGAAAAGAGGTCTTCGAAAAAAATAGGTAAGAAAAGATATATGTATAGCAAACCCTAAGCCAAAACAAGTAAACATTAGATTTACCTTTAAAAAAAATTAAAAAAAAAAAAGACCGGCCCAGTCCGGGCGAACCGGTCTGGTCCTAGGCCTAGAACCGGGAACCGGACCTCCTGATCACCGGTTCCAATTTTAGGAACCGGGAACCGAACCGGATCTCTCTAAAATCGGGAACCGGACCATCAGTCTCGGTCCGAGCGGTCTTTTTGGCTCACCCCTAATAGATTCTATAATTAGAATAAGGGTCCGCACTTTGCGACGGTTGTACAACATTTCTCATACGATTTGATGATCATACAAATAAGTAGTAGCTTTTTTATAAAAAAATAATTAAGGAGTAGCTTGATAATGAAAAAACAATAAAAGATTTGTCCGATGATTTTATTAAATTATATATATCCCTCTAGAATACAAAATTAAGCATTTCTTTTGAAATAATTATCTTGCTCTGTGAATCCTTTTAAAGTACTTATTCCTATTTAAGTCAATCAGTTTAGGAGGAACATAGATATTTACCTTCGAGTAAAGCATGGGATCCATTATAAAGGAATAATGTTTATATGACTAAAATGCAACCTTTAAATTCCAAGAAGTAAACTCTACATGGCACTAATATCTCCGCTTTAAAGTTTGACTAATAAGCACAATCGGGCGAAGTTAGTAAAATTTTTATGTTATCATATGTGCGTGTGTGTTTGTGAATTTAAATACTGAACTTTAAATCGAAATGTCGATCTTCAGTTTTAGGACAACTCTTTAATAGATTTCACCATCCTATCCATGCACCTGGAAAAGAAGAATTAGTTAAACTACCTAAATATTTTGCTTAAAGAAAAATTAAACTAAAAATAAAGTAAAAAGGGACTAAAGAGGGAAAAACCTCCTCTCATGAAAGGTTGAGGGTTCGAATCTCCTAGTCGCGTTCCGCTGACTTAAGTGGGGGGCTCCGGCTGGTGGGTTGCTGGGCCGGTCCCCCTTGAGGAATATTCGAGCCCGCAAAGCGGGCTCGGACACCTCGGTCATAAAAAAAAAAAGGAAAAAACCAAATGACAAGTGGAAATTTTCAAATTTTGACATGCCAATCTTTATGTGTGGCATAATTTGAAAAGGGAAAAGAAAAAAGTGGTTGGACAAGAAGAGTAATACATTGTCCCACATTAGTATACTCACTATACCCTTCATGTACGGATCAAAATATTTAGAAAGTCCTTCGAAGGTGTTAAAACCCTGTGATAATGATTTTTGGAGGGAAAAATTCGGCTTATAATGTTCAGATTCTTTAACCTCGTGGACGGTCCTAATGATTGAGGTTTATGAACTAGATGCGCAACATAAGTTCACTCCCCACCTTCTCAAGTACAACCAATCTCATGTCTCGACCACTCGTTTACGTCCCGGGTCATTTTGAAATTGGTGCATGAGCCCAATAAGGTATGTCACCAATCCAATACCGAATCATCTCGTACGAGCTTTATAAAAAAAAGGAAACGGAAAAATGATGCAAATGGTTCATGAACTTATTCTAATGCGTAATTTCGTCCCTAAACGTTTGATTTGGTCAATATGATTTCTAAACTACTAATAAATGTCTACTTTAGTCCCTAGACCTTATAAAAATGTGCAATATCGTTTATCCGTTAATTTAAGGTAACAGAATCTTGCTAATAATGATAGTAATAATAATTCAGCTAAATGTTTCGTCCTTCATAGGTCAAAGCTCGAAAGTCTCTAGAAGAAATACGTACACTTTTTGCCATGACATTGACAAGACTGAACAAAATGGGCACGTGCCAGGCCCAGCATTCGTTGGGCCTCGTCTAAACAACTAGTCATCCTTGACAAAAGCATTTTCATTTCGTAGATTACGATACTGTTAATTCACGATAAAGATCTTAAAGTGGCCTAGAAAACGGTCACTTGAATAATATGAAGCATTTTCATTGTCGAAATATTGTTCTTTTGAGGAAAACTGTTAGGAAATTATATTTTGAAAGAAACAAAACTAATATACTTTGTTGAAAAGACTTTTATTTATACTTTGAGGATTTACTATAATACCTTTTGTACGTAATGTGCTTAATGCTTTTATTTTGATAGAAGCAAGCAGGAGTTGTGGCAGAGGCAGACTGATACGAGATCCCGACGACATATATTTTGATATTTGATTTATCCTCATTGTTTAATCAATCTTATTCTTGCTTATCTTAGCAGATTAAATTTCCCATTAACAATCAATTATCTGGTTATGATTGCATTTCTAAGTTAAATTGATTGACCATCAATCACAAAAATATTCTCATTACTTTTCATATGAAGAATCTTGATTAATTGGCAATCACCTCTTAAATAATTACCTTTGTTAGAAGCTTGATTTATGGTTTTAAGGATTTGATTGTATGGGGGAGCAAATCCTTTCAAATCTCTAGTTCCTCTCAAAATCTTTGGTTCATCTTAGGCTTGTGATCTTTATTCGATAATCAACCAATGGCTAGTTTTGGAGATTGATCCTCGGAGTGATTCTGTCCAGCGGGAAGTTTGGAAGACGGGGAGTATATAAAGAGCACCAATTTCGAAGAGAAGTGAGAGTGATCAAGACATCAATATCCATATCTCAAAAGAGCCTCATCTGTTTCAATTATCTACTCGTGCTTTAAGTGAGATCTTATGAGAGGTGTTACACAAAGTCAAGTGTGTAGAGTGGGATAGCCTTGATAGAGGCAGAGCCTACTTCTGTTGGAAGTACTTGTGTTCAACCAATCATATCTTTCTGTAATCTCTCATTTGATTACTTAGTGGAATCCAATTAGTAGGATGTTAGTGTGGAAAAGTGGACATAAGCCTACTAAAAGCCGAACCACTGTAATCTCTTGTGCTTTGTCTTCTATGCTCTACGTACCTCTGTTTATTGTTTAGTAGAAACATTACGTGATTTTGCAAACCACTTTTGCTCTTATCAAACTCGATTGTTTTAATTCTGCATTTTTTTAATCCAAATTCGATTATAAACACCTATTCACCCCCTCTACAATAAAAACAAGAATGTTCTTTTTTAGGAAAACAATTAGCTCTTGCTTATTCATTTATAAAATGGAAGGTTGCACAACGCTCGGAAAGTACCTAGTGTTATTTTATAAATACAGGGAAAAAATCACTCTAATCTCCTATTTAAAAAAATTCTCGACATTGAAATCTGTCTTGTTCTGGCGTTTACGTGACTTAGACAATGACTATCTCTCATATTTGTGCGAAGGGATCGTCTGCCCTTCCCTTAGAAGGGCAAACCTTGCCCTTTGAATTCGGACCATCCGTGTTATGCATGGATGGCTCAGATTATTACTAAAAAAATAAAAAATAAAAAACCCAAAAAGTTATCCCCTAAAAATAGGAGATTTGAGCCGTCCGTTTAAAAATGGATGGTCCAGATCGTAAGGGCAGGTGTCTGCCCTTCTAAGAGAAGGGCAGACGATCCGGATCCCATATTTGTAGTCAATAAAATTTCACCCACCCTTAACATCTCATTAGAAAAAAAAAATACTTAAATCATTCGTTAACTCTCGCATATTGTGTAACTTTAATTGAATTTGAATATGAGAACTACGCCATTATTTAACTGTTTATTGGTTATGACTCCTCAAATTATCACTATATTAAAACATAAGATTCTGAATTCAAATCTTTTTGAACCTATAATTTACGTCTCATACAATATATTTTCAAGCTTTAAATGTTTAGATATAAAACCACACCTTAACAACTTAAACTACCACGAGGAGGAGGGTTAAAGCATTTAGATATTAAAACGCCGGACTCATTTAACAATTTGAAATTTTTAGAGAAGTCGGCTATGATCCCATCAAACTTCCAGGATTCACACACCACGAACCTCAATGTCTTACAAGTACGTGTCGGGATCTTTTAGAAACATGTTGAGCCTCTAATCAATTTTTCCAGTCAATCTGTACTTTTCAATCACAGAACGCAAGCAAGATTAATATAATTGAGGGGATAAGATCATAAACATTGTTCTCCATGATCTCAATGATTTGACTCATGTGAAAAGGATCCAAAATTCGTACTCTGACGCCCGTACTGTGTTCTACAGCAACGGTATTAGACATAAAAGAAGAGACCCATGGACACATACATGCCACCTACTAGGAATAATATAGGTGGATGTTATTAGCCACAGGCTAATGGAGGAAAAGGACCAAAAAAAAAACAACCATGTGGCCAATTTTCAGGATCTGGATCCCTTGCCCTAGTGGGATCAGGGCAGGGGATGCCCTGATTCATCTGGACTGTCTATTTTTGAATAGACGGCCAAGATCTTTGAAATATGAGGGGATTTTTTTTGGGTTTTTTTCAAAAAATGATCTACGCCGTCCATTTTTTTAATGGACGGCCTAGATCATCAGGGCACCCCTGCCCATGGATCCTCTAGGGCAAGGGATCTTGTTGGAAACCTCAAAAGACTTTTCGAGTCTCAAGAAGACTCTTCTTAACCCAAGTTCATCTTGGTACTTGGAATCTATGGAGTTGTTACCTAGGGAATTATGTTTATTTATTGCTTTAAATGTTATGTATCTAGACGTGTCTGTTCGTTTGTCTAGAGTAGACGTAAAGTCGCGTATTAAGCCTATAAATAGGTGTCTTGTAATCATTTTATAACAAAAGAACACAACACAAGTAGTGTGAGTGAATAAAACTTTATTTTCATATTTTCTTCTTCAAGTTTGGTATCAGAGTGCTGCGCCTCTGAAATCCAACATTTGGTATCAGAGCCAGTGAGAGCCAGTTGAGCCAGTTTGGCTAAGTTTTGTGAAATCTATTCTCGAGTCAGATGGCTTCTGTGAGTGGTGCCGAGATGATCCAACCTCAACTCCCAAGGTTCGATGGGAAGAATTTTGAGCATTAGAAGATCCAGATGTATGTGCTATTCGGGTTTCAGGAGCTGACCGAGATTGTGGAAGAAGGATTCGTGGAGCCAGAAGCGCCAGCAGATCTGACAACGGATGAGCAGAAGACGCTAAAAGAAAATCGTAAGAAAGATCGTAAGGCTTTCTTTTACATTTTTCAAGCGATAAATTCGTCAATCTTTGAAAAAGTGGCTCGCTTCGTCTCTTCTCCCCAAGCGCTGTGCTCTTTTTAGCTAGATCCAAGTCAATAGGTCAGCCTTCGTGAACGAGAACGCGGATCACCCTCACGCGGGAAGATAAACATTGACTCTTCTTCGACAATTCAAGCTCCTTCAGATGGAAAAGTCAGAGTCCATTTCCGACTATTTCTCACGGACATTGGCTCTTGTCAATCAAATGAAGGCTAATGGTGTGACTATTGCTGATCAACAGATCGTTGAGAAGATTCTTCGGACGCTAACTTTGCAGTTCGAATATATTGTGACTTCCATCGTAGAGTCATGGGATCTCTCTATCTTGTCCGTCGATGAGTTGTGGGGGTCTCTACAATTTGCATGAGCAGCGACTCAAGGAGAAATCCAAGATGGTGGAAGAAGCTCTACAAAGCCAGTTGATGTTGCCCGATGAAAAGAAGAATCTTTCTAATCAGAAGAAAGATCCAAAGAGGCAAGAGAAGTATGCTGGACAACGAAAAGATAAGTCCCTTATTCAGTGTTTTAATTGGAAAAAATATGGGCATTATAAATCTGAATGTCGAAGCAGGAAGACTGGTGGTAAAAAATTTCATGCCAAGGTAGCAAGATCTGTCGATAGACATGTCGATGGCGACACTGAGCAAGATAATGCTATTTTATTTACATGTAATTCTGCAGTGAAGAACCAGAAGAATGTTTGGTACTTAGACACGGGTGTAGCAATCACATGTGTGACGAGAAGAAGTTATGCTCGAACTTCGATGACACCTTTCGTTCAGAGTTGAGGTTTGGGAATAACACCAAAGTTCCTATCATGGGAAAGGAAACAATTAAAATCAAGGTGAATGATGGGTCGGTTCAAAGCATTTCCGACGTCCATTATGTTCCCGGTCTTCGAGAAAATCTCCTAAGCATGGGACAATTGTCCGAACGAGGCTATCTCATGACTATTAAGGATGAACTTTGCACGGTTCATGATAGCAAAAGAGGGTTGATTGCGAAGGTAAAAATGGCTCGAAATCGACTTTTTCCTTTGTATATTAATTATGCTACGTCATGTTTTGTGCCTCGGTGCAAGATTCGACATGGCTTTGCACAAGCGGTTCGGGCATGTAAATTTCGACTGCTTGAAGATGTTGTCTCAAAAGAACATGGTACGTGGACTACTCGAAATTTCTTCTCCGAAAGAGATTAGTGAACCATGTGTTGTTGGGAAAAAGTGCAGAGAAAGCTTCCCTTCGGGAAAATCATGGAGAGCGTCAAGGCCTTTGGAGTTAGTGCACTCCGATCTTTGTGATCCGCTCGGTGAGTCGTCAAACCGGGGGTACAGGTATTTTGTTACCTTCATCGATGATTTTAGTCAAAAAACATGGGATTATTTCTTAAAGCAAAAGTCAGATGCCATCGATGCTTTCAAGGAGTTCAAAGCCTATGTAGAAAAGCAAAGTGGGTATCAAATTCGGATTCTCCGAATTGATCGCGGCACATAATATTTCGTTGGAGATGGTTTCTTTAAGCAGTGCGGCATTAAGCATCAGTTAGCATTACGATATACTCCTCAACAAAACGGAGTAGCAGAGAGGAAAAACCGTACTATTGTCGATATGATACGTATCATGCTCCATTCCAAACGTTTGCCTAAATATTTCTGGGCAGAAGCAGTTGCTTGTACTGTTTACTTGTTGAATCGATGTCCTACTAAAGGTCTTGATTTCAAGACGCCGACGGAGGTACGGAGTGGTCGAATCCCTTCAGTTCAGCATCTTCATGTGTTTGGGTGTATTGTTTATGCCCATGTGCCAAATGAGCTTCGCAAGAAGCTTGATGAGAAGAGCGAGAAGTGCATCTTTCTCGGTTACAGCAATGAGACAAAGGGTTATCCGTTGTATAATCCTGCAACAAAAAAAATGGTTATCAGTTGAGATGTCACCTTCAATGAGGAAGCTGAGTGGACGTGAAACACGGAAGAGAAGAAGCAGTTTCACTTTGTCCTTGATGAGGAGGAGTTAGCTCAACCCCATTCAGATAGTCAATCTGAACCAACAATGAGTTCGACGCAACCTATTTCGACAGCAAAGACTCGGTCGAATCCTATCGACAACCTTGTCGAAAATTCTGTTGATAATCTTGTCGAAGATTTTGTCGAAAGTTCCTCCCGTCCACAGCGAGAACGAGTTTTACCTACTCGTTTGAGGGATTGTACTTTGTCGAATGATGATGATCCCTCTGATGAAGAAATTGTCAATTATGCTCTCTTTGCAGATTGTGATCCAACACACTTTAAAGAGGCTTTCCAAGATGATGGTTGGGCTCATGCCATGGATGATGAGATATATGCGATCGAGAAGAATGATACGTGGGAACTCACATCTCTTCCAGAAGGCAACAAATCAATCGGCGTGAAATGGGTCTATAAGACCAAGTATAAGCCTAATGGTGATGTTAATCGATTGAAGGCTAGCCTTGTAGTCAAGGGTTACAAACAGAAACCCGGGATTGACTATTTTGAGGTATTTGCTCTGGTTACAAGAATGGATACTATTCGTATGATTTTTGCTTTAACATCTCAAAGGCGCTGGAAAATACACCAAATGGATGTCAAGTCCGCATTTCTCAAGAAATGGCGTACTTGAGGAGGAGGTGTACGTGGATCAACCGGAGGGCTATGTCAAGAAAGGACAAGAGGGTCTTGTCTACAAGTTGAAGAAAGCTCTTTACAGCCTCAAACAAGCACCACGAGCCTGGTATACCAGAATTGATTCTTATTTTCTGAATCATGATTTTATCCGATGTCCTTGTGAACATACTTTATATGTCAAGATTGGCTTGAACGTTGAGATGCTCATTGTTTGCTTATATGTCGATGATCTCATATTTACTAGAGATTGTCAAGAGATGATTTGTGACTTCAGGGAGGTCATGACTCGTGAGTTCGAGATGGCGGACATGGGTCTCATGTATTATTTCCTTGGCCTAGAAGTTACTCAATCGGAGGATGGTATTTTTGTTTGTCAACAGAAGTATGCCAAGGATATTCTTGAGTATTTCAAGACGGCTATTTGTAAACCAATTAGCACTCCCATGGAGAAAAGATTGAAGTTGACAAAAGAAGGAAGTGGTTCTGAAGTCGATCCCACTTATTTCAAGAGGTTAGTTGGGAGTTTACGATATTTGACTTCTACTCGGCCAAATCTTGTTTATAGTGTTGAGATGATAAGCAGATTTATGGAGGCTCCTAGACAATCACACTTGCAGGCGGCAAAAAAGGATTCTTCCGTACATTAAAAGTACTGTGGATGATGGTATATTCTACACATTTTCTAATGAATTTCAACTTGTGGGGTATACAGACAGTGATTGGGGAGGCGATATTGGAGAAAGGAAAAGTACTTCCAGTTATGCTTTTTCTTTAGGAAATGGAATTTTTTCCTGGTCCTCGAAGAAGAATGCAGATGGTTGCTTTGTCCAGTGCAGAAGTAGAATACATAGCAGCGGTTTATTGTGCTACACAAATAGTTTGGCTACGTTCGATGCTCGCTGAGCTGCGTCATAAGCAAGAGCATTCGATTGTGATTTATTGTGATAATAAGTCAGCCATAGCCTTTGCAAAGAATCCAGTCTTTCATGGAAGAAGCAAGCACATCGATATAAAATATCACTTCATTTGAGATCTAGTGAAGTCCGAGGAGATTGTGCTGCAGTATTGCAAGTTAGAAGACTAAGTGGCTGACATGTTCATGAACCTGTTGAAAACAGACTCCTTCCTTAAATTCAAGAGAATGATCGGCATGGTCAAGATGAGCTTGGTTTAAGGAGGGCTGTTGGAAACCTCAAAAGACTTTTCGGGTCTCAAGGAGACTCTCCGTAACCCAAGTTCATCTTGATACTTGGAATCTAGGGAGTTGTTACCTAGGGAATTATGTCTATTTATTGCTTTAAATGTTATGTATCTAGACGTGTCTATTCGTTTGTCTAGAGTAGACGTAAAGTCACATTTTAAGCATACAAATATGTGTGTCTTGTAATCATTTTGTAACAAAAGAACACAACACAAGCAGTGTGAGTAAATAAAACTTCATTTTCAGATTTTCTTTTTCAAGTTTGGTATCAAAGTGCTGTGCCTCTAAGATCCAACAGATCTGTTTTCCAATTTTCAACTGTGAAAATGATTAATGAACGCAAACCCTTGTAATGTAGCACACTTTTGATCTTTAATTTAAGGGGAAATGTACCATAAAGGTCTTAAATCTGTTGCAATGATACCAATTTAATTCTAAAAGTTTTAATTATGTCAATTTAATCATAAATATTTTGCATTTATGCCAATTGAGTTTATCTGGATAATTTTCGCCAAAAATCACTAATGTTAACACTGGGCATCCTAAGTAGTGTGATTGGCATTGGCGTGGATTTTTTAAATAATTTTTCTTAAAAATTGAATTTTTTTTCCTTTTTTTTGCTTTCATCTTAGCTGACGAGGGTTGTCAGTGACCATTGCCATCCATTGGCCGACTTGTTCATATTTTTCGAGGGTCATGGCCCTTGCAGGCCAAAAAAAAATTACAAATTCAATTTTTTAAGTAAAATAATTTAAAAAAAAATGTCCACGACGGCACACGTAGGATGGCCGGCATCCACGTTGGTGATTTTATGCCAAAATTATCCAAATGAACTCAATTGGCACAAATACAAAAGGTTTAGAGCTAAATTTGAACAATTGAAATGTTTAGAACTAAATTTGCACAAATTGAAGACTCAATGAATTTTATAAGCAGCACTTGATTGAAGGGATCAATAGAGCCTATAGAACAGAAGAAGAGGAGGTTATATCTGGGGTTGTACTCTCCCTCTCTCCCTTCCTTATCCATCTCCAATAATTGGAAATTTAAATGATCATAGTTAAGAAATTAAGAAAAACAAAAGGAAAAATATGCCAATATAAAGGGAGAACGAGGTTTTATCTGGGTATGCTCGAAACCTCAGCAGTCACAACGCACATTGACCTTTCATTGTGCGATACCTTTTCTCATAGTGCGCCACGCTAGGATCAACCCTAACATGCAATTTTTCTGTTCTAGGGTTCGGAAGTGATCCATTATATCACCCTTTTCCGTCTTGCTTTTTTTCACTTTTTCAAGTTTGTAATGAGCAGCATCAATTATGCAGCATTATTGTTGATTTTACAATGATTAAGTTTAGCAAAGTCTGGATCTTGGAACTGACATCTTTATCGTGACGAATGATCCATGTGATTACAAAGCTTGTGTCATTCTGAAGCGCACAAGGTCACCAGTTAGCTCATCCGCGTATGAATAGCCGACGTCATCATTCTATATGGTTTAATTTAGACTCCGTTTGTTTCGTGAAAATGAATGATTTAGAAAATATTTTCTCAAAAATGATCATTTGCATCGTTTGAAATAATCAGCCAATGAAAAACGTTTTCAATATTGACAACAATTTATGTATGAATATTTTCATGGACGATAAAAAAAAAAAACTGTTCATTCAATTTTATAATCGATCTTTTTTAGGAAAACATTTCGAAATTCATTCATTTTTTGCAAAACAAAAAGAGCATTCGGTTCGAAAACTACTTAATTTTCTATTCATGTGCGACGCAATGTAAGCTATTAAGGAAGCATTTTCTTTACTGTGAGTGTGAGATCATGGTAGTTGTGGATGACCTTTCTCCACTAGCTTTTGGATATGGGACGCCAATTTTGAACGGTATCAATGGTATTGTTTGATGACGTTTATCGTTAATTACAATGCCTCCACACCTTCCCCAAATGTCACTTTTCGCAAATGTATTAAAAAATTGATATTCTTGATTTAAGTGGGAGTGCTTTTTGAAAATTCTAAATCACCTTCTTTTATCGTTATATCGATTTTTTGGAGGTGTATTTTGCTAGTTTTATTTTGTCATTATATATATAAGGAATCGTCGAACATAATCGTTGGTTCGATGATTAACAGTATTTGCTCGAGTTACTAATTTTGTTTTGTCTGCGAAGTATATCTACATTTCGTTTTGCTCGAAGTTAAGAGTGTCAGGACCTTGGAGAATGAACGTGCCGGAAACCAAGTGAAGGACAAACCCGGTTCTAAAACAAAGACAGGGAAGTGAGCAATCAGTTCAACGATTTTTTTTTTATAACAGTTGAAATAATTAGTAAATGAAAAATATTTTCATTATCGACACTAGATTTTATCGAAACATTTACATTGATGATGAAAATATTCTTCGTTTATTTTTTTTTAAGTGATACAAGATATCATTTTTAGGAAATGTTTTTAAATTATTCATTTTTCATGAAAGAAACGGAGCATGACTGGATAATTTTCTCTGGTTTCTGTGAAAAATGAGGAAAAGGACAAAGAGAGAAGACATACTCAAGCTATACCAAAACTGCGCCGGATTTTCCTCTGAAGTTTATATTTCCAAAGCATGACTTTCAATTTCACTTTTTAGCTTTAGGATCAAGAGTTTGCATCGAACATCATCCCTGTTCCGTTTTTTTAGGGCCTACATAGCAACCATTCTGATCCTAAAAAATAATTTTGATTAAAATGACTTTTTCTGATTCTGTTCCCTAGATGAGTTTTAGAGAATCAGAACGCATTTGGTAACTGCATAAAATTTATGTTTCCAGAATATGAACATGTTTGATAACTCCTCATGATTTATGTTCTCGAAAACAATTGATCTTCCCAATTTTTATCATTTAAGTCAAATAATATATTGCGAATTAACTGAAGATTAATTCATATTGATTCTCTTATATAACACATTGCATATTGAAATATAAAAATAAATCAAGAATCCTCACAAGTCATTTTTTCCATTTATTGTGAGTTTCATCCAATTTTTTTGAGCGAGCGGACAACCGAGACAAGCAATACCCTCGTTTATACAAGGAAAATGCACTGCATTGCCCTGCATTGGTGTGCGTTTTTTGTTCTAGAAAATCAAATATTAGTCTTAATTCACCCAAAACTTAAGAACGGGAGCTCGCTAAGGCTGTGTATGGTAACGTTTTTGTTCCGGAACAACTTTTGGAACTGAAACACTTTTTCTGTTTCTGTTTTCGGCAACAATTTTTTGGAACAGAAACACGTTTGGTAATTGCAAAAAAAAAAATTGTTCTCGGAACAGAAACACGTTTGGTAGTTGCATAAAGTTTCTATTCCTGGAACCAAAAAAGAAAAGAAAAGAAACACGTTTGGTAACTACAAAAATATTGTTCTTTTTTTCATTTAATTAATGGGACTATATATATTAAAATTAAGATATCTTTATCTTTTTAGCTTACTAAATCAAATTAAATCTCATTTCTTCAATTTACTAAATCAAATTGGACCAATTTATGTATAAGTAATTTATGCATGATTTATCAAATTACAATATGGATGAGATCAACTATAAAAAAAAAAAAATTGAAAGAGAAGACGAATTGAAATTGGACAACGAGAACATTAAATATGTTTTCTATAGATATGAAAAATTACAATTATGAGTCATATGTAAATGTTCCCAAGTAGTTAAAAATATGATTAACTTTAAATGGGAACCCCTAAAAAAATATTAATTGCACTTTGAGTGAAACCGGGGAACTTAAATGAAAAATATTTGTGCATTTAGGTCCTTTTAGTCCAATTGTGTAATTTTTCTAAACATGAGGACTGAAATGAGAGTCGGGGTATCAAAGTCTCATGTCATGACTCTAAAAGTAAATTTTTTTTAGCTAAAATGATTTAAAATGAAATTTTTTAGTCAATTTAGGATAATGTTCAATGAAGAGGCATGTGGTCCCAAAATGAATTTTTCAAATTTTAATAGGCCAAAATAAAACTGCAATTAAAATAAAAATATGGACTATTTTTGCGCATTTTTATTACCATGAATACTATTTTTTCCTTATTTTCGGCTTTTTTTATAATTAAAATAAATCCAAAAAATGTCAAAAATTATGAAATATATTTTTTGTTCAAAATTGGTTCTAAGGATAAACCAAAGCTTTTAAGATTGATTTTTTAATTTTATGAATTTTTTTGATATTTTTAATTAATTTTCTAAAATAAAATGATAAAAAAATCAGGGGTCAACATCGTGCAAGAACAAAAGAGAAGAGAGCGTGTTCAAAAACAAAATTATGCCAAAATTTTTCTAAAAAAATATTCCAAATGTGTTTCTAAAAAATGTTCCAAGAACACAGAAGTAAGTTTTTTTTTTCTGCTTCAAAAATGTTTCTGTTTCTTAAAAGAATTCCCAAAACACTTTGGAAACACTTTTTTACCATGCGCATTTATGTTCCCAAAGTGTTCTGGGAACACTTTGAAAACAGAAACACTTTTTCCCAATTGAGAAGAGAGTGTGTTCAAAAATAAAATTGTTCCCAATTGTTTCTAAAAAAGTTTCAAAATGTGTTTCTATAAAGTGTTCCACAAACACATAAGTAATTTTTTTTTATTTCTGCTTCAAAAGTGTTTCTGTTTCTCAAAAGTGTTTGCGGAACACTTTGGGAGCCCTTTTATAATATATGTATTTATGTTCCCAAAGTATTCTGGGAACACTTTGAAAATAGAAATATTTTTTCTGGAGCGTTACTATACGCAGCCTAAGTGTTCACGCTTGTTATTTTTGTCATTTTCCAAAATTTTCTAAAATTAGACTACGTTTAAAGTGCATAAACCTAGGCAAATCACAACCAATAAAATCAAGTGCACAATCAAGAAACCATGACATTGATAAATTGCATCATAAAATCCTAACAAATCCTTAAGGGTCCTAAAAAAGAAAATAATATAGGAAATCTTGGCCCAAATTTATTGAAACAAGGTCAATCTAGCATAATCTAAGCTTCTTCTATTTTTAAGGATTTTTTTAAAAAAATGCTTTTTTAGAATTTTTCTAATTTTTTTAGAATTTTTTATTTTAATTTTAATTTCATTATCTTGTATATTTTTCTTTAAAAATGAGACCTTGTTCTATTTTAGGTTGAAGAAAAAAAGAGATTTGGGATTTTATTATGTTTTGTGATTCTCAAAAGTGATTCTTTTTTCTAGAACCAACTTTTTTTTGTTTTTGTTTTTACTCCAAAATTATTTTTGGAAACAGGATCAGAATCAGTTATGTCAGAAAATAAAATCAGAGAATCAGAATAGTCATGTGTTTTCTCTCTTTTTTTTTATATTCACTGCTTGTGGTTTAAATTTCACGTTATTTTCGACATCGTCATTTCGATTTCTTTTGATTTCATCGCACTTAGCTCTAGTCCAGTTTAATTTTCTTTAAATTCACTACCCGTAGTTCTATATTCCCTCTATTAGGTAATATCGTGATTTCAATTTTCTTCCGTCCATCGGTTTAGCTCTAGTCCATTTTATTTTTCTTTGCTTTTTTTTTTCAAATCAGGGTGTACTTTTTTTGGGTCAAACTTCGGGTGTACTTTGATGTTGTAAAAAATGCATAATTATGGCTCCGTTTGTTTTGCGAAAAATTAGTAATCCGGAAAACGTTTCCTTAAAATGCATTGCTCATACTACTTATAAAAATGAAAGAAATTTATTTATTTCCATCACCCAACAAAATGTTTAGATACTAATTTTTGTCAAAAATGGTAATAATTTTCATCAACTAATTATTTCAAATTATATAAGCGATTAATTTAAGGAAAATAGTTTCCGAATCATTCATCTTCCGTGAAATAAACGAAGTCTCTCTCTATGAAACCTTGAGCCGATCAAATAATTTTGCAAATGATTCATTTTCCGCAAAACAAACGTTTTCTTAAAAAAAAAAGCCATCTTGTATTGCTTATAAAAAATATCAGAATTTATATTTTTTTCATCACCCAGAAAATACATAGACACATTTTTTTCAGCAAAATCATCTTAGGAAAATTATTTTATAAATTGTTCATTTTTCGCGAAACAAATCGAGTTTATGTCTCCCTTTTTTATTTTGATATATCCCCTCCCCCTTCTCTGTGAAGCCTTGAGCCAGACTGCCGGTCATCACCTATCTTCTTGGCCTAACTTCCATCTTTCATGGTATGGTTCCACCAAGGATTCACATCAGCTCTCGTTGCCTTTTTTTTGCAGATTCTTCTTCCTGGAAAGAAAGCCGGTCGGTGCCATCCCCACGCGGGTCCGCGACACGTGTCCTCGCACAATGTGGCTACCCGAAGTTTCCCCCTTTTATTAAAAAAAAAAATGAAGGGCGCGCCTTTTTCTTCCGTCAACCGAACTTCAACTCATCGTCGGCATTACAGGGGTCAAACGCGGGAAACCCCACGCGAAAAAGGAAGAGATAGAGAAGGATCTATCATTGCTGAAAGAACCTTCTTTCTCCAAAGCTGTATCTGTTTGACCGGCGATTCTTTCCTCGAACCGGGCCGCGTCGGACTCACTCGCGAACGAAAGGAAGAACACGTGCGGCTTTGGCTTCTGTGGAAGAGAGAAAGTCTTCTTTGGATTCCACGTGGAGGGAGCATCTCAGTGTAGCGTGATTCCTCCACGTGTTTCACAAGGCTAGAGAACCGGCAAGAAAGCAAAAGGGCAAGAGAGAGAGAGAGATAAGAGGTGATCTATTCTACATGTGTTGCGAGCTGCAGAGACTGGAATGCTCAATGTTTTTTTTTTTTTTGGGTAAGGTAAGGTTGTATTGACTATTCAAATTCGTAGTTACAAAAAAACCGGACACAAAAACCATGATCTCACATTGACATCAGTGCAAATATGGGTTTAATGGTGACCGGTTGCAAAACAAGCACTACTACAAGTGGAGCAACTAATGTGCATATAAGAGGCACCCGTACATAAGGGGGGAAAGCAGAGGGAAAACATAAAAAGGACGGCCAAATTTTGGCCTAAATGATCGGAGTACTGCAAAATGAGAAACTACAATGAAAAGGAGCACTCCCAAGAGATGAAACAGCATGAAGAACGTTTGACAGTGACCTGATTTAGGGTGCAGGAAAGAACCAGCAGAGGACCAGAAGCAGTGCAGTCCCCACCAGCTAGGAAAGCTCCCTGCAAGGTAGAAGCTGAACAACCTGCTCCTAGATCATCAGGCAGAGAAAACATGGTCTGTGTCGCGGATCACGTTGTGAACTGATAGACAAACCAAACATATGCCTCTTGCTGTAACCATGAAACAAAGAATGTTCCTCGGATTCGGGTTAATGTTTTTCCCTTGTATCGGTATCACTGCATGACCCGAGTTAAGTCTTAGGCTGCTAATCGAATTCCTGGGCCTAATTGATTGGACGAAGTATATCCCTTAGCACGTCACTTGATCATCGCGATGCGGTCGATTATGACCGTTCTAGACCAATATCATTCGTCCTGAGGGAGGGGGAGAGAGAAAGAGAAAGAGAGTAGCGGGCAAGGTCAACTCCACCATTGACATCCGAACCGACAAGTCAATTGTGCAATCAGTAACTGGAAGCCGTGCTCGTATGCTTAGGCCAAAGAATAGTCATAACATATACCGTTAGCGTAAAATCGAGGCCATACAAGCTAGTTCATCACCATCCGTATATACCTCGCGAAAAGATCGATTAGAATATGTGATTTCATGCCAACTACCCACCGAATTGTCTCCTACTTTAATACCCTTTTCAAATGGCCACGACCGTTGCTTTTGAGCCGCATAATGTTGTGTCCGGTCCTTCAAATTGCGTTCCGGACGATCTGAATCACTTTACAGAAATATCCCAAACGGTAGGTGCCTCTTGGCCTATATCTTCTTCATTTCCTTCCAATTATGTCATGCACAGACCCATAATTGCGTTTTTTATTTGAAACATTATGTGAATTTGGGACCGAAAGACCTTACAATAATGCCTAATAAAATAACAAAAGGTTGTCCAAAAAGTTGGAGTCCTGATCACAATGTTAGTTTCCCGTATCTTCCCGAATTGGTTCGATGGCAATACCAATATTCAGTGAACGAGCACGTGTAAAGCGGGTCGGTCCTTTAGGCAAATTTTGAGAAAGCAAATCCCATCATTAGTGAAGTACGTGCCACGTCTCCAGTGGGACAAGATCTCCCTCACGTATGGTTAGCTTCTTCGATTTTGCTTCTTGGAAAGGAAATATCCCATTGCCTAATTATGTCGTCTGTCCAATAAAATATGTTCATGTTTAAACATATCGAAGAATAAGTGACGCTGCATAATAATCTCACTGGGAAGTAATAGCCAAGCCTAGGGTATAAGCGGGTACTATAGTTGTTGCTTACTCGATGCACAAGCTAATGCAGTAAACGCGCTAAAAAACCAATAGAAGCAAACAATCCACTGCACCAAATTCAAACTCAAACTCAAACTCAAACTCAAACTTGCCGACAAGTTTGGTGCAGAAGGTAGAGAAGACAAAAGATTTTATGCGGTTCGACTAACTGTGCATGTATGTACGTGAGAGATTGACGAGAGGCTTTCGCCATTAAAACGACTCAATTCCAACCCCAAGTCTTTTAGCTGCTCAAAATTCGCTCTTGGATCGAACTCAACTCTTTGACGCTCTCAATATTGGCCTCGATGGCTCTCTATACACTCTACATGTGACTTAAAGGACACATGCGTTTAGGATAGGATGCACTACTTAATGTCTTCAAAAACGGCGCTACGAGGCACTCGCCTATATATAATACGTTGGACGCTTATCTATGCTGTCCAACTCTCTCAAGACCGGCACTTGAACCCTTTCGAGTTGCGCGTGAGAGTTATCTTAGAGAAATTTTGGAAAATTGATGTGGTGTGGAGCGGTTAATAGGCCATGTTGGCCTATAACTCATTGGTTTAAGCTTTTGAGCGAATATGAGTCCAATTAAGTATATTGTCTTGGGCTCCCTCTTGGCATTCTCCCTAGATGAAGGTATTAAACTTTTGTTACATGCTCTCAGTAAATGGTATTAGAGCCGATGTTAGATTGTGGACCTCCATCTGTTCCAGTATAAGGTCAATATCTCAACAAGGAAATCCGATAACCAATGCAATTTTCAAGCGGAGGACGCTGCATTATAGCAGTGCGGGCTCTTGGAAAACTATATGGTTCACTCTGAACGTTGGAAAATTTTATGGTTATGGTCTGAGACTAGGGACGAGCCCAATGGAAGACTTCATAGTTCAGTCTGGAGAAAGAGTCCAGACATAAAGGTCGGTGTTGATAGAGATTCAAGCTAACAATCTCCCCCTCAAGTGTGAGTTTGATATTAGGTCTGTTCCCCCTTAATTCACATATCTTTCTACATCAAGATGCCTCAACTTGAATCTCTATCAATACTGACCTTCATCCCTAGTCTCTTTCTCCATATCAAACCATGAAACCTATCATCAGGGTCCGCATCGCTACACCACAACGCCCACTGCTCGAAACCGCGTTGGTCACTAGATTCCTTCTGGAGATATTCACCAAACACCAGAATAAATTGAGACTCACCAATCTACCATAAGCTCTGATACCATTTGTTGTGAATAGATAGTGGAAACCTGAAACCTTCATCTGAGGGGATCGCCAAGAGGAAACCAAATTTGAGCCCATGAACATACCCAGTTGGATATACATTCACTCAAAATCTTAAGTCAATAAATGATGTTTCAACTTGAATATATTATCTGCTCCACACCACACTAATCTCTTAGTGTGTGATTTTTCTAACACAATTCACACATATCTTTTACATTTTGGTAAACTAAAAAAGTGAGTATCAGAGCACAACTCACACATATAGTCTCGCAGGCCACGGCGAGAGCGTCGCGGTCCTCTCGCACCCTTGCTCTAGCTAGATTTGGCCACTGATGGCCTCGCCACAACAAGGGTGGCAAGGGCCGCGAAGGTCTGGCTACCCCCGCTGGGCCTTGCTCAGGGGCTAGTGAAGCTGCCGACCTCTAAAGCTAGAAAAAAATATTAAAAAATTATTAAAAATTATCAATGCCAGCGCAGGCGATACCACGTAGGACGAATGATATCCATGTTAGCAATTTTCGACTAATCAGGTGAAAAAGTTTAGTGCTGCACCAGCGATCTTAAATGGCTTATGACTGAATTGGCAAAATTATGAATGTTTTGACAATTTTCTCTAAGATCATGCGTACACCTGATGAATCAGAAGATCTTCATTCTTGAAAATGTTCATTCAAATTATTTCTCTGCCACCTCGTTATTGAATAGAACATTATGTATCATGGGAAAATGCTTCCCTGACAGTACTGTTAGGGACATTACAATCTCAATCGTAGATTCACACGCCATCACCTTGTGTTTTGCATAGAACACTCATTGATTGAGAGATCATGTAGTAAAAAATAACTAGTAGTATTGTCAGACTATCAGGCTAGCAGCTCTCATGCATCATTTAATATTATTTCTCAAAAAAAAAAAGACGAAGATAAAGTCAAATAATGATCACTATAGAAGGTGGGAGGGAATTGACGAAGTTGACGACATTCCATGTGTTAGGATGGGACCCGAACCGCATTTGCTCGATCCCTTTTCCTCCCTCAGCTCTCCTTCATATATACCCGCATCCCCTCCGTCGCCCCATGCACACCTTGTCTCCAACCCAACCTCACTTCTATAATCTCTTAAGCCGTCTAAGAAGCTCGATATTTACAGACACCATACATTAGTATTGCTGCTAAATATTTGCTAGCTTAAATTTGTCTCCTTTACACGCATTTGTGCTCTCGCATATCATGGGGAACATGGGCAACATGGACTACGAGTGTCCGCACAAGGTAGCGATCCCCCCGGCGAAGCCCTTCCTCAACTCCCTCGCGACCACCCTCAAAGAGACCTTCTTCCCGGACGACCCGTTCCGGCAGTTCAGGGGCCAGTCGCCGTCCAGGAAGCTCGTCCTGGGGCTCCAGTACTTCGTCCCGATTCTCGAGTGGGCCCCGCGCTACACCTTCGAATCCTTCAAGGCCGACCTCGTGGCGGGGATCACCATCGCCAGCCTTGCCGTCCCGCAGGGGATCAGCTACGCCCAGCTGGCGAACCTACCCCCGATTATCGGACTGTGTGAGTGCCATTACGTGCGGACGGTTGTCCTAACATACATAGTCACTCTGTATATTCAGTTTCATCCCATCTCTAGTCCTCTTCTGTGAGTTTAATCTCGCGATCTTGCTCTCGAGAAACTACTTTTCCATAAGTTTTCTTTCTCGGTAACAAATGGATGGACATGTAATGAATGCAGATTCGAGCTTCGTGCCGCCGTTCGTGTATGCGATGCTGGGGAGTTCGAGAGATTTGGCAGTGGGGACGGTAGCGGTGGCCTCGATGCTCATATCTTCAATGCTTGGCAAGGAAGTGAGCCCTACCGAGCGGACAAGAGAGTATGTTCAGTTGGTTTTCACTTCCACCTTCTTCGCTGGTGTATTCCAAGCCTCTCTTGGCTTCTTAAGGTACTCACTCTCTCTCATGGCTCAATCAATAATCAATCTTCTGGAATTTTTCGTGGTCTCTTGAGTGTAAACTGATGAGCCGATTACTCGAGAGGGACTGGAATAGTTTTCTATGTCGTAGTTCATCAAATTCATCGCCCTTAAAGCGATCGAACGAGCATAATCATGTTTTTCCTCTCCCATACTTCCCCTTTTTCCGTATGCAATTCAAATAGACTAAAGCCTATATCACAAGACTCTTAGCTCTTGCATGGACATGGGAACAAGAACTTCGCTTCTTGTCTTATGCAACTGAAAGCTCTTGTGCAACCCTTTTACAGACAACCGGAAGCGGTGACAAGAGAAATCTTTTTAGTCACACGTAATATCAAACTCTATGATACGAAAAGTTTTGTCTTTCAGTCATAATCGTTTCTTTTTTGGACACGAACCTTTTTTTAGCTGTTATCTTTAGCTGATCTTCCTCTTCTTTGTGATTGACTTGATGGTTTCTTCGTGTTGAAGGCTTGGGTTCGTGGTGGATTTTTTGTCCCATGCAACGATAGTAGGGTTCATGGGAGGAGCAGCAACGGTGGTGTGTCTTCAGCAGCTCAAAAGCATGCTCGGCTTGGTCCACTTCACTCACGCCACCGACCTCGTCTCTGTTATGCGCTCCGTCGTCACTCAAGTCCACGAGGTTCTCGAACTCTTTCTCTTCTTCTTCTTTTCCCAAACATAAACAACAAAAAGTAACATTAAATATTCTGTGTTAGGAACTTTTTTACGTAACATGATGAAGGTCTTTAATTTAATTTTTCTCACTTTCAGTGGAAATGGGAAAGTGGAGTCCTGGGTTGCTGCTTCCTCTTCTTTCTCTTGCTCACCAGATACTTTGTAAGTAAAGAAGACTGTACATACATATATTTACCCCTTTTTGGTTAGTATTTAGAATAATGTTATTTTATTCTCTTTGGCTGTCAAGAATTGCGATTTTTTTCGCCTTATAAGTGAGGTTTTATGTTGGTTTAATACTTGATGACGGGTCAAACGAACTGATTCATATTCTAGTCTCCGATCTTTTTCGTACCGTCACTGTAGAGAGAATTATCTTTTTCCGCTGCTAACTGCAAAGATACTCGAGGTAGTAGGAGATGAACATATAAGTTGACAAGATAACCTAGCAAAGTTGTCGACAACCGAGAAGGAGTTAATTCTTACCATGTTAGTACCTAAAAGTTTGCAAATTGTTGGTCCCCTTTCTTTCCCAACAAGGAAAAGAAACGGGAAGACAAGATTAAAGAAAGGAAAAAGGGATAAAGAGGCGAGTTATTGGGATAACTATAGTCGATCGTTGCCTGGTCTATACAGGAGGCTCAGTGGCATTAGGTGGGGTTCTGCAAAAGCTCCAGAGAACAAATGGAGGGGACGAATCATTGGATATTCTTGTGGTCCTCACACTGTCATTCATGTCTGCTTTGACCTTTTCAAGTGGGAAGATCTTGCTATTTAGGCACAGAGTATATGGACTCTACACTGTGAATTACATACATGAATAAACCTTTTCAAGCATGTTTAGGTTCTTCAAGATATCAATCTTTCAAGCAAAGCAATTCCCTCTCAGATTATGTAATGGACATGACCTCTTTGCAAGGATTTAACACATGAATCGACTCGTTCTCTAATGGTTTAAATTATCAAAACGAACCACGGCACGAGTTAATTATCGCTCAACTCTCTTGATTACTTGGGTGCGTATTATCTTCTCGCGACATGTTTATTGTGATATGATGGTTTTTAATTTAAATTGCTTGCAAACTATGCATGTCAACTTTTGCAGAGCAAAAAGAGGCCAGCCTTCTTTTGGATAAATGCCATGGCGCCTCTCACTTCGGTCATTTTGGGGAGCGTCCTCGTCTATCTCAGTCATGCTGAGAAACATGGAGTTCAAGTGGTAAAGATCTCTCTCTCTCTCTCTCTCTCTCTCTCTCTCTCTCTCTCTCTCTCTCTCTCTCTCTAGGAGAAATAAGAAGTGTTAATGTCATGAAGGGAATCAAAGCCACAAGTTTGGATATAGACTTACATGGACTGACCTAGTGATTAAGGAACGAATGCATACGTGCCTATTAGGCGCGCGTATTGATTTTTGTGGCTTACCTAATTCATGAGATTCATGAGATGTCCGTGGGGATAGAGTTTATCCATCTAAGATGAACTTTCTTGTCGTAAAAATTCAATCAAGACCAACATTTTACGCTTCATACAAGGTCCATTGACAGAAAAGAGATTCAGTTTTGGGCATACAACGTATAGTTACAATCCTTTCTTTAACTTGTCTTTCTATATCTAGATTGGACACCTGAAGAAGGGGTTGAATCCGCCGTCTGTAACGGAACTGGCGTTCGGATCGCCGCATTTGATGACCGCCATCAAAGTCGGAATCGTCACTGGCATCATCGCTCTTGCTGTAAGTTCTCACTCTCCAATTCATCTCTCAAAACACTTCTTCCCTGAATCGGATCCTCGAATTACAGTACATGTTAAATGAGCGTCAATGGATGGTGTGTAGGAAGGTGTAGCTGTTGGGAGGAGTTTTGCCACATTCAAGAACTACCACATTGATGGCAATAAGGAAATGATTGCATTTGGCATGATGAACATTGCAGGCTCTTGCACTTCTTGCTACTTAACCTCAGGTACTAATTTCCTGAAACAAATGAACTCAAACAGATGATGAGAGGAGGTTTCAAATTTATCCTTAATTACGACAAAACCGAAATGATCTGTGTCATATGTGTGTGTCTTTAATTACAGGGCCGTTTTCAAGAACAGCAGTGAATTTCAATGCCGGGTGCAAGAGTGCTGTGTCCAACATAGTGATGGCGACCGCAGTGATGATCACATTGCTGTTCCTGACTCCGCTGTTCCATTACACTCCCCTCGTGGTGCTCGCGTCGATCATCATCTCCGCCATGCTCGGCCTCATCGACTACGAGGCGGCGATCCATCTCTGGAAGATCGACAAGTTCGACTTTGTCGTCTGCATTAGCTCATACCTTGGTGTCGTCTTCGGGAGCATCGAGATCGGCCTGGTCACCGCGGTAAGGAAACCGAAAGAGAAAAGAAAAGACAACCAAAACTTGTTCATGCGTTTGGTTACCATCTTCAGTGATATTTGTGTGCACGGTCATGGTATATCTTGCTCGTTTAACTCGCGAAAAAGTCACGAGCGCTCCAAATTATGTGTGCCGAGAATCGAAATGGCGGCGCAGACAAGACATAATAAGATTGACTATGTTATGAATGAACTCGCAGGTGGTGTTGTCGTTGGTTAGGGTGCTGATCTCCATAGCCAGGCCAAGGACTTTCGAATTGGGCAACGTTTCCAATTCCATGATATATAGAAGCATGGATCAATACCCAAATGCTGCACATGTTCCCGGAGTCCTCATCCTCCAGATAGACTCACCAATTTATTTTGCTAATGCAAACTACTTGAGAGAGAGGTACATCTAGCCTACAGTACCATGCCAGACTTCTCTATTTTTGCCGAGCTTCGACCTTAAGCAGAAATCGGGGTGTTTCGTGATTTTAGGATTTTGAGATGGATCTACGAGGAGGAAGACAGGGTGAAGGCGTCGGGAGAAAATAGTTTGCAGTACATTGTACTCGACTTGAGCGGTACGTATAATCATACGAAGAATTTTATCTTCACTTACTGCCAATCATACATAGTTGGATTTAACTTGTTTGTGATGAATTACAGCCGTCGGAAGCATCGATACTAGCGGAATAAGCATGCTCGACGAAACCAAGAAAAATGTCGACAGAAGAGGACTCAAGGTAATAGGAAATCTTCAAGATCTATGAAGAGAAAATCCCACTTGTTTCGTGTATAACTAGAGAGTAGCTAAATGGTAGCATCTGCCATGAATTTTCGCAGCTTGTCATAGTGAACCCGCGAAGCGAGGTGATAAAGAAGCTAGAAAAGTCCAAGTTCATCGAATCCTTCGGCGAAGAATGGATCTATCTGACAGTCGGAGAGGCCGTAGGCGCGTGCAACTTCATGCTCCACACCTGTAAACAAAACCAAGTCGGGGTCGCGTTCGGTGCGCAAGACTGCAATGTATGATCGACACGATAGGGATCGACAGATCGTCGTGCACTGTGCAAACTAAAACCACAAATGCAAATGTGGCCACTTAGTGATTGTTGAGTCACAACAGTGATGTACCCCAAATTGAGTTTGATTTGAAAAGAAGAATGTGAGGAAGTGGCGCAGGGCCTCCACCATTTCATGGGAAGGAAAAGATTTGAAGGAATCAGTCCCAGTGTAGTATTATTCCGTATTGTATGCCAAAGTCTGAATCCAAGATCTGATTGAAACTCTTTTTCTGACTTGTATTCTCTTTTTCTTGATGGGATCTTAGTGGGAGTCCATAAGCCTGTGAAATGTCTCTGTCCAAGATCTATGCTTTAGTACTAGCCACAACGCCATGGACCACACTGGTGACGCATGAACAGTGAGCTCCAAGTGTTTGATGAAATCTCAGACTCTCTTTCAGGTCAAAGGTGCTATTCATTCATAGCATCTGCCTGAATTTGCAGTTTGATCAAAAGCAAATGATTTTCGCATTTAATTTTCTCCTTTTTTCAACTTTCCAATTTTGCTCTTTGGGTCCCGGCAAAATGAAAGAACTGGGTACCCCATTGTTAAATGTTGACTTGGGCGCAACCACAGAAGTCATTCTTATACGACGATCATTTTCAGAAGAGACGCATGATCGACCGCCAGAGACGCAATTGATGGGTCTCTCGATCGTCCGTTGTTATGGGATTTATCATGCGCAGAGAATTGGCATCGCATGTGAATGATGTGATGCAGCCCGCATCGACCAAGGAGATCAATCCGCATTCAAGCTCGACACGTCGCTCGACAAGTCCCGTCGATATCGAAAGGACGCAAGTCGAAGATTAAGAGTCTCATCCTCGGGTCAACACTGCAATAAAAACTATGTCATTCCCTATGTATTGGAAGCCTAAAAGACACATTGGGATAGTCAAGAAGACGTTGGGAATTATCTCGCTCTTAATAGCTTCTAGTTTTTAAAGAATTTAATGATTTATGTTTTCTATGTTCTTTAATGTTTTTAGTTTCTAGACTAGACTTTAGTCTTTTCATTTGCCTCTCTTTGGCTATAAAAGACCATCTACATTATGTATTCGGCAGAAGATTTTAATGAATGAAAATTTGACTTGTGCAATTATCCCGAACCATAAAGAGTTCAATCCTTGAAAACCTAGAAAAGTTTTCACTCCGTCATTGAAGAGTCAGATGTTTTCAAAATCTGCATCCTTGAAGAGTTGCAGTTGTTGATCTAGAAGAATCGACGTTCTATCAACTTCCTTGGAGGCCTAGAAGTGTATTCATCGAAGCTTCTACCCTTCCTTTGTTCTATTCCCAATTTTATCCATCGTCATCCATCCATTTTCACTTCTATTTCGCTCATTTTCATCGAAGTTACTCTCCCGATCCTTTTGTTCAAGTAGCCTACCCCCGAGCTGCACCATTTGGTATGAGAGCTTTGGAGGAGAAAACCATGCCCCCAAGACAAGCCAGACGTCGTGGCGACAGAACCATCCCACTAGACAAAGTGCACACGCTTGCTGACAATTTGCAGCAGCATATACAACAACAAATTGACGAGTTGACGTGGGAAGTTTAACGTCTGAGGGCGGAAGCAAATAATCCTCCACCCCATTCCAGAACCGAAGATTCCAACAGTGACTCTTCATCTTCAGAGAGTGTTCAATCTTTTCGTGGTCGAAGGAATGCTCGACATCACGTACACAATGTTCATGAGCGGGAATGGGAAAAGGTAGTTAAAAAGGATATCTCTGAATTTTCAGGAAATGATTCTCCTGATGAAATTGTTGACTGGCTGACACTTGTGAATTAAGTATTTGAACATCGAAGTGTTCCGGAGGATCGTCGAATTGGGATTATCGCTATACGATTCCGAGGTAAAGCCATCGTTTGGTAGAGGCATGAGAAGCAAACTCGCCAATCTATTGGCAAAGCGCCAATTACTTCATGGAGGAAAATGGAGGACTATTGGAATATACAAATATTAAACCACGTCTTCTTCTAACAGTTTAAGCTTTTAGAGCAGTTGATAGTGGTCCCATCAAATTTAATATGGTATAAGAGCAGGAGATCCTGAGTTCAAATCTTTCCAAGCCCCTATTTGCCTCCCCAATGAATTCTAAGCAAAAGACCAGACTAAGCGTGAGAGAATATTAAATCACGTCTTCTTCTAACAGCTTAAGCTTTTGGATTAAACTTTCTAACAAGGATAAAATCCGCAAATATTTCCTACCTAAAGGATACAAGAGGGGGCTCTACCAACGGTACCAAAATCTAAGGCAATGTACGCGAACGATGGATCAGTACACCAACGAATTCAATGAATTGGTGATTGACAACAACATCCAGGACTCGGAGGAAGTGCTTGTGAATAAGTACTTGAACGGTCTTCAACTCCACATCCAAAATGCCTTGGAAGTCCTCGACATTTGGGACTTAGGAGATGCACAACAACGGGCACTCAAAGTGGAGCGTTCTCGCTCTAGAAGGCAACAGTCCTCTACCATATCCAGCCGAACTGCTAGGAGTACCACCGGCACAACCAAAGTTGTTGAGGCTACGATGCAAACCACTAGTAAACTAGTAAGTCTTCTACTCAACCCAACATTTCGAAGCAACCAACTACATCCGATATACGTTGCTATTCTTGTGGTGAGTTGAGTCATCGTGCTAGCAATTGTCGAGTTAACAAGAATCAACAAGACGGCAAAGCCTTCTTGGTGGATAATGATTTTGATGAGCATGTGAAGGATCAGCTTGCAAAAGATTTGGATGATGTCAAAGAAGTTGCAGCTGACGAACAAATAGTGCATGCTGATTCTAGCCAATTTCTCATGATGAGAAAAATCTTCCTCACTCATCGCGATGTTATTGGAGATAGGTGGCTACGCACCCATATTTTTCATTCCGTCTGCACAATCAAGGAAAATGTATGTCAAATAATTATTGACTCTGGTTGTTGTGAGAATATAATTTCTGAAGTAGCGGCAAACAATATGAAGTTGGAATTGAAGGCGCACACTACGCTTTACAAAATGTCGTGGTTGTCGAAAGGCACCGAGGTAATCGTTTCCAAACGATGCCTTGTTAATCTATCAATTGGTTCTATTTATTATGACAAAATATGGTGAGATGTTCTACCGATGGATGCTAGTCATATTATTCTTAGGCAACCATGTCAATTCGATAGGCGGACTACTCATGATGGTTATCGTTATACGTATTCGTTTGAGTTTGGTGGAAAGAGGATTATACTAGCACCTAGTAAGGAGCCTCTAAAAACTCTTGTTGTTGAAAATTCTTCATCTCCTACGTTGCTTACGATGAATGATGTGAAAGTTGCTTTGAAAGGGGTTCGTATTGTGTATTTTTTTACTTCACAAAACAGATGCGGAGAATGAAGTTGCTTCTTCCATACCCCCATCAAGTTCAGTCGCTTTTGGAAGAGTTCAAGGATGTTTTCACGACGGGCTTACCAATAGGTCTCCCTTCTATGAAAGATATTCAACATCAAATCTATTTGATGCCCGGAGCCTCCCTATCGAACTTAGCTCATTATCGAATGAGACCGACTGAACATGAGGAGTTGCATCAACAAGTTGTCGAACTCTTGAATAAGGATTTTATACGAAAGAGCCTTAGTCTATGTGCCGTTCCCGCTCTCTTGGTGCTTAAGAAAAATGGTACTTGGAAAATGGCCTTAAGTACACCTGGAGTGCCATAAGTTGTGTACAGCGATCAGTTTAATACCAAAACTTTCAAATCAATCAGTTTAGTGTTAAGTTTTTGTAACTTCGATCACTTCAGTGCTAAGTGCATACGTGGCCGCCGAAAAATCTGCGTGGCACCTACGTGGACGGTTTGCACAAAAAATGAGGCCGACATGGCTCGCCGGAAGCTGACTCGATATTATAAAGAGCAAAACAACGTCGTTTGCAAACAAATTTCGCCAACATAAACCCTAATCAATTGATTAGGGTTTGTCTTTGGCAGTCTTTTTTTGTCTTCGACGCCATGCCGAGTCAGAGCTCCTCCACCAACCACTGCCTCCTCTTCAAATACTTGACCCAATCGGAGGGAATCCTGTTCATCTCCGACTCCAATTCAATTTCAACCCTCGTCAAAATCGAAAAGCCCGAAATCGGACCACCGGAGCCAGAGGGTCGTCGTCTACGAGGCATGTTCTGCGGCGATTGAGGCCACAGGGGAAGATGAGAAGACAACCTTACGAGGGTCCAGGGACTGCGACCCAAGGAAGAAGAAGAAGAATCCTAGCAGTCTGAATATGTACTTGGAGGATCTTAGGGTGAGGCGGGCACTTGGAGTGCTGTTGAACGTTAAATTGCACACTTCGGGTCAAGATGCGGGCTTTGAGGCTGAGGCGGAGGCGGAGGCTGATTCGTCGCCAGCGAATAAGCCAGACAAAAAGCCAGCTAAGGAACCAGAGTCGGTGCCAAAGCCAGAGACAAAATTCGATGGAGATAAGTTAAGAGGAGCAAGAAGGAGGGCGGTGGTTGCAGGGTGCGGCCGGTGGCGTCGGGAGGGCGGTGGAACGAGAAGTTCATGGCGGCGCAGGCCTCGAGGGGCGCGAAGGAGTGCAGGAAGAAGGAACGGGGATCGGCGTCTTCGTCAAGCACTCCGACCATCAAAGCCTGTTGATTCAATTTTTTTTATATCATTTTTATTTTTTTATTAAGCTTTGAGACTTTCACGATTCACTCATATACATAAACGACGACGTTTTAAATTTTATCCCTTCTGTAAGCCACATAGGATTCCATCATGGCAACCGCTTCTAAAAAAAATTGCCACGTAAGATAATAAAAATTAATTATAATGTCCACGTAATTCATTTTGTCGGACTTTGGCCGAAATGACACTAAAGTGCACGATTTTCTTCGATATTGGTACTAAAGTGATCGAAGTTACAAAAACTTAGCACTAAACTGTTCGATTTAAAAGTTTTGGCACTAAACTGATTGTCGTACACAGCTTATGGCACTCCAGGTGTACTTAAGCCTGGAAAATGTGTGTCGACGGTAGGGAGATCAATAAGATCACCATCAAGTACCGATTTCTTATTTCTCGCCTTCATGATCTCTTGGATCAATTTTCTAGTGCGATTATCTTCTCAAAGATGGATTTGAAAAGTGGACATCATCAAATCAACTCGGAGATGAATGGAAGACAACACTCAAAACGAAAGATGGGTTGTATGAATGGTTAGTCATGCCATTCGGATTGTCGAATGCACCATCGACATTCATGAGGTTTATGACCCAGGTTTTGAAGCCCTTTTTGGGAAAGTTTATTGTGGTCTATTTTGAAGATATTCTGATTTTTAGCAAATCTACTGACGAGCATTTGCAGCATCTTCAAGAAGTATTACGTGTGTTGAGACAAGAGTGCTTGTATGCAACCATCGACAAGTGCTACTTCATGGTACCACTCTGGGATTTCATATTTCTAAGAAAGGTATTTCGGTGGATGATGTCAAGATCAAAGTGATTCGAAAATGGCCGACTCCAATGAATGTGCATGAAGTGCGAAGCTTTCATGGTCCCACTTCTTTCTATCGGCGGTTTATTGCGCATTTCAGCATCATTGTGGCCTCGCTCACTTCTTGTATGAAGAAAGGAATTTTTGAATGGACAAGTGTGGCTCAGAAAAGTTTTGAGCAACTCAAAGAAAAATTGAGCACAGCCTTGGTACTTCCATTGCCAAACTTTGAACTTGTTTTTGAAATGCATTGCGATGCATCACATACCGGTATAGAAGGAGTGCTAAGTCAAGGAGGTCGACTCATTGCCTTCTTTAGCAAAAAATTGAATAGTGCCAAACATCGTTGCAGCACGTATGATATGGAGTTCTATGCACTGTTTCGCACACTTGAGCATTGAAGGCAATATCTAATTTATCAAGAGTTTATTTTGTACATTGATCGTGAAGCTCTCAAGTATATTTCAGGGCAACACAAGCTTAACTCCAGGCGTGCAAAATGGGTTGAATATGTCCAGGAGTTCACTTTCATCATTAAGCATAAAGCGAGAGTTCAAAATCAGGTTGCTAATGCTCTTAGTAGAAAGAAGAGCCTGCTCCATATGATGCGATCGATTGTTCTTGGATTTGATTCTTTCAGGGAATTGTATCATGAAGATCCATATTTTTCCAAAATCATTCCCGAGGCACAAGCAAAGAGACTTGTTGATTTCACTGAATATGATGGTTTTATTTTCAAAGGGAACCGTTTATATGTGCCTGATTGTTCTCTTCGGCAAAGAGTGATCGATGAAGTTCACTGTGAAGAACATTCTGGGCATGACAAGACCGTGCAACTTGTTTCAGACAAATACTTTTGGCCTCATCAGAAACGTGATGTATATCGACATGTGATGAGATGTCGACGTTGCCAAATTGGGAAAGGGCATGCTACTAATGCCGGCCTTTATCTGCCCTTGCCAATCCCACAAGCACCATGGAAAGATATCTCTATGGACTTTGTCCTTGGACTTCCACAAACACTCAAAAGTATGGATTCGATCTTTGTTGTTGTTGATTGATTCTGAAAGATGGCGAATTTTATTCTTTGCCGCAAAACTATGGATGCTTCGCATATTGCCGAATTATTTTTCAAGGAAGCCTATAAGTTGCATGGCATTCCGAAGACTATTATTTCTGATCGGGATACTAAGTTTCTTAGTCATTTTTTGCGGCAACTGTGGAAGAATGTCGGTACTAAACTGCAATATAGTACTGTGTTTCATCCTCAAACGGATGGACAAACTGAAGTCGTCAATCGAACGTTGGAAAATTTATTGAGGACGTTGATCGATGAAAATCTTCGCTCTTGGGAGACGCGGTTGTCACTTGACGAATTTGCATATAATTGTGTTGCAAACCGTACTACTGGATATAGTCCTTTTGTGATCATATATGGTCGACAACCAAACACTGCTCTTGATCTTGCATTAATTCCTTTTGTTGAAAAGTTGAGTAGTAAAGTCAATGATACTGTTTCTCAAATGAGGACAATTTATGAAGATGTGCGCCAAATGATAGAGAGCAAGACCAAGTCCCATAAAAAAGACATCGATAAGCGACAACGTGAGGTTATCTTCGAACCAGGAGATTTTGTTTGGGCTTATCTACCACCGAAGCGTCATCCTATTGGAAGCTACAACAAGTTTACTGATTGAAAGCTTGGTCCCCTCGAAGTTGTGCATCAATCCTAATGCGTATCGATTGAAACTTCCTTCTCATATGAAGACACATGATGTATTCAACGTTCGACATTTAACGCCTTACGCTGGTGATTCATCTCATGATGACATGAATTCGGGGACGAATTCTTTTAAATAAGGGGAGAATGATGCAACCCGCATCGATGACGCCGCCTGCATCGAAAACGCGCTTACTCGACCAAGGAGATCAGCCCGCATTTAAGCTCGACACGTCGCTCGACAAGTCTCGTCGATATCGAAAGGACACAAGTCGAAGGTCAAGAGTCTCATCCTCGAGTCCACACCGTAATAAAGACTATGTCATTCCATATGCATTGGAAGCCTAAAAAACACATTGGGATAGTCAAGAAGACGTTGGGAATTATCTTGCTCTTAATTACTTCTAGTTTCTAAGGAATTTAATGCTTTATGTTTTCTATGTTTTTTAATGTTTTTAGTTTCTAGACTAGACTTTAGTCTTTTCATTTGCCTCTTTGGCTATAAAAGGCCATCTACGTTATGTATTCGATAAACGATTTTGATGAATGAAAATTTGCCTAGTGTAATTACCTCGAACCTTGAAAAGCTCAACCCTTGAAAACCTAGAAGAGTTTTCACTCCGTCCTTGAAGAGTCGGATGTTTTCGAAATCTGCATTATTGAAGAGTTGCAGTCATTGATCTAGAAGAATCAATGTTCTGTCAACTTCCTTAGAGGCCTAGAAGAGCAACCATCGAAGTTTCTACCCTTCCTTTGTTCTATTCCCAATTTTATCCACCGTCATCCATCCATTTTCACTTCTATTTCGCCCGTTTCCCATCGAAGTTACTTTCCCAATCCTTTTGTTCAAGTAGCCTACCCCTAGACTGCACTAGCATGGTTCTCATCTGCTGTGAGGACAAGGAGAGTAGGGACAGTGCAGATGGAAGAACAGAGCGAGAAACTGGCCTCCTAATGAAAGCAAAATCAACAAGGAAGCTATAACCGAAAGCAAGTGATTGAGACATCTACTAAGGTAAGTGTTGATACTTCCCTAGGAAAAAAGTTTATCATAATTTCAGACGGCGGATCTGTTTTACTTCACTTCCCCGCTATTAACATGGGAATTATGAGAGCTAGGCAAAGTACCTGAGAGTCCATGCAAGAATTTTCTGAGTTCCCCCCCTTGTTAACATGTTCCTCCCGTAGAGAAACAATATGACAAATCGAATCTCAAAGCAGAAACTTCAGATGGATTTGCCCTTACCAAAAAAAAAAACTTCAGATGGATTTGCAGATGCTAGAAAGAAGGAACACCCCTGCATATTCTTATCCTTTGAAGTTTCCAATGTATACGCCAATGTCATCAGATACATTACGAATAAGTGCATAGCAGTGATCAAATCCTATGAGTAGGTGAATTCCGAGGTAAAATTATGTTACAGATCAATATATTACAAAGACAACGACTCAAAAGTTGATTTCCCTGTTAGCGAAAAACTATAGATCCGCTAAAACAGGCAAAGGTGTCGACAATAGAGCATGTAACATTAGTGCGCTTAAGACAACTCGGAAAACTGAAATACCTCTCGGCAGAAAAAGAACAAACTAGCACTTGATATTTTCTTCCTTGAGGTGACGAACAACTCCAGAAAACAACTTCTAGCATCATATGTATTGTCATAAATACATGGCAAACTTACAAAACCAAGTATAAAACCAAGTAATAATTGGAGTTTCCAAAACCGAATGAAAACCCTAGATTTAACAACGTTTTTATCTTTTCTACAAAATTGTGGAAATTAGCAGCTTCAAGGTGACCTCATGACCACTTGCAGCTATGAAGAAAGACCTCACACAGTCACACTGCACATCACCATCGAGAGTGAGCTTGGAATCAAAGGGCATAACATGAAAAGCAATCGTGAGAGTGACAATGAAATGCAGCCTCAGAAAGATAATCAATCAAAACCCACAAGACATCAGGAGGTGCATGGGCTAAGGAGCACAGTATCACGGGCGTTCGCATCATATCAAGGCTCACTGTTCATGGCCCATTCTTCCAATCAGCTGAAATGTTCCTTAGATGAAGCCCCAGCAACTACCCTTGGCGCTACTTCTCAGAACTGGATTGTTTCCCTCTGAACAGACGTGGAAGAAGCTCATGAGCACTGATGTCCACTTCCACAGGATCCCTGCAATATTTCAAGTAAATCGAGGCTCAAGTGATAAATACACGATTTCTATATGCGAGATCGACAACATAAGAAGAAGCGGTCTATTCAACCCAATTTGGTCTGCAATATGCCACTTGAGCTTCATAAAACAAAAGCCTTTCGAAAAAAGCAACGAGTAATTAATATGCAAATATGTTCTAACGAAAAATTGGATGGGTGGTCACTCTTCACGTAACAATTTAAAGAGCAAGTCATAGTTCAACAAAAGAGGAAAAAAGGTGCAGGTGAATGTGCTACCAGATTAATACTTAAGCTTTGAAAGGAGGCATACACGCATACTCCACCACATGTAATCTGAAGGAAGTGAAAGCACACAAAGGCTTCGAAAACTTCTCAAGCAAAAAGGATAAAAAACCTCAACCACATGACGTAATGATATCACGCTGATACAGATCATTCCACTTCAAGTACGATAAGCCCCGTGGACTAATCAAAATTCAAAAGTCACTTTTTTGCTTTCCTGCTAAAATCTAAAATACTATTCAAGTGGGACATACTATATTTCACTTTTCAGCCGTTAAAATCACGAAAAAATCATGTGAACTTTACGTGTCAATATTCATATACAGGCTTAATTGGTTTCGGGATGGGTCAGGTTCGAGACCAGAATTTGGAACCTACTCTACAGGTCCAGTTCCGAAAAATTGGAACCAAGATCGCAAACCGGTTATACTTGGAACCGAACCGGCCAATCTCAGGAACTGGGTTTGTTTTTTAAAAATTGCATACTTGGTATCACATACTATTTTCTTTAGCCTGTGATCAGCAGTGTCTTGTTAGTTAAGTGGCCTTGTGTGCCTACTTCAAGCTGGAGGTCGTGGTTTCCATTCTCCCCAGTTGAATCTCAACATTTATTTTCTAATAAGGAGTATAAGTCGATTCTGAACCAGGGTCAATCGGCCTAATTGTCATTGTCGGTTCTAGGTTGAACTTGCAGTTTTGACATAAGAACCAGGAACTAAACTGGTGAAAGGCTGTTGCCAGGTCCTTATCCAGACCGGAACCGATGAGGTAAGGTACGTACAGTACAGTTCCTGGTTTGAACCGGCCCAATTGCTCACCCCTAATAATATCATATGAAAGCTTTGGGTGTTATGGTTCAGACCAATAAAATGGCAAGTGGAGAGCATACTAGCAAAACCCAACTCATCTTATCGGACAGAAAAATAATTCTAACTCTCTAATATGCCATCGTAGGGGTAAGCATGGTTTCAGGAAAGAACCTGAAACCCGACCAGTGGGGAACCTGACCGGTTCCAAGGTATAAACAGTAGGTTCCTGGTTTCAAAAATTGAGAAACCTGTTCAAACGAGTAGGTTCCAGGTAGGTGGAACCTGGAACCCGAACCCTGTAATGTTACCGGTAACAAGTTTTTGTGTTTTTCTTGGTATATCTCTACGCATGATCATGCGGTGTTCCATGACGTCCAGTGATGAGTATGTAATCTGACACCACTAGTCTGAACTTTCATTTTTCAGCTATATTTATGACTGAGACTTTTACTTCGTTAATATTTCATTTTGTCTATATATGAGCTGCGGTCGGCGGATTGTAGCAGTAAATAGTGGTCATTAAAGATAATAATTCACTGCAATCGTTCAATTAAGAATAATTGGAACCTATATAGACCCTGAAACCTGGAACAAGATAAGTTCCAGGTTCCAAGATATGCAAGGTAAGCTTTATGTTCCAAAAAATGAGAAAACCGGTCCGACGAGTAGATTCCATATTCCAGGTGAAATCTATACGGAACCTAGAACCGCTCACCCCTCAGCCATTGCACCTCGAGGAGAAAGAAAAGTGCTTAAAAGATCATTGACGAGTGTATATAGACTGAATACTGCTGATTCTTATTCCTGAACTTCTCGCATAAGTTGGCCAAGCTAGGGGTACTATAGACTTTCACATACAACCATATAGGCGCTTTTCAAGATGGAAGGACAATAATAAAAGCACTTTGGCCAAAAGTAGAGACCAAGAGACGCAGGACAATAATACAACCGTGATGGTCAAATTGCTTTATTAAAGCAGATACTTTTCTAAGGGCGCTTGATTTGGGTCAAGGCTTGGGTCTATATAGTTTGAGCTGGAATTTGGATATATTAGGCCAGTACCTGTTACAAGATGGAGATTCAGATATATTTGTTGGATGCTGAAGCTGGGTCTAACATCTAGTAGCCACATGTTTGGCATGTTGGCTTCTAATCTTGGATTGAGACTTGGTTGTGATCAGTTGTCCAAACTGATAAACCTGAATTCGAAGTCTTCGTAATCCCTAAAATCCTAAAAATATCCATACGTTCTATTAGATTCCTTCTGTATTCTTCCGGATTCCTTCTATATTCTTCCAAAGCTTGGTAATGCCTCTCTAATCATCTCAAATGCTTGGGAATTATCCCATTAAATTTCCTCTCGGTAAGCACGCGACCATATGGATTATGGGAAGGTGTGACTTATTTCGCAGAAATATTCTATATTCGACTGAAAGATCTACACTACATCTAAAGGATATGCATACCTTTGCAGTGAAATATGCACAATTAAGTTGCTGCGAGATGACAAAATTATATGGGTGATCATAGAATTTTCTCTCAGAGGTACAATACATACACGGCCTATTGGAAAAAATGGTTGTATGGATTTCAAGAATGGGATTTTTTTGTTTTTTTTTTTCTAGTAGAACAAGAATGGGATTGAGATCAAGGTCTCAGAGAAATAGCTTCTTCCAATAACTCAGTGAATGGAGTCACTCAAGGACTCATGCAAAATGAGTGAGATCATGATGTTGATGTTAATATCCTGTGTCGATGAAATCATCGATGATCCTGTGCACTCTTGCAGTGGGAAACTCAACGGCTACAATATGAGTATGGACAAATACATGGAAATCCATCTAAGTTCGTTAGGAAAATTTAGCATATCAAATGAGAACACATGAATAAAACTAATATCAGTCTCTTTTGAAAGAAATCAGGAGGAATGCTCTTCTGACCAAAAAAAAAAAAAAAAAGAGGAGGAACGCTTTGTTCCTAACTAGTCGGGCCCACCAACACACGAGCTAAGAAGAACAAAGGCAAAAAGAGACTGGTTATTAATTATCTGCCTCTCAACCGATTCCTACCGGACAAGTTATCCTTCTATCTCACTTGGAGGCAAATAAGAAAAATCTAGAGAATTTTCTGCGAAAAGAATCACACCATCCTACAGTTCATATGGCCTCGTTCTTGCTAAGAAGAGTCCCAAACGATTATTCCCAAACATATGAGACGACCAGAGAGACCATCCATCAAGCTTTGGAAGAAAATACAAAAAGGAATCTATGACTAATGGTTTTTCCAAGACCAAGGATTATGGAGATTTTAAACCCAGGCTTATGAATTTGGACAACTGGCCACAACCAAGTCTCAATCCACGATCATAAGCCAACAAGCCAGACTGTTCGCAACCACACTGCAGACCCAGCATATGGCCTTCCGGACCCAACTCCAGCACTCAACAAATGGACCTCCAGATCAATTTAGGACCAAGAACTAGCCAAGTAAATCCATATTACAATTAGATGATGTAGACCCGAATCTTGACTCATATCACGATTCCATGAAATTGCTCATTAGTCCTTATCATACCCTCTCATGGTATCAGAGTCAAATTCATCAATATCGGATCTAGAAAATAATTCTATGCCTTATGATACATCAGTGATGGGAGGAAAGTAGTTCGAGCATCTAACAAAATAGGTGCTGAAATACTAGTTTCTGAACTTTCAGCCATAGAGATAAACATAACACAATTGCATCATACCACCTAAAAAACTGTAAAAAAGAGAGCTGCAAGCCACGGCCTGTCATTTCAACTTAAGTAAAGCAAAAAAAAAAAAAAAGATATTATGCTTTTTCGTTGAAATATAAAAATTATTCTAACTTCAATAAAAGAAAGTACATGTAAATCTACGAATCGACATTTGCACTTTTAAAAATTTCGAGTGTTTCAGATTTAAGAAAAAATCAAAGTATATGAGCTGTAAGATTTGAATTAAGCAAAAAATAATGAGTGAAAGTCAATTCAGAACACTTAGTTCATTAGAACGTCAAGTTTGCTTGAAGAATAAGAAGTAATTTGGTTACCATGAGATCTTGTTGAGACTAGATAGTAGTGGGAAAGGACACTATAAAACAGTCAAATAAAAATGCTAGACAAGACACTCATGTTACCTTCGCCCCCTCCCCCTTCCTTTTGGCCACCTAAAATGTTACCTAACTACAGTCTAAAATACCTAGATTTTATTTCTTTTCCATAGAGAATATTAATATACAACAGCTTCTCTAGTTATCAAATTGAAATTTCTAAGTCATCAAAAAAAGCGTCGAGCAGCCTTCTTATCTGGGTTTTCTATGACTATCTTGAATTAAGCCATACAATACAATCCAATTGTTGGTTGAATAATTCTTTTTAGGGGGATGTTTCAAGAAGCCACCTGATAATTTGTTAAATATTACGAAAGCAGTGCCAAAATTAGTGGAGAAAGAGATTCCACTGTTAGTAATCACCTTATTTAAGATTGCTAATACAACTGGAGGAACAATATTGTGGAGAAAATAACCAGTAAAAGAGCTTGAATTACGAGTTCTGAAACACGGGAAACATAGGGAAAAGAACATGCATAGCCTTCCGTGAATTCAGAAGTTCACAAAAAGAAACTCAAATGAATCACCAAACCAGTTTGCAGGAGGGTACTGTTCTACCAAAAGTAGGTTTGAGATACACCAGTATACACTCTCTCCCGTAATTAGGGGTCCACATTAAAAGTGAGAGAAAGGGAATACATACTGGTTATACATAGCAAGTTCCTTATACCAAAGCCCACTCATAAATAAACTAAAACCTACTATACACTAAAGATTAAGGATTTTCGAAAGTCTGTCAGTATTAATGTATCAAGCAGAAACAGTACTAGCTGAATAAAATATATACATCTGACACTCTAGCCGAGCGAAAGAACACTCCAGCACTCTCTTTTGGATTTTATTTCTTTGCTTACTTAAAAGTGTACAGATCAGAAACAGAAACTCAGTTTATACTAATGGAAGCATGAATGCAAAAGACCAAAGTGAGGTTGGGAAGAAGAAACCTGCACAATGTCTTCCCTCTTTCGGTAGAACTTGGGATAAACCATAATTTCCGACTGGATGGACATTCAAATTGGACAAAGAACCCATCATTTTGCCCATGTTTCCACTTCCTTGAACCTTGGCCTTTCCAGACCTGTCAGAGTATCATTTGACCAACCAGATAAAATTAGAACAATCGCTATACCTTTGAATGTGTATTTTCCGAAATGTCGACATCTGTATATAAGATGAAGAAGACACGACTTGTAAAAACGTTGGAATGGACTACGTGACAACTTGTAAATGCCAGATCTAGACATAGCGTGAACTTCTTCAAGTAGAAAACTCTCATGCCAGCCAAATCTACAAATACTTGAATGTCGATAACAAGTTCTCATGAAAGCAAAGTATGTAAATTGCAGATTACAAGAGCAAAGTACTTAAGAGGATTAAATAAGAAACAACGGAAGACGCTCCGAAAATAGTGATTATCATTCTAAAAGATTTCAGCTGAAGAGCCAAAGCAACTCTCATGTTATCGTATCGTGAAGATGTTTGCCAACTACAAAGGTTGGGATGCTGTTGCCAAATCTATTTTCATGGTTGAAGAGTTGCTATTTGAAAAGTAAGCAGGTGTCTCAAAAGAGTTCACATTCCATGCAAATGCAATTTATTATGTAAAACGTCCTCTTCTATTCTACTCTTCCATTCTACTCTTCCATACATATTCAAGATTCCTTGTTTGCAATGTTATTCTACCAAGAGAGAGAGAGAGTTGCAGCTGAAAGGAAAAAAAAGGAGAATAAATTTGAGTTTCATGGATTGACAAAACTGAGAATAGATAAATAAATAAGCCATCTTGCAGTTGGGTATGCTAATCCATTGTTTCGGTGAATGCCAATGAAATTAAATCCTTCCAGAAACTGAATATGTATAAGCACAATTCAGAAAGCATATCCAACATTTCATACACCAACATCAGTCCAATGACATTGTAGATATCAACAGTACCTGAGGTAAGAAATGACATTAATACCTGAGGGTAAGAAATAATGCTTTTGGGAGCAACTAAGCAAGCTGCTTTGGAGAAAGAATCCTCAGTATATTGTCTGAGAAATGTAAAACAACTGCTGTGGGTATGAGGTGACTCAAATGCCTGGCACATTGCAAAAAATTACAGAAAGAAGTCAAAACCACATTATAATACCCTATCATCATTGGAGTCTAATTCCACAAATATATATAGGTGAAGAAACTCGATGCGTATTATCTCATTAGACATTCAAACAAAACTGGTAGAGAAAATATTGGAATAGATCCCAATACCTTATCAATATTAACAACAGGAGCATATTTCTCAGTGTCTGTTGTTTCTTTATCAAGGAGGAAATAAACTCTAGCATCAACCTTAGAAGTGTCATGCCAAGATTTAACTGCTGTTTCCAATGTCTCAATTACAAATGACAGCACATCTTCCCATCCTTCTTTCTGGCCATACTTCCCAGACTGCAGAAAAGAGAGAGATTCAAATTTATTATCGAAAAGTTTCAAAGGAACTCCGTCCAAGTTCTTAAACCTCATCAGGTGTCTGAGAACCAGGATACTAAAAATCTTGATAGACTAACACAGGAAACTTACGGACGTCTAAATTTAAACAGCACATTTAAGAACAGGATAGCAAATAAGACTTAAGAACATTTTCCCAAAAAAGACACAGCAGGTGAAGAATAAGGCCTACCAATTCGGACTTTAGTGGTTCCAAGTGCTTTGCCATCTGAACATTGGTTCTCAAATTCTCAACCTCCTGATCCCGCTTCTTATCTCTGACCAACTGGTTCAACCTCTTAATCTTCTTTGTTACTTCTGAACTCTGTGGATTATACTGCATTGCAGTCTCGAAGGCAGCTAAAGCCTATGCATGTGAACATAAGGCAACAAACTTGTTGAAGCACGAAAGACTTCGTATAAGGCAAAAAGATAAATGCAGAGAAAAAGAATTGATAGGTCTTCCCAAGTAATACCTCATCATATCGTTCCATTGACTCCAATACACATCCTTTTCTGAAATAGCCCTGAACAAGCATCAACTTTCCCTGAATAAGAAGATAAAAGAAACATCAAACCACATAAACACAAGAAGCACATACAGTGTACCTTTTCCCACTGGGGATTCAACGTGATTGTTGTCTCAGCATCGGCTAGTGCTTTGCTAAGCTTCGCCAAATGCAGGAAGGCAGCAGCTCGGTTGCTGGAAAAAACAGTAGGTAAGTTAGAAACTATGCCTCTATGCCAATCTGAAAGATGGATTCTGCTCAGCCCAAGACCTCTTACAGAAAATTACAACAAGGACTAGAAGATGCCGAGTAAACTACGCATTATCTAACAACAGAAGTGTGTTGCCAATTCCACTACTTAAGAGAGGGAAAAAATCACAGATTGTTAGATGAAACAATTTGCTGGTGCTATTCTGCTTCTTCTTCTTTTTTTTGTGTCAACGTTGTTACCAGACATGTCAAAGTACTATGACTGATGAATAGAGTGATGATGACCACAGCCACTGACTCAATCAAATTTTAATCTTTAAGCATGCAACCAGATAACAACTTATGTGCATTCCTAGTAATCCTTTGTCTTTTACCTGGTTTTGTCTTCATCTTATTAAACAACTCTTACAATACTCCATATATAAGTCAACCTTCCTTTTTCCTTAGCAAAGAAACAGAAGCCACATAAATTTCACTAAGTTGAGCACATCTCTTTCTATCACAGATGTATTACACACCATTATGCCTCAAAGGGCACTACTTGTTGACACTCCATGTCTTTTTACTGCAACGGTCAACAAGTAAAACTACAAGTTGCACAGAAATTCTTAAGATAAAGGTTTACTAACCACCAAAATCAACAATTCAGGATCATATTGTTCAAAGTTCTCCACACACACCAAACACAATAATACATTATCACTTTCAAGGTTACCTATTCCCAAAAGTTACCACCAGGAACCCCACAAATTTAGTCCTTAGAAAAAGGTTATATTGGTAAAGAAAAGACTCCCAAAACCTACCCTTTTTACCCACATTCCGTAGACATTCTTCACAAATAAGCAAAGCAACACTAGTAATCACTTGACCAAACGAACAAAAGCACCCGACAAACCCCAGGTCTTAATCGTTGCCAAAAGTCATTTTAGCAAAACGAAACCAAAAGACAACTCAGGTTCAAACAGAGTGAAGAGACCTGTATAGAGCGGGGTTCTGAGGATCTTGCTTGATGGCCTGAGTGTAGAGAGCAGCTGCTTTGAGGTAATTCCCCGCTTTGAAGAATTCATTGCCTTTGTCTTTCAGGGACGTCTCTGTTGCTCCCGCAGATCCGGCCTCCGATTCTGCCATCTTTGTGTTGGCAAGAAATGAAAAGAATCGAATAAAGTACTGATTTTTCTCTTGATATCAGTGGTTTCTGTCCGATGGGTGATTAGGGTTTTTGAAGCGACTCTCGTTTCAGACTACCCTTCGCTGGTCGGATTGAAATAAGCAAAGTGAGGCCGCGGGCTTCACTTGCTTAGAAGCGCCGGAGTGAGGAAGAAGAGGTTTTACTCTTTCACTCCTTTTCTATTTCATCAGTGTTCCTCCTGCGAAGGCATTAAGATCCTCGAACTTGTAATAAAGTGCGATTACCTGCTAAGTTTTTTCAAAAAAAAAAAAGCAAAAAATTATGGGCCTAATTCACCATAAGACCATCAAAATAGGTTCAGTCTCCATTCTATCGTAAATCTTTTCTATAAAAAATTCAAACTTTACATCCAATCTTAATTTTGGTCATGTCCCAATTCTATGCAGTCCAATTTTACCTTAATTTTTTGTAGTCTTGTAAAAAAACTATCAACTTTTACTTGAGTTATAAATCTGCCCCTGTTTACCCTTCATCCATAATTTCTAATTGACAATTGAGAGATGGAAAACTCACAAACACAAGTTGTTCGAGTGACCTGAGTTGAGTGTCCCGAGCACATTCTTTTAGGGCACGAGAGATTGAAGATCCTTTGGCAAGATGAAAGGATAACTCTATTAAGAATAAGAGCAATTGAAGAAAGACAACCCTAATGCCCTAATTGTTACCGGAATTTCATATCAAAGAAAATGTTGTTTGGGGTTATATGGAAATTCATCTCCAAAAAAATGTCTTCTTTGATTAGAATTTTGAGGAAAAACTAGAGCAATGACGTCAAAATGACACATAATATCACTAATAGAGGTTTTGGGTGGAGAGTTAATGGAGGCAGATTTGAAACTCGAGTAAAAGGTGGTAATTTTCTATGAGACAAAAAAAAAATTGTGTAAAAATGAAACTTGACCTAAAACTGAGATTTTTTTATAAGACAACAAAAAGTGTAAGGTAGAAGTGGCACTGTAACTAAAGTTGATGGTTAGGGTACTAGGTCAATAATTTTGTATGTTTTACAGTTTTGTTCATTTTTAGGGATGAAAAAAATTCCAGTTGGCAGACGCATTATAGGCGGTGGAAGTTGTAAGCCTATCTCTTTCCTCTCCCCGACATTGGATATTGCTCGTAACAAGGTTATGCCTAGTCCTAAATCTTAATAAATTTTAAGCCCTTTCTTAACTTAAATAAGGGTTTAAATAAATTCTCTATTCAAATAGGCTTGTCGTGGCCAAGCTTTTCTCCGTCAGGTCTTAAGGGGGGGCCTCATGTAATGCCCTGTAATTAGTTCTAAATTAATGAGAAATAAGCGAAATGGGTTAGAAAGCTAACTCATGCGGAACGAAGTAGCAAGTGATCCGAAGTGGACCACGAATTGAGTTGTGGGCTTGTTATGGAATTAGTCATCGAGAAGCGGGAGGCTGTGCTGGGTCTATTACCGCTTATGTGGGGCCCATTTCCAGACCCCGGCCCAAGCCCAATTAACGTCGGCCGGGTTGGCCCAACCTGATCAGCACGGGCGAACCCGGCATGGTCCGGGCTGCGCTGCGGCTGCCATGGCCCATGGGCCCCGGAGATGAGGCCGCGCCCTTCCCCTATAGTGTGATAACAAGCCCAAAAATTTTACAATTTGGAGGTGGCTCAATTGAAGAGACCGAACCAGCCCAGGGTGATTGGTGGGTTTTCGTTCTTCAACTAGCAGCCGAAGGCTCGCAAGGACAAAAGTCAGAGGGAGAGCTTATTTTTATTCTGGTAGCTCCCTCGAGTGTGTCATCGGCGAGAAGTCTCTCCTCCTCTGGTTCGGCTTCGTCCGACAGGCGTTCGGCAAGTCTAGGATAACCGGGCAAGCTCGAACACAGGCACGCGGCAGTTTACTAGTCTCTTCAATGTGTGTCGGGTATGGGAGATGGGACGTGGCTGAGGTTCTGGTCGACCTGGGTTTAAGGTGGTAGCGGTGGTCGTTAACTGAGACTTATGTTATGCATGTTAACGTGAGGCAATGGGTGCTGTAAATTTGGTATTTGACAGCGAAATTGGAACATCACGATAGAGGAGGAGGGCTGTTCGGCTTGAGTACAGCAGGGTGCAATTCGAAAATTTCTCAATTTCAGGTAGTTGACTTTTAGCGGCATGTCCCGGATTTTATAGTAGAATGGTAAATAGTACATCTGGAAAAGGCGAGTTAGATAGTGATGTTGTATAAGCGGTGTTGCCGTCATTGCACTAGTCTCTCGTGGTCCGGATTATGTGTATATTGCTTCTGGCAATTAGTATATCATCAACATATTATGATATAAATTACAAAATGGCCTTTGGACCTTTTGACATACACGCAATTATCTTCATTAATCATGTCAAAATTATATGTCACTATATGGCATTATGAAAGCGTATATACCATTGCCTTAAAGACTGCTTAGATCACTATTTTGATATCAAAAGTCGACATACTTTTTTATCTTGGCCTTCTTTAACGAACCGAACGGGTTGTTCCATGTAATATGTCTATTCTTATAATTCTCCATTGAGAAAAGCAATACTTATCTCCATCTAATGTAATTCAAGATCCAAACTAGCCACTATTGCCGGAATAAAGTGAATTGAGATGAATCTTAGCACAGGAGAAAAAGTATCATCATAGCCAATTCTTTCATGTTGGTTATACTCATTCGCCACAAGGCGAGCCTTATATATCTCAATTGAGCCACCAGCCTTACACTTTATTTTGAGAATCCATTTGTACCAAATGGCTCTGCATACTATTGTTGTGTTAAAAATGAACAATACTGTTTTATAGATATGGAGGATACTTAAAATTCGAATGGCAATAATAAAAGTAAGCAAACTGCCTCAAACATGGAAAAACAAGTTGGCAGAAGCACAAAAACTAAGCCTTCAGAAGCAGGTCAGAAGCAGTTCATTCTGAATCCGTCATATGCAGTTCGTTCTGAACATTGTTGGAAAATATGAGGTATTTTGATGGGTGAATAAATGAGGAATTGTTTCTCAAAGAACACCCTTGAGTTGGAAGTGGGAAGTGACAAAGCACTAGTCCCACATAGGAAAGAAAGAAGGCCTTGAAGTGCTTTATATATGGATACACTCTCTTTGAGTGGTAACTATCATGACACAAGCACTGTGTCTCGCGCGCACGCGCAGGGGGGGTGCAAATCCCGGACCCCGACGGAGGCCCGACAAGTTGAACTTGGGCGCAAGCGCACGACCTGCGTACGCGAATGCAGGACCGGAAAGTGGGCCTCGCGACAAGCCCTTTTTTTGCTTTCTGTTTTAATTTTTTCCAACTCAAGCCGTTAACCGTTCTTAAGTTATTTACCGGTGTGTTAATGGTATTAACTAAGTAACGGCTGTTATAATTATATGGTTACAGAATTAAATACATAACGGCATAATTATTTAGCTGTTATTCTTTATTTTCGCAATGCCCCGCTTAGCCTATAAATAGGTGGCTTCCCGTGTTGTTTCAGACACAAGATCACTTCTCCCTCTTTTGAATTATCTATATTTGCATTGTTTTCGATAGTGTTCTCGTGTTGTTCAAGTTCGCCGAAAGCTTTGGAGTGTTGTGCTTGCCTCTATCGCTGCTTAACCGTTGTATCCTGGAGACAGACGTTCACGAAACCTCAAATCACGTACTGGAGGGGACGAATCTGTTTTAAGGAAACTGTGTTGGACACATGCCTCGGTATTCTTTTTAATTCAATTTATTTATATTGTTATATTTCCATTCGGATCTTGTTGCTCAGAAGGAGGTTCAGAAGGAAGGTCAGAAGGAGACTCAGAAGGAGCCTCAGACGGAGACTCAGAACGAAGGTCAGAAGGAGCCTCAGAAGGAACTGCTTCTGACGGGTTCAAAAGGAACTGCATCTGACCGGTTCAGAAGGAACTGCATCTGACGGGTTCAGAAGGAACTGCTTCTGACTTGCTTTTGACCTACTTCTGAAGGCTCAGATTCTGTGCTTCTGCCAACTTAGTGTTTTCATATTTAAGGCAGTTTGCTTACGTTTATTATTGCCATTCGAATTTTAAGTATCCTCCATATCTATAAAACAGTATTGTATTTATTTAACACTATTTTTTCCAACAATCTTAAAACAGATTTGATTCTATTCGACACTTACAATTTGAATGGCTACTGAAAAAGACGTTGTTGATGTGCCTGCTGATGACATCACCAAAAGCTCTACCTCTGTTGTTCATCAGCTTGGATCATCTTCTACTTCTGCCGCGCCTTCTTTCCACCATGGTGAGAAACCTGAAAAGTTCAACGGATCGAACTTTAAAAGGTGGCAGTAGAAGATGTTGTTTTATTTAACAACACTAATCTTGCGAGATTCTTGACTGAGGAACCTCCTAAGGTATCCGATGGAGAAACTGATAAGCAAGCCTTCAATGCTGTTGAGGCTTGGAAACATTCTGACTTCCTATGTAGAAATTATGTCATGAATGGATTACATGACTCATTGTGCAATGTTTATTGTGCAATAAAGACGGCAAAGGAGTTGTGGGAATCCTTAGATCGGAAATATAAAACAGAGGATGCCGGAGCAAATAAATTTGTTGTCAGTCGATTCCTTGATTATAAGATGGTAGATTCTAAGGCTGTAATCAGTCAAGTGCAAGAAATTCAGGTGATCTTGCATGAGATCCAGGCTGAAGGAATGAACTTGAGTGAAACCTTCCAAGTGGCTACGATTATTGAGAAGCTACCTCCTGGGTGGAAGGATTTCAAGAACTACCTCAAGCACAAGCGAAAGGAAATGAATCTAGAGGAGCTGATTGTTAGACTTCGAATTGAAGAAGACAACAGAAGCTCTGAACGTAAAGGATTCAATCCTGCTACAGCTAAGGCAAATGTTGTGGAGCATAAGCATGGCCACAAGAACAAGAAGGTCGCCAAGCCGAAGTTGGGACCAAAAGGAGGAGTTTCCAACAACAAGTTTCTAGGGAAATGCTTCAACTGTGGCAAGACGAGTCACAGATCTGTGGATTGTAGACTTCCAAAGAAGAAGAATCATGAGACAAATATGGTGAATGACATGATAAAAAAACATGTCAGACATAAACCTCTCTACAATGATTTCTGAAGTGAACTTTATTGGATCCAATTCAAAGGAATGATGGATTGACACTAGAGCAACTAGACACGTGTGCTCCAATAAAGACCTGTTCACAACTTTCGAACAAATTGATGGGGAGAAAGTGTTCATGGGAAACTCTGCCTCTTCTGCGGTTGAAGGTCAAGGGAAGATGCTTCTAAAGATGACTTCTGGGAAAGAGCTGACTCTGAATAATGTCTTGTATATGCCGGAAATTCGAAAGAATCTGGTCTCTGGATCACTGTTGAACAAGCATGGTGTTCGCATGGTGTTCGAGTCAGATAAAGTTATTTTGTCTAAATCTGGAATGTATGTGGGGAAGGGATATGTAACTAATGGGCTGTTTAAGCTCAATGTTATGACAATTATCAATAAAGATAATAAGCCTTCCGTTTATTTGCTTGAGTCCTCCAATTTATGGCATGGTAGACTCTGACATGTTAATTATGATACATTGCGTAGATTAATTAACTTGGAACATATACCATCATTCCAAATTGATTTAAAACACAAATGTGAAATTTGTGTTGAGATAAAATTAACGAAATCATCGTTTCAATCGATTGACATAAGTACCGTACCTCTTGAATTGATTCATAGTGATGTTTGTGATTTGAAATTCAAACAAACAAGAGGTGGTAATAAATATTTTATTACCTTTATCGATGATAGTACTAAATACTACTATGTGTATTTGCTTAAAAGCAAAGATGAAGCTTTAGAGAAATTTATTCTCTATAAGAATGAAGTTGAAAATCAACTTGATAAGAAAATCAAGAGATTGAGAAGTGATAGAGGTGGTGAGTATGAAGTACCAATTGGTGAATTCTGTGCACAACATGGAATTATACATGAGGTAACTGCGCCCTATTCACCTCAATCAAATGGTGTTGCTGAACGTAAAAATCGCACATTGAAAGAAATGATGAACGCGATGTTACTAAGTTCAGGCTTACCTCAAAATATGTGGGGTGAAGCTATTTTGTCAAGCAATTATTTTTTAAATAAAGTACCTCGAAAGAAAGAGGATAAAACCCCTTATGAGCTATGGAAAGGTAGGAGACCATCCTACAATTTCTTACGAGTGTGTGGGTGCCTTGTTAAAGTAATTGTTCCAATACCAAAGAAAACTAAGATAGGTCCTAAAACGGTGGATTGTATCTTTATAGGCTATGCACATAATAGTAATGCATATCAATTTCTTGTGCATGAATCTAAGATTTCAGATATACACAAGAATACGATCATGGAGTTTAGGAATGCTTCATTCTTTGAAGATGTATTTCCTTATAAATCCAATGATGGTTCAAGTTCGTCTAAACGAACGAATGAAGCTATGAATGATGAAAGTCATGATTCAAATCATGAACTAAGACGTAGCAAAAGAGCAAGAGTGGAAAAATCATTTGGAAATAATTTTCTAACTTATTTGTTAGAAAAAGAACTACTAACGTATACAGAAGCTGTGAGTTCCTCTGAGGGACCTCTATGGAAAGAGGCAATAAAAAGTGAAGTTGATTCTATTTTGCAGAATCATACTTGGGAGCTAGTGGACCTTCCTCCTGGTTGTAAACCTTTAGGGTCCAAATGGATCTTTAAAAGGAAGATGAAAGCAGATGGCTCCATTGCTAAGTATAAAGCCAGACTTGTAATCAAAGGATACAGACAACGAGAAGGCTTAGATTACTTTGATACTTATTATCCTGTGACGAGAATAAACTCCATTAGGATGGACTTGCAATTGCAGCATTGCGAAATCTAGAAGTACATCAAATTGATGTAAAAACAGCTTTCCTAAATGGTGATTTGGATGAAGAAATCTATATGGAACAACCTGAAGGTTTTGTAGTTCCAGGACAAGAAAGGAAAGTCTGTAAATTGGTAAAATCATTGTATGGTCTAAAACAAGCGTCAAAGTAGTGGCATGAAAAGTTTGATAATGCAATGATTACCAATGATTTTAAAATCAATGAATGTGATAAATGTGTCTACATTAAAAAGACAGAGAATATATATGTCATTCTATATCTGTATGTAGATGACATACTCATTGTTGGTAGTGATGACAGAATGATCAAATCTACCAAGAATATGTTGAATTCAAGATTTTGCATGAAAGATATGTGATTTGCTGATGTGATTTTAGGGATTAAGATCACAAGAACATCAGAAGGTTTAGTTTTAAACCAGTCACTTTATGTGGACAAGATTCTTGAAAAATTCAGCAAGAATGATTCTGGTATTGCTAGAACACCATTAGACAATAGTCTTCATCTATCCAAGAATAGAAGAGAGGGTATTTCTCAAGTAGAATACTCCAGAATTATTGGAAGTCTAATGTACTTAATGAGTTGTACTAGACCAGATATTGCCTATACGGTTAGTAGATTGAGTAGATACACGAGCAATCCGAGTGCTGACCATTGGAAAGCAATAGTGAGAGTACTCAGGTACCTATGGTATACTCGGAATCATGTCATGCATTATACCAGGTATCCATCTGTATTAGAAGGATACAGTGATGCAAACTGGATATATGATATAAGAGACTCAAAATCTACTAGTGGATATGTTTTCACACTGGCAGGTGCGGCTGTATCTTGGAAATCCTGTAAACAAACTGTTATAGCCAGATCCACAATGGAATCCGAGTTTATAGCTCTCGATAAATGTGGTGATGACAAGAATGAATGGGACCACTGAAGAATTTCCACCGTCTTGGATGCCAGAAGTGACCAGAGCGGGGATAGTAAATCCGTAATCGTTTCAATTAAAGCTCCTTACGCGGTGATTGACTCTTTCACTCCTTTCATCGCGCAGGTTGTTGAAGTACTCAATCACGAGTAAACCCAAGCTTACTGATGTCAAATAGCCTGAATGCGTCAATGCGGCAAGATCAAATTGCCTACGACTAAATCAGCCAGCCCCAGACAAAGCATCCAGTGGCTGGGGACAAATCGCTCCGCTACCCGGAAAAGAAAAACATCAAATACTTCAAATGGCGACGATGATCGAGAGAATCACAAAATCGCCACACGAAAAATCCCAAGACCGTCAAGCCATCTAGAGATGGATAAAAATAATTGAAGATTCTGACAATTGAGATAGAAGATCAGAATCGGCGAAACCCATGGGAGTGAGTTCTCCCATTTTCTTTGAAGAGGCCAAACCGGGGGCAAACTCTCATGATCCCCCATAAAGACGCATCGGACCAGGGTTATTAAATCCAGAGATAACAAACATCAAGACAAGCCTTACCAAGGCAAAATACTTGAAGAACACCGTCCCTTCAAATGTTGGAAACCCCGAAGGGAGTATCTCTTTCCTGAAATTTCAAATGAAGTCAAAACCTACACCTGTTTCTTCATGTGCAGGTGCATGGACGTTGTCAAAATTGAATTGAAAATTGCCAACAAACACAGAAAGTGCTAAGGCATGTTGCCAGGACAAACGTCGCCCAACTGGGGCAGAACGGCCGTTAATCTCACGAACAACACCCACAAATACAGACGAGAGAAGACATTCCCAAAGTGGATGATGATTGCAGCAAAATGCAGGAATGAATTTAGTTGGGGCAGGCATGAAAAACCATGCCTAACTGGGGCAAGTGAATCATTTGTACACCGGACGTTTCTTCTCTGGCAAAATCCAGGGACGCAATGACATAGTCGTCCGCATCAGAAGTAAACCCCAAGATACAAATTTGGGTGAACGGTAACTTTGTATCGTTCCAATTTGATCTCTAAAGATCCCACATGTAACATGAGTTTTTCCTCATTTAGCAGGAAGGCGTTGGCGCCGAAAGCCACAAAAGAAAAGAACTCACTAATTGGGGAGCGAACAAAATTATCGGCCTTGGAAGTCATGCACTCCAAGAAATGGTCTTTGATTATAAGATCGAGTGGAGGGTAAAAAGTATCGCTTCCACACATCATGCTTTGACATGCATTCCGATAACAATTTCCTTTTTCCTCGAATAAAAGGAACTTTGAAGAATGGCGCTGGAATGCGCCCAAAAACACAAATGGATCTCCTCTGGGGCAAATCCTTGAGAATGATTCATCGCCAACCAAACGGAGGGATCGTGGCCACAATATAGTTGGCCAATTTCTGCAAGCCGCGCGTTTGTGTTCAAATGAAAACGCAAAGCAAGAACAAGGCGGTATCGTTCCAATTTGTCTTGAATTTTGGAACGCAAACTGACACTTATTGTTTGTTTTTTACAGGGGCTCGCCATCAAGGCAAAACGGGTTTTCACATCCTATGTATTACCCGTTGGAATACATGACCAAGGGTAAATTGTATCGTTCTAATTTTTTGAAAAATTCGTGAACGTACAATAACATGTTTCTTCCGCATTTTCAGGGATCTCCAGCCGCGGGGGACAGGTAAGTATCCCTTTCCCCAATCCATTGAAGATGTTAAATAAAAAACAGAGAGAAAAAGAAAAGCTTTCAGAATCAAATGTCTAGAAAATACATAGAATTCAAACTTCATTGGCATTCATGTTTTAAAACAGGAGGTTGTCTGAACATGAATAAGAACATGCATGGTGCATCATAAAATCCCCTTGACGGGTAAAATTTTTGGAGAAAATGAAAGAGATTTTTTCCAATCAAAAGTTCAAAACTTTCAAAAGGACGTTTTCTCAAAAGACGAAAGGCAAAGCCTAATCCAAACACGTCCTATACACACTTGAGAGAGAAGTGGAGCGGATCAGATAGCAAAATCTGGACCTACGGAAGTAGGGACCATCCGCAGCGATTACATGGAATGGGACGACGGAGGCATTCGTTTCTTATCCCCAAACACTACAGGTGACCATTGACAACCCCTTCGAACGGCGTTTTTCATTCTCAACCCTGTCAAGAACCACCCCACATTGGGGCAAAATGGAGGTGAATCCAGCAACATCAGGAGAAAATGGTTAGAAATTTTCTTGCTCGGACTAACATCAATCTTTGTGTATTGTTTATATGGTAATCCAAATGTCATAGGATGATGAGAAGCATTCATTTCTCTATCCCACACACCATATCCTTTGCATAGCCAAGTTGAGCCTGCAAATTCATTTCATAAACCCATTGGTGATCATTGCAAGTTCCAAAGCAAAGACAAATCACTTCAGGAACGGAGAAGTTCAAGACTTAGGGTTTACGAAGAAAACTACTAAGTTGATACTCAAGCGTGCTAAGAGCCAAGTCATATATCTAGCACAATTGCCAAGCATCCCACTTTCGACAAGAGATTAAAGAAATCCCCAGCATCAAGAAAAAGCAAAGTGCCTGGTAAAAGCGAGGCCGATGCTCGGGTGAACAATTTGATCGATCCCTAAAGAAACCTGGTAGGGAAAAGAAGAGGGAAAAACCCCTAATGGAGTCAGATCAAGAAGACTGCTCCCCAAATGATGTCAGCCGTGGAGCAAAAACACAGAAAGAGTTGTCAACCTCTTAATACCACAAGAGACGCTCTCTAAAGAGCTGGTGCACACCTCAAAATCGGTTGCGTACCTCAAAGACTAAAGATGCAGAAAGGAAATGACAGGAGGCAAATCAGCAATGATCACCAATGTCAAACCCGTCACGAATTCTGGGCCAAAAACAAGCCTTTTTCGGTCCCCAATCCTACCAATGTCACAACCCTGAAACAGTCTTCTCTGACTAAGACACTTGGGTTAACATATTGCTTAGCTCGAAGAAGTACGAGCAAGACTATTTCTTTCTCATTTTGCAGGGTTCTTGACTTGTAAACCCGGAGCAGATGGTGAAGACTTTCATTCAATGGCCCCGACTCAAAAGTGAGTCCCCCCTTTGAAAACCAATATCCAAGCCCAACATTACGGTCCCGTGGAAGACCTCCCGACCGATCAAAATGTATGCGCTGCGAATGAGCCTAAAACCTAGGCACAGGTCAGTAGGGAATTGAGTACATCCCCTATAAAAATCATTACCTCAAAACAGATGAGATGGCCTCCTTGTCGAGAAATATTCCAATTGATGTTTTGAACAAACTCTTTTTGGAATTTTCAAACTGTTGATCCGAATTTTCCATGCAAGGAATTTGTGATCACATTTGCATGTTGTAAGAATGCTTTGGATAACCTCCAGCATCAAAATGCACATTTCATGACTAAAACTTAAGTCATAAAATTTTGTCAATTGGACAATTATTGTCTTCCCAAAGATTATTAACATCTTCTTGGTGAAGAAAAATCTTTCAGGTTTGAACTTTCTGCAGGATACCTGGAGAACCCAGCTCTCAGAATGTCGGCTCAGCAGACTCAAGTGAAGCTTTGTCAAAATAAAATCTTTCACTCCTTCAAAACTGAATTCCCGACAAACTTCGGGATCTCTAAAAAAAAGGGGAAGAAAAACCCTTTTAAAAGAAACAGTCTCATCGGACGTGGAGAACCCTCGTCATGAGACCCTTTTTCAAAAATCAGGCAGTCTCATCGGACGTGGAGAACCCTCGTCATGAGACCCCTTTTCAAAAACCAGGCAGTCTCATCGGACGTGGAGAACCCTCGTCATGAGACCCCTTTTCCAAAATATCAAACAGTCTCATCGGACGTGGAGAACCCTCGTCATGAGACCCATTTTAAAAAATCAGGCAGTCTCATCGGACGTGGAGAACCCTCGTCATGAGACCAATTTTCAAAAATATCAAACAGTCTCATCGGACGTGGAGAACCCTCGTCATGAGACTCATTTTCAAAAATCAGGCAGTCTCATCGGACGTGGAGAACCCTTGTCATGAGACCCATTTTCAAAAACCAGGCAGTCTCATTGGACGTGGAGAACCCTCGTCATGAGACCCCTTTTCAAAGCAAAACCAAGGTAGATACCGCCTGAAGGGTCAACACAAGGTAGAAACCGCCTGAAGGGTCGATTCAAGGTAGATACCGCCTGAAGGGTCAACTAAAGGTAGAAACCGCCTGAAGGGTCAAACCAATGGTAGAAACCGCCTAAAGGGTCAAATTAATGGTAGAAACCGCCTGAAGGGTCAGTCAAAGGTAGAAACCGCCTGAAGGGTCAACTCATGGTAGAAACCGTCATAATGGTCAACTCAATGGTCCGATCCACCATACGGATCAAAATCCTTGGCAAATCCCAAATGGGACGCGTCTTCCTTAGATTCCTATCAGTTAGGAATCCCATTATGGTTTGACCTACCATACGGGTCAGAGCTTAACCTCTCTAGGATACTCTAGTAACGAGTTCCTAGAATTTCTCTTGAATCCATCAGACATCGCGAAAATCGCACAAACATCGAACAGGTAAGTGGCAGGTATGTCTCTCTACTATCTCACTCTCTCATGTCAAATGAATGTTCCCCCTTCAAGAAAGAGCATACATGGACAAGCATGAAGATTGGATGTCATAACTCCTTTTCCTTTAGTTTCTCGAGTCGAGTCGATCAGGACTCAGGTGTCACCTCATCTTTGAGAGAAACCTCTAACGAGATTCCTCTCAAAGAGGGGCAGCTGTTGACACCTAAATTTTGATCAACCTTTTTTTTCTTTTTTTAAAAAATTCATAGAAAATCTATAAAAATTTCAAAAAATGAAAAATCAATTTTGGTGACCTTGGCCAAGCTAAATGAACCATTTTGACCAAAAAAATTATTTTCATAATTTTCATTTTTTTAATATTTTCGAAAAAAAAAAGAAAAAAAAGAAAAGAAGAAAATCAAGAAAAATAATATTTGAGGTCACAAAGATATATAAAAATAGTCGGTATTTTTATTTTTATTTTATCTATTTTCTAACCTCATAAATAGTAAAATTCAGGTTTGATTTTAGGTGTTCTCTGATCACCATAAAATTGAATTTGACAAAAATATTAGTAATGATTAAAAGGAAAAGGAGGGAAACATCATCATTTAAAAGGAAAAAGGGGACTAATGATTTTATCTTCTCTTTTTGTTATTTTATTTTATTTTTACTTTTATTATTTTATTATTTTATTATTTTATTATTATTATATTTTTTTTCTCTCTCTCTCTCTCCCCCACTCCCTCTCTCCTTCCCGCTGCCTATTTATCTCCTCCCCCTCATCATCTCCCGACTCTTCTTCTCCCTCAACTCTCTCTCTTTCATTTTCGTTTTTTCCTCTCGCTCAGCTCGCCGCCCAGATCAAAAACCGTCCGGTTTTTCGGCCATAACTCTTTCGTTAGACATCGTATGCGAACGAGCCATATACCATTGGAAATCTTATTCTCTTGCCGTTCTAATGACATATCGTGAGCCCAATTTGGACCAGCCGTTTGTCCCGTAGAGCTGTTTGAAGGAGCAAAGGTCAGACTGATCAAACTTGAGTCCGCGGGTGCCAAATTGGATTTTCGGGTTTGTTTTGGGTTCAATCTTGGTAAGACCACCTCTCACTCCTTGTTAAGACATATATTATTGTGTTTTATGGTTTGAAGATGGATTATATTTGGATTTAAGGGCTGATCCCTTATTGTTTTGTTCGAAAAATCTGAACCGGTTCTGTCAAGGTGGTGCCGTGAACATTGTGAGTGATTCAAGGGCTTGCTTTGCTTCCAATATTCGATAAAATGTCTCTAGCACCTAAATTAGGAATCTAGCAAGCTGAGATTGTAGTCTAGTTGAGTTTTGGATGGGTTTTAATGGTTGAATTGAAGGAGTTTTCTGGGACAGATTCTGGTCATTGGGCGATTGAAAACCGTCCGGTTTTTCGACCATAACTCTTTCGTTAGGAATCTTATGGGAACGAGCCATATACTGTTAGAAAGCTTATTCTCTTGCCGTTCTAATGACATATCGTGAGTCCAATTTGGCCGAGCCATTTGTCCCGTAGAGCTGTTTGAAGTAGCAAAGGTCAGACTGATCAGACTTGAGTCCGCGAGTGCCAAATTGGATTTCCGAGCTTGTTTTGGGTTCAATCTTGGTAAGACCACCTTTCACTCCTTACATTTTACCTATTAGACCTAGAATCGGAAGGCCGAGCCTCCTGTTGGTGTCTAAATATTTGCTGTGTATTTACTTTATGTCATAGCATTTCTATATTTCGCATAAAAGACCCAGAATCGGAAGGCCGAGCCTCCTGTTGGTGTCTAAATATTTGTTGTGTATTTACTTTATGTCATAGCATTTCTATATTTCGCATAAAAGACCCAGAATCGGAAGGCCGAGCCTCCTGTTGGTGTCTAAATATTTGCTGTGTATTTACTTTATGTCATAGCATTTCTATATTTCGCATAAAAGACCCAGAATCGGAAGGCTAAGCCTCCTATTGGTGTCCAAGGTGTTTTATTTATTTATTTTCTGTAAATTATATTGTGCTACCCCAGAATCGGAAGGCCGAGCCTCCTGCTGGTGGTATATACCCCCCACACATTGTTGCACGAGCACCGACGGACTCCGACGTCGTAAAATTCACCGGATCCCATCTCCATTGCTTATTTTTATGTTGTATAATGACTTAATATCTTCTTTATTTTTTGCATTGTGTTGCGTCCTATAAAAACAAAAACAAAAAATGCTAGATCGGACGTCTGCAGATGAGCCACGTGTCGTGATTAGGTGATTTTCAGAAAAAAAAAATATTTTTAACATTAAAAGAAATGAATTTCGAATTTTACAAAAATTGAAATAATTCGATTGTCACCGAGACGCCACGTGGTGAGTTAGGGACTGTCAGTTGGGATTTATTCTCAGAAATTTATAAAAAAAAAATCAAATAAAAAAAATTCAAAAAAATGAATTATTAAGGAAAAATTCAAAAAAAAATTGAGAAAAATTGCAGAAAATTCCTAAAAACTTCTAAAAAATTTTGAAGGCTGAAAATGATAAAAAAAAATTGATTTGTTTCCATTTTTTGGATTTTCTCCCATTTAATCCAAAATGACGATTTTACCCCTCAAAGGGTAAATCGTCTTTGATATTCCGATGAATTGTGGAAATTGCTTAGAATTTGGTGATGGGCCAGATAGGTGGCTAAACCTTATGTCTAAGATTTTCACATTTCATTCCCATTTTTAGAAAATGACGATTTTACCCCTTCGAATGGTAAATCGGTTTCTAAAATTCCAGAAAATCATGAAAATTGCAAAAAAAAATAGGAAATGGGTCAATTGAGTGACCAAACCTATTTTTGACATTGTTTTACTCCGGATTCATTCCGAAATGACGATTTTTCCCTTTTTAGGCAAATCGTCCCTTTTGTCTCAAAATTACGACTTTACCCCTGATGGGTAAAATCATGTCTAAATCATTCCTAAGCTTGATTGATACTTATTTAGGCTAATAGAGCCTTATTAGGAGTGTCATGTTGATTTGGTGTGATTATTTTACATATTTGGATTCATTGATTTGCGCATTTTATTACTGATTGTGATTGCTAGGATAGTCATTCCTATTTGCATGAATTCCTAGATTTAGGATTCGTACTCCACTCATCTGCATGAAATCTTAGGTCAGAAAATTCAGTCAACTTAGGTACCGAAAGGGCGTCAACTCTGACAGTTGACGTAACTAAGTCCCCGAACCCATTTCTCTGGTTATCGCAGAATTGAATAGAAACTCCCGACTATTCAATAGGGTGGTCCAATCATACCATCCAAAAAATGATTGGTGGCGACTCCATGGCATGCACACTTAGCACATGTCACCAGACCACACTGAAGGTCGACTACGCATACCTCCGTTGCGATTTGGGTAACGGGCCTTGGGAGAGGCCCGCGTCCGACTAGACTGGACGGCCCATTAGCTCTCGAGAGCCCACATGCAACCTCGAGAGGGTCGCGACAAAGCCCATTACAGAAAAGTTGATATAAAGGAAAACCCAACCTAGCTGACTGGATATCCCAATATCTAGATTCAAAGGGACAACCTAATTATATGAACTGAATGATATCATTGTGGGGGTCTATCCCTCAAACCATTCCTTTAAAAGAAACAGTGATTTGATATCCCTCACATATGTGGAGAAAAACCAATTATTGTGGGGGTTTATCAGGAAAATGATAGCAATTATGATTTAATGATTCTTAAGTGGAGTAAACCAATTACTCAAGATTAAGTAATCACCTATGTGAGAGAGAAGTGGGGCCGCTTCAAAGGAGAATTATTGAGGGCTGAATTCTTTAGAAACTCTCGCAGAACCAGGACGATGTTCATGGCCAAAACGAACATACTCATGAGAACTGAACAAACGTTTAGATGATTCCTGTGTGAAGTGTATGGGTCATTTACTAAGAAAGCAAGACAGTTCAAGGACATCATGTCTACTGGACAGCTGGTAAATTAAATATACTTTCACAATGGAAGGTTCAAAGGGTGATACCTACCTATCCTATGTAGGTTTCATTTGTTGAACACTATTACAGAGTCAAAACCAAAATAATTTTCATTCATGTGGGGGATTGTTGGAAAATATGAGGTATTTTGATGGATGAATGAATGAGGAATTGTTTCTCAAAGAACACAATTGAGTTAGAAGTGGGAAGTGACAAAGCACTAGTCCCACATAGGAAAGGAAGAAGGCATTGAAGTGATTTATATATGGATACACTCTCTTTGAGTGGTAACTATCATAACACAAGCACTATGCTTCGCGCGCACGCGAAGGGGGGTGCAAATCCCGGACCCTGACGGAGGCCCGACAAGTTGAACTTGGGTGCGAGCGCACGACCTGCGTACGCGAATGCAGGACCGAAAAGTGGGCCTCGCGACAAGCCCATTTTTGCATTCTGTTTTAATTTTTTCCAACTCAAGCCGTTAACCGTTCTTAAGTTATTTACCGGTGTGTTAATGGTATTAACTAAGTAACGGCTGTTATAATTATGTGGTTACAGAATTAAATACATAATGGCTCTAAACGACATAAATATTTAGCCGTTATTCTTTATTTCCGCAATACCCCGCTTAGCCTATAAATAGGTGGCTTCCCGTTCTGTTTCAGACACAAGAACAACGAACACAAGATCACTTCTCCCTCTTTTGAATTATCTGCATTTGCATTGTTTTCGATAGTGTTCTCGCGTTGTTCAAGTTCACCGAAAGCTTTGGAGTGCTATGCTTGCCTCTATCGCTGCTTAACCGTTGTATCCTGGGAGACAGACGTTCACGAAACCTCAAATCACGTACTGGAGGGGACGAATCTGTTTTAAGGAAACTGTGTTGGACACAGGCCTTGGTATTCTTTTTAATTCAATTTATTTATATTGTTATATTTCCATTCGGATCTTATTACTCAGAAGGAGGTTCAGAAAGAAGCTTAGAAGGAGGCTTAGAAGGAGGCTCAAAAGGAAGCTCAGAAGGAGACTTAGAAGGAGTATCAGAAGGAGCTTCAGAAGGAAGGTCAGAAGGAGACTCAGAAAGAGCCTTAGAAGGAGACTCAGAACGAAGGTCAGAAGGAGTCTTAGAAGGAACTACTTCTGACGGGTTCAGAAGGAACTGCTTCTAACGGGTTCAGAAGGAACTGCATCTGACGGGTTCAGAATGAACTGCTTCTGACTTGCTTCTGACCTGCTTCTGAAGGTTCAGATTCTGTGCTTCTGCCAACTTAGTGTTTTCATATTTAAGGCAGTTTGCTTACGTTTATTATTGCCATTCGAATTTTAAGTATTCTCCATATCTATAAAACAGTATTGTATTTATTTAACACTGTTTTTTCCAACAACTTTCGAAAGATCAACCAATTTCCAAACATGATTTGATCTCATTGATTCTATCTCTTCTTCTATTGCTTTCATCCACTTTTCCTTATCAGGGCAAGATAGAGCCTCAATTACATTCCTTGGTACATCCTCTTCTAGTGGAGCGATCATGAAAGCTTTTCCCTCAATCTCAAAGCGTCAACGAGTAATGCTTTTGCGACTTATTCGCTGTGGAGAAGATTGTACCCAGGGTACTTTATCCTCCATTACGCTCCCACTCGGACCAGATAATAATATTATTTCATCAAGTGATTGCAAATGAGACTCTTTCGTACTCAACTCTCCATTTCTCACATTGCTCCCACTTGGATCATCATATCCAGTTGCCCCATTATCCTAATATAAGGTCTCAAATAGAGAATAATCTTCCTCTATTTCTCCCTTTCTTGAAAATTAATTCTCTAAGAATGTGACATCTCGAGATTCAAATTCAGTCACACTTTCGCTTTCTTGCTCGCCTATGAGCACTTACCCTTTTAAGTGTTATGAGTATCTTATGAAGATACTCAGTGCATAAAATGCATCATTTCGAGTCACTTCTTGTCCATTCCAAATTATCTCTTGGATCTTATTGTTGACAGTCATCACATGCGTTATAATGTCACAGACATTATCCCATCGATAATGACCCAATTGTTCAATTTTCTCATCAAGGGTTTATCTTTGTTCAGGTCTCCTTAGCCTTGAAGGCATTTTTGCATTTCGCCTCTTCCATATATCCTTATGTCCTAGCCTTGACGATACGAATTTAGAACAAAGTGGATTACTAAAATCCATCAATTATGTAATATTTACGAACATATTGTAATTAAGGACGTGCAAATTAAAGCATCATACAAGCCCCTAAAGGTTGACCGGCCTTTTTTATGTCGACGGGTCGGAACTTGGGCCGGGTCCTAAATCGGGCTTTAATCCAGGTCACGGGTCGGGCTTAACTAAAATAGAACCGGATTTGAAATACCCTATATCGAATTCAGGAAAAGTCAAAAACAGGTCTGGGAAAGCTTAAACCGAGTTTGGGATAAGATAAAATGGGAAACCGAGCAACATGCACGTGCCACGCACATGGGCGCGTGAGGCCCATGTGCGCCGGACCCCTCCAGTGCGTGCGATGAGTGCGGCTACTCATGTGGCCTCCGACGACGAACCACCCCCCAAAATGCTCGTCTCATCATTGTTGACACCTGATTTTTGACCATCCGTTATTATAGTTTTTTTTATTTCTAAAATTAATTAAAAATAGCAAAAAAGGTCAAAAAAATTGCAAAATCAACTTTGGAAGCCTTAACCTAGCCTTAGGAACCAATTTTGAACAAAAAATATTTTTTGAATTTTTTAATATTTTTTGGAATTTATTTAATTATAAAAATACCCAAAAAATTAGAAAAAATACCATCCGTGGTCAGAAAATTACACAAAAATATTCAGAACTTTTATTTTAATTATATATTTAATATTTTCACTTTTTATTAGGGAAATTTGGCTTGGTTCATGGGGTTCCTTCACAAACCTAATCCCAAACCGGGCCTAAAAAATCCTTTTCGAGTCTTTTAATTTTCAATTCTCGGTTTTTATAAGCTATGACATTGGACTCCAAATTATTGAAATTCAATTGGGTCAATTTGCCCTCCAATTTGATCAATTTTAACAAAAAGGGCTTAATTGCATAAAAATCTTTCAATTTAGTCCCCGGTTTCACAATTTTTGAAATTAAATTTCACACGGGCACACCCATTAAAATTAAACACCTCTACCCAACAGTTTTCATCATGCTGAATCCATTGGTGGGCTCAATTTTGGCTAATTCGATCGTTTAGGCCTTCGATTTGGCGAAATTAAATTTCGGATCATAGGGACAATTTGGGGTTTTCACAGAATTTCAATAAATTGATTCACGAAAATACCCATATTTGATGGAAAACATGTCAAGGAATCCGATTTTGCCATCAATTTCATGAAAAGAGATCATTTGGGGGGTCAATTTGGCGATTTGGGCGATTTGGCCGAACCGGGCCGGTCGGGTCAGGCCCGACCCGACCCGGTCCGACCCGGGTCTGCAGCAATGCACAGAATGTGCAGCAGACCCGTGGACAGAATGTGAAAAAAACAGGGGAACGTGGGAACGTGCGGTTTTCAAAAGAAAAAAGGACAACGAGCATGGGAAGCATGTGGGCAGGCGTGGGTCGCATTTGGCAGAGGCGAGGGCATCGAAAACGGGCCGGTCGGCCACGATGGAAGGGGGTGCTCGGGTTTTAAAAGAAAAAAACTTGGCCGGGGGAGAAAATTTTTTTTTTGGAGGAAACCGACGGACAACCGGCAACCCAGGTCCTTGGCGATACTCCTTGACCATCACCGGAGCTCAGGGGTCGTCGGCGAGCTCCGACTAGGTTGGTATTTGCTCCCAAGTTTCATTTTTTCTAGTGCACGTCATGTGTTCGACGTAATGCTTCAATGAGCATTTTACTTTGGGGCTCTCGGCCGGACCTTTCCCGACCCCCTTTCGTGCAAGGCTCGCTTTAAAAATCATCTAGATCCAACTCTAAGCTCGCCTTGCTATTCATTTTGCATTAAACCGCGGCGAAAACACGGCTCGGAGCTTCGCCGGCAACGGTTCGGACCGGGAGCTCAACGGGGAACTTCCGGCGGTCTTCAAGCTCGAAATGAGCTCAGGTAAGCCTCTAGACCCTCCTTGGGTGTTGTTTGATGGTTTAGAATCGAGTTTTGATAAGAAAAAAAAATTCGGAAAATGCCTCGCCGGAGCCGAGTTCGGGGAGGTCCGGTTCGCCGGTTCTTAGCGTGTTCATGGTTATTATTTGGGTTGTATGTTGATGTGGTTGGTCCAAGGAGTCGAATGCCGCAAGAATGGGCGAAAAATACCAAGTTTCGGGCCCGTTTCGCAATTTTCCGGCGACCTCGCCGGAATTTTTACTATTCCCGCCGGATTTTTCACTGTTCATCGTCTTCTCCGGCGACCCTCCGGCCGGTCAACGGTCAACGGCCGACGTGGCGTGCCACGTAGGCAGCCACGTCAGCCGGGTGGGGTCCGGTCCGCTTATTTTCAAATAAAACAAACGGACGGTCACGATCGCGACACGTGTCGCGATCCTAGATTTTTGGAAAATTAAATAAATGATTTTCGAATAATCGATCCGGCGGACGAGGATGTGCCACGTGGCTCACTGAGAGAAATCCGATCTTGTACAAGATCGGACGCACCAGAGGAGGCCACGTGGCACGTTCTAGAGCGCCCGATTTGTAGGTTTTCTAAAAAATGAAAATAAATTAATTTTTGATCCGACGGCTATTATTGAGCCACGTGGCTCTCTGTGGGTCGCTCGATCTAGTGGAAGATCGGACGCACGAGACGAAGCCACGTGGCACAACGTGGACCGTCCGATCCGGGGAATTTTCGGATAATTAAATAAAATACATAAAAAATAAAAAAAAATTGTAAAAAATAGAAAAATGTTTAAAAAAATAAAACGATGTCGTTTTAGGCCGGTGTCGACCCCTAGGGTCGGGCCGGGCGCCCGAGAGGCGCGGGCCGGGTTTGACCCGGCCCGGAAAATATTTTTGAATATTTTAAAAAATTCAAAAAATAATAAAAAATTATAAAATAATCAAAAAATCAATAAAAAATGAAAAATCATGAAAAATTCAAAAAAATTCAGAAAATTCAGAAAAATTCTAAAAAATTCCAGAAAATAGGAAATGGCCACATTCAACTGGCCATGACCTGTTCCGGGTCATTTGACCCTCGATCTTTCCAGAAATGACGGTTTTGCCCTTCCGGCAAACCATCTTCCAAAAAAAATTCTAAAAAATCCAGGGAAATCCCAAAAAATAGGAAATGGCCACAAACAACTGGCCAAGGCTCATCCCGGGTGTTTTGAACCCCGAACCTTCTTGAAAATGACGATTTCGCCCTTTGGGCGAGTCGTCTTTCAAAAATTGAAGAAAAATCAAGAAATTCCAAAAAATCCTCAGAAATGGGAAATGGCCACGAACAACTGGCCATGGAATATTTTGGGTAATTCGGTATCCAAACCTTCCAAAATTGACGATTTTGCCCTTCGGGCTAATCGTTTCCAAATCTTCCCATTTTACCCCCAGTTTTAAATCACACCTTCCCTAAGCCCTTATGGCTATACTAGGAGGCCCATGATTGAAATTGATGTGCACTGACATGATCTATTTATGCACTTGATTTGCGCTTTCATTATATTGACTGTGATTTGATAGGACCAATCTTCCAATCTGCATGAAACCCTGAACCAAAACTACCTCACCCGGAATTGCGTCTGCATGGAATCTTGAATAGGAAAATCACTCGCGTTAGGTACCGAAAGGGCGTTGGTAATGACACCGATGTAACCAAGTCCCCGAACCCAAAATCTCTGGTTCCGCAGAATTGATCGATCTCTCCCAATCGGTCAGTAAGGTTTCCGGTCTACCCTCCAAGAAAGACCGGTGGCGACTCCAAATGCATGCACAAGTTGCACATGCCACCACGACCACACTAAGGTCGAAATCGATCGGCTCTTATCGTCGAATCCTTTGAAAAATACTCCCGCCGCGATTTGGTATGGGCCTGGGAGGGCCCGCGCCGATCCAAAGCCCGCGATCGGTAATCCATTAGCCGCGTCCGTTGATTTCGGACGGGTCGCGACAATCATACGAACACAATGGTATATACAAACTTAACTTTTGTTGAACCAAAAATGATTAAAAGAACGACGAAATGCTATGGCCTCGAGGGACTCCGCCCCGTGGCGGCGTGTGGCGTGCGTGCGATCGCTACTGGCATTGCCTCACGATGGGCGATCACTCAAATTTTTTTGTCTCCTCAAGCCTGTTTCAATGGTATATTCAGAAAAAAAAAATTGTTTCATAGAACACAATCATTTTGTAATGAACAGTAATGACAAAATTAGGGTTTTCATGCGTAATTACACAACAAAATGAAATCAAGATCAAGAAACAAGGAATTCGGATCTCATACCAATGTTCGATGCTAAACTCATTTAAACTAAAATCTAATTCGCGAAAACATGCCAATTGATCACTTGAATCACTGGTCGAAACGAGTATATCACGAGGACATACCATAATTGTCACAGAATAAATGCCCCTTTGTAATCTTGAGAGTTCCTTGGTGTCGAACACCAATCAACAGTGAATCTCAAGGAAAGAGCATACGCTGTTCTTCATTCTTTTTTTTTATATACGTTAGCATGAACAGGAAGGAGAGGAGCAATTTTTTACGTCGATTAAAGATACGTGATCTTTCACGTTTGAAAAACTGAGAGGCGGTAGTTATCTCAAGTGGGCTGGTGTGATTGCCCGTATGGACACACACCATAAGTCCCATGCACCAACATCAACAAAAGATGAAACGAAAATAACACCATATAGTTATGTTGGAGTCCATTTCGGGATGGATTCATCTCTCATGACACTTTCATCTCTCTCTGTTATCTTGATTGGCACAGTTGGTCGGGTTGTTGGGAATTTCTAGTGCAGGAGCTTGTGAATCGATCATATGTTTAAAAATCACCAATTATACAAATTGGTATCGATTAGGGCCACCTGCACACGCCAAGTATCTGAAGTTCACCGGTTTAAGAAGTTTGAAGAGTGTTTCACGAGTCTCTCGTTAACCAAGTCTCCAACGCGCGTATCCCAAATAATTAAGAAAAAAAGACATTATTGATTTTTAAGCACACACAGCGCACGAATTGTTGGATTATGCGAAATGAAATAAATAGTTAATGGAAGTCAAACGAAGTGGGTGGATACATAAGTAGTATATATTTACTACGCGTCAATCTACATTATTAACTTATCATCAATCATATGCTAAGAGTGACCGGAAAGAAATATAAAGTGATAACAAAAAGAGGATCTCAGTTATAAATAAGAAGATAAGTGAACACTATAATGACAAATCTTTTGGATTGGCCTTGAGAAAAATCTAAGAGTACCTTGTAATTAGGTCACCACAGTCCCTTATGAAATCATTTATGAACTTTGAAAACTATCAATATTTATGACATTTGTGTTCTTCCTATGTATAAGTTACTTTTTGAAAACTATCTCGCTTGTGATGTCCCATACCATCATCACCCCCATCAGAAAAGCTTTCCAAAACCATGCTCTTTTCTTTAATCTTTCGTTAATCAGAGTAATTTGGCACATGCAGAAAACTAAGAAAATCAAGTCGACCATACGTGTACAAGTGCAAGGAATACAAAACAACCAATTAGCAGGCATGCCTATTCAAAAGGGTATGGCCTTTCATGGTTTCACTAACCAGGTATCACACGCATCTCAAACAACGAGATCATTCAACAAATCATCTCACACTTTTGTTCATATCTGAATTCAGCATTTTACATTACCCCTTAAAACACAGATATTATTTGAGAGGATTTACAAAGGAAGCTAATCTATGCCAGATTTCCAGCAACATCATCTCCATCCATGAACTCACTTTCCATAATTTTTTCCCTTGTTTATCTGAAAATTGGTTAATCAACAGGAGTAAGCCGAAACTCCTCCGCAAGTAGGATTGCTAGGCCAAACGACTAAACCAACTACAGAGTGGTAGAATTGCAATCAAAGTCACCATGACATAATCCAAGGTATCCAAAAGATAGAATCTCATAGTCAAGCCAGAGTCCAAGGATAATCTCAATTAGAGTCACAAATACCACAATTCGAGATCTATCTAACTAGAATCTAGGATACTCAAGGATATGATTTTAGAATCTTAGAATATCCAAATTAAGGCTATTACAGCCACATATCGGCAAACAATGCCCATAACAACAAAACCATAGACGATATAGAAATAAGAACTAGAAATCTACTTGCCTTCGCAGAAACAAAGAAGAAATGACGAACGAATGAACGAACGGAAGGCAAAGGCGGTCGACGACTTAAACCGGCGGACGACGAGGTGTCAAAATGGTAGTGCCTGTGGGCGGCTTGGACAACGGCACCGAGGCGGTCAAAGGACCAAAAAGGGCATTCGGATTGTCGTACGAGCAAGGTAACGATAGAGGTTTTTGACAAGAGCTGGCAGAAATGAACCGACGTTGATTATTATTTATAATAGTTCAGTCAGCTTAAGCAAGTCAGCTTGGCAGCAGCTTGTAGTAGAGTTAGCAGCTTCTCAATTGCTTGCAGTGGAGTCAGCTTACAATGGGTCAGCAGCTTGCAGTGGAATCAGCTTATGACGAGTCAGCAGGTTGCAGTCGACTACTCAACGATACGTGTTATATGCTTGTGACGCGTCATGCTTTTTCCTCGGTTGTCCTAATTTCGCACATATTTGACCCGATGATACCTAAATCCAACATATCGTGTCCCTAAAAATAATATCATGTCCATAAAAATTCCTTAAAATTACCCTGGAGTTCAGATAAAAATTCTTTTCAACTTACCCAATAATCCGAACTTATTAAATACTAATTCACCCATAAGCAGGTGAGGGTTTTCGGGTCGTCTCATCGCTCAACTTAAATGTACAAAAATTCTTGTTATTTCACCTTTGCATTATAGTGCAAAGTAGTAATTTTAAAAAATGGAGGATACAAAGTGAGAAAGTTGTGAGCACTCCATGTGTGTTTTTCATGTTTTTTGTGCTTATTTTTTATGGGCTGGTAATACAGTAAGTCATGGCTCACATAAGAAATGAGAATTAGGATTGCTAGATTTATACATATGGAACAAAGTATTGTTAGGCCGCATGCTAAGGAACCTCATCAATCATTCATCCTCTTCATTTGGAGTATAAGGATTCACAACACCAAATGCAGAGGCACCCATTTATACAGCTCAACATTAAGGATATTATGGCTTGGAGCTGGTGATGTCTCCTTAAATTGCGATTTGTTCTAACATTGATTACCATGAGCTCAAGGTATTGTTGATGAGATACATATTATGAGTTCAGACAAAGGGGACACCCTGTGGAGTAGTATAACCTAATTTGGACTAGCAACATTAGCAAACATAATTTTATTAACTGGCTAGTGTGCAGAGGTAGATTACCAACAGCTAAAATCGTCGCACACTGGCTACCTACAGTAGATACCCAATGTAATTTCTGCATGGCTAGCATAGAAGACAGATTACATTTGTTCTATCAGTGTGAGTGGACGAACACCACGTGGCGTCGTATCCTAGCACAACATGGGATTATGCGCCCTTTCAGATGATGGAATGAGAAATTTCAATGGATATTAGGGCAACAAAGGGCAAAGACTTATCAATCATACTCCTTAAGTTATCCTTCCTAGCTACCATATATTGCATTTGAATGGAACCCAATATGAGAAGGTTTCATAATAAGTCAGTCGACTTCCATATTATTTTGGCTAAGGTGCATAAAAATGTAAGAGGTCGAGCTTCGCTATACGAAAAAAATCATACCTTCTCAAACTGATATTTTATTAGCTACTATATAGAGATTTCCTACCTCTATCTTTTCGAACTATTAGCTCTTTTTGTAATAATGATGGGGTTGCCCCTAAACTGTTGTACTTCATCTACTTTATAATACATACAATTTCCAAAAACATACACACTATCAAAATACTCACACATGTTTGGTTCCTAAAAAACTTATCGATCAGTTTTCTTTTACATATTTGGAAATCGTAATCGACCTATAAAAATGACTTGGGAAAAGTCATGAATGAAATTAATATGTTTGTGTTTTTTTCAGCAGTTTCATTCTACATAGAATTATGGAGGGTTGGCATACAATTCGGCGGCTTTGACGAATCATTTTTCCTTACCTGACGTGTTCTCAAGAAAATCGAATAGGAAAAGTCATACGGGTTTTCAAAGTTGAATCAAGTTATAAATGCAACTATTGGCATTAGGATTTTTCCTTTCAGAAGTTCTAAAAACTAAAAACTTGGTCAACGGAATGTTATTAGGTTGGCCCTAATCTTTGCCAATATTTTAGGGTTTGAAACCCCCATCTCAATTTGCCCACCATATTTATTTTGCCAACTATGAGTAAACTGCATATGACTAAATTTCATTTTTCACGTATTACTGTACTAAAATGTGAAACGCAAAAGCATGTTGCTAATGTAGATTGGGTCGGCCTCCCCATGCATTTTTCCGTTGAGCGAACCCGGGTGCTTAGGCTGCGTATGGTAGCGTTTCTGTTCCAGGGAGCATTTTTTGAACAGAAACATTTTTTTGTGTTTCTGTTCAAAATTACGATTTTTAGGAAAAAAACGCGTTTGGTAATTTAAAAAAAGAACACTTTTTTCAGTCGCCGACCGGAGGTGGGCGACGGCGTGCGACCGGCGGCGGCGGCGGCCGGCGACGGGCGGCGGTTGCGGCAGCCAGCGGCCGGCGACGGCGGACGGCGACCGCGACGGCGTACGGCGAACGGCGGACGGCGACCGCAACGGCGTACGGCGAACGGCGGACGGCGACCGCGACGGCATACGGCGGCCGGCGACCGCAGCCGGCGACGACGGCCGGCGACCGTCGACGGTCGGCTTTTAGCGAGGCGGCGAGTGGTAATCGCGTCGGCGACGATGGATGGTGGTTTCAAAAGTGTTCCAAAAAGTGTTCCCAAATCCCAGAAGCAAGTTTTTTTTGTTCCTTCAAAAGTGTTCTTTGGCACAAAAGTGTTCCGCGGAACACTTTCGGAACATTTTTGAACCATACGCGTTTCTGCTCCAAAAGTGTTCCCGGAACACTTTTGGAACAGAAACAGTTTCCCCAGCCACCATCCATACACAGCCTTAGCTCGCAAGCTCAGGCCTAACTAGCCCAAGAGAAGTCGTGCAAAGTTTGAGCCTAAAGGTGCAGACCCTTCCATTAACTAGATCTATTTCGGAAGAGTTATCGTTATCACGACACAGGTTCGGTATCGCTTTTTCTATGGCTCCGGCGTCGAGTTCCAATCAACTCAATTAATCTTCGGGGTCGAGCGGTTTTCTTTGACCTACTCCTCGCGCCCCCGTTTCTTCCCTTGAACTTTTCTTTTTCCAGAACTTTGAATAGCTTCACAAAATCTGCGGCCTGTGCGAATTCAACTCGGCAAAGACTTCAGACGAAAGTGATGCTTCACTAAACATCCCAGCCTCTATTATATAGCAACTAGCTAAGCGAAGAAGTGGATTGGTAAACCAACTCTTTCTCCCCCCCCCCCCCCCCCCCCCCCCCCCTTTTTTTTTCCCTGGAAAATCTGAAAGCACCGACATAATGCTTCAACAAACGAACCCACCATTTCTCGAGAAAATCCGCACGAAAACGAGAGAATTGACCATGTACCGAGAAAAAAGGATAAAACCAAACCAATGAGTTGACACAGTCCTAAGTTAGTTGCGTGGTCTCTATTCGGTTTTTGCCCCCTTTTTGACTAGTGTCTGGAATTTTGCATTAGTTTTTACATGCTACGCAAGTTGCACACGGTCGATTGGATAGAGGATAGTTGCCTAAACTCATTCTTTTTAGAACCAATAAATTTTACTAAATTGAAAAAAATGATGAACATTCACTTCGATTATTAACATTAAAGTGGTATATTAAGAGAGAAAGGCCAAGGCGGCTATATATTATGTTATGTCACGTGTCGAACGGTGATTGGTGCTTGCGGTTTTTTTTTTTCCTTCAATTTTTTTTTTCATTTTTCTTTAGACTGCTCTAAGTAAAGATAAGGCCCCTTTTTGGATCACTTTGCTTTTTTTCTTTCGCCTCTTTCTTATTTTCATTTTTCTTCAGTTTATTTAGATAATTTTCTTATTTGGTTTTCTTTGTTTTGGCCTAAGTTTCGACAAATTTACTTTGTGCTCCTTGTTTTCCACACATCGTCTGACATATGATTGTACTTTGTGCAGTTTTTAGTCCTTCTTAAAATTTGGAGTAACAATTCAAGTTTGAACCAATCATTGTACGTTTCTCATATCTTGATTGAAAAAGATGTTGGTTGGAAGTTATTGGCCAGTACACCTATTAATCTTCTGCTCTTTCTGTTTTGTTTATCTTTGTTGACTTTCTTAGGCCTCTCAATTTCTCCCTTTTCCTTTATTGTTTCCCATCTAAGTAACACACATGATATGCTACGACACAACAAGCGTACATGTTATTTCTAAATAAATAAAAAAATTTGATACGTTGTATACTAAATATATATTTGGGTTAATACCGCGAAAAACTCCAAATTAGTCCACCTATGACAAATTTACCATAAACTATTTTATCACTAAAAATCTCAAACTGGTACATATGTGACAAATTTACCCTAAATTATTTTTTTTACCATAAAAAATCATAAATTCATACAACTGTGATAAATTTACCCCAAACAAATATTTTTACCATAAAAAAATCTCAAACTGGTACACATATGATAAATTTACAGAGTTAGTACCATGAAAAATTTCAAATTGATACACCTATAGTAAACAGAAGGTAACGTGTACACCCGACAATTGACACGTGTTATCCAACTCAGCAATTTGACGGTAAAGTTTAACGAAAACTAAGGGAGAGTAAATTTATCACAGTTGTACTAGTTTGGGGTAAATTTGTCACAGGTGTACCAATTTGAGGTTTTCATGATAAAAAAAAATAATTTGGGGTAAAATTGTCACATGTGTACCGGTTTGAATTTTTTGGTGGCATCAACTCTATATATTTTACCCATTCACGCATGGCCGAATTGGTTAAGAGATGGACTATCCCTTGTTAGGTCCCTGGTTCAAATCTCCCATCTCGCACTCTGTGAATTAAGTGGGGGTTGCGGTTGGTAGTTGTCATGCTAGTCCCCCCGAGGAATAATTGAGGTGCACGCAAGCTGGCCCGGACACCTCGGTCATAAAAAAAAACCTTATATATTTTGATATATAAATTGTAATTATCATGTATATATAAAATCATCAGCGGTGCATATTTTTTCTTCTTCTTTTAGGATTTCACAATTAGGTCGTTTTGGGGCTGGCTGGGTATATTAATTTTGAGATGATTTAATCCCTAATTTATTGAAAATGCATAAAATTGACTCGTGCATGTCGAAAATTGCGTGTCAGGATACTAGACTCGCACGTCGAAATGGAGTATGGGGACATTGGACTCGATTGATCACGAAAATTGCGTGTCAGGATACTAGACTCGCGTGTCTAGAGTGCTGATCAAGTGTGAGATGTCTGACATCGATTGATCACGTATCGATCGCATGTTGAAGAGTGTCGAATGCGTATCTGTGTCCAACGCACGTCCGATGCAACACGGAGGCTCCCGAGTGGTGTCCATGCTTCCTAGTTTCCCATTTTAAAAAAAGAAGAAGCCTACACAGTATTTACCGATGCATGAACAAAAAAATGATCCCATATGCCATCGGATTTCAAGAAAATATTCACTTATCATTTTCTACTAGAATCGAATATTATGTACATTGGCAATTCTATGAAGAATTACACATGTTATATATCAATACTCGTCTGTTTTGCAAGTTTTAGGTACTTTGCACTACGTTTCATCTTTCTCTAAGGATGAGAGGTTAAAGATAAGTTCACTCCAAATAGAATCCAAGCGAGTGGTTTTTTCGAGCCTTCGAACAAAACTCGAAAAATAAGAGGCATTTGTTATAACCTTTAGAAAAATTTCATAAATTGCATGGAGATGTAGATGCCAACATACTGTTAGCCCCAAAGTTTTAAGCGTTTTAACACTGAATCTCACGATTTGCCCAAAAGCAAGAAAAATAAAAGGGCTCCAAAATGGTTCTTGGGGTTAATTATACTTCATTAAACAAAATGGCTGTCTTAATTGGCCATAGCGTGCCAATAGAAATGCGGCCCCGCTGGTAAAGGAATTAGGAGGGTGAGGACGCTATTATTGTAGGTGCTGAGTTCGACTCCTGCGCTCTGTAAAGAGGCAGACAAAAAAAAAATGGCCATAGCGTCATCTTAAAAATGGAATTTATCGTCCTACCCTCATCTTTTCTAATTATCTATCACCATCTACAATTGATTTCATAAACTTTGCACCGTCATCTTCAGCAACCCTAATCTGCCCAAGTCAACAACACAAGAACTGTCTAATTAGGGTTTTGCTTTCTGGAGCTTCAATTCCATGTTTGGGAAAAGATCACGAGCTCCAAGTCAACGGAAACTCCACCTCTTCTCCCCCCATGTATAACCAGTTTTCTATGTAATTATTTTAAACTAATGATCACTTGCTCCATTTGATTTTTCTTAGTCTTCTTCCCCTGATTCTCTAATTTGAGCAATATTTTTGTCCCTCTTACCAAACTCAGGGGTGCTTGACTCGGTTCTTCTTCCTCCCGAGCTCCATCTTTTTCGCACGCGCACGCATACAAGAGCACTCGGAGAGAAGCTTCTACTCGCAAGTGTGTGTGTGTGTGTATATATATATATATATCAACTTGACATCACGATAAGATAAAAACTATTTCTACTTATAATCAAGAGAAGTAGAATTTTCAGCAAAGGATATATTTTTTGTTTAATTTTAGTTTTTTTGTAAACTAAAAGCCTGCATGTTTTCAAATTGGCAATGCAGGCCTAATCAGTCTAAGGCCCCTCCAAAAAGTCCTACCTGCTCTGCCGTGCGGTATACATATAATTTTTTTTTTTTTTTGTAGGTGTAGAGCAATGATAATTTGGGATAGCTTTTACGCGCTGAACTAAGCTAGTATTCCTGATTCGGTCAAAGGCAAGGGTTGTCATCGAATAAGAATTGAAACTAAAACCTCTCACCTATTGAAGTGTAAGGTCCCAATCGTTTGACCACCTCGGGCAATACCTTGGTCTGTTGCTCTACGAACTTGAAAATTCACGAATTCGGACATGCTTAGGCAAGGGCATTCAGTGAGAAAGCTCGGCCCGGATGGACCGGAGTTAAGCCAGTCACGCACTCAAACATTCGTATATAAAAACGTTTACGATGGAGGGAGGGATTGTGCAAAATCTTAGGCCTGATTTTAGAGTACAGCCTCACTTGAACCCACCCAACGACTTTGTCTAGTTGAAAGTGGTTTCACCTTACTTTTTCTTAATTATTATGGAGGCAGACTCGCAAGTAACCATTGTCTCTACTATAGAAATCAACTTCACCGCTTTATTTTGGTGACACGTTCATTTCTGAAATTGGAAGTCTGCTCAAGTGTTTTCAACATGTTCGGATTCTTCATAATTTTAGGAAGGGAAATGCATGTGCAGACTGGCTAGCAAATTGGGTTATCCAACCCAACAATGCGAGTGAATGTTTGTTTCCTTTGTTGTTAGGAGATTAGACTGGATCATGTTTTGTTAGGAGAGTAACGATGTAAATTTCGTCCTCTGTCCCTTTTCTTACCAAAATAAAATAAAATAAAGAATAGAGCATATTTCGTACTTGAATTTATTTCACACACATCTTATAACGCATTTCCCTAAAGTGATGGATGCCAACAATTCTTCATAAAACCTCTCTCAACTCTAGGGTCGGTCGATGAAGTGGTTAATTTGCGTATTCCTCAAACCAAGGTCGCGGGCCATGTCACGACCATGGATGACCTTGATTGAGGTCACCCATGGCAGTTCTCGACCTCGACAGGAAATAGATAGCAAAATGCACCGACAACTGAGAGCAGAACGACGGTTGCCAACAATGGCGGCGGCGGGTCACGGCGGATGGAGGAGGCTGGGAGCCATAGAGAAATGCGGTGGCTTGGAGAGTCGGGAAATGAATGCTACGGTTTGTGTGGGGGGTGAACCGTGAGCTGGAGTGGTGTTTCCTAAAGACAGGGAAAATCTGATCATTTCGGCCATTGGGATTTTGTCCTGTCGATGGAAAGTGGTGTTTCTAAAAGGGAAGAATAAAAAGTGGCACCGAAGTCAAACGTGAGAAAGCGTTAAATAACCTTTCTTCTTCCTAAATGAAAACGCCCTAGGATAATTAATCTCCCAGAACTTTATCCATTTCCAGAAGTCGTCTTTTTTGTTTTCCTCTCTCTGTCTTCTTATGTTGTAGGAACGAGTCAAGGTTATGTTGTCCCTCACCGGCACTGACCATGGTTAATTGAATTTAATGGGACTTAAGATGCTCACAGTACATAAGCACAAACTCATTTAAAAGCACAATACTCTTCATCACACCCCGACCTAAGTACCTGGGCAGGACGCTTGTTTAATGAAGATGTTGGGCCGTTTTACCTATTCAATGCAACAGAACGTGTCCTCTCCATGAATAAAATAGAAGTGCCAAATTAAAATTATGCGATAGATGGCCAGTCCCTAGCAATTAGAGATTGTGGTGGTGATTTCCTCATTAAAACCTTGCAACCACCATGATTTTCCTTGACCAACCTCGAAAGCCTTGCGGATCACCAACCAGAATTTAATTAAGAATAAAAATATATCATCCTAAGAAAGTCTGCAGCCCGAATCTATTTGGAACCGATCCAATTCGACCTGTTTCATATCACTTTGTTTTCGTCATATTTGCGAAAGGAACTCGTTAATAATGACGCACGAACTTATCGTTGACGTGAGCACGATTTTGTCTTAAATTTGTCCATGTTGGAGCAGCCAATGTTGAGGTCTCTATTGATCCAACTCATTAGGAAAACAACATAAAAATAGGCTAAAGTTGCTAAATTTTCCCTTAAATTAGGATCTCTAGCTTTGGGGCGACTCTTGATGTAACATATGTTAATTTAGTGGGGGGGCAAAAAAATGTGAGGAACCGCGTGTTTGGTCGGAACGCTTTTATAAATTCAAGACGACCAACACTACCTGACTTCACCTACGTTTGCCTCCTCAACAATTTGCACGAAAAATTACTAAACAAGGGTGCCAATCAGATTAAATATGTAGTAGTTAATTAGAGAGTGCAACTGAAGTTTCATCCCGCTTTCTTCATTCATTGAGTAGTCAAAATCACAGCGTAAAACCCCTCTGTACTCCAACAACACGTTTATATATATAAGCACACGTGACATCACTCTTTAGATTTTCCCAAATGCAAAATAGTGTTTAAAAGAATTCAACTGAGATATGGTCGAGGGTGGAGAAATTACCAAAAAAAAGTCCTAAATCTATATATGCGGTGGTCAATTCAGTTCTAAACATTTCAAATGCGCTAATTTTTTTTTTCACAATTGTGCTAATTTAGCCCTAAATATTTTAATGATTTGCCAATTTAATCCCAAACCTTTTAGTTGCGCCAATTTAGTCCTAAAACTTTTGAAATTTTGCCAATTTAGCCCTAAATCTTTTGAAATTTTGCCATTTAAGTCATAAACCTATTATTTGAGTAATTGATCGGAAGGATTAAATTGGCAATTCCTTAAAAGTTTTAGCTAGGACTAATTTGGTAAATTATTAAAAGATTTATGACTAAATTAGTATATGTGTTCGACCGAAAAAAAAAATTTGGCATGATTGAAAGATTTAAGACTGAATTGACAAGTTATCGAAAAGTTTAGGACTGAATTGGCCACCATAAAAAATAAGTTTAAGATTTTTTGAACAATTTTCCGTGAAGGGTTGTGGTCCAAGTTTAAATATTCGATGAAATAATTTCAAAATTGCGCCATCTTACCTAAGATTTGTCACTCCCCCACGTATTCTATAAAATGCCAACTCACGCTCCCAAATTCCAAATGACACCAATCAGCCGTCCGCCTTTCATGCGTCAAATGTTTATGCCAATTTGATCCTGACCACTCTTTAACCAAAATGGAGAGAAACCCTTGTGAGCGTCTCTCTCTAGCCCTCTTGGCGATCGTCCTCTCCATCACATTCTCCTCCGTGACTCGTTCCCATGCCCAACCGCCTCCATACGGTTTCCCTCCAAGCTTCCCAAACCCTAGGCTTGCCAAGGCTTACATTGCCCTCCAAGCCTGGAAGCACGCCATCACCGCGGACCCGAAGAACTTCACCGGGAACTGGTGCGGCCCCGAGGTGTGCAACTACACCGGGGTGTACTGCGCCCCGGCCCCCGGCGACCCGCACAACCTCACCACGGTGGCCGGCGTCGACCTCAACCATGCCAATATCTCCGGGTCGCTCCCCGAGGACCTCGGCCTCCTCGCTGACCTCGCGCTGTTCCACATCAACTCGAACCACTTCCAGGGGGCTCTCCCCGAGAGCTTCCGCGACCTCCGCCTCCTCTACGAGCTCGACGTGAGCAACAACCTCCTCTCTGGCGAGTTCCCCGCCGTGGTCTTCGACCTCCCTTCCCTCAAGTTCCTCGACATACGCTTCAACAGGTACCACGGCAAGGTGCCGGCGAGGGTGTTCGACTTGAAGCTGGACGCCTTGTTCATCAACGACAACAACTTCAGCTTCAGCCTGCCGCCGAACATCGGCAACTCCCCGGTCTCCGTCATCGTCGTGGCGAACAACAACCTCAACAGCTGCCTCCCCTCAAGCATCGCAAACATGTTGAAGACCCTCAACGAGATCGTCATCATGAACTCGGGGTTGACCGGGTGCTTGCCGCCGGACATCGGGGCGCTGACGAACGTCACCGTCTTCGACGTGAGCGGGAACGACCTGGTCGGGAAGTTGCCAGACACGATCGGAAAAATGAAGAGCTTGGAGCAACTGAATGTGGCTCACAACAAGCTATCCGGCGAAATCCCAGAGAGCATATGCTCTTTGCCCAAGTTGCAAAACTTCACTTACTCAGATAATTACTTCTGTGGAGAACCAGAGAAATGTCTCAAGTTGCCAAGCGAGGATGATAGACTGAATTGCATTCCTGAGAGGCCACTCCAAAGGTCCGACGAAGAATGCGCGGCCTTCTATTCCCACCCCGTTGACTGTGGAGCCTATGGCTGCTGGCCCCGAACCCCGCCGCCGTCACCGTCGCCGCTATCGCCGTCGGCTCCTTCTCCATCCCCGCTGCCTCCTGACTTCCACTATTAGTCTTGCTCACCGGACACAGATTTATTGAAAAAAAAAAGAAGAAGACAAAGAGAGAAAAAGACTTGTCATAACTATCTTTTTTTATAGGTTTAATTTCTTAACCTATTGTGTTGCTTGTAGAGGAGGGTCTGAGGTTGGACCCCCTTTGTTTGCATGAGGAAAAAAAAAAGATGGAAATTTTAATGTACTTTGATTTTTGTATTGTCATATATATAAAGGGTTTTCCCACAACACAAGTTATGTGCTGGTGCTGATTTGTTTTTTGCCAAACGAACAAAGGCAAGAATTCTCCAGTTCATACGGTCAATCTATTATATTCATACTATATTCCCGCAGGTACATATTGTAATCCTGGTTGGTGAGCATATAGTAAGAATTTAATCGACCCTAGGACTTATTCGGGTAAGCTGTCCTATGCGGAAGAAAGCAAGTGGCGCCCTGATTTTGCAATTTTTTTTTTGTTTTTTTGGCTAGAAGAAGTGGGGGCGGAGAATTTTCTAGGGATATCCCGGAAAGAAAAGGGATCGCCCAACCTTTCCTCCGTGTATCCCAACGAACCCTAGCTTTAGCTTTTCTCCATTATCATGAAGGTGCGTGCTTGCTAAACAGACGACGGGGAATGCGGTAATTTAAGTAAGTAAGGGTGTTTCCATTTGAGTGAATTTTTTTTCGAGAATTGATTTTTCGGACTTTCAGTTCTTTCGGTTCGTCGAAAATGACTTTTAGTCAAGAGAAAACACTTTCCAACCAGCAAAAAATTTCATGCATAAAATTACGAAGTTGAGTTTCTAAATCTAAAGAGGCGAAAAAACTTTCTCGAATTGCTCATCCTGATTTTTTTTAATAATATATATTTTTTGCTTTTTTCTTCTTTTTTCTTCCTCCACAATGACGGGCTGGCAGCCACAGGCGAGATCATGATTTGCTGGCCTTGGCCGAGGTCAGGTTCGGCTAGATCTGGCGAGCCTCGAGCCCACGGCCTCTGGCAAGCTCGAGGCTTGCCGGGCGTCGCCAAGGCCCAACGACTGGTGGAGGCGGAAAAAAGAAAAGAAAAGAACACATAAAAAAAAATTGAATGTCAATAAAACTTGAATTTAAATTTAAATATAAAATATCAAGACACTAAAAGTGAAAAGTTAGAAAAATTAAAGAGGAGCAATTCGGAAAGTGTTTTTACTTATTTAGATTTAGGAACTCACTTTCTTAATTTTTTGCATGAATTTTTTGTTGATTGAAAAGTATTCTATGATGACTAAATAATTTTCGACGAGCCAAACGGACGAAAGCCTAAAAAATTAATTGCGGGAAGACGCTTTCATTCGAGCGAACGCGTCCTAAATTTCAATTCAATTCATCAAATGCGTGGAATTTTCCTCGGCGTCCAATCGTTGCGCATTGGTCTTTATCCACCTAATAATGTTTCGATGAACAATTGATGTCTCCCTTATGTGGCAAAACATGCGATGGAGACAAACATGTGAAGTCAATGTCTCGTGTATGGTGATGCCACGTTAGCCTCAATAGACATTGAAGAACAGACCTTCTCTTTCGAAAGAGACGAAGTTTTGAGAGAGAAAGGGGGAGGTGGAGGAGTCGCCGGCGCCGTGGGGTTAACGGAATCGTCAGCGACCCCAATTTGAACCTCTACCCACCCGGCAGTCCTCATGGCCCTCATGGTTTTGTCGTTCTCTCTCCTTCTCTCAACTTGCTCGAACTCCGTGCTCCGAGCCTTAATGACCTCACATCAAGGCCGATCCGGGGCCGTCGGCAGATACAATGGAGATAGAAGCGACGTTTAGGAGCAGTGGCGGTCGAGAGTGGTGGTGACCAGAGAGAGAAAGAAAGGCGTCGTCGACGGTACTCGGGAGGACGTTAGGGGACGCAGACATAAAAGGACAATGCCGGTGGAGTGATTGTGACGATATGACTCCTGATGCAACCACTATATCGCCAAGAGCCCTCTTCAACTTACTGTCATCAACGTTTGAGTGTTCCTCTTTTCTTTCTCTCTCTCTCTCGCTTTTATACGTGATCATCATTCAAACATCATATCATAGCTAGACAAAATACTAAGGTCGGCTCCATTGTCAATCCTTCCGCTTGTATATATGTTGATGACTAAGAATCCGAAGTTTAATTTTCTCTTCTTCCTTTTGTACGCAGAGGGCGACCATGGCTGCTTGTCTCAATGGGGTTTTTTTTTTTTTTAATTGACATAGTGCTTGGCTGTTTTTGCTCTTTGGGAAACTGCACTAGCATGGCTACATCATCTCTCACATTTTCACTGGACTCGATTCATGTAAAATAAGTTTGTTGTACTTTGTGCTATTTCTCTATTTAGCACCGTGGCTAATAAGGGCATGCAAGGCAACGATTCTGGCTCTCTAATTTCCATTCTCCAAAACAAAAAAGGATAAGAATCATGTTTGATTACGTAAATGATTATGATTATTATTCTACTTTTTTTTTTGGGTCCAAGATTATTATTCTACTTTAGAGAACAGTATTGGAGCAAAAATAAGAACAAAAAAAATTTTGGTTCTGAAAAAAAGAATCACTTTTTTGAAAATCACAAAATAAAATGAAGTCTCACAACTCTCACTTTTCCCTCGACTTAAAATAGAATGAAGTCTCATTTTCAAATAAAAATATATAAGATAATAAAAAAATAAAAAATAATAAGAAATTCAAAAAAATCCCTAAAAATATAAGAAGCTTAGATTTCAACTATAGCATCCTATCCAATCTAGTGGCACCCCGCTTAAGATAGTGAGGGGAAGTAGGGATATTTTGATTCCTTCGTGGTAGGGATGTCAAAATAACCCGCGCTGAGCGGGCCGGCCCACCCCAGCCCGACAATTCGCTTGACTTTGAGGCCTTTTCAGGCTGGGCCAACCCACCCGCCGCCCGACTTTTTTTAAAAAAAAAACTCATGTTTTCTTTTTAATTTAAAATATTTTTATTTTTTCTTTTTATATTATTTCATTTGATGGGTTTGTTAATTGATTTTGATTCAAAAAAGAAGAAAAAAAAAAAAGAGAATCCCGTCGGCCCGAGCTTGGTACTGCTTAGTTTCGGACTGACTCGACCTGGCCCGTTGACACCCTACTTCGTGGGGAGTCAACAATATCATATCAACCTTTCCTCTTCCTTGCTCTTTAAATCGGGTAGACTCTTCCAATCTTCCTTTTCAGATTCTAACATTCTAGCATCTTTATCCTTCCAACAAAAGTATATGCTTGAAACTGGTAATCATGATTTTTGAGCGTGTTACTCCTAACCTTGTTATGATGATGAACCTTATTATCGGAGCTTGCTTTGTTTTGAAGTTCTCTGAAATTTGTCTTGGTTTGCAGTTGGATTGCATTGTACATCTCTTGTTTTTTTTTTTTTTTGTGGAAATGAATGGAATGCTATCTTGACCCAAAAAAAAAAAACAATAATCATGCTCGGCACCACGAAATCACATATTTCAAGGCCTAAAAACTTTCACCGTATTCATGTGCATAGATGTGAATTGAAGTTCTAAATTTGGCAATATAAGTGACTTTAAGGAATTATCTCGTCCGGATAAAAGTCTGGATATAATATATTTTATCATATCCTGTATTTGGTAGCTGTCCAAGACAGAATAAGGTCAGATATACGGGATATAGCCTGAATAGGAAAATCCTAGGGAATGGATGGGATAGAGCTGGAGATGATTTTTCTTATTTATAATATAAAAGCTTATCTAAACCCTAGACTCTCATTTTCCTTCTCCTTCGGCCACACACGTGATTCTTCTTCTTCTTTCGAGCTTGCTGTTTTTTTTTTAACAGTCAGTCCTAGCCTTGGATTCGCTCAGTAACCTGGTAAAATTTCTTCGGGAAAATTACCAAAAAAGTCATAAACGTTTTATAGTTGTGTCAATTCAGTCCTAAACCTTTTTTTATTGCTGATTCAGTCCTAAACCTTTGTAATTGTGTCATTTAAGTCCATCCGGCGAATTTTGGCCGGTCGGCGCTAACGTGGATGCCGGCGACCTAATATTTTAATATTTTTAATAATTTTTTAAAATAATTTTTAGGATCTTTTTTCTTTTTTCTTTTTTCCCTTTTCTCTTCCCACGGTTCCACCTCCTTCTTCTTCCTTGCTCCAGATCGGTGCTGGTTCTTCCTCCGACGCGGCTCCGTCCTCCGCTCCCTCCTCCTTCCTCCGGCCGCCCAGCCATGGCCATGACTTGGCGCGGTGAGATCGAGGCAGCTACTCCTGGCGATCTCGGGCTCGGTTGAGGCCGACAAGCCACGAGCTCTTTCGCCTGAGGCTGGGGAGCAGATTCCATGGGAAGGATCTTTCGCTTGGAAAAGAGAGTGGCGGGAGACGGAGACAAGGAGAGGGCGGGTGCATCGGCAGAGAAATAGCAGGAAGCGTCGTGGGTCTCGGGTTCGGCCGAGCTCGTTTGTCTTATCCCGTGGGTTTCGGGTTCGGCCAACCCCCCAAATCCCGAGCCCTAACTTCAATTTCTTCCGTTGGAATCTTCACGGCCTTCATCTCCTTACGAATCGTGAGTCCTCCAGTCGAACACGAGGCCTTCATCTTCCCATGGATATGCTCCCCAGCCTCAGGCAAAAGAGCTCATGGCTTGCCGGCCTCAGGCAAGCCCGAGATCGCCGGGACCAACTGCCTCGATCTTGTTGGGCCGAGTCATGGGCTGTCGGAGGAAGGAGGAGGGAGCGGAGGATGGAGCCGCGCCGGAGAAGAACCAACGACGATCTGGATCAAGGAGGAAGAAGGAGGTGGAACCGTGGAAAGAGAAAAGGGAAAAAAGAAAACAGAAAAAAAATCCTAAAAATTATATAAAAAAAATCATAAAATTTATTAAAATATTAGGTTGCTAGCCGGCCGGCGTCCACGTCAGTGCCGGCTGGCCAAAATTCGCCGGATGGACTTAAATGGCACAATTGCAAAAGGTTTAGGACTGAATCGGTAAGAAAAAAAAAAGTTTAGGACTGAATTGGCACAATTGTAAAAGGTTTAGGACTTTTTTGGTAATTTTCCCAAATTCCTTCTTTGTTTTTTTGACGAAAATCGTATACACAGAGGAAAAGCAAGAGGAAGAATCCTTGTTCCTTACAGCGAAAGTAAGGTCGTATGTGCAATCATTTGTTTTAGAACCGACAATGCCTGTGACATCGAATTCACATGTGGACGTGAACATGCTTAACACTGAGATTTGACTCTCTTTTTCTACGTCGCGAAAGTATCTCCGAGTGTTTGTATTGGCTGTATGCTCATTGATGCTATCTAATTGCTGTCAGCAGGGCGATCACCACAGGAGTGTTGTAAGCAATAAGCGACATTATAGCCTAGACGCAAACTGTCATACACAGAAGCTTCAACTGAAAAGGCTTCTTCCCAAAGTGGTAACCTCATTAATCTTCTCATACCATAAAAATAGTACTGTTCGCCTGCACAATTAATTCCAAATGATTATGCGTTCTGATGAATTTATGAATCAGAAGTCATAATCATTCTTGAAATTAATAGGAAACATTTTCATGTGTTGGAATCATTGGATGATTAAATGCAATGCCTTGATTCGCTATATTTTGACTGATCAATTTATGAATCAGAAGTCATAATCATTCTTGAAATTAATAGGAAACATTTTCATGTGTTGGAATCATTGGATGATTAAATGCAATGCCTTGATTCGCTATATTTTGACTGATAGCTTATAGAATTTTTACTTAAATTTGTTGGATCATGTTCATGCTTGCTGTCCATATTCATTCGTTGTTGAAATAACAATCATCAAGGCTTGTTTATGTTTAGGAGTGGAAGGTAGCGATTTTAGTCCAACTCAAGGAAGGAGAACAAAGAGAGGCCGACCTGTATGGACAATAGATGAGGAAAATGCACTACTAGATGGTCTTGAAGAACTAGTTTGGCGAGAAATGAAAGCTTCTAACGGCTTCAAGATGGCCACATGATTAAGTTAGAAAAGTGGTTTGAAGAAAAGCTCCCCAGTTCTGGCATCAGGGGTAATCCACACATAGAGTCGAAGGTGAAGAACTTGAAAAAGTTGTACCATCAGATATATGATTTGAAGAATCAAATTGCCTTTGGGTGGGATCATGAGAAGCATTATGTTAATATTCATTTGAAGCGTAATTCACAAAAATATTGCAAGGTTTGTGTCACTTCTTCCCATTTTTTCTTTTCTACTTTTTTCGTTTTTAACAAAATGTATACTTCTTTCTAGACCTATCCGAGCACTTCTTCTTTGAGAGGGAAGTCTTCCCTCAATATGATTAACTAGCAACCACATTTGGAAGAGATTGTGCCAAGTGAAATCTCAGTGAAGACCTTTTAGAAGCTCATGAGGCTGTAGATCATGAAGAACGAGAGAATCATGTTGATGAGACAATTAATCGTGCAAGTCAAAACTTACCGCCATTATCATCTTCTCAAACACAAAATAATTTTGATCCTTCAAGAAGAAAAAAAAAGGCAAAAGCAAGTAATAAATGGGCTGCTAAGTTAGTTGAGATTGCCCGCATTTTTGGCTCTTTCCTGGAAAAAGCTAACAAGAGAATGGAGATGATAGCTAGCCGCATTGGACATGATAAACATTTGGACAACTATAAAAGAAGAATCAACTATGAGCTTCTTCAAATGTCTATAAATACTATGGATTGAATAAAGCTATGTAGAAAAATTGTGATGATATCGAGAACATTCATTGATTTCTTGGATTTCAAGAAGAAGACATGAAGATATTGTGGAACAGCTTCTCCGAGAGATGATAATGGGAAAAACTAATGCTATGTTTTTCTGAATGTACTATTTTTTGTGAAGTTTGGAGCTTGGTTTATAGTTTTCGTGGTATTTAAAGTGCTATAGGCAGAGTGGGAGCAATGAATTACAGTATATTTGTGCGAGTTAGAAGGGAAAAGTTATCCCTAATTTTGTTTATAAGTAATTGGTCTGTTGCCTTTGTTGTTTTATGATAATGAACAATGTCAAACAATGTTCTTTTCACTATTTCTTGGAATTATATGTTTTATGAATGTGCTATTTCTTGTGAAGTCTGGAGTATTATTCATAAGTGCTATGGTATTTGAAGAATTAAGCAGGGTTGCTATATATTGATATCCAGTTTTTACCAAAAATAAGTTCACCTGGAGTGCCATAACTTTCGTATTACATTCACTTGAGTGTCATAGCTGGTTTTCGCTTACTTAAATATCACCAATTTGAAAAATCCATTATTTAAGTGCCATCAGCAATTTGCGTCGCAAAAAATCCTACGTAGACGCCGAAAAATCTAACGTGGCACCGCCGGGTCAATTTTTTGAATTTTTTAAAATATTTTTGGAATACTTTTAATATTATTTTGAAAAATTTTAATCATTTGATCTTTTGTTTTCTTTTGCATTTTTTTCCTTGGCGAGCGATGGTCACCATCAAGTCTCGCCAGCCAAGGGAAAAAATGCAAAGAAAAAAGCAAAAAAATAAAATAAAAATTTCGAAATAAATAAAAAAATATTAAAAATATCCACGTGTGACTGAAAAATAAACAAACTAATAGAATAAATCCACACAAGATGATTTCTGAAAATAGCACTCAAATGATCGATTTTACTCCAATGTGACACTTAATTGAGTGAAAAAAAAAAGTTATCACAGTCAAGTGAACATCATACGAAAGTTATGGCATCCGGGTGATTTATCTCTGATGGATATAAATATATTCAATTTTAAATTCAAAGTTCACGAAATAGTAGATAAGATATGACAAAATTTCAGGATTTCTTATCATATCCTTACTAGAAATTCGGACGAACAAATACGGCCTAATTGTTACAAATCATATGCACGCTTTTACATGTTCTTCAAAACACCTATGTAGCATAGAGGTGGCAAAATGGGTCTAGAACCCACATTTGGCCCATATTTGATGGTGGTGGGTCAAAAATGGGTTAGCTTAAGTACTTAAATGGGTCATAAATGGGTTGCTTAAAAACTTTATGGGTCATAAATGGGTTTCAAATGGGCCATAAATGAGTTAGCTAAGAAAACTATCTTAAGGCAATCATAAATAAGTTTTGTGAATATTTTTTTAAAAATCTAATTTTTTAATATTTTAATAATTTGTTTTTTATATAATTTTTTTTCTTTTCTATTTTCTTTTTTCTCCTGCCTTGGCCGTCGCTCTACTTTGGCCGCCAATGGCCACCGCTGCCCACCTCCCGTCACCATCACCAACCACCACCCTCCGCCGCCGCCGGCCGTCGACCGCCGCCATAGTGAGTGTACGAGTCAATTAGTATTGAAGTCTTTTAACTTAACTCGGCAAAATAAACCAGAATCGAGTACGAGTCAGCGTCGAAACCTGCCGGAGCACCTCCCTTCCCGAGCTCCGATTACGCCCCCTACGCCTTCAGAAGCGGCAGCCCGTGCGGGGAGAGCTACAACTTCGGCGACGGAGGTGGCGAGCAGCAGTTTGAGGGGACGACGATGGCAGGAAGCAGGCAACGGTCAACAGTGGCGAGCAGATGTCGCAGGTGGCCGATTATAATAAAAAATTATTTTATAAAGAAAAAATTTAAACTTTTTCAGAAAAATTCAATTGCATGTTTTAGCAATATAATTTTTCTTAATAAATTATAAGCAATAAATATTTCATAATTTAGCTAAATATATAAGTATTTAAGTAATACGGGTCGGGTCGGGTATGGGTCGGGTATGGGTTGGGTCGGGTATGGGTCACTAAATTTGCATTGGATAAATATGGGTCAAAACGGGTTAAATGGGTCAATATGGGTCGGACCATATTCGACCCGACCCATACCCGACCCGACCCACCCATTTGACGCCTCTAATGTAGCACCATGATAGATCTCCTTGCATTTGTCTTCAATCTTGCTGAGGGACGGATGAACGCAACTGTTTTCTATATATTTATTGATAGATTGAACGAGTGAAGTCAATGTCCATTCAACTTAGCAAAAGTTGCAGAAATGACCACAATAAAGATTAATTCAGACATTTTGACCCCCCCCCCCCCCCCCCAAAAAAAAAGATTCAGACATAATACTGCATAAGTCCGTCCTTTGTTGTGTAATGGAACTTTATGAAGCAAATAGTAATCCAAAAGAGAAAAAAAGAAAAAAAAAATCCTTTCCTTAAGAAAGGAGGAAGAGAACATGTTACGCAAGTCTAATATATGTACCAAAATAAATATGCACCGTTGAGATTGGTGAATTCCACGTGAATTCTATTGGATATGATGATCAAGATTCGGTTTGATGCATATGTTAGGTTCACTTAATAAATATAATTCTCATAAAGAGAATGGATAATGATACAGATGATTCGTAAACTTTGGACATGGGCAATATGGTTCTTGATAAGTGTAATGTGGTATTTGAAATATTTTCAATTTAGCCCCTCAACTTTTGATATATATTCAATTTAATTTTCAAAATATATTAAAATATTCATATCATCCTTCTATTAATTCAAATTCATGGACGGCGTTGAATATCTCAGTACAGTGTTGTGGGGACTAAATTTAACACGTACCGAAAGTCCTTAAATTGAATAAATTTAAAGTTCAGAGACTACGTTGTACATTGGGGCAATGTTTAGGCACCAGTCGGAGAGACTCGTCTCATTCAAGACAACACATCAACAACACTATCAAGACAACACATCACAAGCCAATAGTTTAAATTGCTACTCTTGTGACAAAGTTCGACGGGTCGATTAAAAGCTCTCCCTCTTGTTCCCTCTCACTCGAGAAAGAGAACACTAGAGAGAGATATTAAAAAAAAAAAAAAGATCTCTCGCTTTACATTACTCAACTCTCTTGCATCCCCCAAAAAAAGCGGAGGGGAACACTTATTTATATCCGAGTCCCTCTAACTGCGGCCGTCAAATCCAGTTCATTTAACGGTAAAGATCTAATCTTAAGAAATATCTAAAATACATTGCCCATACTACATTACACTCATGAACGTCCATGCCCTAGAAACATGCAGATAGGATTCCTGTAATTGTCTAAATGTGCATATTTTCTATGTTGCCCTTGGAAATATCTAAACTAATGGGCCTCCAGAAGTTTCAGGCTTCAGGCTGGGCTTTTGGGCTGTTGGGCCATTTCTTTAATTTATTGGGCTTAGAATTTTGGGCCCATGACACTAGGGTGTAGCCACCAGCCACTTATAAGTTGGCAAGATTAGGGTTTCCGAGCGTCTGAAGGATTTTCGATTTTCCGCGCCGTCTCTCTCTGCAGCACAGGAAACCTATCTCCTCCAACCATGGCCGTCGGGTACTCCTCTCCTCTCGCTTTCCCAGCTCACGTTCATTCATTTTCTCAGTGAAAATGGACTGACGTTGACCGCTTTCTCTCTGTTCGGTGCAGGAAGAACAAGAGGATCTCGAAAGGGAAGAAGGGTGGGAAGAAGAAGGCGTGAGTGCTTAATCCCGCCTCCACTTTGTCTCTGCGTGTGTGGGGGAAATTGATTCGATTCTCTTGCCTGTTTTGAGGCTACTGATTCTGCTGCTGTTTGATCTTTTCTCGTTTGGTCTGGCGGTTACAGAGTTGATCCATTCGCGAAGAAGGATTGGTACGATATTAAGGCGCCCTCTGTGTTCACCGTCAAGAATGTGGGCAAAACACTCGTTTCTCGTACGCAGGGAACAAAGGTACGATTTTTATTGTGTCTTGTCGTAAATTTGTCAGCTGTTACACGTATCGTCTTGGGGTTCTGGAATGCTTGGCTGAGTCCTCGTATTTGCGTCTGAAAATCGTTTGAAGATTATTGTAAATGGTGAAGTTTCGCTCAATGCCACGAGATTTTTCTCGTGTAGACATTGTGGAAATAACGTAAGAAAAGTTTATATGTTTTCTTCCTTTCTTTGTTTTTATTGGGTGCCGTTTGATAAGTAGGGGATGAACCGATTATGTACATTTGATATTAAAAAAAAATTGGTATAAGGGACACCTGGACTTTTTCGGGAAAAAATCTGCTGTGGGTGTGGACTGGGAATTTTTTGGGTCTGTAAATTTATACATTAGATCGTTGTATTCTCATTTGAAGTTTGATCCTGTGAAGTTTTTTCCCCATGAGCTGGGAACTTGGGTGTAGGTTGTATTTCCTTGACTGACTTCCCTTCAGAGCATCAAAGTTTTTTCTTGCTGTTTAGTTGAGGACTTGTCAAGGGCTTGATCAAGTGATATTCTATCCTCACCAAAATGGAAGAGGTCTTAGTTTCGATATCTATCATCCGTCCCAGTTATACCTAACCCAAAATGTGAAAATAATCTAGAATGCTTTTGGAAATCTCTGTGGAGCTTCCATGATGGATAAATTGATGTCAAATGGTATATGCACGAGAACATACATGCATCATGCATGATATCCTGTGAGACCAATGAGCCTTGTAGATTTGAATTTGCAGACAACATTTACATAAGCTGTGGCAATATGACCTGGCTCTTTGAGTAAAAAAAGTTCTTGTTAATTAGGGATGTGCACGTAGGTGAAAGATAAGTGACATGTTTTCTTATTATTGCCCCATTCACTGTCTCCTTGTTAACGCTTTTATGGATTTGCATACCTATCTATGTCCATATTGAGTTGAAAAAGTGGTATCTACATGCAAGACTTATGGGGCTTGTTCTGCAGATTGCTTCAGAAGGTCTCAAGCATCGAGTGTTTGAGGTATCACTGGCTGACCTTCAAGGTGATGAGGACCATGCATACAGGAAGATCCGTTTGAGATCTGAAGATGTCCAGGGTAGAAATGTCCTGACTAATTTCTGGGTAATGTTCACGTTTACAGTTGCTCAATTCTGTCCTTGTTCATTGGCATGTTGACTCTCTCTTGACTCGCTATCTCATATGATAAATTAGGGCATGGACTTTACAACTGACAAGCTGAGGTCCTTGGTGAGGAAATGGCAAACTCTGATCGAAGCCCATGTTGATGTCAAGACGACAGATAATTACACATTGAGGATGTTCTGTATTGGCTTCACTAAGAGACGTCCTAACCAAGTCAAGAGGACCTGCTATGCTCAGTCTAGCCAGATTAGACAGGTTATTTTCTAGTCTTGGGATATAACTGACTAGTTTAATTACATAGCTAAAGTTGTAATTCATGCAGCTTCTGGAATTCGTTGTGAATAATTTGACATCATTTTCAATATTAATTTCTTGTTAAAATTTTGAAGAATTACATCATGGTTACCCATCTCTGCCTTCCCATAGATATTATATCTTCAAGTTGGTAACAGTCATTTTAGTCCTCAAGTTCTTGCATCAGAATGCATACATTCACCTATGATTAACTGAACAGTAACTTTTAATTTGTTTCTCCTTTTCAGATACGTAGGAAGATGAGGGAAATTATGGTAAACCAGGCAACATCTTGTGATTTGAAAGAGTTGGTCCGCAAGTTCATTCCAGAATCAATTGGAAAGGAGATTGAGAAGGCCACATCAAGCATCTATCCCCTACAGAACGTGTTCATCCGGAAAGTTAAGATTTTGAAAGCTCCTAAGTTTGACCTTGGGAAGTTGATGGAGGTATGTTCCTTGTTGGAGCACCTATAAAAAAATGCTTAGTGTTGAAGTATGCATGAATCTTGAATGACAGGCAAATTTTTTGCTTTTGCCATCTTTAGTATGGGCAGCACGTAAAAGTTGTTCCATTAAAGCATTTGGGTATCTGGATCTTTTTCTAAAGTAAGAGTAAAATCATGATATTTTACCCATGCCAATTAGAACAGAGATGATTTTGCAGCTTAGTTTGTTTAAAGGATCTTTGCTTGGCCCAACATCTTCCACAAAATGTCGGAGTCATGCTGCTAATCACCAAATCTGTTGGTTTTTTTTATAGGTCCATGGAGATTATTCGGAAGATGTTGGTGTGAAGCTGGACAGGCCAGCTGATGAAACGATGGCAGAGGCACCTGCCGAAGTTATTGGAGCTTGAATGTAGGGTGATGGAGATGCTGAGAATGTGTGTCCTTTTGTGAGAGTTACCTTGATCATTTCCATTTGAAGGGAGGTTTTATTCGTGAACCTGCTGAAAATTTTCTTTTGAGCACCTTATGACCATTTCATCAAGGAAGAGAAGACAATTTTGTTCTTTAATCTTGTAGACACCCTTAGATTTATGTTGACAGCCATCTAAATTATGGGTAATTGGTTGTTTTTTATTTAAGCCCATCTACTGCTATTCTCTGATGTTCCAAATTTCGTGGAACATTTTTCATGGGACGCTATCATAGGTCCTGTCAGACATTTGGTTCAAATTGTTTGCAACCCAGCATCCATACGTCGACCAATTTGTGATCCCTTAACGAGTCCCTTGTTCCCTTTGTTATCTCCTAAAACTAAGAGAATTATATTGGTCATGTCCTGCAGTCATTTGAACATGCGGGGTACTTGTTACGACGGAAAAGCTCCTCATGTTGGTGGTTCAAGCATTTGATCAAGGACGTTAAGCGTTCTGTTCGGCTGATCAAAAGTGTCCGTCCCTCATTGTCATTTGTTTTATAGATAGGGTGAAATTCTGTCTAGTTCATGGCAAACCTTTTGTACTGCAAAAAAAATAGAAGACTGTTATCATACTAATGGGGAGAGATGCCATGAGTATCTTGAAATTTGTTACAAAAGGAAGGTATTTGTCGATTGAAACATTACCGTGTGAATGAAACTTGGTTACCTTGTAACGTTATTGATGGATTCCGTTCTGCTTCTTCTGTGGTAGGATGACACTGCCATTGTTGGAATCAAAGTAGCTACTTAGTCCCTGCATGGTAACATTTTTGATCAGAAATTGATTTCTCTACTTCTTCTCAAAAGCAGAAGTTGATTTTTCTACTTCTATTCCAGATTGACTTTTGATCAAAGAAATTCATTTGGTAACAGTTGAAACTTTTTATTTTTAAAACATTATTAACAAAATCTTTGGCGGCGACGGTGGCGGCGGGCGGTGGCGGCGGTGGTCAACTGAAGCTCATATGATCGAAGAAGTAATTTTGGAGCTTAGAAGTAAAAATATTTAACTTCTGAAAGTTGGCCAAAAATTCAACCAGAAGTAAAAAAATCTGACCAGAGGTAGAAAATCCTACCATAAGTCAATTTTTTTACCAAACACATTTCTGCTTTGGAAGTGATTTTACCAAACGAATTTCCCTGCCAGATTAACTTCTGGCATGAAAATGAAAAAACTGAAGTGTTTTCATGCGCACCCTTAGTGTCGAGTCAAAAACATGGAGACGTTGAGAACCGGACGGACATCACATCATATCCAAATCCAAGCTTCACGATGACCATCTTCTGGCCTTTCTTACGAGCTTAAGCAGTATACGTGGATTCGAGATATCAAAAATTCTTCATCAGAATGCAAAAGCGACAAAACAAAAGGGACACTGTTAATCGAGTAGCTTGAGCTGAGAGAGTCTTCCTGCGTAATGCCATTAAGATCTGCTGATCACCATCTACAAGCAAATGGTCTACCGCAAGGATGTACATTATGACTAAACAGAATAGCAAACACAACTTTATCGTGGAGGCGCCCATCGCTCCTAATTATTCTGGTCCCAGTGAACACAAAGGACCAACTGTTTCATTCCTGATAAGAACATACTAGTATATGAGAAGGGAAGGCAAAATGCAGCCCATAAAAGCAGGCACTTTTGCAGCTCTTACATCAGCAACTCGCTCGCCTCGATCACTCATTAGCATTAGGCTTCCCGCAGCCGCAAAAGCAGGCCTTCTTCTTTCGCCTTTCCCCATTCCTCGATCCGCTGTAAATGAAGTCCCTCAGGATGATACCTGTCCTGCTCCTGGAGAACCTGCTGTTCCCTTTGCCTTTTTTCTCGTCCTCCATCTTCAGCAAGACGTAGTTGATATTCTGCACCTCGAACTGCAAGCGCCCGATCTTCTCGCTCTCTTTCCTCGCCTGTTCCCTCACTTTCTGCTCCCGGACGCTCTCAATATTCTCTATCTCGACTTCATCCTTCTGATCCAATGAGGATAAGTTCACGTTGATATCTTTCGCCAGATAATCGTTCATGACCATCAGATGCATGACTACCTCCTCTGCTTCTTCTAGCTGCCTATTCACTGTCTCGTACTTGACCTTGAGTGACCTCTTGCTCCTCTTCTTCAGTTCCGCTTTCCTTCTCATGTCTTGCACGCTAGCCTGGAGACCAGTCAACTTCTGAGCATCAGAAGCGAGTCTGTCCAAGATCTTTCTCTTGCTTTTTGCTTTACCGAGTTCTCTACTGGTCGAGACCTCGTCAATGCCCAATTCTTTCTCAATCTCTAGTTCTGATGAAGGGTTTAGACTCTTCTTCCATGCATCTTCAAGCATCTGATTGTCTGTCCTCTCTTCTCTACTGGTTATTTCATTAAACAAAGAATCTGAAGCATGATCGAGTGGAATATCTTTCATCAATTGCCCTGTCTGAGGAGCACTTTCGTATTTGGACTTGGCCGGCTTCTGGTCATTGCTGAGAACATTTACAAGTACTATTTCCTCTTTGTGGAAATCCTTTTTATCTAGCGAGTCACTTTCGAGAATCACAAGCGCGTCTTCACTTTTCTCCATCCCGACCCTTCCCATTTCTTCCCTGACAGCCTTTTCCACAGCTTCAATCCTATCTTGCATCTTCTGCAAATCTGATACTGCTGGTACTGTAAAGCTTTGTTCTTCCAGGAACTTGGCATGTTCATTTTCATGAGATTGATATGCCTTTTTCGCACCCTGGTGAGAAGTAGAACAAAACAAGTTATCTTCAGCTGAACTAGCTCATTGCTCAAACGGCACTATACTATAAAATGCAGCAAAAAGGCATGGAAACCGTCAATAAGTTGCATGTCTCCACTTTTTACCTTCACTCTCTGATTTCTCATATATTCAATATTTGCTTGTAGCACCAAAAGAAGAGACTTTCACATTTAGTCATTACTTTTCGGTTTATCTACTCAGCTTGTTTTGAAATGCAAACTTATTCTCGATGATAAACAGTACCTGGTGCTTCCGGTAATTGGATTGTGGATTGAGAGATGTCATCCCATCTCTAAGAGTCAATAGGATTGGAACATATGCAGATAGCTCACTCTTTAGTCCACCAATTTCACTCTCTAAGAACCCAAGTTTTTCTTTCATCTGTTCAATATCCCCATTCTTCATAGCACTTCCAGCCCTCAAGCTTTGACAGACGTCACTTAGCTCCTGAACCTTATTTTCAAGTAAAACTTCTCGAACGGAAGAAATTTGGAGATCAAAGTAAAAAGTAGCAGCCTCAGCCTCCCAAAGTTCAAACTCATTGCTTCTCTCTTGCAGCTCTGAACTCAAATTCTCTTCTCGAATCCTGCGTTTCTCGATTTCATTCTGTAATGTGTTCACTTTGAGATCCAGATTCTGTTTTACTTCCAGAAGACACTCAATTTGCTCCTCCTGTCTTTTCCTTATTTCAGATAACTCCTCAATCTGCTTTTCTACATTTTCTCTACCCAGTCTCGAATCTTCGTGGTCCCTTTTTAGTTCCTCAACAGTTCTCAACAATTCAATGGCTGAGAACCGAGAAAGCTCCAGTTTTTGGTCTACTTCTGATAGTTCCTTTGCCTTCTCTCTCAGAAAATCATTGCCAATCAAAATTTGGTGGTTTAGTTGATCGTTGAAGTCTCTCACTTCATTGAACTCTGTGTCCAACTTCTCAATGGAGTCAACCAGGAGTGACTTTTCTGCCCTTTCTGTCTCTAGTTTCTTCGTCAGCATTTCAATCTTCTCCCTTAGATCATTGTTAATCACTTGGAGGCCACAAAGATCAGCAACAAGAGCATTCAGTTCTTCAGCTTTCTCCTTTCCAAAGCTCTGGAAAACTAGTGCGATGTTACCAAGAGAATTCAGTTCTTGGATTATCGCAGAGTTTTCCTCTTCAAGGGCACCCTTCTGTTCTTCCGAAACTGTAATCCTCTCCAGCAAAGCTTGGGTTTCAACTAGTCTGTTGGAGTTATCTTCCTGCAAAAGCTGGTAAGCCATCTGCACATCAGCCAATTTCTCGCGCATCACTTTCATATCAGTCTCTAGCGCCTCCTGCTGTTGCTCTGCCTTGCCTAGATCTGATTTCAAAAGGTTTTTCATCTCTAGAAGCTCATGCTTATCTTTTTCCAGCATCATACATTGCTTGGTCATGATTCTAAGCTCCTGCTCGAGGAAATCTTGACTTGACTCGAGCTTATTACACTCTAATCCGAGTCCTCCGAGAAAACCAATCAGCACAGTGTTCTCAACCAGCAACTTTTGCTCTTCATCCCTGCTCCTTGTCAGCGATTTCTTTAGCTGCCCTATTCTGTCCAAGATATGCACAAAAGGCAGTCGGTCAAGTTGGGAAGGTACTTGCTGTTTCCCAATCACACATTCACACCCTAGTTCTGCATCAATTTGAAGAGCCCTGAACACCTGATAAATTTCCGTCTTCAGCCTTCCAATTTCATCAGCCAGCATTTCCCCTTCTACCTGCTGCTCGAGATTTTCGCTCTCCAGTTCATTAATCAACTTGTTGGATAATTTCGAGGCTTCAACGTGTTTCTGACATTCTAACAAGAGGGATAAATTCTTTGCTTCCAGATCTTCTACAAACTTCTGCAAGATGAACGTCTCAACTTGTGCATTTACGGCTTTCTCCACCTCTTCCTCAAACTCCTTCTTCCTCAGTCGAATCTCTTCTTGCAAAAACTGTACATGGTTTTCCAAACCCGCCAAACGTGCCTCACTTGATTGCACGTAAGTTGAACGTTCTTTTTTCTCTACGCCAAGGTAGCCCTTTAATTCTTCGACTTGACAAAGAGTGGTCTCTTTCTCCTTCTCCAGTCTATCACATTTTTCTTCCAAGTTGGCAAACCTCCTTTCGAGACTTCCGAGCCTCTGCTCCACATTATCCAAGTGCAAGGCGAGGTTGCTTCTTTCACTCACGAGGCTGGCTTTCTCATTAATGAGCAACTGGCAGAATTCGTCTAACCTCTTCGATTTTTCTCTCAAGCCCTCAGCTTCAGATCTTGCAGCGGATATCAAACTCTCCAAGGATGAGTTTTTCTCCAAAAGCTTCTGCATGTTTTCAGTGATAATCTGTAGCTGAGAAAGCAAAGCAGCTTTATCAGCAACAAGGCTGCATTTTTCTCCCTGCAATGATTGGCAATTTTCCTGCAACAGCTTGTTCTTCTCTTTGGATTCTTCTAACACACTGTTTAACTGAGACAAGGATCTTTCAAGCATCGCATTCTTCTCTGAGATTGTGTCCATGTTCTTTAACTTTTCATAAAGAACTTCTCTCTCATCTCTATCCCTTTTTTGGATCTCTTTCAACTCGCTGTTCTTGCTTTGCAACTCCTTCACTGTTTGTCCGAAACACACAGGGTCAAAACCTGCCAATTCCACTTGGGAGAGAAGCGCTTTATAGCACCCATTTAAGCCCTCTATTTCTTCTCGCAGCTGAAAAATCTCCTGCTGGAGAGAAGCACTTTGTGCTAATTGTGCTGCAAAATCCTGCTCAAGCTTCTCTTTCATCTCCTTCAAGCTATATAGTTCATTCTTCAAATTCTTCTCCGAGATGGCGGAGGATGTGTTGAGTTCAGTGAGGCTTCGGTTTTCTTCCTTGACCTTTGTGATCTCTCCCTCCAAACCATGTTTGCAAGTCTCCAAATCCTTCAACATTTGAAGCCCGCTTTTAATTTCCAAAGCCAGATCTCTCTGCTCTTTCTGCGACTCATAGTGCAGGTTCTGTAAAGTCTCCAGACTCGCTTGAATGTGGATAAATTGAAGGCGATCATCTTGCATTTGTTGTTGAAGCTTCCGCAGCTCTTCATGCTTCCTAGAGAGTTCTTGGTCCTTGATTGCAATCTTCTGCGAAAGGTTCTCTGCATCGGACTGCAGAGACTGGTTTGACTTCTCCAATAAAAGACGCTGCTCTTCAGCATTCTTCAACTTCTCGGCACCTATTGCAACTTCACTATTTAGCCTTCTGGCATCATCTTGAGCGCGAGAAAGCTCACCTTCCATCCTAGCCAAAGTCTCGAGACACTGCTTATACAGGAATGCGACTGCTTCTTTCTCTTCATTTGATTTAACAAGAGCCTGCTCCAGCTTTTGAATATCTGCTTCTGCCTTTGCAGCTTGCTCAGATAGCTTTCCAGCATCCATCTCTGCAAGCGAAATTTTAGTTTCTAAAACAGATATTGTCTCCAGGCACTGTCGATACTGAAGTAGACCAGCTTCTTTTTCAGCCTCTAGTCTGGAAAGTTCGTGCTTGAGATTCTGCGTTTCAGTTTCTGCAGCAATAGCCCGCTCACTGAGACATTTCGCATCCTCTTCAACTCGAGAGAGCTGCATCTCGAGGCTGGATATCTTTCTTAGACTCTGATTGTACTGAGCAAGGCTAGCATCCCTTTCAGATTCAAGTTTCTCAAGCGCTTCCTTCAAAATTTTTATCTCAATGTCTGCTTTGCTAGCTCGATCGTCGAGACCTCTTGCATTCTCCTGCGCATGGTCTAGATCTCTCTTCAGGTTAGATATCTGTTCCAGAATTTGCTGGTATTGTGAGAGCATAGAATCTTTTTCAACTTGGATCTCAGCCAAGATCTTCTTCAAGGTTTGAACCTCAATTTCTGCCCTGCTTGCACGTTCGGACTCTGAAGCGACTTGAATTTTGAGATTTTGATTCTCGCTAGATAACTGCGACAACCCATTTTGCAAAATTTCAGGAAGCTTCAAGCCTTTGCTGGTTATTCCATCAGCAGCCCTATATTGAGAAGTCACTTCATCCGACTCAAATATCTCATGCACCTGTTTCAGACCTTTCTTACTTAAACAAGAGGTGGATCCGGAGCTTTCTGAATATCCTCCATGTCCTTTTACACCAGATGCATTGTTTGAAGAGAGAGACGAAGCATCTCTATTTGAATCATACACATCAAACGATGCACGGCGCGGGTGAGAAATTTCTGGTGTATGAGGATTAACCTCACCACCTGATGAAGTGGAAGCTGAATCTTCGGTTAGTACATCGTATACTTGATCGGGAAATGCTTCTGCCATAGTTCGATGGGCATGGCGAAGCTCGACTGTGGCATGGTTGTACCTCTCTGCTAGAGCACGATAAGCGCGGTAGAACTCCTCAACCAATTTCATGAGCTCCGGGCGTCTCTTGTAGTACATTTCTGCCCTCCTTGCAAAAGAGTCCGCATCTTCTTCGATGAGTTTGATCATTGCTTTGACTTTGGCATCCATATCTGGTTGCAGAAAAAATGATAAAGTGCGGTCGTGAATGTAGTTAAATGTGCATGTCGCACATGTATGCAAGGAAATGCATTTTTAAGCTGCTCTGTCATTGAGGGTATAGTAATAGCAAGGTCTGCAATTTATGTTGGGTATGCCGGAAGTGATCATCGAAAACAGTAAAACTTGGATGCAACGACAGTTGAGGAAAAGACAGTTGACTGCAGAAGAAGTGCGACGAAGACCTTCAATCCAATGTCTAATAACCAATACATATATACTCTAGAATCAGAAATTAATGAATAATCTATTGTGATAAGCTGCAAAATCATTTCACAACCTTTTTTGTCAGCCAAAAAATAAATATTCAACTAAAGTAGTGGACATAGTAACACAGCTCACAAGCAAGACTCAAGTAAATAAAAAATCTTCAAGTCTGTATAGGGGCACATGATTGAAAAGTTCGTAGGGTTTGCAAATTGTAGCTTCTTGCAGGGATAATAAGCCCATTTTTCTGCTCTTCAATTCGGGATGCTTTCAGAAAAAGAACTGTTCTTCCTTCGAGAATAGTTCCTCCAGACATAATGAGAGTGCCATAGCGGCAAAAGGTGCTTCCATGATTCATTATTATTGACCCAAGAACAAGCTAGCACCTTGTAAATTGAAAAGCCATTTGAAGAGGATCGTCTTAAAATGCAGTTACGAAGACTTTTCATGAAAGCAGAACATTACCGGTAAGATTTTCCTGAAGCCATTTTGAATTCTTTGGACTAATGTGGCTACTCCACCACCAAGAATACAAGCGTCTTGACTCGGAGTGTAACAGAGTCGCCATCACCGCAGCAAAAATAAGTGCCGCGACTGGTTTCGATTTAGCAAAATCCGTCCTTGGACCAGTGACAAATGCCTAGGTTATAGATCCAGGCCAGAGCAACAATACCCTAGTCTCCAACTTTGCAGCTTTTTTCAGACGAGTCTCTCTCTGTGAACTGAAACATAAGAGGTAAGCAAATTAAGCAAAACAGGGATGATGTATGGAGTTTTGACTGTCAACCAAAAAGGAAACACTGAGGATTTCTGATAAACTGGAGATTTCCAAACCAATTTGTGTGTTTCGCTATAGACTCCTTCCTACCACTAGAGAAATCAAAGCAAATATGCAAAGAAGAGGAAGGAGAAACGGCAATGCCTAATCCAAAACTAGGTGTTGCTTAATCTGGGACTGAGGAAGGGTCATAATTTGTCGGTACCAAGGATATACTCAAATTCCTACAACGGAATGTTCCTAAAGCGGCCAACACAAATCCAGAAAATAAAGAGTATAAGTTAATAATCCTGTAGGTGAAATGTTTAATGAATGAATTGATTTGTCCAAAACAAAAAACATTTTTGACTAATCTAAAAAAAGTTTCTAGACTTTATGCACATAGATCAATCAGCAGTCACATAAGGAAAGCAATTCACAATGAGAAAATAAATCCAGAATGCTCCATGATGCAGCAGAAGGAGTTCACTCCAAACATCAAGCAATAGAATTCACCAAGTAAAATAAAAGAAGCATAAAGCTTTAAATTTTCCTGCAAGAGCCAGAGCACAGACAAGAACTATATTTCCATCAGTTTTCACAACCCAGAAGATCAAAAGCTACCAAGTCCAGAACAGCTCATTCCTCATACGATCAGCAAGCCAAACCCAAGTCAAGTAAGAGACAATTGAGCCCAAAAGCAAGCTTTCCACCTAAACCCAACATATCTTTCTTTCTCTTTGGCTTCGTCCAGATAAGATCAAGAACTCACCAAATGAACCGACTTTAACTTGCAGATCAGGAAGCATTACAATCACCGAGAAAGAAATTTTCCTGACGAGCTGGAAACTCCCAGATCAAGCACAAACCGAAAGAGTGAAAAGGTATGATCAGGGGATGCGCTAATGACTGGATTAGGCGGATTCAGCAGCTGTGATAGTAGACTTCCAGCTGCTACAACTCTATCTCACCCCATTCTCTCTCTCTCTCTCTCTCTCTCACTGGAATAATTTTTCTGTTTCTCTCATTGATGGGTCACTTTTGCTTTATATTTCAAGATTCAGGATTGGGTAGTGGGTACTGTCCGTTGGCAAAGAATGGCAAGGTGTAATAACTAGTCCAGGGCAAGCAGGAACAAACGCTTTGAAAATGCTCAGATTTTCTTTCTCTCTTTTTTTGGCAGTTGGACTTTTTGGCAAGTAATTAATGGAGGTAAATTGTGGAATTTAAGTTAGGCTTAGGCTTCTTTATTTCGTAAAAAATGAATCACTTGAAAATCGCTTGCAATGCTTATAATTAATAGAAAACCTATTAAATCAAATCAATCATATTAGAAAAATTGATAGAAAAGATGGGTGTTTTTATATATAAAAAAAAATGAGTTTCTATACTGCTAGCTATACAATATATACATATGCATATAGAGAGAGAGAGACTAAAAACAATTTCGTGGTAATGATTCAGCTTTAACTAACTCAAAAAAATCCAAAATTATTATCTACATCAAGACCCAAGTGATTTTGCCCTGTTTTTTTTTTGGGGGTCAATTTTGCCCTGATTTTGCCCTTTGAAAATGTGGTAATGATTCAGCTTTTCATTGGGTTTCGAGGAAAAAAGAAGCATGAATCTCTAGATTTTGCTGTCCTTTGTCGCCACTTTTGTCCAAAAAGTGTGAAAGGGGTTTTCGTGGCTTGTGACGGATTTGATGACTGAACTGCCCTTTTGCTTCAGATCTCAACAATGTGCTTTTCTTGTGCTCGGTGTGGTTCACATTGCACAAAAGGCTAACAGCTTACCTTTTCCCACTCTCTTTTCTCTTTCTTTTCGTCTTGGGTGGCGAAGATACAGAGGATCACTTCACCTATAAGGCTATGAGGTACTAATGGATAGGATTAGTGACTAATTACTGATTTGCATAGGCTAACCACAACTTGTTATAGAGGAGCTACATCTTGTGAGGTTGAGATGGGATTTTTTTTTTGACAAGATGGACCTTTCTGAGGTGCATCTAAACTGGACAGAAACTCCTAAATATGCACATGCCAAGGATTAAAAGTTTCGTGACCCAATGAATGGGATCCTCCCCTACTCTCGTACCCTTGCGAGTGAAACTTGATGGTGTCATCATAGTGAGTAAGTGATGCAGAGAGAAAGATGCAAATTGATTGTGGGAGTGGCATCAGGGCGGTTTATATTAGGAATTCTAGGTCAGAACGAGTATACCCTTAGGAGCTCCGAAGGAGGGATAGACCCCCTGTGGATAAACTGGTCGGGAGTCGTGCTGCTCTCCTGATGAGGCCATAGCATGCTGAAACCAGCTTGTGGTGCCTAAAGTGCTCTGCTTCTATCGTTCAATGGACTATATGCTCGAGTTTAGTTGGACGTGGCACAATCCGATACGATGAAACTATTCGCCTTATTATTCCATGGGACAACATGAGAAGGAAGGTTGGCTTGGCATTCTAGGCTCACCAGGTACCGCAAGGGCTGATTCCGCAGCTGAAACCTACCGGCCCGTGACACATGCACACTGAGAAAAGTTAGGATACCATCTTAAAGAAAAATGGCTTTGTCCGTTTAGAGTAACTTGCAATTTTACCCTTTTGATTCATTTTTAACGGTAGAAGGTTTTTTTTTTTTTTTGTATTTGACATGTCTCTTTTACGTGGTACGAGACCCTGTAAATTTTCTAGGAACCTACATAAATACGGCCGTTCAGGTTCATATGCATAAGACTGTAGAAATCGGTTTACAATGTCGGCCACACTTAAGAAATTCTTCATATGCTATATAACAAACATGGTATTCATTGGTTTGCACTGTGCATAGAAAAAGCTTTCTTGCTATTTTTAAGGGCCTTATGAAGTGTCTCTTCGGAGAGTCATAACAACAACAACTTAATACTAAAATTCACTTCAGCAAAGTAATGTCTATTGATTGACATCCCAATTCCAAAGATCATCCAGCCAAAAAAGATACAGTAAAATTTAAAGGGAAAAAAAAAACAAATTACAGCTCTCTAATTATTTATTATTTTATAGTAAGTTGGTGACTCCTATAAGTCAATGGGTGCAATTATTCACCATAAATTCAAACGAAGCAAGTAGCTGTTGTCATATTGACTTCTTGCCCCCCCACTAGAGTTGCCGAACCACTCGAAATGTCACATATTTCAGAAATAATTTAATGTCATAGGCAAAGGACCCCAAGGAATTTGACATATCGAAAAAAAAAGAGAGAGAGAGAGAGAGAGAGATAGGGGGAGTTCGATCTTATTCCCATTTCGAGTCGGATTCCCGACTCAGGCAAAATAGAAAACGAGGGTTTTCATCTGCCCGAAAAATCTATCGCGCGCAGTAGGATCGTGAATCTCTTGCCTGCAATGCGTTCGAGAGATTCGGTCGGTAATTTCGATAATGGCGAAATGCTTCTTTTTTAAAGCCATTTCCTCTCCCTCCTCCTCCTTTTTCTTGTTTTGTTTTGTTTTGTTTGTTTGTTTTGTTCCTCTTTGAAGAGATGGGGGCACAACCCGAGATTGGTAAAGAGGATTTAGATTCTGGCTCATAATCGTCGCCTTTTCAAAGGTGGGGGAAGGGGTGGGGTTGGGGGAGGAGGGACGGTGGTTCCGTCCCACACCCTTTTTGTCATCTCTCCCCCCCCCCCCCCCCCCCCCCCCCCCAAAAAAAAAGGTCTGGAATCGAAGATTTCACGTCTTTATTACCCAACAGAATCTTAATTTTGTTGCAATTATGTTAATTCAGTTCATTCGGTCAATTTCGACAGATCGGAGCTGATGCAGCGTTGTTGACGCTGACGTGAATTTTTTTAATAATTTTGTGGGTTTTTTTTTTAACATTTTTTCCTTTTCTGTAGTTTTTTTCCCACTCCTTATGGTAGCGAGGGTTGCTGACCGACCTTCCTGGCCAGATCAGGCGAGAGACCACCCAATCCCTTGCCTGCCTTAAGGGTTGGGGAAAAATACTAAAGATAAAAAATAATAATAACAAATAAAAAAATTATTAAATATGTTCACGTCAAAACGACAATGTCACGTTAGCACCAGCCGGCCGAAACTAACCTGATAGATTAGATTGGCACAAAAACAAAAGGTTTTAATCTGAATTGGCCCCAAAAAAAAATTAGGATGACATTGGCACAATTGTAATAGATTTATGGCCTTTTTTGAGAAGTCTCTCTCTCAAAAAGAAAATTGTAGTTGAAAAGAGGACGAGCAAATATAAATTTTATGAATGCCATTATTGGGTTGTTTAACTTTTAGCGACAAGATATCATTCTTGGTGGAATATCCTCCGAGAATTTTTACTTGTCTGAAGCTCCTTCGATGCTCATCGTTCACGCAAAGAGAAGCAACATCAAGTGAATAATAAAAAGGGTGGGAAAAAATCAAAGGGGGGACATCCAATAGCGACGGTTTCTCGACCTTGAGCTTGATTTTTGCTTGGAGTAGCGGCAAAATACAAACATCTCAAGTCGCCTTTTCGTTCTAATATTAGCGGTACAATATGTGTTTGTTTATGCATGTCATAAGCACTTCTGCTAGTATTAATGCGGTCCGAACGAATAAACAACGCAGCAACTAGTAATGGGGCTCTAGGGCTAGTCAAGGGACGACGAGTCGAAACATCCATATTCATCGTCGAGACTATCGGGTCGAAGCGAATGCGACGTCACGTGCGCCGGTGAAGTTAGAGGAATACTAGGCATGCGGCGGAACACTCGCTCGACCCCCCCTAAGTTGATACACCGTGAAAAGTAATGCACTTCTGCCAACACGGTCCTTATGTTCTCGGAGCGGAAGGCGAAGATCGCTTCATCGGACTACTCAGGTGATGAGGAGTGCGAAAGGAGAGGGAATTGAGGGCTCCTGTTTCATTCTTCCTACGTTTGCGAGACGACATGAAGCAACGGTCCTCCTCGATATGCAGCACGACTATTGCTGTCGTTACCCACCAACAAGTGAAGCGCTCTTATGTATGATTCGTGGATAACTTGTCTGAGACGACAATCATCCTCATCCAGTTGCTTTCCATATTGAAGATCACCAGAACACAGAACTCGCCGGACGCTCTTGAATTTTATTCAGTCTTGAACTTTTCAACTATACTATGAAAGCTTTGATCAACACCCGGCACGGCAATGAATTGATCGAGATACACGACGTGAAGAAGATGATGGTCCCGGTCGGTGACCAGTACTGGCCACGACAAGGCCATTTAGAGTTACGATCAGCACGTGATGATGACTCAAAGCGGGGAATTCAGACCCACGATGAATTTTGGGGAACAACGTGGGTCCTGTGGCCACATGGGTTGATTGGAGGGACGACGCATGTCATGTTGAGCCTCAGGACACAACGTAAGTCAATCGGTCTTGATGCTCGAATTTGCTCGGAGGATTCAAGGCAATGTGATGTAACATCCATCAATCCACAAGAGTATAACCTGTTCGGAGTCAGGTGCAATTAGCATTATTCTTTTGTGTTTCCTTTCTTTCTTTTAGATAACATAAAGCTTAGGAAAGTGGATCGACGCTGGCGAGCCCGGGAAACTTTCATAGTAATTCTACATCCGCTTTGTCGCCGTCGCTACCTACACTACTGGTGCTTATGGAATTGGGGCCACGGTTAACCCAAGTATACTATAAGTAGGCCAGTCAAAAAAGGTCATAAACCCATTTTTAACTCATATATGATGGACCGAGTTATTATATGAGTTATTTATATTCAATAAATTCGCCATAAATGAGTTTAAACATAATAAGAGTGTTAAACGGGTCATAAATACGTTTACAGCTTACTTAGAACCAACTCACTTCTATAACTCTCTCTCTCTCTATTCGCTCCTCACTCGATCTCGCGCTCACTCACTCTGCACTCTCACCTCAATTTGGGCATAATTTTTTTCAGATTGAATAAAATATGAAAGTGCTTTAGAAATATGGATCACGTCGAGCAACCAGGCCGGGTATGGGTCACTAGATTTGCATTGCACTAAATGAGTTATGAATGGAGATTGCACGAGTCTGTTTGGGTCAGACCATTGATGAGCGATCAAAAAGAGGTGGTTGCTCGGCCGAGAATGGATGACATGCTTTCCGAAAGAAAATCTCCTTAGAGAATAAATGTCGTCGGTGCCACAGAATCATTATTAAGCAACAACCGGGAATCAACCCCCGACATAAACCACCCGTTTTGATGGGTATAGCTATCGGCGAAACCAACGATGTACCTGCAGACGAAACATTTATCTTATGAGACCTACATTACTAAGCCGATCTTATGACGAGTCATAAACGGGTTGGATGAGGAGCGGCCCTACGTCACTGAACCGGTAGCCACTTTGGTGGTACCCTAATCCTCCCGTTAACTAGCGGCAAAACGGGTATCCTTGTCATTAATTTCATTCGGTCAATTTAGTGGGTTCAGGAACAAACTTATTTGTGAAAAGCAGATTAGGTAGTCGGGATAAAATTCATCATATCATGTGTTTGGTGCCTGCCCAGAACATGATAAAATTGAAAGATTTGGTGGGACCACTTTGCCAAGTGCTCTAAAAGCTTAAGCTGTTAGAAGAATGCGTGGTTTAATATTTAATTATTCTAACAAAAATGAGATATAAGAGGGATATAACTTGGATAAGATTATCCTGTGGAGAAGTGGGATAAAGGTGGATAGAATTTCTAGTACCATAATGCATAGTTATTTTTTTTTCAAATAATAGTTTTCTGAAACTAATAAAATTAAAATAGTATTAGCATATGAATAATACTTTATTTCTAATATAAAAAATTCAAAATAACAAAAAAATAAAAATGATGTCATTATTATTTATTTCCATTCTATTTATGTATTCGAATTTCTTTCTATCTCATAATATAAATTTTTCTTATATTAAACTGTATTAATATTTATGACATATTTAGGTATTTTAGTAATTTAGGAATAGTAGTATAATTCAGTATTTAGCAAAATTTTATTAGAGAATGATGGAACGGAAAAAAGAAATAAAAAGGAAAATTATTAAAAAATAAAAGCAGAAAAAAAAAGAACTAGGAAGGATTCCTACCATTTTCGTTTGTGTAACTTTTAGGTTCATTTACAATGATATTTCGTCTATACCAAACAATAGACAAAATATGATATGAAAATATCCGATTTTATTATTGCTAGTCACCAAACAATAGACAGGATATAGCAAAATCCATAAATTTCATATCCTATCGTATTCAGTCTTATCCTGTTTAGAAATCCCGATGACCAAACGCAGGAGGTTTATCTTTTGTTGAAGGGACTCGAACAGAAATTGGGAAGACAAGAAAATCGTAGAGAAAGAAAATAGCATAAAACATGTTTAAAAAACCATCTTAAAATGGTGAGTAACCTTGGAACTTGTCGAGAGGCATGGGTTTTTTCTCATCATTATAGTACTCAAATTATGTGCAACGCACAAGAGTCTTTTCTCTGTCTATCCACAACATATTTCAAAGAATGGGGCATCTGGCCAATCACTAGCAATTGGAAAAAAAAAATGTCCAATCAGTCTTAAATTTATCGTACGGATGGATGTCAATTCAGTACTAAACCTTTCAATTTTATCAATTGATTTCTCAACATTTGCACGAAATTTCAATATAATCTTGAACCTATCGATTTCGGACGACAATTGATCAGAATGACAATATTGGAATTCCGCGCAAAAATTTAAGTCTAAATTTATTAAATTGAAAAGTTAATAACCGAATTGACATCCACACAATAAATATAGGAACGATTAGTTAATTTTTCTTCGAACAATCGACCCGAAATACCACCGCAATAAAACCAATCATCAAGAAATCATGCCAAGGCACAAAGAACACTTGTCTAATCATCTCACACAACATTGGATACTTCAATTTTTGTCCCCACGAAAAGGACCCTCACGACAACTTCTTTTTATCTTTCCGAAAAATAGAAATATTGCCTGATTTACTTATTGATTTTTATTGTTTCCTTCTTCCCTTTGCCCAAGATTACGGAATGCTGTCAATTCGTGAGGCGTCGACATCGTTTTGGTTGGGGGAAATGAATAGGTGAGAAGGAGCCCTTCCACATCCTATTCTACTTCTAGGGTCGGTGGGTGAGTTAATGGCTTTAGGTATACTTCTTTGAGAAAAAGTTATATGGTCTTCAGACTATTATTTATAGCAAGTTTTATTTTTATTTTTTTTTCAAAATTTCACGGGTGTTTTTCTCGATAAAGAAGGTGGCTTGGCATTATGATTTTTTTAATAATTAGTTGTTTACTAAGGTCGCATTTGTTTTGCCAAAAATGAATAATTTGAAAAACTTCTAAAAAGAATTTTTTTAATTGCTTGAAATAATATGAAAATATTTTTATTATTGACATCACTTTTTATGGATAATGAAAATACTTGTCGTTCATTCATTTTTGTTAATGACATAATGATCATTTCAGGGAAATATTTTTAAAAGTATTCATTTTCCTTTAAACAAATGCTTTCTAAGATTCCGTTTGTTTCGCAGAAACTGTGACGCTAGAAAATGTTCTCCGGAAAGTCTTTTAAAAAACAATAAATTTTTTTTTGGCTAAGACCTGAAAATCAACTAGAAAATATTTTTCGTCATTTGGTAAGGAATTGATTTTCCTAAAGAAAATTAACCAAAAAAATTGATTTTTTTATTCCTCTGTCGATCACTAGCCATAGCCACACACCCAAGGCTAAGGTGATCGAGCTCGAGCCTTGCTACCCTCGATCGTCCTTGGCCTCATGCGAGCTGAACCTTGCCGGATCCAGCAAGGCTCGTTTCTCACCTTTGGCTGGTCGCCAGCTGTCGCTGCATTCAACAATAGAGAAAGAAAAGAAAAGGGAAAAATTAATAATCATTTTAAATATGTTCTTTAATATAATTAAAAGAAAAGGAAGGTGAATGAGTGCATAAGGAAAGATCTTGATTTTTTTTCTTTTTTTTTTTCAAGATATTTTTTTTTCTTGACTAAATTATTTTCTGCGAACCAAAAGGGCGAAAAATTTGATTGCTGAAAATTGTTCTCCGCGAAACGTAGCCTAAGAGATGCCTCAGATTCCGAAAGGAAAGGTCCGCACACCCATGATTTGTGTTTGCTTGCGCATTGTAAATATTGTAGAGGAGGTTTGAACTCGAGGTTCCTTAGGGCGCGCATGTCAACACTTTTCTACCATAAATAAATTTCTGATCAGAAGTTGATTTCTCTACTTCTCCTCAAAAGCAGAAGTTGATTTTTCTACTTCTGCTCTAGATTGACTCCTAATCAGAGAAATCTGCTTGGTAGCGGTTGAAAATTTTTATTTTTGAAATATTATTAACAAAATCTTCGGCGGTGGCGGTCGTCGGCTGTCAGCGAGCGAGTAACGACGGCGGCGATGGTCGGAGGCGGCGACGGCGGCAGCGGTGATGGGTGGCGGGTTGCGAGCGGCGGCAGCGGCGGTGATGGTCGGCGGAGACCGATGTGGTCCAAGAAGTAATTCTGGAATCAAGAAATTAAAATGTTTTACTTTTCAAACTTGGCCAAAAATCTTACCAGAAGTTAAAAATCTTACCAGAAGTGATTCTGGAGCCAATAAGTTACTTTTTTACCAAACGGATTTATACTTCAAGAGTGTTTTTACCAAATAAATTTTTCTGCTAAATTGACTTCTGACAGAGAAATTGAAAAGCATAAGTATTATGATGCAAGCCTTGGTGCAGCGGAAGCGTTAAAATCTCATTGAAATAACACTGGGGGCGTGAGAGGAGAAGCGGGAAATCCTCGTAGTTTCGAATGCCAGGTGGCAGACAGATGAATGTTGGGTGCTTAATGGAGAGTTTCTCAACGTCGCCGCCAAAAGTCCAAAGTCTGTAAAAACCCTGAAGCCTAGACATCCAAGCATTACCCCAAGTGAGATGCATAATAAGTTGATTGGCCAACAAGATTACGCCACGTGGCAGTCTTAATGTTGGGCATTTGCCTAAGAATTAACGACGGCTTGTCACAAAGTGTCCATGATGGGTTACCATGTGTCATTGAGGACGCAGGCCGACGCCAATCCTACTGAGACGAATTTTACATTTGATCGTTGGGATTTCTAAAATAGGATAGGACTAGATATGATATGAAATCCAAAAATTTTATTATATTCTATTCATTGTTTGACGACTAGCAATCCTATTTTGTCTATTACTTTGTATGAATGACATATTAGTGTAAATAAACCTAAAAGTTGCACAAATAAAAATGATAAGATCCCTCGTTTGCTATTTTTTTAAAAAAATTAATTTTTTATTTATTTTTTCCCTTCCATTAGTCTCTAATAACATTTTACTAAAAAGTAAACTTTATAATATTCCTAAATTACTAGCCTAAAATATGTAATTAATATAATATATATGTGTGTGTGTGTGTGTGTGCGCAGAATTTTTATTATAAGATAGAAATAAGTTCGAATACAAAAATAAAAATGAGAATAAATAATTTTTTTTTTATTTTTTTCGTTATTTTGAATTTTTTATAGTAGAAATAAAATATTATTTATATTCTAATTCCATTTTAATTTTATTAGTTTGAGAAAATTGTTATTTAAAAAAAAAAATAACTTATGCATTAGGATTATTAGAAATCATATTCACCTTTCTCCCACCTTCCTCATAGGATAGTTTTATCGAGGTTATGTCCCATTTATATCCCAGTATATCCTGTCCTAGGCAGGCACCAAACATAAGATAAGATGAATTTTATCCTATCTTGAATTTCATCTTGACTACCGAACGCAGCCTTAGGGAATAGGACAATGCCATCTTAATGAGTTCTTCTTCGAACCTGCCAAGCCAAAAGTTCTCTAGGCGTCCCCATAGGGCAGGAGCAAGCCCAGGCTCTTGCCAGTTGCCACTCCGAGCGAAGCTCGTGTTCCCGCAACAAGTGTCTAACAAGGGCATTCGTAAGTAATATCGAGGACATCATAAATAATACTATTTACTTCTCGCAAACATAAAAAAAGGGTGACGCATTTAGAGAGGTTATCAAAGTAACCAAAAGGTCGAACATGTTCTCTGCATTGGATCAGTAGCAGCGGTCGGGACTTAATCTGTGCGTACTGCTGCTGAAGTTACTCCACCAACGAAAGAGAGAGAACTCCGCTCTTCTCAGGACACGAAACCAAACACACCGACACCCGTAAGAACAGCGTGGACACTACCAGTTGGTGAACTAAAGGGAAAGAAAAATGAAATTTTGGCCCTTGCCTTGATTGGCGCTCATAAATGACCAAATTCAAGTCCAACGCGCACCCACACACTCCCCTCGCATCCTCACCAACCTCCATTATTGTCTTCAGAATCACCTAAAGAAAAGGGTGAGAGAGAGAGAGAGAGAGAGAGAGAGAGAGAGATGATGATGATGGAGATGGTGAAGCAAAAAAAAAAAAAATCCAGACGCATGGGACCCAAGAAAAAAATTGCAGGAAGACTAGAATCCATGTGTGTCTTTTTCGTCGCGTTTCAATGGAGAAAGCCAGCTAGGACACCACATGTTTCCACCAATTCGACCGCCCCCACATGGGAGACTCTGGAAAAGTTACTAACGATCGACAGGGTTCTTTTGCAAATGCACGAGGCTCGTTCGGTACTGTCTATCGTTTTGCTGATCTTGGTTTGATTCTTGATGGCGGGTTTTGGAGGACACAGAAGAGAAGGAAAAGGTGAAAAGGAGTACTTGCGCTCGTGTTTGGATTGGGAAGATGATGATGATGATGATGATGATGACGACCTCCATATATATAAGATATAACCCCGTGAATCTCTCTCGTGTCTTGTCTTTCTTAATTCACTCTTCTTCTTCTTTTCCCAATTTGTTAAACAAGTCGCCTGACGTTCCTGAAAATAGCAATATTTTAGCGTGTTCGGTTGAAATATGAAAAAGACACGGAAAAAATATTTTCCATCCTCTGGTGTGAAAAATTAGATTTAATTTTTTTTTCCGTGCACTTTAATAATTTTTTATTTTATTTAATTTTAGTCGAATTTTTATTTTCTTTTTCTTTTTTTATCCCTATAAGTTGTTTTCTGCAAAACGAACCAAGCCATGGTGCTCCAAGTCACGTTCACATGTAAAAAGATGAATCAGGTGCTGGCATGATTCGTTATTATGATTTTAAGGTGATTATTGAAAGGAGATGAATGATTTCGAAACGATGTTTATTTAATTGTCTTTCTTCCACCGTTGATGAATTGTATTATTATTGAAGGTTGTCACTCTTCTCCTCAAGTGAAAAAGGAGTAATTGAATAAAATATGCATGGTGATGGGCATGTGCTAGCAAAAATACTGTTTTTTTTTTTTTTTTTTTTTTAAGTCAGTGACCAACCATTCCATGAAGAAGAGGCCTCTGGTTTCCAACTCTTCATGCACCATCTACTTCAAAATGATTGTGGGCCTCAGATTTCATCATCTCCCAATTCCTAGACCACTGAACTTTTAGGCCTTAACGCACGACCTACCTCCATCTCCTTCTCTCATTGAGATCAGGTGTCAATAGTTCAGGCCTTTGTGAACTGCTCCAGTTGTCACAGTTCTCAATTTTTGAGATAAATTCACGTGATGCAAGTTTCAAACTAAAATGATCTTCGAGCTTGATGCCTATTGAACTCTGCAGACATAACCATGTGTGTTCATAAGAATAAGCAAGTATGGAAATGGCCATTGGCATTTACAGGTTTTAACTTTGTCGAAGAAGCTCTTAGATTGAGTCCAAGCTCGAAACCAGACTAGGAACGAAGGAGCGTTGGAGTCGAATGAAATCGAGTTCAAACACGTGGAACACTTGGGATTTAGCAAGTCAAGCTCGGGATCGATGTATCCAGTATTAATTTGGCAAATCAAATAGCGTTGGAACTATACAGTCTTCGGTTTTTGTTTGTGGCTCCGTTACACCTGTGTTCAGATCTTTGTTCGCTCTGTCCATACAAGCAAATACCAGACAGTTACTCGTAAGCAAGCAAGATCGAATGAGTTAACATAATTAGTAATGAGACAACACCACAGGTGCAACTGGGACTGTACAATCTACCACTACACCTCTATAGAGGCAGAAGCAAACATATGTAAGGAAACGATCAAAAGAATTATCTAGTAACTCAAGGTAGTTTTGATGAGCAAAGGAAAAGATTTTATGATACAACAGGGCCTCTAATGCATACAACTACCACAAGAAAAAAAACCCACTTACCAACAGTTACAAGCCACTCTCACCGTCTCAATGCTGGGTTAAAGAAGGAAAAGAAGGTATAGATTTCAAAATCAATCTCCGCCCGTTCCCTAGTGGAGGGGAGGAACCGAAGTCGCTATGTGGCGGAGAAACCCTCTTGCCATTGGGAGAAGCAGTCTTGATTACAGCGCTCGGAGTGTCATTGCTTTGGAGCACCTCTGGCATCTTGCCACCAACGTTGTTATTATTCTTGAAGTCGTAATGCTTCTCAAACTCGGGTTGCGGGGCAAAATGTTTAAGTTTCCCCTGATTTTGACTCGCAGGAAGTATTGACGAGGAGATGGTGGTGACGAAAGATGTGGATCGTGGTGGTTCATTCTTCGCCGAATGTGCAGTCTGAATTGGAGGACTGGTACACACAAAGGACCATTTAGTGTTTTGAGTAACATTGTGAAAATTTATCAGCAGCAGAGAAGCTACATGGTGATACCCATAATATGCAGACGGTGTCACTTGCATTGAGCCCCTCTGTTTTTCGATTTCCAGAGAACCTTGGCTCACCACGCTTTTTTCAAAAGTTTCCTTCTCTTCTTCAATTACTTCGGTCTCCACACCAGTTAGCGTAGATCCTGGAGTACAGTACGACAACTATATTAGCAACATAATAGCAAACAGCAACAAAAGGAGACTATACAGGAAAAATTAATAAAAGCAAGATCCAAAGATTCAGAGAGACACCTATAATCCACTCACCTTCTTTTCTACCAAATGCATTTTTACAACCTTCACATCTACAGTTGAAGGAGCACCCTACTCCACCCTTTTGTTCAAAAGAAATGCAGTGTTTACATAGGATCGAGTTATGTGAAAACAAAAAATGAGGACAAAAAAAAAACCTGATAGCATTCACAATATTTCTTCAGGCAACTAGATTTCTTGCAGTTGCATCCCCTCTTATGTCGTGCCGAAGCAGGGGTTTTATTGAAATCATCCTTCAAAAAAATTTGCTCGTGAGATAGCAGTTATGATTGCGTAGACAGACATTAAGGAATATGTGTCTTACCCCAGTATCAGGACAAGAGTCGGAAGCTCTAATAACTTTTGGAGCAAATGCAAGTGGATTACGTGACTCGATCTGTTTGCGAGTTGCAAGAACAGTATCTTCGTGAATAGGCTTATTGAGGCAGTCTAGGCATGCGCATGGCTCGATGCAGTAGACACCAGCAGCAAAGCATTCACAGTAACTACGAGAACAGGGGAAAAAAAAAGATGACTTTCTATTTTATGCATTTGGTTCATCATATATATATATATATATATATATATATATATATATATATATATATATATGCAATCCATATGACCATCTTCGCATTTTTCAGAAGAAACAAAACTAGGAATCTGATTATTCTTTGCCATAGAGTCAAAACAATAAATAAATAAAATAAAATAAAATAAAAATACTAAATTGCACATCCTAATGGAAAGAGGCTAATGGAAATGCAATCAGCACCATGATGATCCAAACAATAGAACAATTTGAAGCCTAAGCAACAGAAAGAGGAACAGAGAACAATTTTCTGACACACTGATTGGTGCTCATCACACTTATCGACCATGCTGGCCAAAACACAGAGCAATGTTTACCCCACATATGAGCCAGCATACAATAAAAGATGGAGACTACGGGTAATCATTGTTAACTAAGACTAAATGAGAAATTACTCTTTGTCAATCCAGATGTCAGTTACAAATAAACCAACTCTTTGACGTATTTATCATGGCAGTTTCACTTATTCATCAGTCTCACAAGAAAACATAACTTACAGCTTCAGACATTTTGATTTCTTGCAGTTGCAGCGTTTGCAGGCCCCGTCTTCAGAATGTTCTGCTTTGCGCCTGTGAAGCAATGAATAGTGTTCTTAACATTATGTAATGAAAAATTATGCATAATAATAGTTCTTTTCAAACTGAGGTTTAATAGTCTTGGACATGCCTCTTTTTCTGAGGACTATTGCGGTCAAGCTCTTCACCATCAGGATATGCACATGATTGCGAATGATCTTGTACAACTAGGACTCCATTCTCGGTAGAACCAATGTCCTCAGATGCAACTGAAGTCAAAGATTCATGAAGAGTTTGATGGGAATCGGGGAGATTCAAGGAGCTAGAAGAGACTTGTGCGTTCATCAACTGATTTTCACTCAACAAATTTCCATGCTCTGCACTTCGGTAGTCTTTTGAAGTGGTCGCGAGAGCATTTAAGTGCAGACCAACTCCAGGTAACGTGCACCTCAAGGGATCACCTTCACCTTTAACAGGCAGCTGCCCTTCGTTCACAAGAGTGTTTTCAACACGTTGAGATAATGCCATGTGACTATAATCTGAATCATCACCAGAGAGCTTACAAAGTTCAGCAATCTCAAAGTCCAGACAACGCCTCCTCAATCCCCGATGGAAATTAGGGACAGGCTGCAAAAATGTAGTTCATAAGATTGTCAACTAAATGATGTTCAAGCAAAGATGTAACAACTGGACAATTGTAGCAAATAAAGTTTTACTTTGTAATGACTGGACTTACGAAAATACCTTACAAGGGATAACTAACGCTTGTGACTCAGCGGAAAAAGATTGTTTCACTATAAGCACCACATAACATACACGTATAATATTGAATCAACTAACCAGAAATGTGGCATCATTACCGTGTAATCAAATGGCGCGCATGTTCCTGCATCATTGTGCAAATTCTTGTCCAGCTGGATTGACATATACTGGCCCAAAAACTTATCCAGATTATGCAAATCGAGATTCTTTATCACTTCCTTTCGCTTGTAGGCTTCTTGAGTCAAATATAAGGGCTCTTCTATTTGTTGTTGTTCCCAAGACCGTAAATCAACTTGTTGCGGTCTCTCAAAATTACTGACATCACCCGGTGTGTACCTCGACATGAGAGAACTTAAACATACCGTTCCAAGATCAGGTGATCTCTGAACAAGCTCCCTAAAAGCCTCAGCATCATTAGGGGAACTAAACATGAACAAGTCACTAGCATCAATGGGCCATTCTTTGTTCTGTTCTTGACCTTCACCTTCGGGAAGTTGTTTCCTAGGAGATTTCACAACCACCGGTATAGTGGGGGTCAACATACCAGCAGTCTCTAATGCAGATTCTGCCTCAGCAGAACAAGCTGCCATGTTACCTTCCGGATTATAGAAGCTAGGCCTAGAGTTCTGAGGAACCTCAGCGGCAAACTCTGAATGTTCCTTGCATGGTTCAGCATGAACTTCAACTGAAACCTTTTTGTCAGAGTTTTCTCTTCTTTGAGAGACGCCATCAGTAAAATCCCCATTTGGGCAGACTATATTTTGGTTTCCAGAAGAACGATCAGGATTTGATGGATCTAAGCTTTGATGCCTGAAAAGAACAAGTCAAGGAACGAGAAGTATTGTGATTACTAGCGATGATACAACGCGAGTGCTTTGCAAAGAAAATCTGCAATGCCATCAATTACCTTTGCAGAAAACTTGAGTTCTTGTGAAAATTAGCATGAGGCGAAGTGAAAACTGAGGAAAAGGATGTGAAAGGAAGCGAGGTGAAAGTCTGAGCTATGTTTACGGATTTCACTTGCTTGATAGGCGAGAGACTTCTGATGAAGTTGAAAACTGGGGAGTCCTGCCGATAGAAGGACAAAAAACATTAGACCATATGAAGATTAAACGTCACTATTAACAGGGAAGAGCAACAATAACCGAAAAGAAATACCTTAAAGGACAAGACAAAACACTGAAGCGAAACAAGGATGCCCGAAAATTTGCACATGAGCAGAAAGTGATTTCACCAACTAATTAAACTAAATTATAGCTTAGAACAGCAGACTTCTGTCAGAAAATCACTTAAGCGCTAAAAAAATCTTCTCTTTGGCATGAAATATTGGTAGAATGCACTTGGCGAAATCACCATTTTCCCCCTGAAATAATCAGAGAAGAGAACTGACCAAAAAAAGAACCCTTAATTCTAGACATAAAGTAGCATCGGCTGAGAAAAAACACCAATTTGCTCCCCCAAAATCATCTCAACGATTTATATCACCAAAACCATCGCAATGAACTGCTTGAAGAGTGAACAGGGTGATGTTTGAAAGTGCATAGTAAAACTGCTTGGAGAGTGACAGGGTGATGTTTGAAAGTGCACAGCAGATCAACAAGCAAAGCCCCTTTATCAACTGGCAAATGACATGGACAAAACACAAGAAACTTCAGAAGACCGAACCATTTCTGCTTCAAAAGAGCAAACCTTTCCTCGCGAAAACACCCACCAAGAAAGAAAACCCATTAAAGAGAAAAGAGACACCCAAGCGAAGTGGCATCACCATACAAACGAAGACGACGAAGAACCCGAAAACGAAAAGAAAGAATTCACAGGACAATCGCGTAATTGGGTCCGCAAGGAACCCACAAAAACCTAGAACCGAACGCGATGGGAATTCTACCTCGTGGGTAGGGACGGGAGGGGCGATCTGGCTCTTCTCAGGCGTGTCCATCTCCAGACAACCAACTGCTGCGCATCTCTCTCAATCTCTCTCTCTCTCTCTCTCTCTCTCTCTGAAGTGCGGGTGTGCAAGGGTGTGGCGGAGCGAAGGAGGAGAGAGATTCAAGACGAAGCGGGAAGGCGGGAGAACAAGATTTTTTGTCGCGGTCAGCGGACAATGACTTTTTTGCGACGGAACCAGAAGCATGTCCCACATCACACCCCGCTCTGTCTTTTCGAGCCACCTGTCTCTTTATATATATATATAGGCCAAGCGATGGGGACCCCGTTTTGGCCTAGAAAGAATGGCTACAGAGTTTTCCCCTGACCGTTGCCCTTTCATAATAATAAAAAGTTAATCATATTTAATCTTTGAGACAATAATACAAATGATCTCTTAACTTTAATCCAACGTGCATTATCACCCTTAAAATTTTAATTTATGCAATATGATCCATGAACTTTAACCTAATATTCAATGTGATCTCGAACTTTTGGTAAATGTTCAATATAATCCATAAAATATTCATTAACTAAGGATATTGGACAACATTGAATATTTTCATATGCTTCAAGGACTAAATTGAACATGTACTAAAATTTGAAGGACTACATTAAATAATTTAAAAATTCAGATATTATATTGCACACTAGATTAAAGTTCAGTAACCACATTAAATAAATTAAAATTTCATGGACCACATTGTACATTGGTCAATCTTCAAAGACTATTTATGTCATTTTTCATCATCTTTAGATAGTATTATGATGCCCCATTTTGTGAAAATACCGATTAAATCATTTTACCTCGTTTATTTTCTTGTTAGTTGGTATGAAGAGATTGTTCAAAAGGGTCATGCTATTGTTAGAAGAGAAAATAATTCAAATGGTCCGTGAACTTGTACCAATGTGTGATCTCACCCTTGAAAGTTTAATTTGTTTAATGTGATCCTCGAACTCTTGATAGATGTTCAATCTAGTCTATGTGCTATATGTAAATGTTCAATGTAGTCCATTGGCTTGAATTAACGGAAGAATAACATTAGAAGTTCTCATATAATTTAGGGACTAGATTGAATATTTACCAAAAGTTCAAAAATCGCATCGAAAAATTAAAAATTTAGGAATACAATTGCACATTAGTTCAAGGACCACATTAAACACATTAGAAGTTAAAGGACGACATTACACATTGAACCATAGTTCAAGAAGCATTAATGAAAATCTAATAATGTCACTAACACTAGAACTACACCTCGATAAATTCCTTAATGAAAATGGGTTCAGAATGTGGGAAAAATGTCAAAAAAGTCCTAAACCTATTGCATTAACGCTAATTCAGTCATAAACCTTTTTTTGATGCTAATTCAATCTTAAACTTTTTGCATTGGTGCCAGTTTAGTCCTAAACCTCTTATTGATGTCAATTCAGTCCTAACCTTTTTACATTAGTGCCAATTTAGTCCTAAATCTTTTGTATTTACACTAATTAAGTCAATTCTATTAATTTTGACCGAAAATCGCTGGTATGGACGTCAATTGTCCTACGTGGCACGGTTGGCGCTAACGTAGATATTTTTTTAATATTTTTTGATATTTTTAATATTTTTAAAAAACTAAAAAATGCTTTAAAAAATTATTTAAAATATTAGAATAAAGTCAACGCCACATAGAACAATCGACATCCACGTCAGTGATTTTCAATCAAAATTGATCGGATTAACTCAATTGGCATAAATACAAAAGATTTTAGGACTGAATTGGCACCAATGCAAAAGGTTTATGACTGAATTGACACCAATGCAAAATGTTTGGGAATTAATTGACACAAATACAAAAATTCCAGGACTGAATTGACACAAAAAAAGATTTAGGAATAAATTGACACTAATACAATAAGTTTATGACTTTTTTGACACTTCTCCCGAAAAAATGTTGATTGAATTGGATTCCAATTCGACCATAGATATGATTTTCTTCCCGGATTCGGATCGGCTTAATTCGTTTGTCCAAGAGTCTACTTATCCATTGCGTTGATTAGGGTTCGTGTTATTACAATGGCGGTCCCATCGGGCGGTCGTTGAGGACTTGTGGCGTGTGGCAAAACAACATTATAGAACCTTAGTCGAAGGATTAGAAATTTCATAAAACCCGATACACGATTCCTCAAATATATACTATATATCAAGTGACGAAGCAGTCGATGATACCTGCCCGCCCTCGTTAGGTCTGCCTGTAGGCGCCACTCTCGACGAGATAATTCGATCGATTGGTTTCCAATCGTGACAAACGGATTTCAGCTTAGATTCTCAACCGTTATTAGTTCTCTGTAAGTAAATTCCAACTCTAAAAATTTCTGGAGGGGATTATGAATTATTATCTTCATCGTCAAATGTGCTTGAAGTGATTTGAAATGTAAGAAAAAAAACCCACCCAAAAAATCTCTGGCTATGTCCGCTGCTACACATTTATGCTGATTTTTTTTTTTGTGACATCCATAACCATAAATTATACTCATCACGACAAATTTACCAAACTTTTTCTTGTTACACAAAAACCCCAAATTTTCACCTATGTGGCATATTTACCATCCATCAAAATTTCATCAGATGAGTTTTTAGTCAAGGCAACGTCGTTTGTACTTTACTTAAGCCATAGGTTGCCATGTCACCACTATTTGCTTTTCTGACATCCATGTAGGTAGCTTTTTAAGGGTGTTCATTGACGAAACCTTGATGCAAGGAAAAATGTGTCACGCATTATAGATTTGGGATTTTTCGTGTCACAACAAAATAAAACTTTAGAATAAATGTATCGCAGTTTGCATTATTTATGATTTTTGAAGGCCTTTGCCTCGAAATATATGAAATTATGAACCAAGAATCTTTCGAGGACTATTTCACAGATACCTACTTTCTGATTTTTCCTCACTATTGACAATTATCAATTATCATCTACACATAAGAACAAAATGCTACGGCTAGATTCTTTATGTGGGTGACATTTGACGGGCAATTTTGGCGCCCAAAATATTTTTGGAGGATAGGCTATGTGCGTTCTTCAACTCGGGCTTTCTCAGTCATGTGACTATGGCCTACATCACACATTAATTAATGTCTTAAAAAAGTCAAGATCATAGGGATTTTTTTTTTTTTTGTTCGAAAGATCATAGGGATATCGAAATGGAAAAATTTGGAGAATTTATGATTGAGCGGTAAGGATGGGGGTTTTAGTGTAAGCTGGAAAAAATAAAAACTTTATGTTAGTGTAAGCTTCTAATCGCCAAAAAAGTAGTAATTAAGTACCTAGACTCCGTTTATTTTGCACAAAATATTTCTTTAAAAACAATCGCTTGTATCGCTTAAAAAATGAACGAATGAATAATATTTTCATATAGACATGATATCATAATATTTGCACCGTAGGATGGTCCATATTTCCACACATCCACTAAGCCCGATACCTACTCCATGGTCCCATGGATTTTAGTGGGACGTTTTATAATTCCTTCTTCCTTTTGTTTTTCCTTTTTTCTTTTTTACCACAAAGGAATGAAAACCAAGTCAAGAAATGAATATGATCTGCAATATAACAAATTATGTATGAGTGGGAATTTGAATAAGCCGGCCATGTTTCAATGCACAATAAGGTTGCCACATAATTTAGAGAACCAAATTTGTTAAACTACTTTAGTATATATGACAATATTTCAGAAACTCGTTGTGGGAAACCGTTCACGCATCATTAGCTAAGGATGTGTATCGCATAATTTGCCTAATTTGCCAATCATTTTCCAAGAAGCACGTTGAATGAACCCCACAGCCAAAGAATGAAGGGCATAAATCTTAGCAAATTCTTTTGTATTCTAATCATATCACGGTTGTAATGAGGCCTTCCAAAAGACTATTCTCATAAACTATGGTATGGAGAGTGTTTGGCCCAAATATGCAACCAAGGGAGGAGATTAATTGGTTTTTCTATTACGTAAAAATTAATTTCTACCAAACCCCGTGGAAAAAGTTCGCTTCTACACGCAAAGACTCTTTAGGGAAAGAGAATTTGCAAAAAGAAGAAGAATAAGAAGAAGAAGAAGAAGCAGAAGAAGAAGAGAGGATGTGTAGTGGTTCGACTGGAGCTTAATTAGGCTGAAATACACAACTTAACCCGAGAGTGCATTTACCGCCTTGTTACGAATGTGGAAACTCATACCGCGTAGACTCGAAACCTTCTACCACTGTGCTGCTATAGAATAAGTAAACTACAGCACCCTTCAATAATTGTTCTCACACCATGTACATACCATACAGTTGACTCAAATTACTCGGATTGAGTCCATCATACTTCGTGTGAATATAGTGTTGGATATATTGTGAATATAATCCATGTAATATGTTCACATACAATCCCAATAGGTGAAGGCTTGGTTATTTGGGTCCATTTGGGCTGGAGCCCAATAGCTTGCTTATATATATTCTAGGGTTCGCCCTACGCTGGAGGTAACACTATTGAGCATTCCAAACTTGATGTCTCAAGGTGTAATACTTCAAGCAAACACTCTCTACTCTCTCAAAACCCATTACCTCCAACAATCTTGAAGTATTATCTTCGGGTGTCGGATTTGAGCGAGCAAGGTGTCTACTTGAAGGTCTCGTCGAGACGAACTCCCAGGTACGAATTACTTTCGATTTCGATGGTTGGTTTGGCCAAGATCTGAGGTTGAAGATTCGGGTTTTACTGTAGCACCCGAAATCTTTGAATCAAGATTTCAAAAATTATAGCTAGCTTCAGAAAGTGAGACCACTTGGGTTTTGTTCGTCTCGTCGATACGAACGTTTTGAGTGGTCACTCGCGTCGAACGGAGGTCGGACGAAGGAGATACGGCCGTCGGAAGAAACACTGTAGATTGAAGATTACTGTAGCTCGAGGTTACTGTAGATTGAAGATCACTGTAGCACTCGGGATTCACTGTAGCACGCGGAATTTACTGTAGCACCCGAATTACTGTAGCATCACGCGGGTACTGTATTTTCGGTGTATTTCCAGGCGTATTTGTGGAGTATTTTACGACGTATTCCCATTGTATTCCCGGAGTATTTCCAGGTGTATTCCCGGCGTATTTCCAGTGTATTTTTGGCGTATTTTCGACCAATTTTCAGCGAGTTTCCGACGACAAGGGCAGTCCATCTTAAGGTGTTTGGGCGCTCCGGACTCAATTTTGAGGTCTGTTTTGATAAATTCCATCTCTACAGAGCAGTTAGACCAAGGTCAGAGGCATTATTCGACTTTGGGAGCTTCGGGGACTCCAAGGTGCACTCTTTCTAACTCTTTGCTCTAATTGGAATGGCAAAACATAGTTCCTATGATATTATAAAGCTACAATCATTTGATGTCACTGAATTTCATGGTTGGAAATTGCACGTTCAATTTGGCATGAAAGAGCGTGAAATATTCTACACTGTTTTAAGTGACTTTGCATCTACCACTGAGGATGTCGATGAATATCAATGGAACAAAGATGAAGATTTTTGTAGAGATTACTTGTTGAATTCTCTAAATCCTCGTCTAGCTATGACTTATAGTGAGTATAAGACGGCGAAAGAGATATGGGATCACTTGAACACTTAGTTCCAAAAGCAAGAGGGGCTCTCTAAAACTCTCCTAGCGGAGAAGCTCTTTGATTTTAAATTCAATACGAATTCGAGTGTCACCTCACAGTTAGTTGAACTTGAGAACATGAGGAACAAGTTGAAAGATGATAACTCTGATTTGTCCGATAATCTCTTTGTCGGCCTTGTGTTGAGTAAGCTACCTGCCGAATGGAGTTCTTTCAAGACTGAAATGCACAGACAGAAAGAACAGATGGGACTTGATGAACTAAAGAGGTATATTCATATTGAGGATCAAAACTTTTCTAGGAAGAGTTTGGAACAAGCAGGACAACAAAAGTCAGTTGCCAATTTAGTTTCACATTCCTATAAACCTCATAAAAGGTTCAAGTCACCAAAAGGTGAATCTTCTTCACAGTTAGAGGCCAAAAAGACTATCTTCAAAAGAAAGAAGAAGGGCAAGTGTCATAACTGTGGAAAGTGGGGTCACTGGGCAGCAGAGTGTAAGCTACCAAAGAAGCCAAAGAAAGACACACCACAAAATGAGGCTAATATGCTAGTTAATGAGTCTGAGCCTCTAGCCTTTATTGAAATGATGAAGGATGGAAAGGCCAATGTCTCTTCTGAGTGGTGGTTGGATAGTGGCGCTACCTGTCATGCTACAAATGACAAGAACTTACTCACTGAGGTCACAGAAGTGAAAGACACCTTAGAAAATTGCAATGGTGGTAAGGCAGAGGTGACTCATGCTTGAACTGCAAATTTGGTGCTTTCTTCAGGTAAATTACTAACTCTTAAACATGTTAGAGTAGTACCTTTACTGAAAAAGAATTTGATTTCTATGAGTTTACTTGATAAAGCTGGTATGTCCTTTTCAACTATGAATGGTAGAGTAACTTTATCAGTTAACTCATGTTATTTCGGTTGTGCATTCATGGTTAATGGCATGTATAGGTTGAGTTTAGATACTGATAGCATAAACCATGTGAGTTCTACTTTGATTGATCCAAAGTTATTACACAATAGACTTGGACATGTGAACTACAGGAAAATGCAACATCTAGCTAAAACTCACAACATTCCATTGGACACATCTATTCGATTTGACAAATGTGAAGTGTGTGCACAAGCTAAAATCACTAGAAAACCTTTTAAGTTGGTTTCTAAAAGCACACAACTTCTTGAGCTAATACATTCTGATCTCTGTGACTTTAGAAATTTCGTCACAAGAGGTGGTCGGAAGTATTTGATAACATTCATAGACGATTTTTCAAGATATTGTCATGTCTATTTGTTGAAATCGAAAGATGAGGCTTTTGAGAAGTTTAAGATTTTCAAGTCCAGAGTAGAAAATCAACTCAACTTGAAAATTAAAAGAATTAGGAGTGATAGAGGAGGAGGATATACAATGACAGGGTTCAAGGAATTTTGTGCTTCAGAGGGCATAATACTTGAAACTACCGCTCCTTACTCACCCCAATCAAATGGTGTTGCAGAGCGTAAGAACAGAACATTAACAGAAATGTTAAATTCTATGTTACTTACAGCTGGCATGCCTTCCTCCTACTGGGGAAAAGCAGTTCTAACTGCTAATCACATCCTGAACAGGTTGCCACACTCTAAGTTGTCTATGACACCTTATGAGATATGGCATAAGCATCCTTGTAGATATGATACTCTTAAAACTTGGGGCTGTATTTCTTATGTAAGAATACAAGATCCTAAGAGAATTAAGGTGGGACCTAGAACAATTACTTGTGTATATCTAGGTAGTGCAGAAGATAGTGCTGCAGGCAGGTTTTTGGATCTATCTACTAACGCAGTGATAGAATCTAGAGATGCAGAATTCTTTGAAAATAAGTTTCTCAAAGATCATGGATTGAGTGTTTCTGGATCTACAGATATGATTACAGAGTCTAATGTAGAATCTGAAACAGGCCCTTCTGACATTAATCCCACACAACTGGTTGTTGAACCAGATCCAATTAGAGTATCTACAAGAGAGAGAGTTTCCAAAAGTTTTGGTAAGGACTTTGTCACTTATCATCTAGAGGATGATCCATTCTCCTATCAAGAAGCAATGAGATCTAGGGAATCTCTACTTTGGGCAGAAGCTATAGATGATGAAATTAACTCTCTGCTACAGAACCACACTTGGCAGTTAGTCAATTTGCCAAAAGGGGCTAAGGCTATAGGCTGTAAGTGGGTATTGAAGAAGAAACTGAATAGTGATGGATCAATAGCCAGATACAAAGCACGTTTAGTAGCTAAAGGCTATAAACAGCAGAGTGGAATAGACTATTTTGATGTCTATTCACCTGTGTGTCATCTATCAACTATAAGAATTATTCTTGCTTTGGCATCTATTGAACACTTTGTAGTGCATCAATTGGATGTAAAAACAGCCTTCCTAAATGGAGAGTTAAATGAGGAAATTTACATGGAACAACCGGAAGGGTATGTCATGAAAGGACTTGAGGACAAAGTTTGTAAATTGAACAAATCTTTGTATGGTCTTAAACAAGCACCTAAGATGTGGCATCTTAAGTTTGACAAAGTGGTAAAGAGTTTTGGCTTCCAGTCTAGTTACTCAGATAAATGCATTTACCATCGTTCTATGTCAAATAAGATAGTTATCATTTGCTTGTATGTTGATGACATGTTAATTCTTGGCTCCGATCATTCTGTAGTGAGTGACGTGAAAGCTACTTTAGCTAAAGAATTTGATATGAAAGATCTTGGTATTGCCAATACCATTCTTGGTATGAAAGTAAGCTTTGAAAGGCAAGTCGTCTCCCTTAGCCAGACTCATTATATTGAGCAGCTACTTTCTACCTGGGGATACAGTGAGTGTAAACCGATTGAGACACCATATGATTATAATAAAAGACTGAGTCCCAATGAAGGGACCAGCGTGGATCAGTTAAAGTACTCGAAACTGATTGGTAGTCTCATGTATGCTATGAGTTGCACTAGACCTGACATAGCCTTTACAGTTGGCATGCTGAGTCGTTTCACTAGTAATCCTAGTAAAGAGCATTGGGATGCCATCAGTAGGCTGATGAGATACCTTAAAGGTACTAAAGATTATGCTCTATGTTACTCTGATTTTTCTCCAACTGTGGATGGATATTCTGATGTCTCATGGTGCTCAGAGATTGGAAATAGTAAGTCCACAAGTGGATATGTATTCACGTTGGGTGGAGCTGCTATTACTTGGAAATCCAAAAGACAGACTTGTATTGCATTGTCGTCTATGGGATCAGAACTCTTTGCTTTAGCTTCAGCCGGTGAAGAGGCAGAGTGGATAAAGAATCTGATTATGGATATTCCGTTATCTCGGCTAAAGATAAATTCTTTAAGCCTGTTCTGTGATAATCAAGCGGCAGTCCAAGTCATCAAAAATGCTCTCTTTAATTCAAAGAGAAGACATGTGAGACTGAGACATGCGTTGTTGAATTATCTGAGAGAACAAGGAGTTATCACCTTGATCGATGTGAGATCGAAGGATAACATGGCCGATGCTCTTACAAAAGGTTTGTTTAAAGATCGATTATTCAAAACAGTGGGGGAAATGGGGTTAAAGATTTTGAAAGATAAGTCTTAATTACCATTTACTTACCTTCTAAATGTGTGTTTTGAATTATCGAATCTTCTTTTGTTGGCCAAAATGATAAGCACATTCTATGTGTTTCATCGATGTTCATGGTTGCCGATAAATCTGAAAAGGGTTAGTTGTCTCATTCCAAACTTGATGAAGATGGCTTTAACCTGATTCAGAGGTTCTATCTGGGAAGTTTGTGTCATTCCAAACTTGATGATACAACCCGACCAGGTTTGGACTATCCTTTGGTTAAATGATCCCATTCCAAACTTGATGCGAGATTATTTGACTTTAAGGAATCAGTAATTGTGACATTCCAAATTGGAACACAGAAATAGTTGGTTGCATAAGAAGCCTGTTGGTCTTGTTCTTAATTGAAACTTGACATTACATGACTAAGTTATTGTAAGTGACTTGACTGTTGGTCTGGTTCTTTGAAACTAGGCAATGGTTATTCTCTTACGAATAAACTTGGGTTGATGGCTCTTTGTAAATCAAACTGTTTAGGCCTTGTTCATAATTTATGAAACTGGCTTGATGCTTATGAACATGATATTATGATGCTTTATGACATCAATATATGTTCTTCTCTGCCTTGTGTTATGGTGCTAAGTTCTTTTAGTAGAACTAGACACTTTTAGTAGATTATTCAAATGATTGAATTCATAATAATATGAAATTCATATGTGAAATTCTACAGGGGATGGCAGAGATGGAGGAGAGCTTAATGAGTGGGATCCTGACCAGGATGACCTACTTGATGAATGAATATATCATTCAGTGTGTGTGGGGGACTTGACAGTTCACCTGCAAATGCCCATTTTGATGAAGTCCATTTATTTGAGACTTATATTTTCTGTCATTGTGTTGTGAACATCATTATGCTAATCTTTTGTATTTGTAAGGCCTTAGACTATTTTGATCGGCCTACTTATACTTGACTGCTATGCATATGTTGATTGTGAACTGATTCAGAGATTTATTATGGTATGCTGATCTCAGAACAGATTCATGATAAGGATGATTCACTTATTTGGACTGAATGTGGATGATTCATGTTTGTTTGAACATCACACTGACACCGTATTGGATTGTGCTGTATGGTGAACATAGGAGGAGATTGTTGGATATATTGTGAATATAATCCATGTAATATGTTCACATACAAGCCCAATAGGTTAAGGCTTGGTTATTTGGGTCCATTTGGGCTGGAGCCCAATAGCTTGCTTATATATATTCTAGGGTTCGCCCTACGCTGGAGGTAACACTATTGAGCATTCCAAACTTGATGTCTCAAGGTGTAATACTTCAAGCAAACACTCTCTACTCTCTCAAAACCCATTACCTCCAACATATAGTACGGCAAAAATAATTGACCATTTACTTACGATTCACATGAAACAGGAGAAAAGAAAAAAGCGAATGTAATAGACCGAAAAAAAGATGGTAACCAATAGAGAATAATATTTAAGTTCTCTCTTTGCGTGAAGTCTGAACAAAGGGGAAACAAAAAGGTCAGCTCTCTCTGACACAGTTGACATTACAAGGATCAACCGAAACATGCGGAGGAGTCCCAGGTAATCCCACTGTCCAACAGCAAAAAGTTCAGAAACTCCAGATAACCATGGAGCTTTAATTTATCAAAATTCCTGGCACGAAAAACACAAACCACAAAGCGCACAGGCTCCTCGGCAACTCTAGCGACTGTCCGATATATCACCCCAGCAGATTCATCATCACCTCCACTTAACCTTACTGTTAAACCCCGATGAACGATGCTCCTCTAGCTGCAAGCCTACGGCAAAAACGACAGGACGGTCTACAGAAGAGTGGGTAATGATTGGGAAGAGCATCTTCAATGCTCCAGATACAAGAGTCAAATAGTTTCTTGATTTTTTATTTGCTAGGGTTTTGGTTTTCTTCTCCTCTCTTGTCTTGATTCATGTCATGTTTTTCGCTGGATCTTTTCTGCTTTCGGTCGTTGACAAACACGCCAGGACACAGTAGTCTTTACTAGTATCTATTTTTTTTTTTTGGTATTCTTCTTTCTTTCTCAGAAAATAGCAAAAATTTATGATTTCCTAGAAAAATTCATGGGGCTTCTAACTTTCTTGTCTAGGGCGCTAAACGCCCAACTCATTAGGTGCGGTTTGAATTTGAGCATCATGGCAATTTGAACATGCAACTTTTTGTTTTTCAATTCCTTCAATTACGCAAGTCCCAATGAGTTGGTAGGTTTATCTGAAGACTTGGAGATGCTTGTATTGAACTTGTTTTTGACCTAGGGTTGGGTGTAAACCATTGTTTTTTTTTTTTTTGTGAGTTTTGGAGTGAGGGTTGCTGCATTATCGAGTTCTTAGTTGCTCCCGATGAACTCCTTTTCGTTTGTCCATTTACGTTCTGTATATGTGCGCCCACGTGTGACCAAAACATTTTCTTATGCGTGTTCTCTATGGGCGAAAGTCAAATTGATATAAATGAAAATAAAAGGCGGGGTTAGGAGTGACGAGTAACTAGATAATTGTTTTTTTGCGTATCATGAAATAATTAGGCAACAAAGAATAGATCGTTGTTGTCCTTAACGAAGGTTTAAATTTTCCGTTATTCCCGATCGAAAGAAATTTTTTTCAATCACACTTAGGATTGGTGGTTTATAGACCATGCACAATAACTGACACACAAATTTGATTAAATAGAAATCATGGGTGATATGCATATCCGTGACCATCAATCAATAAAGTGATTAGAAAACGATAACGGGACGATGGAAAGTACTGGACTCTAATTTACGCAATTATGGAATGTGGATTACGCGCACAACACGAATTTGATTCCTCCTATCTGCTCAACCCCAATGCCCAAGCATCATTAGTTACATGGGGTCTAATTATTGTCGAAAGACATTAGGGGAGATTTATATTGGTCTTGGCGGTTGTTGTATGGAAGAATGTACTTCCAAGCTTACTTTGACTTTGGAACGGTTGCATGGACGCGTGAAATTATGTGAAATTAGGAGTTGGTGCATGATACATAGTCCACTCAAAAAGTTATAGTATTCATACTTCCATTAGCTTTTTTTTCCCAATGTGCTCGGATTTCCTTCTCCTTCCTCCAACCGCTTGATCGTTTGATGTGCATTACGTGTCTATCTGATAACCAATCTGAAGGAAAAAAGAAACTGGCTCACTCCCTTCTCCTCCTTTCATCTTGCTTATTACATATTAAGTTTTCCAATTTGGGATTAACTTGTCTTTAAGTTAATTTTGTACCTTCAACCCTATAATTCATGCTATGAAATTGGTGAAGGGATCGACTGCCCTTCCCTCAAAAGGGCAGACTCTGCCCTTGGAATCCGGGTCGTCCGTGTTATGAATGGACGGCTAAGATTATTACTAAAAAAATAAAAAATAAAAAACCTAAAAAGTTGCCCCCTAAAAATAGGAGATATGAGCCGTCCGTCTAAAAATGGACGGTTCGGATCCCAAGAGCAGGCGCCTGCCCTTCTATGGGAAGGGCAGACATCCGGATCCATGAAATTGATCCCATCAGTTATGATCAGACAAAAATGCCACAAAGAAATATAAAATTAACAAAAGACAATGATGATGACTGTAAATGATAACCATCTCTTCTTCTTTTTTTGATAGTATACAATTGGTTGTGCTTTTTCTCCATTTTCATTTACGACGAAAATTCCCGACATAATGTGAGAGCATAATTCAAATTCAACACAGTTTATTGAGATAAATCAGAACATGACGAAACACAATCCAGTACAAGTTAAAACCGATAAGAATTAATAAATTTTCACTCATTTAATTCGGCAAAAAATGAAGAGCATTGCATGGTTACATTGAAAGTAGATGCGACACAAATCGCGAATGTTCATCTCATGCGGAGTTATAACTTGTTTGCCCTCACACACAAAGGCACAACTATATTTCAATGTGCTAAAAGAATTCTTAGGCTTGGTCCCTGCCCCCCTCCCCATCGTTGCATTCACATAATAAGGGAGAAAATTTTATGTTGTTCACTTCAAAAGACATAACAAAAAAACCTTTATATAATTTGCATGTTCATATATGTATTATGTACATTTCGAACGTACGTTTTCAAGGGGTTCCATATTGAATGAATATTAATTTAGTAGCAAGGAAATTCGCAAGAGTCATAGAAAAAAAAATAATTAAAAAGTATTGGGTTCAACTAAACAAAAGGGATCGTTGAAATCAAAGTAGTGATTTTCATTTCTGAGATCTTAAAAAAAAAAACGTGCGATTATATTGAACAAGGGATAGAACGACCGGACATTAACTTTGAGTGGTTTCGCATCGAATTTAAAAGGTGCATCACGGATCCACGGTTAAATAATCTAAGATAATTAAGACTTCCCCCGTTGAAAAAGATTAGAACAAGATCAAATAACAGACAAGATTAGAAGGGGTGTTTGATTGCCGGTTGAACTTTACGTGTCCTATCAGGTCGAAGTCCTATTTTCTCTCGTCCACTTCCCCTCATATGGGCCCAATTGGGCACTTCTTAAAACATGGGCCAAAGATAGTTCAGAGATTATAAATGTTCACCAATCTTACATAGTGGATAAGATTATAGGAGACTCGACATATATCCTTAGATCCATATTTCCGTACTTCTATTGTAATCGTTTCATTTTTTTTTTATGATAAATTGATCGCATGGTGTTTCTCCGGAATTTCTCTGCGACAAAATATCTTTTACCGAAATTCGTTCTTCAGTTTTTAAATATGATAAAGGGCCCTGTGGAATTCTTGGGCAGAAGAGATTCTGACAGTCAGAAAATCAACAGGTAATATTTGCAGAGATTCCAATAGAATTATACAAATGTGATCTCACCTAGAGTTTAACTCGATAGAAAGATTTAATAAGCACAATCAAAAGGAAATCGATACAACTGGACTTGAAAGAAACTACAGGAAGGTAGATCGAACCGAAATTTGACTCGACGAGATGGCTTGGTGAGCATAATTCCTCTCAAGAGATAATGAACCACACCCAAAACTATGCCGGAATTTGACTCAACGACAGAGTTTGAATACGTCTCGATAATACACCAGAGTTTAACTCGATTGTGTAAAATCTAAGAGAAAGATAAACGTCGGAGTTTGACTTGATGAAAGAGAATTTGAAAACTACAGTTTGAGAAAAATAAAGTGCAGTGCGATAAGTAAAAATGAGATAAATTTTATTGATTTGTTCGGAGGCTCTTTTGTGCATGGTGATATTTATAATGGTTGAGTCGATAACTGCCCCTTGGACATTGTAGCTTTTAGGGCCCCCATAGCTGCCATGTCTATCATCACGAACTTTTTGACCAAGTATGCAAGCAGTTATTTTGTTTTATGCCCTGCTTCAGCATAGCCCTTTTGCCCGGACGTGTCATGCTTACGTTGTCCAAAGTCAAAATCTCATTAACTGTCAATAGCCTCTACATTGCCTATGTCGACCGATTCGGATCGCCTAACCTTTCCTCAGAAGGTTAGGCGCCTGCCCTTAGGATCCGGACCGTCTGTTTTTGGACGGACGGGCCAAATCTCCTGTTTTTAGGGAGTAATTTTTTGAATTATATATGTATATTTGTCAGTAATAATCTGCGCCGTCCATTCATAACACGGACGACTCGGATTTCAAAGGCAGAACCTAATCTTCTGAGGGAAGGTCAGGCAATTCCTTTCTTGTGTCGACTCAACTCCTTTCTTCTTTCGTCCATGTGGCATGTTTTAACGTCCTCTACACTTTAAGGACTCATAGGTCGCATTTTTGGGAAACTATCCGATCATTTCATTACATGTTGATAACTGTTCTCCCGCTAAGTAATTCAAAGATCAATTTTCGTCTTCTCTGGTGCTCCTTGAAAAGAACTCGGATCTTTGGCGGGATTACTTTTCATCGGCAACGATGTTTGTAGCAGCTTGCTTTTATCCATTCGTAATATGTTCCGCTATTTTGGGCGCACGGCTGCTTAGATATGTGGCGTTATTCCTCGCTGGTATCGATAGCTTGCTTAATATTTCTCATTGATCGATACCTATAGGGATCCTCGCGCGTCCAGCACGAGGTCTCTTCGTATCTTGATACTGTCAAGATGCTGGCTCCTCATGTTTTTTGGCACGTGTGTCGATTTCTCACATGCGCATCACATAATCGACGACGGCGGATATTGGGAATCTTAGACCCAAAGTTCCTAATGGTACAATTTTTGTGTTCTATGCTAATATATAATGGCCTTAGACGAATGTCTCATTGGCCAATGTAGTAGGACCAAGAAAAAATAGATAATGAATTTTAGGGCACGGCAACGTTCAACCATTCTTTCGAAATTATGTTAGCTTTGAGGCGAAATATAATTAAATTCAAAACGTTGGTGTGCTGATCATGCAGCATTCGATACGCAAGATTTGTTGCCACATTGCTTAGATTCGAAATCGAAATGTCATGATCCACTCAATACGCTGATCTCATCCAATACTGTTGCTTTAATACACACTTTTGGCAAAATCTACGACATGCTTGCCCCCATCGTCATATTTTGCCTTCATTTTCAGATCGTCAGCCTTCTCCAAGCTTCCCCAACAAGAGCAAAAACGAAGTTTTCATTACCACATATGAATATTCGATTTGAGTCACGACTATATAGTTCACATGTAGGTCTCTCATAACAGGGCGGACCGACCTAAGGAGAAAAACGACTAGGTATGAGTAAGTAATTTTCTCCCATATGTACCCTTTCGCTATGCTCTTCCATTCTTTTTGTACGATATTTGTTGGGGTGTGGTTCATACCCCCTACGACAGGAAAGCATGTGGACACCGCGGGATTTTACGATTTAAGCCCGTAATTTTTTATTAATGGTTTGAACTTGGGCTCATGAATAGCTACTGTTATATATACTAATTTTCAATTGAAATTGAGTAATGTAACGAAAGGTTTGATGTGCTAATTATAGTGAAATTCTCGATTTTCTCTTTCTCACTCGTTTTACTTAGGACGCGCATGGTAACACTTCTCAACCATAAATCAATTTATGACTAGAAGTTGATTTTTCTACTTCTGCTATCAAAAAAATTTATATGATAACAGTTGAAAATTTCTACTTTTGAAACATTATTAAAAAAATCTTCGGCGTCAACAGTTGTTGGCGGCGGCGGGCAGTAATTGGTGGCAGCAGGAGGCGGCCGCAGCGACGGTGGGCGGGCGATGGTCAGCTGAGGCCGATGTGGTCGAAGAAGTGATTCTCGAGCCGAGAAGTAAAATTTTTTTACTTCTCAAAGTTGACCCAAACTCAACCAGAAATTGAAAATCCTACCAGAAGTTAAAAATCCTACCAGAAGTCAAATTTTTTACCAAATAGATTTTTATTTTGATAGGGTTTTTATCAAATGGATTTCTCTACCAGATTGACTTCTGGCAGAGAAATGGAGAATGAGAAGTGTTGTCATGCAGTCCCTTAGTTATGATTGTGCGCCAATCCTAAGATTCCTAACAATATTAATATATTTTCGACAGGAGACAGATTTAGACAATTTTCTTCAAATTGATAATTGGTACACATGCGCACTCCACGTGAGTTTGCAAATAATTTTGAAGTAATGTCATAAATTCTATTCGTCAAAATTTACGGAGTGTTATAACTCTGGGGATAACATAAGAACCGTCGTATATTGCGAGTACAGGAAGTTACCAAAAAAACCTTAAATAACTGCGGAGGTATAAGTTCAGGGATTATCCGATGTCATTGTTGTGAAAAGCTTTGGAAATAATAACGCTGGCATTTTATGTGAAGTGAGATAAAATGATGTTTTAGTGTTGTAAATAAATAGACGTTATAAACAGGCGGCGGCTCGGCCAGGATCGAAAGGTAATTGTGCGGATTTTAAGGCAGCGCATGAAAACACTTCTCCTTGCCATAAGCCATTCTGGCAAGGAGTTGAATTTTCAACTTTTGCTTTTGAGCAAAAGTTGTTTTTTTAATTTCTACTTCAGAAGTTGATTTCTGATAGAGAAATGCGTTTGATAACTGAAATATATTTTTACTTCCGAAGTAGAAATTCGTTTGATAATGACTTGAAAATTTTACTTCCGAAGTAGAAATTCGTTTGATAATGGCCCGAAATTTTTACTTCGCACAAAATGCTTTTACAAAACCATTTTTCTTTTGGTCATTTCAGATCTGAGAAAGGTCAAAAACGAACCCACACTCATCCCAAAAGAAGAACACAGCCAGAACCCATCTTGCTCCATCGAAGATCACGGAAGACATCCATCCACGGCCATCGGATGCGCGACGACCCTCGCTCCTCCCCTTCGCGGCCACTCTCGTCAGCCGAGGAGAGAGATGCTCACCACCGAAGCCCTTGACCCACGATGAGTCGGTGAGTTCCCCCGATTGACCCACGACGAGTCGGTGAGCAATGGCTCTGATGATGCACCTGTAGATGTTCGCACCACGATGAGTCGGTGAGTTCGCCCGATCGACGAGAATCCCTAAAAATCACCAGCCATAGTCTTCTGTTCTGTTGGTATGGGTACCACAAATGTTCACTGCAGAATCACTACCCACAAATGTTCTTTTTCTACGTTTGCAATTTGTGATAGGGTGCCCCACCGAGCATTCCAAGCAGTCTCTCTAGCAATTTATGGTTGTGATAGATTTTAGGCTGAATTTCTACCACTGTAGGCCTGATTGACTTTATATTTAACATTTATAATGTGAATGTCTTCGTAGTTGCATTTTATAAATGAGTTCATGTGTTTCCAATCAGATCATGCATAAAATTGTCCTATTAGTTGAAAACTTCTTGATGATCTTCATTGATGAATTTGATTTTTCTTCTTGTTTGTACATTGGTAATGTCAGCTATTGTAGGAGCAGGATGATAGAGAACTGTCCATGGCAAGCTGAAACTAAAGGGGGGTTTTGTTACTGAATGCAAGTATGGTGTACCTGCATTATCATGACCAATCAGCTGTCTAGCAGAAGTATGCATTTTATAACATGGATATTGTGTCATGGACAGATCACTGCCCACCGAGCATTCCAAATTTGCAAGCAGTATAAACATACAGCAGAGTTTCAGAGCTTGTGCGAGATAATCCGATGGACAAAGATACAAATGTGTTTTGCTATTGTGGCCTGAAAGCTCCTCTGCGAACAGCAATGACGAAGGAAAACTGGGGAAGACGATACCATGGTTGCCCAAGATACAATCGAAGTAATAAAGGGGAAAGTTGTGGTTTTTTCATTTGGGTTGATAGGGAAATGAGTGAATCCTTAAGTAGTGTGTCTAGAAGTTTTCGGCGGAACAATGCCAAACAAGAACCAATATCGACTCATGATGAGGATGATGGTTGTTCACTAGTCGCCGAGGTCAAAGCTCTCAAGGCACAACTGAAACAAATGAAACAAGTACACCAAGAGTCGGCATACTTGAAGAATCAAATTTGCAGATTGAAGATAATTGTCGTTGTATTGTTGTTATATATAGTAACAACACAATTTATGTAGCTGCCATAGAGTAAAACGGTTCATGAACTTATTATGTATGTATATGCTCTCTGTTACATGGCTGAATGAAATGAATGATGCTTCCTTTTTGAAATTCGTTTGTTTCACCTCGGCCTAATTTTGTCGCTCCCCTTTTTTCTTTTTTTCTTTTCGCTTTTTGAACGTCTTGCTGCAATATGTATTTTTCTAATATACCAATTTTTTATTGTCAACCTGCACAATCCAAGGTCAGCAGACAATTAGGTATTACATAATGTGTATGTAAAGAATGAATTTTGTTGTTTTACTTTGTTAATTCTTGCTCTGGTTTTGTTGTTTTTGCATAGTCCATTGTCTAAGATCGATTCCCTCTTACACTCTTTGCATAGGATTAAAAAAACACCATCATACATATTCTGCACCACGGCAGGAACCAAGAGACACATGGGAGAACATCATTTGCAAACATCCATGAACGGTGCCTGTTGGGATTTTAGTTTTTTTGTACAAAAGGAACGATCTTGACGTCATAATTAACAGGACGACGTTCACGTTGGACCTGAACAAGATTTCAGTTTTGTTCACAAAACGAATCAATGAAATCCCGACTTTGGAACTGGCCAAGGATTATCAGTGAAGCACCGGGTATTGAAAGTATTACTCAATGCATTCCTATATTGGTATCACATCAAATCTTTCTGAAAAGTTGGCCCTCTCTTGACAGCCTGCATTTTTTGGTTAATTTTTCATTAGTTTTAATTCTAAGTCTGGGGCATTTGTCGTATTCAACCATGTTTTGAAGCTTGATTCCACATATTACACAATCAACAATATAAACTCAAGAGATGTAATCTAATTTCGTGGGTTCTAACTCTTTCACGATTTTCTGTGTAAAGTATGAAACTTTGGTGATTCCACTTGAGCACTGTCCTCACCAGCCGACTCAATGGCCACCCGCAGAACAAAGAGAAACTATGAAAAGAGAGAAGACAATATGGAGTTGTTGACATCCTGTTCAGTATAAATCAGTATCAGAGCAAGCCAAGCAAGATTTCAAATTTGCAACATTGGTATTCGGATTTCGAGGTTGTCTTTGAAACAAAAAATATATAAGCCATATGCGGGCTGTAATTTCCTCCAAAATATCACATACGAATAACAAAAAAAAAAGGGGTGTGGACAAAAAGAAGGGCAAAGTTCATGTGATAGACCAGAACTTGTAAGAATTTAGATTTGTGATCCCTAACTTCAAGTAGGGCCATGTCTTCTGTCTGAAACGCCGATAACGCCGGAACCTTCGTAGCAAAAAACCATCCAGTAGAGCTCTCATTGCATTGCCAAGGATCCCGAAATAGTCCCTACTGTTTCACTTTCAAGAAATATATGGCCTTGTCACCTTCTCCTTCCACTGCTCCTCTGTACTAATTTGAGCATAAAAAAACATATTACGCTACAGTAAAGAAACAGCTTATTACATTATCTTGTAACAACAAATCATATAGACTGAGTTATAATACCTGGTGAAGCAGACTTACCTCAAAAAGCTATGCATCAAAGGAATTAGGAGGAAAACCAGCTTGCAGGGGCAAAAGTTACATATTCACCGTACAAAAGTCACCGGACATGCCTCAAAAAAACCGTATACAATCAGCTTATATAACATCACATTAGCAAAAGATACAATATAGCAACCAAAAATCATGGAATCTCATCCATACCATGATCCCTTGCCATTTTATTGGCAATACTTTTCCTAAAAATGCTCATCTCAGTTCCCTCCTCGGTCGATATAATATCTTCTGGAACCACATCATCCGCAGGTTCATACACATACTCAGGATTTCCATATTCAGAAAAGTTTCTATCCCTCCTGTCTTGGTCACGAATATAATTATGAATAGCACAACATGCTATGACAATATGTGCTTGTTTCCTAACTGAAAATGGCGGCATGCGTCGTAAAACCCAAAAATGATTCTTTAATGCCCCAAAGGATCTCTCAATGACATTTCTAAGTGAAGAATGTCTATAGTTGAAAAGCTCTCTTGCCGTTGTTGGTCTCGCATTTCTTCTGAAATCATTTATGTGATACCGATCACCTTTAAAAGGTGTTAAAAATTGTGGAGTTGATACATACCCAGAATCTACCACGTAGTATTTTCCTATAACAAAGCATTCAGGGTCTTCATCATGACACGCAATCACAGCAAACTCACAAGGACAATTAATCATTTTAAAGCGAATAATTACCTGGAGGGGGTCGGGGAAATTGTAGTGTGGGATTCTCAAGTGCTGATGCGAGCACCCGACAATCATTAGCAGATCCTTCCCAACCAGCGTACACAAATGTAAATTTCATATCAAACGAACACACGCACAATACGTTTTGGGTGATAGTTCCCTTCCTACCTCTAAAACGGTTCTGCAGCGCAGCTGGTACTCTTGCATCAATATGAGTGCCATCAATGGCGCCAACGCAGCCCTGTCACAATTATCACAGACCAACGCTAAATGACATAATCAAGAACTTCTAAGAACTTGTGCAAAGAAAGAATAAAAAAACATACCTTAAAGTATGGTTTATGCTTAGGATTCATAAGAATCTCCGGTGGAACAACATCAAAGGGAGGTGGTGCGATAATCTCCTTTGCAAGATTTCGAACTGCTTTCAGAACTAACTTAAAATACCAACTAATAGTCTGTCCTGAACGCTGGAATCTCTCGGTCAAGTCTATGTTGGAACTACCATGACATATTAAATATAAGAAAATCCCAACCTGCTCATCTACTTTAAGATATCTACTGTCACCCAACCAACCTCTTGCAGTCAACAATCCACATAGGTTAAGAAAAACATGCCTCTCCATTCTAAATGCTTCGTATACTCTATCGGCATGTCCATAAAGAATTTCCCTTATCCATTGCGCTCCTGACAAAACACTGTCCCTAATCGGTTCTCTCATACGCATGGCAATATGCAGCTTACCAAGACACAACCATGCCATCAGTATAAGATAATAGTCATCATCAAAGTCTTCCCAACTTGGCTCATCTCCTTCAACTGAAGCAACCGCACTAGCTCCATCCATATTTCCTATCAACCAACGGCATCAACAGATGACATGGCAAGATATTGTCAGGTGAAATAAGCGAAACAAATGAAAGACTTTATCTTATGACAAGTAAAGAAATATAAATAATAGTCAACACATAACTAGGCAATTCAATATCCACCAGGAAACCAGTCGCAACATAACCATAGTAGCGTGAAAAAAGCAAACCTAGAATGTCTCAAATACATAGGTCTTTTCATCTTATAAGTCCACATTCAAATTCATAACATATGCAAACATCTACTTAAATAGAATCAAGCACTGCATATCGCCATTCGGGTTCCGTCAGGATGAAACCCTCTCTCCAAGCAGCATTCATGGAACCATGATTAAGAGCTTTGGCATAAAGAGAAGGTTCCATATCAGGCATGCTTTTAAGGATGGCAATGAATGCTCCCATGGAGTAGGGGTCTACAGGCTGTAAGGCTTGTGAGGTGACAGAGGGATGCGATGATTGAGACATTTTAAATTTGAGAGAGTCTTGAATGGCTTTGCATGCGCGGTCAAATTCGTATGAAGTGCCCTTTCTCCTCCTCTTCAAATTTGGAGTCCTATTCAGCCTGTGCTTCTGACAAACTGGGGTACCCATAAGGTCATCATCTGACACTTGAGAAGTTTGGTGTTCATTAAATAACCCATCTTCTGACAAAGGTTCTTGCGCCCTTTCTTCCTCTGGTGTACCTAATGGGACACTACCAGTAAATTCGTCCCCAGCACCGTCCTCTGATGACACCTGATCCTGCATATTTCCTGTTGCAAACTCCCCAGTAGCATATGTACCCTCAAACACATCACAAAGCTGAGGATACAAAGGAAACCCTTCCTTTCTGAATGTAGCCCAGTCAGTATGTACCTGGGCCATTTTCAAAAGGACATTCAGCAATAGGTTCATACACATAAACATACATACGAAGCTAGCAAAAAAACCTAAAAGTCAGGCTATACCTTCACATGTGTCTCCCATAGACTTTCATCGTCTACAACAACCTTGTTGTTTATACTGTCCCATCCAGATCCGGATTGGCTAAGGAGCTTCTTGAAACTGCCAAACTGCTTCTTCAATTTGAATACCTTGTTCTTGAACTTGTCCATCGAATATTGGCACCCTGTCTGCTTATTGAACTCGCGATGAATGTTATTCCACCCTGCTTTGTTGAAGGTACAGGTAGTTCGATTCCCCTTCTTAACCTCATCTACCATCAAGCTTACCAATAATTGCGTCAATGGCTCGGTCCATTTAGCAATGACCGTTTCTTTTTGGGATGCCATTTAATGTAAACTGATCGAGTATAAAATGAGCCAAATCATTAAAATGAATTATAACATTTGTCCAATCGATAGAGAACTTGCTTATGCGCATTTCATAATAATTAGTCTGCTGAAACTGTAATTTTGCAATGAAAAAGTTGTGCATATCACTACCTTTGTTGACCAAATGCAATCCTTCCGGAGGGTATCGCTTATATCATCACATTCCTGTTCAAGAAATCATATAGAATGTCAAAAAGGAATGTTATGTGGACAGAAAGCATGAAGCAAGAAGTTTCATTGCCAAAAGAGATGTCTACATACATGCATTAAACCACAATAAGCATTATCAAGCGTTCCAAGTTCAAAGCAGTTGAACAGATTCGTCTATGTACACACAAGCGTAGTAACAAATGAACAAGGAAGAAAGATGTACAACAACAAAATTCTAAACAATTTTCGGCGCATCACTGTCACAAGCTATGCTCGAGCTCAGTACCATTGTGTCTGACTTTGAGGGTTAGATAAATGAGTACCAATGTCAGTTGATGAAAAAGAGAATTTTGAGTTAATTAATGGCATCTTTGCTTCCTGCGCTTAGTTGCGCGGTTGTAAATGTTTAGAATCCACACTAGTGCTGTAACCTACTTGTGCACCATTGGTCCAATGTTTAGCAGTTCCTGCAATCATCTTCTGGGCATGCATTTTAGTACTGTTTGGTGAGAACTTTGGTTTGTTCACTGAAAGTTTGGCTGTGGTACGACCCCAAACTTTGAAAAGTTGCATCTACCTCAATGAACATTTTTGTTTAGGCACTTTGCACTTTGCAGGTTGAGAAATCGCAGAGAAATTGCAGAGAAATCGCTAAGCACAGTAGCAAAGAAATCGCAGCAACAGGAGTTAGCGATGATGAAGGCGTACCAGGACTCCTCCACTTCAAAGGTGTTGACACCTGATTTTTGACCAAGTCTTTTTCAGTTTTATCTTTGAAAAATCACAAAAAATTCATAAAAAGTCAAAAAATTACAAAATCAACTTTGGTGGCCTTGGCCAAGCCCAAGGAACCATTCTTGACAAAAAAAAAATAATTTTTCATATTTTTCACATTTTTTAGTATTTTTAGAAAATAGGAAAATACTAGAAAAATCAACAAAAATAGAATTTGAGGTCACAAAAATATAGGAAAATAGTCAATATTTTTCTTTTAAATCCCTTGTCATTTTGACCCCATCAAGAGTCGAAATTCAAGTTTAATTTTGTGTGTTTCTTTATAACGCACAAGGTTAAATTTGTCAAAAAATATGTTTTGAGTCTTTTTATTTGCAATCTTTTGCATTTTCCGAGTCTTGACGTTCAGCTTGATTGCCCGACATTTCAATTTGGTTCAATTGTGCGCTAATTTGATCAATTTTGGGCTTTAGGGACCTAATTGCATGAAATTCTTTTCATTTTAGTCCCTATAATGCCAATTCTGAAATTAAACTTTTTTGAGGGGCACCCATTGAACCCCAATGCTTCCTCCCTATAGTATTCGATCCCCTAAATCTAACAGTCAGTTCAATTGGGGTCGATTCGTCCATTAGGACCCTCAATTTGACAAAAATCAAATTCGGATCCTACTCTACATTTGGGGCTTTCAATCAATTCAAAAGGAATTTGTCACGAAAACCACATTTCTAAATGGAGTCTGTGCCATGGAACCCAATTTTGGTGTCAATTTTGTGATCTTGACACATATGGGCGTCCAATTCGGACAAAGAAAGTAGAACCGGGTCAACTGGGTCGGGTTGACCCGACCCAGTCAACCCAGTTGACCAAATCAAGAGAACAGGTCTGTTCTCTCCTTCGCGCACACACCAAGAACGAAAGCCGAATGAAAAAAAAAAAAAAAAGAAGAACGAATGAAGAGGATGATCAGTGGAGCTGGAGGATCGGTTGGAAATCAGTTGGAGGAGGGGCATTCGCCAACGGACGCGAGCAAGAACCAAGAACGTCCAACAAGAAGGAGGAGCTTCTGCTTGGCGCGAGGGCAAGGAGAGGGAGCTCGAGGGGGCTCGCAGGCAGAGAGAAAGAGAGAGACACAGAGAGAGGGAGACGCAGAGAGAGAGAGACGGAGACGAGAGAGAGTTCGCGAAGGGCAAAAAAGAAACAGAGAGCTCTGAGAGAGAGAGAGAGAGAGAGAGAGAGAGAAAGGAAGCCGCGAGCTTCAAAGGCTCGGCCACGGCGGGCGGCGAGAAACCGAAGCTTCGGGTATATCCTCCGAGCTTCGTGACGCCCCAAGGAATCTCCAGAACCGAGCGGTGTCGCATTTCATCGCCGAAATAGGTGAGGTCTTCCTTCGAGCTTCCTCTCGGCCTCCAATGGCAACTCAAGCTAGAGTCGATCATTTGCCGCGATTTTTGTTGCAATCGTTTTGTCTCGCTTCACTGAGCATTTTTGCCTTTGATCGCATGTTGTTTCATGGCCTAAATCGCCGAGTCTATCCCTTGCCATGGCCGATCGGTCGCGAGCTCCATAGCTCGTTCTAGACCAAACCGAGCCCATGTGATTGCCAAGTAAGTCTTCTTACCTCTTTGTTGTGCTTTCTGATCGGTTTTTTTAGTTAAACAGAGTTAAAAATGGCTATGGCGGGTAGTCGCCGGGGTTTAGCTCCGGTTGGAAATGGCATGCGTGTGAGTCGTGGTTCTGCTTTGAAAAGCCTGATGTATGTGATGAAGCTCGATAAGACGAGTAGAATGGCGGTAGTTTCATGCCATTTGGTGGCTTGTGCATGGAGAAATCTCCTTCCGACGAGGCGCCGGCGAAACAGAGCCGGCGCCGATCGTCTTCCTCGGCGAGTCCGTTGACTGGTCAACGAAAGTTGACCAGTCAACGATGACGTGTCGCTGACGTGGCGCCCACATGGCAGCCACGTCAGCCTCGGTTGTTATAACAACCAACAAGAAACGATCGGACGGTGGATAGGTACCCACGTGTCACGATCTCGTTTTTTTGAAAACAAAAATGATTTTCGAAAATAGAAAAAATGCTGTGGATCGAACGGTCAGGATTTAATCTTGTCTTTCAATCGTGACCGTCGATTGCTCTGATAAAATCAGACCGTCCGTGCATTAACACGTAGCACAATCACAGCCGTTGGTTCCTTGCATAGATCAGGCCGTCCGTAGTCGACACGTGGCGCAATCTAGGCCTTAGGTTTGAGTTTGGGCGGGAATCCGAAAATTCAAGCGGGAGGTGGAAACGGTGTCGTTTCGGCGCGGGCCCGGATCCGGGCCGGGCCGGTCGCCCGCGGGCCTTGGGTCACCCGACCCGACCCGAATAACATTTTTTAAATAAAAAAAAATCGAAAAATGATTTTAAAAAAATAAAAAAATCGAAAAAATCCTAGAAAATCCAAAAAATGCTAGAAAATTCCAGAAAATTCCAAAAAAATGTGGAAAAATTGTGGAAAAATCCTAGACACTCCAGAAATCCCCAAAAATCGAGGGTTGACCACAGACAACTGGTCAACCCTATTTTTGGGGTTTCTCATCCGTTCTTCCAAGACTCGACGACATTACCCTTTAGGGGTAAGTCGCCTCTGCCGTGTATGCGAGATAAGGCCGATAATGTCAAGGTAAGAATTAGGGTCGAGTACGCAACCAATTCTTAGGTTTGGGTTTTCGAATCCCGCCCCTTTTCTCAAAATGACGATTTTGCCCCTCAATGGGAAAATTGTCTTTCTTGTCCTAATTGAGTCCCGAAAATTGCTTAAAATTAGGGTTAGGGTCAGGTGGACGACCAACTCTAATAGTTGAGATTTTCAGTTCTCATCTTTGTTCAAAATGACGATTTTACCCCTCTGAGGGTAAAATCACTTTTAAATTCCAGAAAAATCCTGGAAATTCCCGAAAAATGGGAAATGGATTGGATTGATGGCCAATCCTATTTCCCTTGTCTTTTGGCTTCCCAATTCATCTAAAATGACCAATTTGCCCTTTTTGAGGTGAATTGTCCCCGAAATTGTTCAAAATTACGATTCTGCCCCTCGTGGGCGAATCATGTCCAAATCACTCCTAAGCCTTGATTGATACTTCTCTAGGCTAATAGGGCCTCATTAGGGATGCCATGTTGATTTCATGTGTTTTATCCGCATGTATTGGATCCTTGATTTGCGCACTTATTTTTAATGATTGTGAGTGATAGGGTAGATATTCCCATCTGCATGAACTCCTAGATTTAGGATCAGCACCTCACTCATCTGTATGAGATCCTAAGATCAGATAAACCATTCAATTTAGGTACCGAAAGGGCGTCAGCTCTGACAGTTGGCGTAACTAAGTCCCCGAACCCACTTCTCTGGTTTTCGCAGAATCGAATAGACCACTCCCAACTATTCGATAGGGTTTCCGATCGTACCCTCCACGAAACGATTGGTGGCGACTCCTTGGCATGTACACTTTTTCACATGTCACTAGACCGCACTGAAGGTCGATCACGTATATCCAGCAGTTGCGACTTGGGTAATGGACCTTGGGAGAGGCCCGCGTCCGATCTAAGCCAGCGATCGGGCGGCCCATTAACCCTCGCTAGCCCACACTCTGATGGCGCTCGAGAGGGTCGCGACAGACTGGCGACTCCACTGGGGACTTATTCTAAACCAGAATCTCTGGTTACGAATTCCAGAGGACTTGAGCCGATTAAAAAGTTGTTTGGTTTATCTGACATTGTTTTCTGCAGATGCTCTCGAAGGTGAGGTACGTATGCTAACTATTGTGTTAGATGTTTTTGCAGATTGGAGAAATAAGGGGTGGCGTGATTGTTGACATCTTTCCTGCAGGTTGGAGTTGGGAATGTATGTTTATTTTTATGCACATACTGAAGCGGTGTTTTGATACAAACTGCTGTGCATGACTTTGCATTGTGATGATCACGACACATTGCACACACTGGCGGTCAAACCCCGACTGCAAACCACCTCTAGGTTACCTTAGATAGGGAAATGGTGCGAAAAGGATCTTGTGTTTGATGGCACTTGAGACTTTCGTATTCGTTCCCGCCTACCATCTGCATTGGCGATATCTAGCCCTCTTGGGTAGGTACCCTTGGGGAGGAATCTGCCTCATGTGGATCGTGGGAGCCTGAGCCGTAGGTTCCTCACCTGATTTTCGATTTTTAGAGTATACCCACTTGTCTCATGCGCATGTCTGTGAGAGGTTGGTATACCTAAAACCAAAAAAAAAAAAAAAAAAAATCCCGCTGGTCACTGTAAGTATGACTTCTCCCTCTACTTGTTCATTTCCTAGTAAAATTTCATGATACGAAATTCATGGAAATCAATTGAATGCCCTGGGTGTTTGAGTTTACAAATGAAAGTTTTTGACAATGAATTTTAGATACAAAAGTGGGAACACTTCTAAGCCGTCCCTACAGAATAGATGGTGTCGCGACCCGTCCGAAAGCGGACGCGGCTAATGGATTACCGATCGCGGATCTTGGATCGGCGCGGGCCCTCCCAGGCCCATACCAAATCGCGGCGGGAGTATTTTTCAGAAGGATTCGACGATAAGAGTCGATCGCTTTCGACCTTAGTGTGGTCGTTGTGGCATGTGCAACTTGTGCATGCATTTGGAGTCGCCACCGGTCTTTCTTGGAGGGTAGACCGGAAACCTTACTGATCGATTGGGAGAGATCGATCAGTTCTACGGAACCAGAGTTTTTGGGTTCGGGGACTTGGTTACGCTGGTGTCGTTACCAACGCCCTTTCGGTACCTAACGCGAGTGATTTTCCTAACTAGGATTTCATGCAGGCGCAATTTTGGGTGAGGTAAGTCTGACTTTGCACATTAACCAGTTTAACATGCTCACGTAATCATAATAAATAAATAGATGTCAATCACATAAACATCTATCCTACGTGGTGATCATGGAATTATGATTTAATGGGTCTCGAGCCAATGAGACCACATTTAATCATTTTAATATTTTAATAACGGAGAGCCGCTCTTCGCTTCTTCTTGGTTTCTTGAACTCTTCAAGAATTGGGCCCCAAAGAGCTCGCCGACTTAAAAGGCTCCCCCACGTAATCCTCGTAGCATTTACATCAACAATTGACTATGCTAAAAATAAAGATTACATGAAAAATAAAAGGAGTACGCAGCCTCCATTTAATAATTACAACCCCAAATATATAAATAATCATCATACATTCATATATACATCAATCACATTGATTAGGGATTTTTTCATGATCACCACCCTTCCACGTAAGTAATAAATTCACAATTTAAAACTTAGGAAGACACAATAAAAATTCTACGTTGAATCATATTCAGAATTTTTACGTAAAATAAGATAGCCATAAATTTTCGATTCAAAATTGATTTAGTCTCAATTTTTGCTACGTTGATTAATTTATCATATAAAAACAATCAACCTCCATTAGCCATGTAAGACGAACAATTCGTTAATACATATTGGCCATAGTATTGCAAAAATTGCAAAAATCAATTAAATGCACGAAAACGCCTAAGGATTGGCTCTGATACCACTGTTGGGATCCACGTAACACGTAGCGGAAATAAATAACAACCCATACATGTATCTCCAGAGGCGTACTTCGTGCATTTCAATCGAAAAAAAATCACAAAGCCTCAAAGGGAGTAAATAGATTACCTCTCGTAGCGTGCTTGAACGGAGGTGTCGGTTCGATGTTCTTCGATCTCAGCCTCCACAAGTGTTAGGCATCTAGTTCGGACGCACCACCAATTGACGAACGGGGAGACGACTAATAACTCCACAACAATTGTGCTAGCAATATGCGGAATCAATATTCCGAACTTAGTATATTTTGCTCACTCAAGATGATGAGAATATAGAGAGTATTTGTGTTCTTCTCTCTAAGCTCTCAAAAATTTGCACACTCTACAAAATGTCTCCCCCCTCAACCTCAAAACTCTTGCCATCCTTTTATAGCCAAAAATACCTTCCAATAAATTGTATTTAAAAATAGCACTAACAATTATAAATTCTATCTAAAAATAGCACTCACAAATAAATGACATTTAAAAATAGCACTAACAATAGCACTCACAATTTATAATACAAAAATGCTATTTAAAAATAGCACTAACAATAGCACTCACAATTTATAATACAAAAATGCTATTTAAAAATAGCACTAACAATTATAAATTCTATCTAATAATAGCACTCACAATTTATGATAAATAAATGACATTTAAAAATAGCACTAACAATAGCACTCACAATTTATGATAAATAAATGTCATTTAAAAATAGCACTAACAATAGCACTCACAATTTATAATACAAAAATGCTATTTAAAAATAGCACTAACAATAGCACTCACAATACAAAAATGCTAAAAAAAGGGCACTAACAAAGGTGTTAAAAATAATAACCATTATTATTATTACAAGAGTTAAAGAGGTTACCAAACAGTACAAATATGCATAACATATAAATACGTATGACTTATAAATACGTAGAGCATACGTATACATCCGTGAAACCGGGGACTAATTGAAAGAAAAATGTGCAATTAAGCCCTTTTGGTAAAAATTGATTAAATTGGAGGGCAAATTGACCTAATTGCACTTTAAGACTTTAGAATCCAATGTCATAGCTTATAAAAAGTGAGAATTGAAAACTAAAAGACTCGAAAAAGATTTTTTTTTTTTTTAGGCTCGGTTCGGGTTTATGTTTGTGAAGGAACATAGTGACCCGAGCCGAATTTTTGAGATTTAAAGTGACACACTTGAAGAGGAAATTAAAACAAAATTATTGAATATTTTTGGGTATTTTTCTGACCACGAATGGTATTTTTCTGATTTTTTGGGTATTTTTATAATTAAATAAACTCGAAAAATATTGAAAATACCGAAAAATATTTTTTGTTCAAAATTGGTTCCTAAGGTTAAACCAAGGCTTCCAAAGTTGATTTTGTGATTTTATGACCTTTTTTGATATTTTTAATTAATTTTAAAGAATAAAAATCACAATAATAAATGGTAAAAAAAAATCAGGTGTCAACAGCTGCCCCTCTTTGAGAGGAATCTCGTTAGAGGTTTCTCTCAAAGATAAGGTGGCACCTGATTCCTAACCGACTCAACTGGGAAAATAAGAGAAGAAATGTTATGACATCGGATCCTTAAGCCTATTGATAAAAGCTCAAATCAATCCTCGGTTTGCTCTAACAATTTGAACATGGGCCGGAGTGAGAGAGGCTTACCTGAAGCTCACCTGTCGGATGCTGCCGGTTGCGACGACTTTCAAGAAGATGCCTAGGACTCGTCATTCAGAATATCCTAGGGAGATTAAGCTCTAACCTGTATGGTAGGTCATACCATGATGGGATTCCTAATTGGTATGAACCTAAGGAAGGCGCATCCCACGCTTTGGAATTTGCCAAGGATTTTGATCCGTATGGTGGATCAGACCTTTGTGTTGATCCTTACTGCGATATTTATCAATGAGTTGACCCTTATGGCGGTTTCTACCATATGTGACCCTTCAGGCGGTTTCTACCATTAATGTGATCCTTCAGGCGGTTTCTACCTTGGTTTGACCCTTCAGGCGGTTTCTACCTTGAGTTGACCCTTCAGGCGGTTTCTACCTTGGTTTGACCCTTCAGGCGGTTTCTACCTTGTGTTGGCCCTTCAGGCGGTATCTACCATGTGTTGACCCTTCAGGCGGTATCTACCTTGTGTTGACCCTTCAAGCGGTATCTACCTTTGATTTGACCCTTCAGGCGGTATCTACCATATTTTGACCCTTCAGGCGGTATCTACCTTGATTTGACCCTTCAGGCGGTATCTACCTTGATTTGACCCTTCAGGGGGTATCTACCTTATTTTGACCCTTCAGGCGGTATCTACCTTATTTTGACCCTTCAGGCGGTATCTACCTTGATTTGACCCTTCAGGCGGTATCTACCTTCATTTGACCCTTCAGGCGGTATCTACCTTGATTTGACCCTTCAGGCGGTATCTACCTTATTTTGACCCTTCAGGCGGTATCTACCTTGATTTGACCCTTCAGGCGGTATCTACCTTCATTTGACCCTTCAGGCGGTATCTACCTTGATTTGACCCTTCAGGCGGTATCTACCTTATTTTGACCCTTCAGGCGGTATCTACCTTGATTTGACCCTTCAGGCGGTATCTACCTTCATTTGACCCTTCAGGCGGTATCTACCTTTGTTTGACCCTTCAGGCGGTGTCTACCATCAGTTTTGACTTTGAAAAGAAGTCTCATGACGAGGGTTCTCCACGTCCGATGAGACTGCCTAAATGAAAATGGGTCTCATGACGAGGGTTCTCCACGTCCGATGAGACTACCTGAATTTTGAAAAGGGGTCTCATGACGAGGGTTCTCCACGTCCGATGAGACTGCTTGATTTTTGAAAAGGGGTCTCATGACGAGGGTTCTCCACGTCCGATGAGACTGCCTAAATGAAAAGGGGTCTCATGACGAGGGTTCTCCACGTCCGATGAGACTACCTGAATTTTGAAAAGGGGTCTCATGACGAAGGTTCTCCACGTCCAATGAGACTGTCTGATTTTGAAAAGGATTTTTTTTTAAGGGTTTCTCTTCCCCAAGAAAATATTGGTAATCTTTGAGAAGACAGCAATTGTCCAATTGACAAAATTTTATGACTTAAGCTTTAGTCATGAGATGTGCATTTTGATGCTGGAGGTTATCCAAAACATTTTTGCAACATGCAAATGTGATCACAAATCCCTTGTATGGAAAATCTGGATCAACAGTTTGAAAATTTCCAAAAAGAGTTTGCTCAAAACATCAATTGGAATATTTCTCGACAAGGAGGCCATCTCACCTGTTTTGAGGTGATGATTTTTAGGGGATGCACTCAATTCCCTACTGACCTGTGCCTAGGTTTTAGGCTCATTCGCAGCGCATACATTTTGATCGGTCGGGAGGTCTTCCACGGGACCGTAATGTTGGGCTTGGATATTGGTTTTCAAGGGGGACCCGCTTTGGAGTCGAGGCCATCGAATGAAAATCTTCACCATCTGCTCCGGGTTTACAAGTCAAGAACCCTGCAAAATGAGAAAGAAAGAGTCTTGCTCGTACTTCTTCGAGCTAAGCTATATGTTAACCCAAGTGTCTTAGTCAGAGAAGACTGTTTCAGGGTTGTAACATTGGTAGGATTGGGGACCGAAAAAGGCTTGTTTTTGGCCCAGAAATCACGAAGGATTTGACATTGGTGATCATTGCCAATTTGTCACATGTCTTTTCCATTATGCATCTTCCATTTTTGAGGTGTGCAACCGCTTTTGAGGTGTGCACAAGTCCTTTAGAGAACGTCTCTTGTGGTATTAAGAGATTGACAATTCTGTCCGTGTTTTTGCACCACGGCTGACATCATTTGGGGAGCAGTCTTCTTGATCTGACTCCTTTATGGGTTTTTCTCTCTTCCCAACTAGGCTTTATTGGGGATCAATCAAACAGTTTTCACGAGCATCGGCCTTGCTTTTACCAGGCACTTTGCTTTTTCTTGATGCTGGGGATTTTTTTCTTTGTTGAAATCCCGCCTTTTATTTTCCTTTGGAACTACGATGTTCAGAAAATTGTGCTAGATATACAACTTGAATCATAGCACATTTAAACGCCGATATGAGATTTTTCTATAAATCCCATCTCTTGATTTCTTCCGTTCTTGGAGTGATGCAGTTTCCATCTTGAAACATCCCATGATCACCAACAGGGGTTTATGAAATGAATTTGCAGGCTCAACTTGGCTGTGCAAAGGATATGGTGTGTGGGATAGAGAAATGAATGCTTCTCGTCATCCTATGGCACTTGGATTACCATATAAACAACACACAAAGATTGATGTTAGTCCGAGCAAGAAAATTTCTAACCATTTTCTCCTGATACCGCTGGACTCACCTCCATTTTGCCCCGATGTGGGGTGGTTCTTGACAGGGTTAAGAATGAAAACCGTCGTTCAAAGGGTTTATCAACGGTCACCTGTAGTGTTTGAGGGATATGAAACGAATGCCTCCGTCATCCCAACCCATGTAATCGTTGCGAATAATCCCTACTTCCGTAGGTCCAGATTTTGCTATCTGATCCGCTCCACTTCTCTCCAGTGTGTGTAGGACGTGTTTGGACTAGGCTTTGCCTCTTTTCTTTTGAGAAAACGTCCTTTTAAAAGTTTTGAACTTTTGATTGGAAAAAATCTCTTTCATTTTCTCCAAAAATTTTACCCGTCAAGGGGATTTTATGATGCACCATGCATGTTCTTATTCATGTTCAGATAACCTCCTGTTTTAAGACATGAATGCCAATGAAGTTTGAATTCTATGTCTTTTCTAGACATTAGATTCTGAAAGCTTTTCTTTTTCTCTCTGTTTTTTATTTAACATCTTCAATGGATTGGGGAAAGGGATACTTACCTGTCCCCCGCGGCTGGAGATCCTGAAAATGCGGAAGAAACATGTTATTGTACGTTCACGAATTTTTCAAAAAATTAGAACGATACAATTTACCCTTGGTCATGTATTCTAACGGGTAATACATGGGATGTGAAAACCTGTTCGTCTGTAAGGCGATTCCCCTGTCAAGGATAAATAACGAGTATCAATTCATATTCTCAAATTCAAGACAAATTGGAACGATACAACTTTACTCTTGGTTCTCATCCCGTTCTGATATTGCATATTGATATGAACAACATCTATCAAATCCGCCTATCCATTCTTGGAGTGTTTGCAACATCAATGGTTCATCTGCCCCCAGTTAGGCAACGTCTGTTCTGTTATTCGAACAAATGGCTCCTTGAGTGATTTATCCACGTTTATCACCTGAGAAGGGAAAGAAATGAGACATTACTTCGGTATTCGATTGAAGATCGTTTAGGAACGATACATCGTTTTACCAAATAGGTGGCTTCGCGGCCAAACGTATTTCGTATTGAAGGGGTAGATCCCATTATACTCCGCGGGTGATAGTCATTGTTCAGGGAACTTGCTCCACGGATTAAACGATTAATCCACGGCCCTCGGCTTGAAGATGCTCAAAGGGTGATGTTGACACTCACGCGCAATTAGTTCTAGACATTAATGAAAGATGTTCCCGTGGGAACCTTACAGTGCGATCAACAACATATTCAATAGGAGTGTTCCACCCCTTTCGTCTAAGCATTTTTCATCGAGTAACCATGCCTTGCATCAGACGTTTGGTCACCTGCCTTGCGTCACCACTGCGATGGCCCTCCGGCTCCAAATTGATCGAGCCAAAGATTGAACTCATCGCCAAGGAAATTGCTCGGGTCTTCGAGCCATTGATGTTCAAGTTGGGTATCAACAATTGTTGGGGGCAGATTTCCTTCATCGCCTTCATTGTGAGGAACTGGAGTCTTTGAGCTGGAACCTTCATCATTGCCCTGTTGGGGTCGAGACATACATTCCTGAAGAGTATTGATCCAAGTGTCCAGCTCCTCCTCAAGGAAATCGCCTGTTCTTTCTAGCCTTTGGTGCCCAGATTGGCTGTCGTCGACTGCAGGCGAGGGATTCCTCTCTTTGCTCTCGCCGTGAGCAACTTGACCCCTCGAATTGGAACTTCCTCCAATGACCGGCAGGTTTATATGTGCACTCTCTACCAATGCCAGATCCGCTTCAGGGACAGCATTAATGACCGAATCGCGCTCAAACTGAGGAATCCCTATGTGCTGGAACTGCGGTATATACTCTTGAGGAGTATTGAGATAGCTCGGCGGAGCATTCTGATTTGGGTTAGAGGAGTCGCTGACACGACTGCTGGTCCCGTCATTGCTGAAACACGGTTGGGTGCTCTCGGCTCTCCAATCATCGTGGTTGTAACTCTGCCCGGCACTTGAGCTCCAACTGGCTTTATGATGGTTTAACGCTATCCTTCCATCCCTTAGCAATCTCCTATAGTACTTGAGGTGAGACTCGACGTTAATTCTAGAGAGCCCCGGCACATTCATAATCTCGAGTATGCGTAGTGGGCTAGCCGAATCAACTCCCAGCTCTCGAATTGCATCAACAAATTTGGTGTGAAGTTCATAGGTCCAGTAAAACCTTGTTCTCTTATCACCCAAAATATCGTCAATACTTCGGTAGCTATTCTCTACGGGATCTAGTCGTTTCAAAAGTTGTCCAGGGAGGGACTCACCGACTTTGGATTGGCTGGCTGTGACAGCGAGTTCGTCATTGAGAGAACTCCCCCTGTGATGATTCATATCCCATTTCTCAGAGGATGTTGGTGTTGATCCTATGGTGTTGACTTGCTCATGCAGATCTCCGGCGATATCTGGTTGTGTCGGAAAATGCTGTGGAGAATACGGTAACAGCTGAGCGTTATTCGTCAACAGGGACGGTTCATCGAGGAACACCTCGCCGAGGACAACAGGATTACCACAATTAAGGCAGGTGGCCTTGGTCAGAGCTTCCTTATATCTCGCGCTTTCAGCTTGAAGCTTCTCATTCTCCTCCTTCAAGACCAGTAACTCATGGTCTGCGTATTGCTGTTTCACCCGGGTTCGTTTGTTGGCGAACCAAAACTTGACCTTCGAAAGCTCCAATCCTATTTTTCGGCTCAACTCCATTTTCTGTTGTCTGCTTGGAGTGGGGCATTCATTGAAGAAAGCTTCGAGCTCTCGGATTTGGCCTGGAGTGTGGCGTTGTAGTTGCTTCCTTTTCCGACTCCGGTCATCATTGTATACTCCTTCTTCGTAGCTGAAACCTAGAATTTCATCGCTGGAGGAGTCGGTCTCTATGGCCTTCGGGCAGGATTCAGCTCCAGGATCTTCAAAGTCTCCCAGCAGTTCGTGCTCAGAAATGTCCAGGTCGGGCGTTTCTAGCAGATGGGAATAACTTTTAAACATGATGGATCGGGGTATCTCGGGCTGATCTAGTTCACTCAGCTTTCTCAATTCGCTCTTACGTGTTTGCTCACTCTAGAAATTTTCTCAAGTGATTGTGCGTGTCCTGGAACCATCCTTCAGGCTGCATATGAAGACCAGCAAGCAAGCGCTCCTCCCGAGATCCTGCAATTACTCATCGTCTGTATTCCCCTTTCTTTTTCCTCGTGATAGGATCACAAACTCTCTTGCATTGATTCGGTTTCATCGAGTATTGCGCTCGTCCCCTAGTTCAGTCTTCAAAGTGGTGGGTCTACAATCTTTCGGCGCCTTTTATGATTTGCTAGGCCCGAGAACGTGGGGAGCAGCGGTGGACCCGCAATTAATGACTCCGTTTAATTCATTTAGCTCCATGGGAATTAACGCTATGATCTTCTCTCAACCCCTTTTCATCGTTCAAACGAAAGTGGCATTTTCCCTGTGCATGCTGTTACTCTTCATTTCAGCATCCCGGGCGCTTGGTGAGGAATGAGTTCGTGGCCACTCAAAATTTTAAAGACCGTCTCTGGTTTCAGACTTAATCTAACAAGGGATCATCACAACTGAGCATGACGATGTTCGTCGATAGCGTTGGTTTAACTATAGTCATTAAAGAAAAATGTTCCCGTAGGAACTTTACAACGATAAAATGAGTGATCTACTCGTGAACATGTTCTTCTTTCTATGGGTGTTCGTAGTGACCGACCCATCGTGCCCCGAGTCAGGTGCTAGATCATGGCTGTCCAAGCATGCCAGCTTCCCACTGATTGAACAAGGCATCGAGCCCCTCATCGAAGAAATCGTCTGTCGTGGGTTGACCAGCGGCAGGCAGAGCACCAGCCGACTGCTGCTCGAATGGAGGAGTTCGCACTCGCTGTACTTGTGACACGCGCTCTTGAGAAATGTTGAAATGGCCCGGGCGGACATTCTGATCAGCTTTCAGTTTGCCGGTGGTCGGGTTGCTAGCTTGATTGATGCTTAGATTTGGCCGGGTATCTCTTGATGCCTGAGCATTACAATGGCGGTCGCCCCTAGCTTTTGAGCTCGAGACGGATTCCTCCCGGTTTAGCTCCGCTCGACGTTGTTTTAATAGCTTTCTGTAGGCAGCAAGGTGATTCCTGACCAGCTCCTTACTAAGCCCCGGTACATTCATGGCCTTAAATATGCGCGTCGGAGTTGCTGAGTCGATCCCCATTTGGTGAACCACGTCTAGGAATCTGGAATGCAATTCAGGGGGCCAAGCGAACCTCCTCTTATTGTGGCCCAAAATTGCATCGATGGCTTGACGACTGATTAACTCATCTCCAGCAGGACCCGACCCTATCGAAAATTGTTGTGCATGAGGCTGATATGCTTTGAGCTGGTCGGCGGTAACATCCAGCTCCTTGAAACTGTAACTCCAATCAAAGCGATGCAAATCCCATCCCCCATGAGGCATTTGTATCATCTTCGTAGGATCATCCTGCTCATGCGTGACTCCGGCAAAATCTGGTTGAGCAGGAGATGCCCCGAGGGAGTAGGGTGGTAAATGAACGTCTTCAATCATCGCGTGAGGCTTATCGGGGAATATCTTACCGAGGGCGATGAGGTTATCGCAATGAGGGCAAACGGTAATATTGAGAGCTTTTTCATACCTCATGTTTTCTGTTCGCAGCTTTTGGTTTTCTTCCTTTAAAATCTCGACCACCTGACGTTTGCGTTGAGCCTTCGATTTGGATCTCCTATTTTGAAACCAAAACTGGATCCTCGACTGATTAATCCCCAACTCCCGGCTCAATTCAATTCTCCACTTCTTTTTCATGTAATGGCTTTTACTGAAAAGGGTTTCCAGCATTTGGGTTTCCTCCTGAGAGTATTGGTGAGGACGTCTTCTTTTCCCGAGTTGAACATCGTGGATGTCGTTGTCGTCGTCGCCGTGATCTTGATTTCCGTTGCCAGAAGTGTTGGGCTCCATGGTTTTGGCGTTAGACTTGATCTTGGAATCTTCGAGATCCCTCTGTAGTTCAATTTCTGAGATTTTTGAGTCAGTCGCCTCTAGCAGCTGACAATAACCTCTTAAATATGTTGGATTGAGAAATGTTTGATTGGTTCTTGCCCACTCAGAGTTCTCCACTCTCTCATGTATGCTCACTCCCTATAAAGTTTTCTTCGAGTGACTTCGTATGTTCAGGAGACGCTCTTCAAGCATCATTAGGCAAACGTTTCCCCTCAAGACTTTGAATTTCTCGCTTAGCTTTTCAATCGTGATGGAACTGCCAAATCCTGTTAGGGCTCTCTTCGATAGTTGCGCTTACCTCCCACCTAACTCTAATAATGGTGATCCCGACAAATCTTTTACATCTTTTAATTGATGAGCCGGAAATCGCGGACCGAAACGAATCCAATGGTTCTCGTGAGGGGACCTCCTGCTTTACCCCCTAACTGGGCTCCACCGGCATTATTACTGAGACCCTTCATCATCCCCGAGTTGCTATAAAATGAGGAATTAATGTATGGAAGGTTAACGTTCTCGCATAATCAGCTTCTTCCTTCTAATCTCTCTGTCAAACTCGTCTTATTCTCAAGCCAACCCAACGCAAATGGCCTCCTCTCCCGTACGCACTTTTTCAACTGATGTCTTGGCCCAGTGGGAAAAGCTTTATAACCTACTGGGTCGCGGTTACGCACACATAACCGATCATTCTGCGACCGAGGATGAAATCCGTGTCCTGCTCGAGGACCTTGATACCACTTCTCTCGAAGGTACTACACTGGGGAGGGAATATAGAATTTTCCCGACTCTCTTTGCACACTCCTTAGAGGCCTACCGTGCTGCTAATCGGGAGGTTCTCGTGGCTCGCGTCTTGCGAGCTCGTTATGAGGATCGATCTGATCATTTGGTGCTGACCAACTATCTGGCCGATAGTTACAAAAAGGCCGTCGAGTTTGCTAATGAGCGGGTCGCGACGTTGCTTCGCGAGAGGAGAAATCTGGTGGAGCAATTGGCCCTATCCCTGACCACCGGCGAGCATGACCGCCGCAATGTCCTGTTGAGGCTTCAGAGCGACTGGCAGGAAGAACGGCTCGACAAAATAACCGCGGACATAGCTCGCGGGAATGGACTGGTTCGAGACCTGGAAACAATCGCCGAAGAACATGAGGCCAAGGTCGCCGAAGTTAAGGGAGAATGCAAAAGTCTTCTCCTCAGGCTTGCCGACCATGACATGCGGAGTTGGGAGTATGAGCAGAGCATTAATAACATGGAGGGTCAGTTGGGCTCCTTCGTGTCGTTAATTAGGGCTCACTTCGGCTTTACTTTTCTACCCCGAATTGTATGACCTGCTTTTGAAAACCCTCCACTGAGCAAAATAAATGAGAACTCTTGTGTGTGTGTTTTAACTTCTGTATGGTTCATTTCTTCGAGCATCCGAACATCTTCAACTTGGGTGAGCCGAACCATAATATCAGTAAGCCGAGCAAATATGTCCTGATTTTATAACTCGCTCATGATCAGATGAGATAATAGCCTTAGACTTGTCCAGGAAAAGATTTCTCTCTATTACCTATTTTTTTACCTGCAAATAAAAAGACAGAATTAGAAGGAATAATTTGAAAAAGAAATCAAAAACCCCTTTCAATCCTATGCTTGCCCATGATTAATAAGGACAAGAACTTTTACAAGGGTTTTAATCTTGCGCGAAAAGTTTTTATCAATATTCCTCGAAAGAAAGCATACTATTGAAAGGAATGTAATTCACAATAATCGCTTTTGATCAATTTCGAGAGGAACGAATTACTCAAAAGTGCGAGGCATAATAACGTGTTTTAAATTTAATTGAAGATACGGCATCCAAATCAAGGCCGTTTTATTAAGAACGAGAGTAATTTGGACATCTATCTCGTCATTAAATTCAAAACAACGCCGATATTCTCGATCAATTATCGTGGATTACCAGCGACGTAAAACATGCATGGACCAATTCAAGTGTATAATTCCTTCTAGCGAAATTGGGGTTGGATTACCCTATATGACCAAAAAGGTCGTGCAAGATTTCCAATTTTAATTTTCTCTAAAGGAATTATAAACTTGACTTGGGAGTATTCGGATGATTAGAGAAAATGCCACTATCACATTCCCATGACCTGTCAAAAGAAATACAACCAAGTTCCATCTAAATGTATACACCAATAGATCCCTAATACAATCACTCTAAGGGGTGAGATAGAGAAAGCCTCGATAAAAGTAAACCCTATACAAGAGGACTAGCAATGGAAAATGAAACAAAGGAATGTGATCCTAACGTTTAAGGATGCCCCAAGTTCGATCTGTGACTTCCGGATCACTTGCCCCAACTCGTCATCTTCATTGGACGATATCTCAATAATGTCCATAGTAGGCTACTTTGTTGCTCACTCGGTGCTTGTCATGGGATATCATCCTCTTCGTCTTCTATCAAGGACGTTTGGGAAAAACACACACATCTATCCTTGAAATGGCATTTAATCTAATCACCAGAATGCAATGAATGAAATGCCTATATTTATATGAACTGTAATAGATTCGAGGTATAGAGAGTCTTACCAACCAAACTCGTCGACTTATGTGCGGTTTTAGGTGTACCAACCGCCCAAAGACATGCGCATGAGACAAGTTATGGTGAACTTCTAAAAATCAGAGGGTTTGGCACCTAAGGTTAAGGTTCCCACTTCGAGTTCTAGAAAGAGCCGATTCCATTGCACAGCTATCGTTGCATTGGGACTCGATCCATAGTTCGAAGCGAGCGGAATTGAAAAGTGGATTACCCCGCGTTTTTCCTCACGGAGATTCCATTTTCAATTCCTTCTATTGTGTTCCTATAGGCGACGCCCGGGGTTTTAGGCGCGGTTGTGTGTGTCCACGTGTTGTGATCATCACAATGCAATTCATGCATAGCAGTTTATCAATCAGCACTTCAAATCATCCACACAACATACATTCCTACGCCCAACCTGCATAAGACAATGTTAATCACGGACTACACCCCTTATTTCTCCAATCTGCAAAAACATATAACACCTATCGTAAGCGGACTTACCTCACCTTCACGAGCGCCTGCATGGTTAGAAAAATCACTCAGCGTTTTAATTACGGCCTAAGTCCACTTGGGGTCTAGAACCATAGGTTCTAGAACACAGTGTCCCCAGCGGAGTCGCCAGCTGTCGCGACCCGTCCGAAAGCGGACGCGGCTAATGGATTACCGATCGCGGATCTTGGATCGGCGCGGGCCCTCCCAGGCCCATACCAAATCGCGGCGGGAGTATTTTTCAGAAGGATTCGACGATAAGAGTCGATCGCTTTCGACCTTAGTGTGGTCGTTGTGGCATGTGCAACTTGTGCATGCATTTGGAGTCGCCACCGGTCTTTCTTGGAGGGTAGACCGGAAACCTTACTGATCGATTGGGAGAGATCGATCAGTTCTACGGAACCAGAGTTTTTGGGTTCGGGGACTTGGTTACGCTGGTGTCGTTACCAACGCCCTTTCGGTACCTAACGCGAGTGATTTTCCTAACTAGGATTTCATGCAGGCGCAATTTTGGGTGAGGTAAGTCTGACTTTGCACATTAACCAGTTTAACATGCTCACGTAATCATAATAAATAAATAGATGTCAATCACATAAACATCTATCCTACGTGGTGATCATGGAATTATGATTTAATGGGTCTCGAGCCAATGAGACCACATTTAATCATTTTAATATTTTAATAACGGAGAGCCGCTCTTCGCTTCTTCTTGGTTTCTTGAACTCTTCAAGAATTGGGCCCCAAAGAGCTCGCCGACTTAAAAGGCTCCCCCACGTAATCCTCGTAGCATTTACATCAACAATTGACTATGCTAAAAATAAAGATTACATGAAAAATAAAAGGAGTACGCAGCCTCCATTTAATAATTACAACCCCAAATATATAAATAATCATCATACATTCATATATACATCAATCACATTGATTAGGGATTTTTTCATGATCACCACCCTTCCACGTAAGTAATAAATTCACAATTTAAAACTTAGGAAGACACAATAAAAATTCTACGTTGAATCATATTCAGAATTTTTACGTAAAATAAGATAGCCATAAATTTTCGATTCAAAATTGATTTAGTCTCAATTTTTGCTACGTTGATTAATTTATCATATAAAAACAATCAACCTCCATTAGCCATGTAAGACGAACAATTCGTTAATACATATTGGCCATAGTATTGCAAAAATTGCAAAAATCAATTAAATGCACGAAAACGCCTAAGGATTGGCTCTGATACCACTGTTGGGATCCACGTAACACGTAGCGGAAATAAATAACAACCCATACATGTATCTCCAGAGGCGTACTTCGTGCATTTCAATCGAAAAAAAATCACAAAGCCTCAAAGGGAGTAAATAGATTACCTCTCGTAGCGTGCTTGAACGGAGGTGTCGGTTCGATGTTCTTCGATCTCAGCCTCCACAAGTGTTAGGCATCTAGTTCGGACGCACCACCAATTGACGAACGGGGAGACGACTAATAACTCCACAACAATTGTGCTAGCAATATGCGGAATCAATATTCCGAACTTAGTATATTTTGCTCACTCAAGATGATGAGAATATAGAGAGTATTTGTGTTCTTCTCTCTAAGCTCTCAAAAATTTGCACACTCTACAAAATGTCTCCCCCCTCAACCTCAAAACTCTTGCCATCCTTTTATAGCCAAAAATACCTTCCAATAAATTGTATTTAAAAATAGCACTAACAATTATAAATTCTATCTAAAAATAGCACTCACAAATAAATGACATTTAAAAATAGCACTAACAATAGCACTCACAATTTATAATATAAAAATGCTATTTAAAAATAGCACTAACAATAGCACTCACAATTTATAATACAAAAATGCTATTTAAAAATAGCACTAACAATTATAAATTCTATCTAATAATAGCACTCACAATTTATGATAAATAAATGACATTTAAAAATAGCACTAACAATAGCACTCACAATTTATGATAAATAAATGTCATTTAAAAATAGCACTAACAATAGCACTCACAATTTATAATACAAAAATGCTATTTAAAAATAGCACTAACAATAGCACTCACAATACAAAAATGCTAAAAAAAGGGCACTAACAAAGGTGTTAAAAATAATAACCATTATTATTATTACAAGAGTTAAAGAGGTTACCAAACAGTACAAATATGCATAACATATAAATACGTATGACTTATAAATACGTAGAGCATACGTATACATCCGTGAAACCGGGGACTAATTGAAAGAAAAATGTGCAATTAAGCCCTTTTGGTAAAAATTGATTAAATTGGAGGGCAAATTGACCTAATTGCACTTTAAGACTTTAGAATCCAATGTCATAGCTTATAAAAAGTGAGAATTGAAAACTAAAAGACTCGAAAAAGATTTTTTTTTTTTTTAGGCTCGGTTCGGGTTTATGTTTGTGAAGGAACATAGTGACCCGAGCCGAATTTTTGAGATTTAAAGTGACACACTTGAAGAGGAAATTAAAACAAAATTATTGAATATTTTTGGGTATTTTTCTGACCACGAATGGTATTTTTCTGATTTTTTGGGTATTTTTATAATTAAATAAACTCGAAAAATATTGAAAATACCGAAAAATATTTTTTGTTCAAAATTGGTTCCTAAGGTTAAACCAAGGCTTCCAAAGTTGATTTTGTGATTTTATGACCTTTTTTGATATTTTTAATTAATTTTAAAGAATAAAAATCACAATAATAAATGGTAAAAAAAAATCAGGTGTCAACAGATGGTTCATCCAAATTTTCAATCATGGATTAAGACGACATTTCTTTTTGTCTAAAATTCTTCCAATTCAAGATTTTGGGGCATGAAGTTAAAGCCATGTTTGCAATCACATTTTGTCTAGTGATTTCTTAAAATAATGATCACATGATTTTTACTAGAAAAATGTGACAAAGCAGTCTTTCAAGATTAATGCCCCCATTTGCGTATTAAATGTTGGGAATTAAATGGGTGTTTGATTGATGACCATGGATCGATCTTTTAATGACGTATCCTCTTATCTTGAAATCTTGACGGACATCAGAAGCCCGTAAATAGGGATTATGGGATATGTATTGTCGCCTTGCTTTCATTATAAGAGGCGACCTCATTGAGAGATGTCTTTGCTATGTAAAATGCTAAGTGTGTCTCCTTTCTGACAGATTATACATGACATACATTTATTGAAGATTCCTTCATCTAATCGCATGCGAGATGTGATCGAACGATGGTAAAACTGTAATCGTTCTAATAAAAACTTCGAGTGTTATACTTGACTTGTTTGGTTATTTCTTTTGCCAACAGGTCAAAACGGCTGAAGGACAATGATGCGAGGCTTGTTTTCCCTGTAATATGAAAGAAGATGCGTCTTCATCAGGAGCCACCCATGAGGTTTCCAAAATAAGATGAATCAACGATGATAAGCCCAGAACAAGACAACATGAAAAAGGGGCATGCCTGATTTGGATCGACCTCTCTAAATGAATGAGGATCATTAAGGAACATTCCTTCATCTCTGAGGCTCAAAGTGATGGGAGCTGGGGAAATATACTCTGGGGATAGTAAATCTGTGATCGTTTCAATTAGAGTTTTTTGTGCAACAATTGACGTACTCCTTCCTCATGTCATGTAGGTGAAATAAAAGGATTGTGTGAGGTCGACGTTTGTCCCTTTAAAGAAGACCCAATTATGGACCCTCAAAGTTGGAGGCCAATGTGACATGGCATGATCGCCAATTGAAGCACGTCTCAAGGAGTACAAATACTCGTGTTTCCCACCATGAGATTGATGATCACTCAACCATAAAAGGGTGTATATCGTTCCTCATTTCAATCTTCTCAAGATATGAAATGATCATCTCCTTTTCTATATGTAGGGATGAAGAAAACTGAATGCTTATTCGCGAAGCAACACTTCAAGATTGAAATGCATTAATAGAGCGAAAGTGGCGAAAGATCACCCAACCTTAAGAAGAGAATGATAGTAGAAGACATGTGTCAGAATAGATTGAAGAATGTCAAACACCAAAATCACCTGACGTGGAAGTGATTGACTCAACCAATATGGATGGCATTAGCGTGATACAATGGAGCTTCATATGGCTAAATCAGCTAACTCAAGGTGGAGTACTGAGTTGCTGGAGGCAAATCATTTCCCTATCCAGAAAGCATACCAAAGTCGAAGACATCAGATTCATCATGGTGATACGTGAGGCGAGTCCCTGAAATAATGTTCATCACTCATGGAACATAATGGAATGAAATCCGTCCATTGAATACGAAAAGCACTTCACCATAGCAACAACGCTTCCAAGAAGAACAATGCCGAGTCATCCCTCTTGGTAAAAAGGGATGTATCGTTCCTAAAATAGGTTTCAATCAGATGTGGGAATAATTTTTCCTATCTTTTTCCTCTCAGGTGATAAACAGAGTCAAGATACCCAAGAAGCAACGACTTCAGATGGCAGAACAGGGAGTACCCACTTTTCATATCATCTCACACATGCATTTAGGATAGATGATTTCAAGAGCGTCATAATGGCTCAATCTGCGAACAAAATTCTCGAGAAAACTTGAAAAAGTTTCTTAACAATTAGAAGTCTCTTTGAAAAGAGCATTCGAAAAGAAAGAATTCAAACTTTGTATATTGACATGCTTGATAAGAAATGCTCTCTGTGAACAGAGTGAAAGGCACGAATCCATTTTTCGTTGCAAACATGAATCATCTTAGATCACTTGCATCATACATATCATGCATGCATCACTTATATGAAAGATATCGACAGGTCAAGGCAAAAGAATCCAAGTGAAAAGAAAATGCCAAGACCCAAGGAACGAAGGGGAAATATCAAATAGTTCAATGGCAACTATGATGGCTGATATTAAGGCAATGCCGGAAGTCTCCCAAGCCAGACAGACAGTAGTTCCTAAACAACTCAAATCCATCACTTGCCCCCGATATAGCTGATAAAGAAACGACGAGAAATACTCAACGGGCGGAGGAGGATATCTGTGAGCCGAACACCCCGTCTCAACAAAAAGCGTCCCATGTTGTTATCAACCTCGAGAATGATGAAAAAGGGGAAGCAGACCGTAAAAATCAAGGTGGAGGCTAAAAGATTAGCCAAGATCGAAGAATGCTTGAGCAGCCAAGGTTATGAGTTGGCTCGTTTAGACAAGATATCTCCCTTCGCCAAGGCGGAGACTCCTCCTGACTACAAGGAACCAGATTTCGTGAGGAAGTATAATGGGACAAGCTATCCCCGTGCTCACCTCAAATATTATCTACGCAAGATGGCGCAGTATTCAGACTATGTTCAATTACTGATGAACATATTCCAAGAAAGTTTGGCTGGCGCCGCTCTGGCTTGGTTCATTGAATTGGACCTGAATGATTATGATGGGTAGGAAGATCTTGCAGAGGATTTCCTCAGGCAATATAGGTTCAACACAGCTACGGCCCCGACGAGGGAAGACCTTCTACAAACCTCAAAGGCAAGAGGAGAAATGATCATAACATACGCCCAGAAATGGCGAGCTTTGACGACCTAAATAAAGCCGTCAATCCCAGACGACGAGCTGATTAATTTGTTCCTGAAAACACTCCTCTACGAATACCTTGACAGGTTAAACGCCTCGGGACGTCAGACCGTCGCACATTTGATAAAGGTGGCTGAAAGATTCAAATGAGCCTTAAAAGAAAGGAGGCCCCATGAAGCTTCGGCTAGAAAACAACCAAGGGAGGATCTTCATGGTCGGCACCAAAAAGAGCAAGAGCCTAGAAAGAGGCAACCCCAAAAGCAGTTCTCTCAACTCCCGAGGCCTTTATCCAAGCTACTCCCGATACTGCTAGAACAACACTTGGTGGCAAAAGAACCACACAGGGCGATAATTGTTATATCCTTAAGTTAAAGATAAGGAAAACCGCCTCCAGCTGAAGGTGGACATGTCTAAGCTGACCGACCTTCTGGCGACCGCTTCATCATACCCAAAAGCAGGAGAGATCTCCGCTGACGTAAAGAGACTATGTATCGCTAAGATGAGGAACTTGGGGATAATGTCCGATACTACCGATAAAGAATTCGAAGGAGTCGAAGCTTCTCTATCCTTGGAAGGAAGCCACTTCGTGATCAAAACTGAACGGGGTAGCACCTAGGACATCCCACACAAGAATCTGGTAGACAGTCTTGGGCCGATCATTCAGTCAGAAGAAGAATTCGAAGAGGACGAACTGAAAGCCAAGAGGTGAAGTCTAGCAGATCGCAGATTCATGGCTAACGCACCTGAAATAGGTAAAATTGTAGACAACCTGGGTCAGGACTTTGGAGGGTACAACTTTAAAGTGAGGGAGGCATGGATGATCCCCTTTGACCGGAAAAGCCTTTTTCGAAAGAGCCTGAGTCATCACTTGACCAAGTAAGGGTTACTAAGCTTGACACAAAGCAGTATGACGAAACAAAGAGATCAAAGAATCAACAGCAGGGTTTAGCTGAAAGAGAATACCCGAGATCTGCCACATCAGCAGTATTAGGCGACGATGACCGACATTGTCAACTGAGAGACGAAATCTCCTCAAGGAACTTTGACAACACTATGTCAATGATTGAAACCGCTACGACTGTGGTGATTAAACTGGAAGAGCTTGACAGCTTGAATAAGGTAGAAGACTGCCTAATCAAGCCTATTTTGATTTGATTGCCGGAAGAGGAAAAAGACAGCACAGTTGAACCAGAGACGTCTTATCAGATGACAGTAACTATAAAAGTCCCTCCGATAGAAAAGTACGATCCTAAAGCGGTCCACTGGGACTATGGGACAGAGGAAGAAGACAATGATGAAGGTTATGCGTTTATCCACGGGGAATAGAATGCCTTTAAGGAATCAACGCCTCCTACTTCGGAAGAGCCGGATATTGTTAATTTGGGGGATACTGAAAATATCAAAGAAGTCAAGATCGGTGGACACTTACCCCGAGATAAAAGACTCAGGTTCGCAGAATTATTGAGGATGTCGCTAAGATGTCATGCGACAAATTTCAAAGATGTCGAGCTACCAAGAGAGACCAAGCTGAGGGCAAGATGCTCGTGTGCCACCAAGACAGCATATTGGAGCAAGTTGTCAAGCCCAAAGACGACAAACGTCAAGACATGCCATACTGGGGCAAAACAACCGAAAGAGATGATTTCCTTGATCAACAAAAATGCAATACCTCAAAGGGAGTATCATGTTCCTTGGTGATTTATGTAAAGTTAAACATGGATGAGTACTCATTTCTTCATGTACAGGTACAAAGACCTCTTCAAATAGGATTGGAAATCGTCAAATGATATGAAAAATGCTAAGGCATTTGGCCAAGGTAAACGTCGCCCAACTGGGGCAAATGGATTGTTGATGTTATCAACACCTTCAAGCATGGATGGAGGGATTCGACGAATGTTGTCCATATCAGCATACAATATTGGAACGGACTCAATCAAGAGATAAATGTCGACAATTGACAAAAGAAGGGTAGTTGGGTGTCGTATCCAATTTACTCCTTTTTCTTGCATTTGCTAATGCAGAACCATTTCTTTCTGTGGCAGAATACGCCGTTAGGACATTATCAAGGGTCCAACAAAGAGGAGAATATCACAAGGATGGTCACAAGTGACAAAGATGCATGAAGCAAACGATTTTCTCAAGCATTGGAAGGATGACACTTCAAAGATGAAAAGTAAAGTGAAGATCCAAGTAAGAGATAATCCAAACTGGATAAGGGATCGTATGAAAATGCAAAAATGAACAGAGCCATTTAGCTGGGGCAACATTACCTAGCCATGACAAGTCACGCCTAAGTGGGGCAAGCGAATCATCTACGTGACTGGATGAAAAAGTGGCATTTCATTCCCAGCAAGGTCAATGAACGTGATAGAGGAGTCGTTCACATCAGAGTTAAACCTCAAGATACAAACTTGAGTGAAGGAAAATTACTTGCACTCAAGAGGACTCAAAAGGAAAGAACTCGCTGACTGAACTTCAAGGCGAGATAATCTTTGGAGATAACAGCTTCAGAAGTCAAGCATTCAAGAAATGATCTTTGGCTATAAGATCAAGTGGAGGGTAAAAAGTATCGCTTCCACACTACATGCTTTAGCATACATTTTGATAAGAATTCATTTTCCTTAAATAAGGAACTTCGAAGAATGGCATGGAAGACGTTCAAAAGATGAATGAAGCCATCGACCAGGATTCATTGCCCCAATCAGACGAAGGCGTCATCGCCATAGGTCAAAATGGCTGATTTCTATAATCTACATATTGGCGTTCAGATTGGAATGCATGATCAAGAGGACTTACTGTCATGGTGGTCAGGTACACGTCCTTTTTCTCCAAAGACTGAGAATTTCAAGAAATTTTAGAACAACTTAACCATCTTGTGTTGTTAAGGAAAATGCAGATTTTCACGAATCTATCCACTTCCATTGGAGTGCATGATCAAAGGTAAAGTGTATCGTTCTAATTTTCTGAAATTCAAGAGCATACACTGACATATTCCTTTTATGTTTTTCAGGAATCCCTAGCCGCGCTGGGCAGGTAAGTATTCCTTTCCCAATCTTTTAGGTTTTTAAGACTCTCAGGATCCTAATTGCTAGAATTTGGGAGGCTTTTTGAAATCTGGCATACATCAAAGCTCATGTCTAGAAAGACGTAAAATTCTCACAATCATGTCATTGGCATTCATGTTTTAACTTGGAGGTTATCTGAACATGGTTGAAATATACATTGTGCATCATAAACCCCCTTGGAGGGTAAGTTTTGGAGAAAACGAAATGAACTTTTTCCAACAAGAGTTGTTTAGAATTGTTCAAAAGGATGGTTCCTCAGACAAGAGGCAAGCCTAATCTAAACACGTCCTATACATACTTAAGAGATAAGTGGAGTGGAAATGATAGCAAGACCTTGACCTACGAAAGTAAGGGTTATTCGCAGTGATTACATGGATTGAGACGACGGAGGCATTCGTTTATCTATCATAAACACTACAGGTGACCATTGATAACCCTTTGAACGGCGGTTTCATTCTATACCCCTGTCAAGAACCACCCCACACTGGGGCAAACTGGAGGTACGTCCAGCGGTATCAGGAGGTAAATGATTAGAAGTTCTCTTGCTCAGACTTGCATCAATCTTCGTGTGTTGCTTGTCATTTTAACTTCTATGTTAATTCAGGTGCTTTAGGATGACGAAAAGCATTCGTTTCTCTATCCTATACACTTTTACCCTTTGCACAGTCCAGTTGAGCCTGTACTTCGTTTCGCAAACCCGTTGGTGATCATTGCATATTCCAAGACGGAAGCGACGTCACTTCAAGAGCGGAAGAGTTCAAAACACAGGATTTGTGAAAAATTCCTAGATTAATATTTGAGTGCTGAGATTCAAGCTGTACATCTAGCACATTCATTTGAAAATTCTGATCCCCAAAAGAAAAGAAAAGATGGGATCTCAAAAAGAAAAAGAGAGAAAAATTCAATCTTGGGCATCAAGAAAAAGCAAAGTGCCTGGTAAAAGCAAGGCCAATGCCCGTCCAAATATTTGTACACTTGTGAATCAGGTGTTTGATCTTGTAAATGCCAAAAGATGGCATGATACCTTTGTATAGGTCACTAGTGAGATCTGATTGTAAAAGAAGATCCCAAGGGAGCTGGACAGCAAAGGATACTCCCAGATTATGTCACATTCAGATGATGAAAGCGTAGACAAGATGTTGACGCAGTCTCAACGAGAAAGAGATATTCTCTAAAGACAAATGTGCGCTTCAGAGACTGACGATACTCTTCAAAGACTATCAATGCACTTCAAAGACTGAAGACGCTCTTTGAACCAGAAGGGGCAAGATGACGACAAACTTGCAGTGATCACCAATGTTAAACCCTTCGCGTATTCTAAGCCAAAAACAAGCCTTTTTTTGGGTCCCCAATCATACCTGCGTTACAACCCTGAAAAGCCTTTTCTGATTAAGGCACTTGGATTGACATAGGGTTTAATGTCTAAGCTTAGCTCGAAGAAGTTCGAGCAAGATTATTTCTTTCTCATTTTGCAGGTTTCTTGACTTGTAAACCTGGAGCAGACATTGAAGACTTCGCTTCAATAGCCTTGACTTGCGCGCAAGTCCCCTTTGAAAATCGTTGACCAAGCCCAACATTACGGTCCCTTGGAAGTCCTCCTGATCGATCGAGGTGTATTCACTGCGAATGATCCTGAACCCTAGGCGCAGGTTTGATAGGAAATTCGAGTGCATTCTTGGTAAAAGACCATTATCTCAAAGCGGTGAGAAGTCCTCTTTGATGAGAATACTCCGTTGGACATTTTAACCAAACTCTTTTGGTAATTTCAGATTGTTTAATTCAAACTTTCCCCACAAGGAATTTTTGATCACTCCCGTATGTTGCAAGGTATTTTGGATAACCTCCAGCATCGCAATGCATTCATTGAAATTTTTTCATGACTATGATATAAGTCACAAAGTGCTGTCAGTTTGACATCAGATATCACTTAAAGACCATTGATGTGCCTTTGGTAAGAAAATTTTCAGGTTGGAGCTTCTGCAAGATTCTTGATGACTTCAGCCCCTAAAATGGCTCATATCACTCTTGATGAGAAACGTTTAACATGTCTAAACTTCTGCAGAATTCCTGGCAATCCCAGATCTCAGAAGAACACAACCTCTCTTGGTAAGAAAGAGTTTACATGTTCAAGCTTCTGTAGGACCCCTGGTATCCCCAGACCTCAGAATGCTACTTCTTTTGTGAAGAATATATTTCGAGTTTAAACTTCTGCAGGACCCCTGGTAACCCCAGGTCTCAGAACGACACATTTCTCTAAGAAGGAGAGTTTATATGCCTGAGCTTCTGACAGATTCTTGGTAACCCCAGATTCTAGAATGCTATTGTTCTTGGTAAAACTTCTATAGGAATCATGGTAACCCCAGATTCTAGAAAGACGCCTTGCTCTGTGAAGAAGAGCTTTCAAGCTTATTTTCCTGCAAGATCCCTGGTAATTCCATATCTCAGGAAAACACATTCTTATGAACAATCTTGTAGGTTGGATCTTTCTGCAGGATACCTGGAGTCCCCAGATCCCAGAATGTCACCTCCAATGTCAAAAGGACAATCTCCGAAATCATCCTTCTGTGAGATTTCAAATTTATAGGTTTGAGCTTTCTGCAGGATACTTGGAGTCCCCAGATCCCAGAATGTCACCTCCAATGTCAAAAGGACAATCTCCGAAATCATCCCTCAGTGAGATTTCAAATTTATAGGATTGAGCTTTCTGCAGGATACCTGGAGTCCCCAAATCCCAGAATGTCACCTCCAATGTCAAAAGGACAATCTCCGAAATCATCCCTCTGTGAGATTTCAAATTTTTAGGTTTGATCTTTCTGCAGGATGCCTGGAGCTCCCAGGTCCCAGAATGTCACCTCCCATGTCAAAAGGACAATGTTTGAAATTATCTCCCTATGTGAGATTCCAATATTACAGGTCTGATCTTTCTGCAGGATGCCTGGAGTACCCAGATCCCTGAATGTCACCTCCAATGTCAAAAGGACAATCTCCGAAATCATCCCTCTGTGAGATTTCAAATTTATAGGATTGAGCTTTCTGCAGGATACCTGGAGTCCCCATATCCCAGAATGTCACCTCCAATGTCAAAAGGACAATCTCCGAAATCATCCCTCTGTGAGATTTCAAATTTTTAGGTTTGATTTTTCTGCAGGATGCCTGGAGCTCCCAGGTCCCAGAATGTCACCTCCCATGTCAGAAGGACAATGTTTGAAATTATCTCCCTATGTGAGATTCCAATATTACAGGTTTGATCTTTCTGCAGGATGCCTGGAGTACCTAGATCCCAGAATGTCACCTCCCATGTCAAAAGGACAATGTTTGAAATTATCTCCCTATGTGAGATCCCAGTGTTACAGGTTGGAACTTTCTGCAGGATACCTGGAGCTCCCAGGTCCCAGAATGTCACCTTCAATGTCGAAAGGACAACATTCAAGATAATCTTTCTGCAAGATCTCAGGTAGCCCCTAGATCCCAGAAGAATCTTATCAAAGTTTTTGCAGGTTTAAGTTTTCTGCAGGATACTTGGAATCCCCAAATCTCATAATAACGCCTTGCATGTCGAAAGGACAATTTTCAAGATCAGCTTTCTGTGAGGTTCTAGGTAACCCCTAAACCCAGAATAGCTCATGTGGTAAAGCCTCAAGGTTAGGCATACCTCACTTGTATGAATCCTAGTTAATTCCTTAGAATATAGGATCAAAAACTTCTGACAAAATCAGCTTTCTGTGAGGTTCTAGGTAACCCCTAAACCCAGAATAGCTCATGTGGTAAAGCCTCAGGGTTAGGCACGCATCACTTGTATAAATCCTAGTTAATTCTTTAGAATATAGGATCAAAATGTACGACAATCCCTAAAAGACTGGGTGCGTCATCCATAGGTTCCTAGCAGAAAGGAATCCTATTTCTCGGCCTGATCCCCCTGAAGGATCAAAATGTTCGACAATCCCTAAGAGACTGGGTGCGTCATCCATAGGTTCCTAGCAGAAAGGAATCCTATTTTTGGCCTGATCCCCCTGAAGGATCAAAATGTTCGACAATCCCTAAGAGACTGGGTGCGTCATCCATAGGTTCCTAGCAGAAAGGAATCCTATTTTTGGCCTGATCCCCCTGAAGGATCAAAATGTTCGACAATCCCTAAGAGACTGGGTGCGTCATCCATAGGTTCCTAGCAGAAAGGAGTCCTATTCATGGTCTGATCCACCATACGGATCAAAACCCCCGACAATCCCTAAGAGACTGGGTGCGTCATCCATAGGTTCCTAACAGAGAGGAGTCCTATTCATGGTCTGATCCACCATACGGATCAAAACCCCCGACAATCCCTAAGAGACTGGGTGCGTCATCCATAGGTTCCTAGCAGAAAGGAGTCCTATTCATGGTCTGATCCACCATACGGATCAAAACCCCCGACAATCCCTAAGAGACTGGGTGCGTCATCCATAGGTTCCTAACAGAGAGGAGTCCTATTCATGGTCTGATCCACCATACGGATCAAAACCCCGACAATCCCTAAAAGACTGGGTGCGTCATCCATAGGTTCCTAACAGAGAGGAGTCCTATTCATGGTCTGATCCACCATACGGATCAAAAAACCCCGACAATCCCTAAGAGACTGGGTGCGTCATCCATAGGTTCCTAGCAGAAAGGAGTCCTATTCATGGTCTGATCCACCATACGGATCAAAAACCCTGACAATCCCTAAGAGACTGGGTGCGTCATCCATAGGTTCCTAGCAGAAAGGAGTCCTATTCATGGTCTGATCCACCATACGGATCAAAAACCCCGACAATCCCTAAGAGACTGGGTGCGTCATCCATAGGTTCCTAGCAGAAAGGAGTCCTATTCATGGTCCGATCCACCATACGGATCAAAACCCCTGACAATCCCTAAGAGACTGGGTACGTCATTCACATGTTCCTGTCAAGTATATGAATCCCATTCTGGTACGGCCTACCATACAGGCTAGAGTTTAATCGCCCTAGGATACTCAAAATACGAGTCCCTAGGTATTCACTAGAACCCGCTATACACCGCGCATGCCGCACAAGCATCAGGCAGGTGATCAACAGGTGAGCAACAGGTAAGCATCTCTATCCCGTCTCTCTCTCACAGTAGCCAAAGCAGAACTAGCAGGGCGTTTACCAGCAAAGCATGAAAGATTGAATGTCAAGATTCGTTTTTCTTTTCCCCAGTCGAGTCGGTCTAGATTCAGGTGTCACCTGTCTTTGAGAGAAACCTCTCACGAGATTCCTCTCAAAGAGGGGCAGCTGTTGACACCTGATTTTTGACCAAGTCTTTTTCAGTTTTATCTTTGAAAAATCACAAAAAATTCATAAAAAGTCAAAAAATTACAAAATCAACTTTGGTGGCCTTGGCCAAGCCCAAGGAACCATTCTTGACAAAAAAAAATAATTTTTCATATTTTTCACATTTTTTAGTATTTTTAGAAAATAGGAAAATACTAGAAAAATCAACAAAAATAGAATTTGAGGTCACAAAAATATAGGAAAATAGTCAATATTTTTCTTTTAAATCCCTTGTCATTTTGACCCCATCAAGAGTCGAAATTCAAGTTTAATTTTGTGTGTTTCTTTATAACGCACAAGGTTAAATTTGTCAAAAAATATGTTTTGAGTCTTTTTATTTGCAATCTTTTGCATTTTCCGAGTCTTGACGTTCAGCTTGATTGCCCGACATTTCAATTTGGTTCAATTGTGCGCTAATTTGATCAATTTTGGGCTTTAGGGACCTAATTGCATGAAATTCTTTTCATTTTAGTCCCTATAATGCCAATTCTGAAATTAAACTTTTTTGAGGGGCACCCATTGAACCCCAATGCTTCCTCCCTATAGTATTCGATCCCCTAAATCTAACGGTCAGTTCAATTGGGGTCGATTCGTCCATTAGGACCCTCAATTTGACAAAAATCAAATTCGGATCCTACTCTACATTTGGGGCTTTCAATCAATTCAAAAGGAATTTGTCACGAAAACCACATTTCTAAATGGAGTCTGTGCCATGGAACCCAATTTTGGTGTCAATTTTGTGATCTTGACACATATGGGCGTCCAATTCGGACAAAGAAAGTAGAACCGGGTCAACTGGGTCGGGTTGACCCGACCCAGTCAACCCAGTTGACCAAATCAAGAGAACAGGTCTGTTCTCTCCTTCGCGCACACACCAAGAACGAAAGCCGAATGAAAAACAAAAAAAAAAAAGAAGAACGAATGAAGAGGATGATCAGTGGAGCTGGAGGATCGGTTGGAAATCAGTTGGAGGAGGGGCGTTCGCCAACGGACGCGAGCAAGAACCAAGAACGTCCAACAAGAAGGAGGAGCTTCTGCTTGGCGCGAGGGCAAGGAGAGGGAGCTCGAGGGGGCTCGCAGGCAGAGAGAAAGAGAGAGACACAGAGAGAGGGAGACGCAGAGAGAAAGAGAGAGACACAGAGAGAGGGAGACGCAGAGAGAGAGAGACAGAGACGAGAGAGAGTTCGCGCGAAGGGCAAAAAAGAAACAGAGAGCTCTGAGAGAGAGAGAGAGAGAGAGAGAAAGGAAGCCGCGAGCTTCAAAGGCTCGGCCACGGCGGGCGGCTAGAAACCGAAGCTTCGGGTATATCCTCCGAGCTTCGTGACGCCCCAAGGAATCTCCAGAACCGAGCGGTGTCGCATTTCATCGCCGAAATAGGTGAGGTCTTCCTTCGAGCTTCCTCTCGGCCTCCAATGGCAACTCAAGCTAGAGTCGATCATTTGCCGCGATTTTTGTTGCAATCGTTTTGTCTCGCTTCACTGAGCATTTTTGCCTTTGATCGCATGTTGTTTCATGGCCTAAATCGCCGAGTCTATCCCTTGCCATGGCCGATCGGTCGCGAGCTCCATAGCTCGTTCTAGACCAAACCGAGCCCATGTGATTGCCAAGTAAGTCTTCTTACCTCTTTGTTGTGCTTTCTGATCGGTTTTTTTAGTTAAACAGAGTTAAAAATGGCTATGGCGGGTAGTCGCCGGGGTTTAGCTCCGGTTGGAAATGGCATGCGTGTGAGTCGTGATTCTGCTTTGAAAAGCCTGATGTATGTGATGAAGCTCGATAAGACGAGTAGAATGGCGGTAGTTTCATGCCATTTGGTGGCCTGTGCGTGGAGAAATCTCCTTCCGACGAGGCGCCGGCGAAACAGAGCCGGCGCCGATCGTTGTTGACACCTAAATTTTGATCAACTTTTTTATTTTTATTTTTTTTGAAAATTCATAGAAAATCCATAAAAAGTTGAAAAATTGAAAAATCAATTTTGGTGACCTTAGCCAAGCTAAATGAACCATTTTTACCAAAAAAATAATTTTCATAATTTTCATTTTTTTAATATATTTTCGAAAAATACAAAAAAAAAGAAAAAAAGAAAAAGAAAATCAAGAAAATCAAGAAAAATAATATTTGAGGTCACAAAAATATATAAAAATATTTGGTATTTTTATTTTTATTTTATCCATTTTTCTGACCTCATAAATAGTAAAATTCAGGTTTGATTTTAGGTGTTCTTTGATCATCATAAAATTGAATTTGGCAAAAATATTAGTAATGATTAAAAGGAAAAGGAGTGAAAACATCATCATTTAAAAGGAAAAGGGGACTAATCATTTTGTCTTCACTTTTGATTATTTTATTATTTTTTTTACTTTTTAGTATTTTATTATTATTATTTTATTATTATTTTATTATTTTATTTTTAGTATTTTAGGCACCTCCCCCCATCATCCGTCGCCTTCTCTTCCTTCAAACCTGTGTGCTCCACTCCATGGAGCAAATATTTTTCTGGGATTCGGGGTTTCCAAGAATCCTACAGAAGTTTGAGCTTGAAAGATTTTTCTTCACCAAGAAAACGTTAGCAATCTTTGGGAAGACCACGGCTGTCCATTTGACAAAAACCGTATGACTTAAGTTTTAATTGTGAAATGTGCATTTTGATGCTGGAGGTTATCCAAAACATTCTTGCAACATGCAAATGTGATCACAAATCCCTTGTACGGAAAATCTGGATCAATAGTTTGAAAATTCCAAAAAGAGTTTGTTCAAAACATCAATTGGAATATTTCTCGACAATTAGGTCTTCTCACCTGTTTTGAGATAGTGGTCTTTATAGGGGATGCACTCCATTCCCTACTAACCTGTGCCTAGGTTTTAGGCTCATTTGCAGCGCATACATTTTGATCGGTCGGGAGGTCTTCCACGGGACCGTAATGTTGGGCTTGGTTATTGATCTTCAAGGGGGACCCGCCTTGGAGTCGAGGCCATTGAATAAAAATTTTCATCATTTGCTTCGGGTTTACAAGTCAAGAACCCTGCAAAATGAGAAAGAAATAGTCTTGCTCGTACTTCTTCGAGCTAAGCTATATGCTAACCCAAGTGTCTTAGTCGGAGAAGACTGTTTCGGGGTTATGATGCTGGTAGGATTGGGGACCGAAAAAGGCTTGTTTTTGGCCCATAATTTATGAGGGGATTGACATTGGTGATCAATGCAAACTTGTCACCTGTCTTTTCCATTCTTCATCTTCAATTTTTGAGGCGTGCAACCGCTTTTGAGGTGTGCACAAACTCTTTAGAAAGCGTCTCTTGTTGCGTTCAGAGAGCGACTCTCTCTATGTCTTTGTTCTGCGCTTGGCACCATTTGGGGAGCAGCCCTTTTGGATTTGGCTCCTTCAGGGATTTCTTCTTTTCCCATCCGGCTTCATTGTGGATTAATCAAACAACTTACACGAGCATCGGCCCTGCTTTTACCAGGCACTTTGCTTTTTCTTGATGCCGGGGATTTTTATCTTTTGTCGAAATCCCGCCTTTTCTTTTCCTTTGGAACTACGATGTTCAGAAAATTGTGCTAGATATACACCTTGAATCATAGCACACTTGAACGCCGATATGAAATCTTTCTATAAATCCCATCTCTTGGATTCTTCCGTTCTTGGAGTGATGCAGTTTCCATCTTGAAACATGCCATGATCACCAACATGGGTTTATGAAATGAATTTGCAGGCTCAACTTGGCTGTGCAAAGGATATGGTGTGTGGGATAGAGAAATGAATGCTTCTCGTCATCCTATGGCACTTGGATTACCATATAAACAACACACAAAGATTAATGTTAGTCCGAGCAAGAAAATTTCTAACCATTTTCTCCTGATGCTGCTGGACTCACCTCCATTTTGCCCCGACGTGGGGTGGTTCTTGCCAGGGTTGAGAATGAAAACCGTCGTTCGAATGGGTTGGCAATGGTCACCTGTGGTGTTTGGGGATATGAAACGAATGCCTCTGTCATCCCGATCTATGTAATTGCTGCGAATAATCCCTACTTCCGTAGGTCCAGATTTTACTATCTGATCCGCTCCATTTCTCTCTCAAGTGTGTATAGGACGTGTTTGGATTAGGCTTTGCCTCTCGTCTTTTGAGAAAACGTCCTTTTGAAAGTTTTGAACTTTTGATTGGAAAAAATCTCTTTCATTTTCTCCAAAAATTTTACCCGTCAAGGGGATTTTACGATGCACCATGCATGTTCTTATCCATGTTCAGACAACCTCCTGTCTTAAAACATGAATGCCAATGAGTTTTGAATTCTATGTCTTTTCTAGACATTAGATTCTGAAAGCTTTTCTTTTTTATTTAACATCTTCAATGGATTGGGGAAAGGGATACTTACCTGTCCCCCGCGGCTGGAGATCCCTGAAAATGCAGAGAAAACATGTTATTGTACGTTCACGAATTTTTCAAAAATTTAGAACGATACATCCTACCCTCGGTCGTGTACTCCAACGGGTAATTCATGGAGTGTGAAAACCTGTTTCACCTTGATGGCGATCCCCTGTCAAAGACATGAATTAGTTGTCAGTTTGCGTTCCAAAATTCAAGGCAAATTGGAACGATACAGCCTTGTTCTTGCTTTGTGTTTCCATTTGAACACAAACTCGCGGCTTGCAGGATTTGGCCCTCTATCTTGTGGTCTTGATCCCTCCGTTTGGTTGGCGATGAATCATTCTCAAGGATTTGCCCTAGAGGAGATCCATTTGTGTTTTTGGGCGCATTCCAGCGCCATTCTTCAAGGTTCCTTTTATTCAAGGAAAAAAGAAAATTTTTATCAAAATGCATGTCAAAGCATGGGACGTAGGAGCGATACTTTTTACCCTCCACTAGGTCTTATAATCAAAGACCATTTCTTGGAGTGCTGACTCCCAAGGTCAATAGCTTTATTCGCCTCCTCGTTGGCGAGTTCTTTTCTTTTGAGGCTTTCGGTGCCAACGACTCCCGTTCACCCATATTCGTATCTTGGGTTTAATTCTGATGCGGACGACTCTACAGTTGCGTCCATTGATTTTGCCAGAGAAGAAACGTTATTCTTTGTCCGGCGCACAAATGATTCGCTTGCCCCAGTTGGGCGTGATTTGTCGTAGCTAGGTGACGCTTGCCCCAGCTAACTCCCTTTTGCATTTTGTTGCATTGACGCATTCAGGCTATTTGACATCCGCAAAAATGGGTTTACTCGTGATTGAGTACTTCCACAACCTGCGCGATGAAAGGAGTGAAAGAGTCAATCACCGCATAAGGAGCTTTAATTGAAACGATTACGGATTTTACTATCCCCGCTCTGGTCACTTCTGGCATCCAAGATGCTGGAAATTTTTCAATGGGCCCGTTCATTCTCGTCATCACCTGCAAGAATGAGGAACCATATCAACTCGTGAACCAATCAATCCGATTTGGAACGGATACAACTTTTTCGATTTAGGGAGAGCCAATCCTAATTAGGTTGCTCCCTCTTCATAATTTGATTCAATTTGTCATTGCAATCACAATGGGTGACATCTGCTGAAGGCACATTTCTTTCCGTCTTATAGGGAAAATAAATTTTCCTTCGTTTGTCTTTGACCATCCTATCCTGTAGACAAAAGACATAAAGGTCCCCGTCAGGTATAATATTCGAAGGGCTTATTGGAACGATTACAGTTTCACCATCGTTCCATGATCATCTTGCATGTGATCGGATGAGGACATTTTTGACAAATGTATGCCATGTAAAACATGTCCCTCGTGTCTATCCATAAATGGATTTTCCTTCTGTACCTGTTTTTCACCTGAGAGGAAAAGATAGGAAATATTATGCCGGTATCTGATTGAAAATCAATTAGGAACGACACGTCTTTACACTTGACCCGGCTGCCCCGGTCAAAAGGCATTTGCCCTCATCAGTTGACTCTCCAGGGTGGTCCAGCGCTTTTCCATGCCATCTTGGTTCGTTTAAACTCGCGACTGATTCTTCACACAAGTCTTTGGATTTTGATTCATAAGCGGCGCTGAATGACCTTTTGGTTTTGAGGTGTACCAATCATTCACATACATGCGCATGAGACCAGTGAGGTTTGATTTCTAAGAATCAAAATAGGGTTTGGAACCTAAGGCCAAGGCTCCCACTTCGAGTTCTAGAAAGGGTAGATTCCATTGCACAACTATCGTTGCATTGGGACCCAATCCATAGTTCGAAATGAGCAGAATTAAAAATGGATTACCCCGTGTTTTTCCTCACGGAGATTCCATTTTCAATTCCTTCTATTATTTTCCTAAAGAGGGCGCCCGAGGTTTTAGGCGCGGCTGTGTGTGTTCATTGTGTCGTGCTAAAGCAATAAACATGCATTTCATTTAGCAAACACCGCTTCAATATAAACATCCAGACAATCATACATCCTAAACTCCTACCTGCATAAGACAGAGTTAATGAACACTTCACCCCTTATTTCTCCAATCTGCAAAAACATTTAACACCTCAAGGGTTAAAGTACGTACCTCAACTTGAAGAGCATCTGCATAAAACATGTCAGAAAAATCAATCAACTTTTTAATCGGCTCAAGTTCTCTAATTCCCCAGCGGAGTCGCCAGTCTGTCGCGACCCTCTCGAGGTTGCATGCGGGCTCTCGAGGGCTAATGGGCCGTCCAGTCTGGTCGGACGCGGGCATCTCCCAAGGCCCGTTACCCAAATCGCAACGGAGGTATGCGTAGTCGACCTTCAGTGTGGTCTGGTGACATGTGCTAAGTGTGCATGCCATGGAGTCGCCACCAATCATTTTTTGGAGGGTATGATTGGACCACCCTATTGAATAGTCGGGAGTTTCTATTCAATTCTGCGATAACCAGAGAAATGGGTTCGGGGACTTAGTTACGTCAACTGTCAGAGTTGACGCCCTTTCGGTACCTAAGTTGACTGAATTTTCTTACCTAAGATTTCATGCAGATGAGTGGAGTACGAATCCTAAATCTAGGAATTCATGCAAATAGGAATGACTATCCTAGCAATCACAATCAATAATAAAATGCGCAAATCAATGAATCCAAATATGTAAAATAATCACATCAAATCAACATGACACTCCTAATAAGGCTCTATTAGCCTAAATAAGTATCAATCAAGCTTAGGAATGATTTAGACATGATTTTACCCATCAGGGGTAAAGTCATAATTTTGAGACAAAAGGGACGATTTGCCTAAAAAGGGAAAAATCGTCATTTCGGAATGAATCCGGAGTAAAACAATGTCAAAAATAGGTTTGGTCACTCAATTGACCCATTTCCTATCTTTTTTGCAATTTTCATGATTTTCTGGAATTTTAGAAACCGATTTACCACTCGAAGGGGTAAAATCGTCATTTTCTAAAAATGGGAATGAAATGTGGAAATCTTAGACATAAGGTTTAGCCACCTATCTGGCCCATCACCAAATTCTAAGCAATTTCCACAATTCATCGGAATATCAAAGACGATTTACCCTTTGAGGGGTAAAATCGCCATTTTGGATTAAATGGGAGAAAATCCAAAAAATGGAAACAAATCAATTTTTTTTGTCATTTTCAGCCTTCAAAAATTTTTAGAATTTTTTTAGGAATTTTCTGCAATTTTTCTCAATTTTTTTTTTTGAATTTTTCCTTAATAATTCATTTTTTTGGAATTTTTTTTTTATTCTGAAAATCACCTAATCACGGCACGTGGCTCATCTGCAGACGTCCGATCTAGCATTTTTTTGTTTTTGTTTTTATAGGACGCAACACAATGCAAAAAATAAAGAAGATATTAAGTCATTATACAACATAAACATAAGCAAAGGAGATGGGATCCGGTGAATTTTACGACGTCGGAGTCCGTCGGTGCTCGTGCAACAATGTGTGGGGGGTATAAACCACCAGCAGGAGGCTCGGCATTCCGATTCTGGGGTAGCACAATATAATTTACAGAAAATAAATAAATAAAACACCTTGGACGCCAATAGGAGGCTTAGCCTTCCGATTCTGGGTCTTTTATGCGAAATATAGAAATGCTATGACATAAAGTAAATACACAGCAAATATTTAGACACCAACAGGAGGCTCGGCCTTCCGATTCTGGGTCTTTTATGCGAAATATAGAAATGCTATGACATAAAGTAAATACACAGCAAATATCTAGACACCAACAGGAGGCTCGGCCTTCCGATTCTGGGTCTTTTATGCGAAATATAGAAATGCTATGACATAAAGTAAATACACAGCAAATATTTAGACACCAACAGGAGGCTCGGCCTTCCAATTCTGGGTCTAATAGGTAAAATGTAAGGAGTGAGAGGTGGTCTTACCAAGATTGAACCCAAAACAAGCTCGGAAATCCAATTTGGCCCTCGCGGACTCAAGTCTGATCAGTCTGACCTTTGCTCCTTCAAACAGCTCTACGGGACAAATGGCTCAGCCAAATTGGACTCACGATATGTCATTAGAACGGCAAGAGAATAAGCTTTCTAACAGTATATGGCTCGTTCCCATACGATTCCTAACGAAAGAGTTATGGCCGAAAAACCGAACGGTTTTCAATCGCCCAATGACCAGAATCTGCCCCAGAAAACTCCTTCAATTCAACCATTAAAACCCATCCAAAACTCAACTAGACTACAATCTCAGCTTGCTAGATTCCTAAGTTAGGTTCTAGAGACATCTTATCGAATATTGGAAGCAAGGCAAGCCCTTGAATCACTCACAATGTTCACGGCACCACCTTGACAGAACCGGTTCAGATTTTTCGAACAAAACAATAAGGGATCAGCCCTTAAATCCAAATATAATCCATCTTCAAACCATACAACACAATAATATATGTCTTAACAAGGAGTGAGAGGTGGTCTTACCAAGATTGAACCCAAAACAAACCCGAAAATCCAATTTGGCACCCGCGGACTCAAGTCTGATCAGTCTGACCTTTGCTCCTTCAAACAGCTCTACGGGACAAATGGCTGGGCCAAATTGGACTCACGATATGTCATTAGAACGGCAAGAGAATAAGCTTTCCAATGGTATATGGCTCGTTCCCATACGATTCCTAACGAAAGAGTTATGGCCGAAAAACCGGACGATTCCAGTCAACGATGACGTGTCGCTGACGTGGCGCCCACATGGCAACCACGTCAGCCTCGGTTGTTATAACAACCAACAAGAAACGATCGGACGGTGGATAGGTACCCACGTGTCACGATCTCGTTTTTTTGAAAACAAAAATGATTTTCGAAAATAGAAAAAATGCTGTGGATCGAACGGTCAGGATTTAATCTTGTCTTTCAATCGTGACCGTCGATTGCTCTGATAAAATCAGACCGTCCGTGCATTAACACGTAGCACAATCACAGCCGTTGGTTCCTTGCATAGATCAGGCCGTCCGTAGTCGACACGTGGCGCAATCTAGGCCTTAGGTTTGAGTTTGGGCGGGAATCCGAAAATTCAAGCGGGAGGTGGAAACGGTGTTGTTTCGGCGCGGGCCCGGATCCGGGCCGGGCCGGTCGCCCGCGGGCCTTGGGTCCCCGACCCGACCCGAATAACATTTTTTAAATAAAAAAAAATCGAAAAATGATTTTAAAAAAAATAAAAAATCGAAAAAATCCTAGAAAATCCAAAAAATGCTAGAAAATTCCAGAAAATTCCAAAAAAATGTGGAAAAAATGTGGAAAAATCCTAGACACTCCAGAAATCCCCAAAAATCGAGGGTTGACCACAGACAACTGGTCAACCCTATTTTTGGGGTTTCTCATCCGTTCTTCCAAGACTCGACGACATTACCCTTTAGGGGTAAGTCGCCTCTGCCGTGTATGCGAGATAAGGCCGATAATGTCAAGGTAAGAATTAGGGTCGAGTACGCAACCAATTCTTAGGTATGGGTTTTCGAATCCCGCCCCTTTTCTCAAAATGACGATTTTGCCCCTCAATGGGAAAATTGTCTTTCTTGTCCTAATTGAGTCCCGAAAATTGCTTAAAATTAGGGTTAGGGTCAGGTGGACGACCAACTCTAATATTTGAGATTTTCAGTTCTCATCTTTGTTCAAAATGACGATTTTACCCCTCTGAGGGTAAAATCACTTTTAAATTCCAGAAAAATCCTGGAAATTCCCGAAAAATGGGAAATGGATTGGATTGATGGCCAATCCTATTTCCCTTGTCTTTTGGCTTCCCAATTCATCTAAAATGACCAATTTGCCCTTTTTGAGGTGAATTGTCCCCGAAATTGTTCAAAATTACGATTCTGCCCCTCGTGGGCGAATCATGTCCAAATCACTCCTAAGCCTTGATTGATACTTCTCTAGGCTAATAGGGCCTCATTAGGGATGCCATGTTGATTTCATGTGTTTTATCCGCATGTATTGGATCATTGATTTGCGCACTTATTTTTAATGATTGTGAGTGATAGGGTAGATATTCCCATCTGCATGAACTCCTAGATTTAGGATCAGCACCTCACTCATCTGTATGAGATCCTAAGATCAGATAAACCATTCAATTTAGGTACCGAAAGGGCGTCAGCTCTGACAGTTGGCGTAACTAAGTCCCCGAACACACTTCTCTGGTTTCCGCAGAATCGAATAGACCACTCCCAACTATTCGATAGGGTTTCCGATCGTACCCTCCACGAAACGATTGGTGGCGACTCCTTGGCATGTACACTTTTTCACATGTCACTAGACCGCACTGAAGGTCGATCACGTATATCCAGCAGTTGCGACTTGGGTAATGGACCTTGGGAGAGGCCCGCGTCCGATCTAAGCCAGCGATCGGGCGGCCCATTAACCCTCGCTAGCCCACACTCTGATGGCGCTCGAGAGGGTCGCGACAAAAGGTTGGAACTTTGCACGGGCTCGAAGACAGGGAGACGAAACCCATCGACCAACGCTCTCCCAATTATCCGAAAGAAACACTAATAGTTTCGGCGTCTCCGAGCTATGATAGAACCGAAAGGAGGCGACGCTTTTAGAATCGGAATAAGCAGTGAAAAAGGACGAACGCGCAACCGCCGAGGTGAGAAGAAAGTGAAGCCGAATGGAGCGAGAAAACCCTAACCTCGCAGATCTGAGTTCGTTCCACACAAACGACGAATCGCGGCTGGGAAGAGGTCGCCGGACGTGCGAATCAACAGGCAACAGCAGATGCGGAGATGGATGCGTGGTTGACCGCGAGCATTGTGGAGCGTCGATCTGGAGAGAAAAGTTCGTCGACGAGGAGAGAGAACTCGGGCGTACAGAGAAGAGATATATGAGGTTCCAAATCTGATCGACAGAAGCCATTCTGGACCACCGAAGTAAAAAAAATTTACTTCTCAGATGAGGCGCAAAATCTGATCCGGCAAGATTTTTCACTTCAGAATTGGAAAAAACCACCAGAAGTCAATTTTTTTATCAAACAAATTTCTACTTCAGCCGTGTTTTTATCAAACAAATTTCTCTGCCAGATTGACTTCTGGCAGAGAAATTAAGAAATTGGCAAGATTTCATGCGCAGCCTAAGCAACGGGGGCTTACATGAGGGGGGCTCGGTCCACCCAACTTTGGCCGTGGCAGCTATCCGTACATTTTTTATGTGGGCCACAACCCCAGAATCGCTGACGTGAACATCGGTCGCCCTACGTGGCATGACCGATACTGATAAAGACGTCCTTAAATATTATTTTAATAATTTTTATCTCTTAGATGATGTGATTTATCGCACACCGAATCAGAACGATCACACAAAGAATCAAGAAAAATAGATGGCGCAGAGTTTATCCAGATTCACCCCAGAATAGGACTACGTCCTACAAAGAGATCTCACTACGATGTTTAAGTTTATAGCCACAACTTGTTACAATGATCAGAAAACAAGCAAAATATATATGCCCCAAACGGGCCCAAAACATAAACCTATGCGAAACCTCTATTAAGCCCACAACATACTGATTAACTTAAATAAAAGTCCAAACTCGTTGAGGTTTCGGGGGCGCTGCCCCCGAACCCCAGCCCGCTCACCTGCAAGCAAGGCAGCCGTCCGCTGTCCGGGCAGCGGGACGCCCGTGTCAGGGGCGCTGCCTCCGAACTCCCGCATCCCGCGTGCATGAGTCACATGTTGTCGGATAACACTTTGGTTTCCCTAAGCTCACGTGGGCGTACCCGGTGTGAGAAACAAGGGTTCCCGAAGTATTTGTCAACTCCAACACTAGATAGTTACAAGTCGGGGCACCATTGAAAATGACGGTGTTATCTCCAAATTCCTTTTGAAGAAGATGATATGTAGCCATTATTGTGAGGTTATTCACCATTTGTCATGAATCTTTCCAATAGGTAATGGAAATCTCAGACCTAAAATTCCCAAATTCACCAAGCTAAATGGCCACAATTTTTTTTTTTTTTTTGGGTACTGGCGTTGGGTCAGGATTCCCTACCTTAAAGGCAGGGAACCTTAATGGCTAAAGGCCATTAGATCTTTCCCCCCTATAAAAGGGGGAAGATCCAATGGCCTAAAAACTAAGATTCCCTGCTTTTAAGGCAGGGAATCCGGATCCACTGGCGTTCCCTATCCCATCATGTGTAACTCTATAGAATGGCCTTAGACGAATGGCTCATTGACCAATGCAGTAGGACCTAGAGAAAATAGATAATGACATTTTAGGGCACGGCAGCGTTCAATCATTCACCCGAAATTATGTTAGCTTGAAGGCGTAATATAATCATGCGTGGGCTGATCATGCAGCATTATTCGTCACGCAAGATTTTGGCGCCACAATGCTTAGATTCGAAATCGAAATGTCATTATCCACCACTCAATATGCTGAGCTCATCCCATACTTGCCCCCCATCGCCATATTCTCGGACCCTTTATTTTCATTCGTCAACCTTCGCTTTGCTTCCCAAACAAGAGCAATATATATATATATATATATATATATATATATATATATATATATATATATAATTTAGAGAAGTGAATAATTGAATGCTTGATTTACAATTAGGCACAAGGCCGATATATATATATACAAAGAAGGGAAATAAACATAAATACATACACTAAAAGAAAAACTCTAGTCCTAATATATACAATATATTCAACACCCCCTCCTCAAACTCAAGGTGGGTCAATCAATGAGAGTGAAGAGTAGCAAATCGTTGCGATATAAGAGATTCGGTGAATAAGTCGGCAAGCTGGTCTGTAGAGGCTACAAAGAGAAGAGAAATGATTCGTGCATGGAGCTGTTGACGCGTGATATGACAATCAATGTCGATGTGCTTGGTACGCTCATGAAAGACCGAATTTGTAGCAATGTGAATAACACTCTTGTTGTTACAATGAAGAGGAATGAGAGCAGAAGAGACAATACCAAGATCAGCAATGAGACAATGAAGCGAAAAAATTTTCACTAAAGAATGCGAAAATGAGGAAAATCAAGATGAAGTAACCACAAAAGGTAGGGATACTGCGATGAATGATAAGTAGAGGCTGGGAAGGACCGACCAACGCAATTTCCCGACCTCGGCACCTGTTAGCCTTCCTTTGGGAACATCTTTTATTTAGGTGATATCATAAAGTATTCGTACCGGTTATGAAATGTTCGTTCGCGTCTATACAGTTTTTCACGTACTTGTCAACATTTGAGATTGATAAGCCCATTACCGTTGCATCAAAAAGCCAAGAATCTTTCCACGCCGTGTACTAAATGAGAAAGGCACAATTTGGTGCCAATTCAATCATAAACTTTTTGCATTTATGTTAATTGAGCCAATCCATCCAATTTTGACCTGAAATCTGCTGACGTGCGTGTCGGTTGTCTTACGTGGCACTGCTGGAGCCTGGCGCTGACGTGGATATTTTTCAACATTATATTAATATTTTTCGTGGTATTAACCTTGTGGGATTTTCACTTAGACTTAGTCCATGTCACCGTACCAAGTTACGCGTGTCATCCACACCAGCAAATTTAACGGTGAAATTTGACGGAAGTTAAAGTAGGGTAGATTTGTCACAGGTATTACGAGTTTGGGACTTTTAGCGTTTAAAAAAAATAACTCGAGAAAAATTTATCGCGGGTGTATTAGTTTAGAATTTTTCATAGTATAAATCATGAATAAAAGTGATAAACGGGACAACAACTCGCCCATGGCAAAAGGTAGTGTGCGGATTTAAGCAATGAGCATACTTGAGGAAGGCCCGGTCCAACCAATTTCGGCCGGGGTAGAGGCCCCCAATTTTAATTTTAATTTTAATTTTTTAATATATATATTTTTTTAATTCTACTTTTTATTTTTTTTTAAATTTTTTATTTTTTTCTTCAGGCCCCGTTTCCCTTGGACCCGTTCAAAGATCACTTCCACCTTTGATCTAGAACATTCAAGACTATGGTAATTTCTTTTTTTTTTGTTTTTCGCATTGATGATGATGGAATTGTTGAAAGGCGGGAGCATTAGGAGGACCTTCAAGCCTGCGATGGGGTCAAAAGCGATGGAATAATTCAAAGACGAGGAGTTCTAGAAGCACATTTGGGCTGCGGCCCTGTTTTTTTTTTTTCTCTTCCGAAAGCGAACGAAAAAAAAGAGAGGAAGAAGAAAGACAAGAAAGACGAGCGGGTACCACGGGCCGGAAAAAGGATGGTACCTAAAAAATCGCAAAAGGCAAAAAGAAAGGGCATTTGTCTGAACAGAGAGAAGTCGTCGAGAGACAGGGATGCGATGCGACATTTGCCAATCTCGTCTCTGTCTCTCTCTTCTCCCCTCGAAACGGTATCTGGTGGCGGCGGTGATGGCGGCCTTATTTTAGGCCTGTCTGGCTATAACATACGCGGCTTTCTCTCTGGCTCTTTCTCAAGCTCTGCTTTTCTTTTGTTCTGTTGAAATATGGCTCACGTACCCACTTCTTCGAAAAATTCTCGTCCACGAAACGGATTTCTGTCTCTGGCTTTCTCTGGCTGCAGATAACTGCTTCGGGAATCTGTTTGTCCTTTCTTTTTTAGCGCCCTTCATTTCTCCTTCTTCCTCCTCTTGTTGTTTGGTCCGGTTGGGTGGTCGGGGAAGCTGATGATAAAATGATGTCATGAGAATCCATCTCTCATGGCTTTTTATCTGAATTAGCTTCCACACCCACCACGACCGACTTGAGCTTTGAAACTTTCGCGTCATCTTCCATCTTATTAGCCTTCAAAGTCAACTTTTCCGTCCTTTTCTGTCCGTCTCTTTGATTTTCTTTTTCTATTCTTTGTTTTTTTTTTTCTTTTCTCCCTTGTGCGGTGTTCAAACATTTGGTCTCGCCTGCACCTACATAAACGTGTTTTTTCCTCCTTCCAGCTCCTCATTTCATTTTTTCCAACAGTTCCCAATTCTAGGTCAATGGTCTTTGGGACAAATCACGCAGAGGTCGTATTTTAATTGGTTTACGTTAGTCATCTTGTCATGTTTTCAGGCGCGAAAGATGGGTTGTGATTATTTGGATTGCTGGAGGGTCGCAAATGCTAAAGCTCCAATTTTTTACCTTTCCCATTGGTGGGACTTTCACGATGAGAAGAATTTTTGTTTTTGTCTGGTCAAATAATTGAGAGGCCATTCCAAGTTGGCTTCCAAAGGGTTTAGCCCATTTAAATAGGTATCATGCATGACCCAAAAGTTGTCTTTCTTGTGTTTATGAAATGGACCAACTCATGATCTATATGGGTTTTGATTTTTTTGTAGTTCTCTTGTATTCATCCTGATTCAAAGTTGTGAGTTTGCTCTGTTTGATGATGGATTCGGAGAAAACTGAGGGAGTTGGTGGTGTGAAGGAAGAGGGAATTGTGGTCGCAAAGGGGAAGGGGAGTGGGAGTTTGAGCAGCAAAGACTTGTATCTGAGAGCTGACAAGTTTGACCTGAAAAGCTTGGATATACAGCTTGAGAAGCATCTAAGCAGGGTTTGGTCGAGAAGCATTGAGAACCAGAAGCCTAAAGAAGAGTGGGAGATTGATTTGGCCAAGTTGGACATCCGATATGTCATTGCTCATGGTACCTATGGTACTGTCTACAGGGGCACCTATGATAACCAGGATGTTGCAGGTACTTAAGTTTTAACCTTCTCTTATTCTTGTTTTTTTAATTTAGTCTTTCCTAGAAATTTATCATAGTTGTCCTGTTTCTTGGTAAGGTCAAAGATGAATCAGAATGTAGAATTGTGTTCTTTTGCTGTATGTCAAAGCTAGTGGGCCTAATGTATCTGTGGAGCTGAAGAGCCATGTTATAAGCTGTTGCTTCACCTACTGCCAATTCTGCGAAATGCTTACTGAGGACCTAGCTATTTCTAATGAAGAGTCTGTAAATGTACTGCCAGCTTCAGCTCAGACTATTTCGGGTGGAGGGTTGCTTTGCTAGATTCGTGTTGTCTCCTCACATGGAAGTGATATGCTTCTATAAAATATTTAAAAAAAAAACGTTATATATTTTACTTGGAATGTCTTTCATTTTGATTTCTACACATGTCCTTTTTTAGGAGGTCTACTTCCATTATATGGCTTAGGGGTTACATTACATACAAAACTTAATAGTATACCACTTCTATGAACAGCTCATAATGTTGCATCTCTTCTAAGACCAGGACCTTTTATCATGATTTCTGCTCGTTGCATACCTTGATCTACTACTGTCTAAATAGCATTTCCTGCTGCAGTTTGAGCTGCAAGTGGTGTCCCCCTTCTCTTACCATGACTCAGGTTAAATAGGGAGGTCATTTTGGCTTGATCTGTAGTAATAGAATTTGAACATTTGTACAACCAAACGACCATAAATGTTGTTGTTTATAGAGTGCCAAGGCCGATGGTGAGGATCAACAATCCAGTAGAATTCGGAGAGTTAATTGAAGATCAATTCAGATTACCATCGCTGATCTTGAGTTTCACTGTCTTTGCATTTGTGATATATGCTCTAACATCTGGCGAATCATGGAAATGTCACAATGCTTGAGATGAAATTTTAGCTTGCAAGTTAAATACTATTTAAAATATTTGAGAGGAGTCAGTATAAATTCGAATATAATCTCAAAATGCCTTGCGATTGGTACTTGAGGGATAGAATATATGCAAATGAGAGGTTAGTGATCTTGGAAGTGGATTTTTCTTCTTAGTTTCGTCATCAAAAGGATTATTGTTGGCAAAAATATGCTCTTACTTTTTCAGCTTCTCCCAGTGCTACGTTAGCGAGGCGGTAATTTATTAATTTCCAGAATCTTGGTCAGGTTTGAAGTACCTGATGATGTTTAGATAGATATTTTGAGATGGATTGCTTGGAGATGGGGGAGAAATCAGTGATCCAGTGCTTTAACTATAACCTGTCTTTTGTTGCAACCTATTTGGCATAATTTGGTTACTGAACTCCAGTAACTTGTATAATTTGTGCAATTTTTCATGACTCTTAATTCAGCTAGATTTATGGCGTGCATTAGTTCAATAACTTTCTGTTGACAAAATCTCCCGTACTTAGCTTAAGTTCTGTTCTTGGTAAACTTCTGGCGTCTTTTTCGGCTTTCTTACTTCTCTGTTTTCCATATTTTAGTGAAGTTGTTGGACTGGGGAGACGATGGTGTCGCAACATTGGCTGAAACTGCTGCCTTGCGGGCATCATTTCAGCAAGAAGTTGCCGTGTGGCACAAGCTTGACCATCCTAATGTTACCAAAGTATAATCTCATTCTCTATGTGCATTATATGAAAGATGTTTTTTTTCACACCATGTAGAAGATGAAGGCATGTGCCTCTATCCACTATTATCTCTTTTGTCTTCTGAATGAACTTGTGATAGTTTTTCCTATCAAAAGATCCTTTTAAAAATAATAATAATAATAATTTCCTTCCCACTTGTCAAATTAAATTCTTTTAGCGAACAAATTTGCCTCTTAAATTTGACCTTTTATAGTCTTATGCCATTGCAGTTTGTTGGAGCATCAATGGGGACTTCCAATCTTAAGATTCCATCAAAAACCCCTTCAAATGAGCCTCAGAGTTCACTTCCGGCTAGAGCTTGCTGTGTGATCGTAGAGTATCTTCCCGGTGGGACCTTAAAACAGTACCTGATAAGGAATAGGCGAAAGAAACTTCCCTTCAAATTTGTTATCCAGCTAGCTTTAGATCTTTCCAGAGGGTGAGTGCCCAAAAAAGTTGTTCTTTCCAAGAAGCTTGTCATGTTGCATTTCTTAATCATATGTGAATTAGTGTATTGCAGTTTGAGCTATCTGCATTCAAAGAAGATTGTACATCGGGATGTCAAAACGGAAAACATGCTGTTGGATGCCCACAGAACCCTAAAAATTGCTGATTTTGGCGTAGCGCGTGTTGAAGCTCTAAATCCAAGTGATATGACCGGTGAAACTGGTACCCTTGGTTACATGGCTCCAGAGGTACTAACTAAGCCATCTCATTTAGTTTATTAACTTGGTATATTTTATGAGATGAAAGTGGAAAAAACGTTTTGATAGCTGCATGCAATTTTTGCACCTTCAAGGACAAAATGCATGAACAGTAAATTGAACAATGTGATTTGCCTTCATATGTTTTTCTTTCTGAAAAATTTCATTTTGGCTGTTAATATTCCATGACTCCACTGGTTCCTTTCTAAGAAAGACACTTTCTTTTGCGCTTTCCTATTTGATCGAGTGCTGCTCCTGCTACTGAAAAATTGCCACCAACGACGAGAAATTTGGTATAACAATGTTTCTGTTGATAAGGTGGAAATAACTGAGAATTGACGTACTTTCTATGTTCTTAAGACGAGTTTCTAAATCTAATGAGACCGCTTACAGGTTCTTGATGGTAAGCCATATAACAGGAGATGTGACGTCTATAGCTTCGGGATATGCTTATGGGAAACTTATTGCTGCGATATGCCGTATCCTGATCTAAGTTTTGCTGATGTGTCATCTGCTGTGGTTCGTCAGGTCAGTTTTTCGAATGGAAGTTTGTGATCTTCCCAATTGAGTGTGCTTTTCTTGGGAGTGTTTTATATTCTGTTTGCATCTTTAGATATTAAAGCATGGCTCCTGCCCTGATGTGAGGTTACACACTACAAAATCATATATGTTGATTTGATCCCAAATCGCTGCTGATGCAACCATATGTTTGACAACTTCATTTCTCACTTTTCCTAGCTTTATTTTAGAATCTGATTAAATTATTCCTCCTAATGAGGAATGAAGTAAGACATGGATGGATGAAGATAGTTGAGTGTACTTCGAAGGATTTCACTTGCCTAACACCTACTAGTGGTCCACAGCCTCTGTAATTTGACTGCCTTTGATTTTCCTCGATACAGAACTTGCGACCTGAAATCCCGAGATGCTGTCCCAGTTCTTTGGCGAACATCATGCGTAAGTGCTGGGACGGAAATCCAGAGAAGCGTCCCGAAATGGAGGAGGTGGTTAGGATGTTGGAAGCTATAGATACAAGCAAAGGAGGAGGTATGATACCTGAAGATCAGGCTCCGAGTTGTATCTGTTTCGGTCCTGCCCGAGGGCCCTGATGTCGGTTCGCCGATCCACAACATAATATAGAGATTTTTCACGACTGAATCTGTGACGAGTACTCGAATGAATGTGCAATTGCGTGACTTTGGTGCTTGATGATACTTCTGAGTCTTACTTTATCGTCGGAAACTCTCGTCTGTATAGTTCTGGCCTGTCCGGCGGGTCATCGATTATTTATCGAAGAGAAAGTAATAGCGGGCACAGAAAATGTGCGTAGCTTCGTAAGAATAGGCAAAAGGAAAGGATCCCCCGATGATTCACTGGAGAGCTTTAAAAAATATATATAGACTTTTCAATGTACATCTGGTTCATCACTCTTAATTTTTTTTTTCCAATTGAGTTATAAATATTTTATAATTGTTTCAATTCAGTCCGTTTGATCGGACGTCATCGATGTGTCGCCGTTAATTCATTTTTGGGATTGAATCGAACCAGGCGTGATGCACTTATGCTAATATTAAAACTCTCCCAATTTCATTCAAAACTACCCGTTTCTTAAAAGCTCGCATACTTTATTTGTACTTCATTCTCGTGGTACACGCTAGGGGTGAGCAAATGAATCGGGATTCACCAGGACCATACTGAACTGGACCGAACCGGTCGGTTTTGGGTGGTTCTCACCAAGTACCGGATCGGTTCTCGGTTCCAATTTTCTGAAACCGGTGATTATTGGTCCGGTTTCCATTCAAGGTGGGAACATCCATCCGGACCAATTTACATATATTCCTTTCGTTCAGTGTGGAGATTCTTGCAGTTTCTCAACATATATTCAAATTTATCTTTGGAACAGATTCCCTTTTGCTCTGGCGAACATGGCCTGAGAACTTAATCAACTTATCCTTGGTGCACCTTTATCTGCACATTGTCGTCATCGGGAGTCATATGTGGAGGCTTCATTATCAAGCGAAGCAAATTTGCTGGCATATGAATTTTATTTTGACAGACTCGTGACCAATAAGGATAGTAACTCGATGGGACCGGTTCTATGGATCCATCTGGGAATCGAACCGAGCCGGTGATGCGGTTTTCGGGTGGGTCTATAGCACAAGCAGCTGTTTCACAGTTTTCATTTTGTGGAACCAACCCCTAGCGGATGGTCCCAGTTCTAGGGTGAGTGAGAATTGTTGAGAAAACCATCTGAACATTTTTATTATGACAAAACTATCTTTGTTTAGATAAATTTGTTTGATTCTTTTTTATGTGTTATTGCAGAGTGAACAAAGTGAACAGAAGCCAATATTGATATATCTCTGACATTCAGACTCAAGTTGAATTAGTTATATATTTGCTTTTGAAGTAGTTCAGATGGAATATGTCATTGTCTCTAAAGGCTTGTTCATCTAAAGCTTTATGTGACATGTCAGAAGGACTTTATCAAGGTTCAGTGTCACTGTTCAAAAGATCTCTTCAGATTCAGTTGATCTCTATTTCAGAATATTGCTTCTGAATACTGTTTATATTCTGCAATTTATAACTAACAGATTTTGAAGACCCACGTTTGGCAGGTTTTCGATAATGGCGGTATCTTTTATGAAAGTTTGTTCTATTTGATTGACAAAGATATTTCTTTAATCAAATAGAAGGAAATTTTCGATTGGATATTGCCTTCCATAAATAAGAAATGTGGTTTATTTGGATTGACTCTACTTTTGGAAAATGAAGATTTAGTTATATGGGCGACTGAATCTGAAGAAATTCAGATTCTACTTCAACGGCTACCATATCTTCTCAGATAGAGTTTCGTTCAATCACAATTGATGATGTCCAATCAAAGATTAAAGAGCGATTCTTTGAAAGACTGTCCAACGGCTAGTTTAGAAGATAAAAGAAAACCATGGCGACCAGTAGGAGGAGTCGAGAACATATTATTCCAAATTGCCCGAGTTGTTCCGATTCACATTCTTATTTCAAAGATTTCTTGAGTTCTTTGTAAGGTGTTGTAAGAGCGACTCAGAGTATCATCTCTTATAACCTCCATTGATTCATCATAGTGGAATCCAACCAATCGACTGTCGTCGGGAGAGTTGACATATGCCTAACAAACCGAACCACTATAAACTCAGCATGCAATTCTCTCATCTCTAAACTCTTTCTGTTGTGTTTAGATCAGCTGCACGTTGTTTCGCTGTTCTCGTTCTAATTGAAATTTGAAATTGTTTATTTCCGCATTTAGTTTGACTTTGTTCAGAAACATTTATTCACCTCATCTAAGTGATATTGCTAGATTCAACAAGAACCATCCACCCTAGAACCGATCACCCATAGTACATGCCAATTTATTTTCATTTCTCTTCAACAAACTATCAATCAAAAAAGTTCTAAACCTATTGTAATCGTGCTAATTCAATTATAATTTTTTTTTTGCCAATTGAGTCGTAAACCTTTTGCAATTATCCTAATTCAGTCCACTTTCGTAGCCTGCGCTGACATGGATAATTTTTTTATTATAACTTTTTCTTTCTTCTCTCTTACTTCCTTAACTAACCGAAAAAAAAAAAGTTTAGGGCTGAATTGACACAATTGCATTAGCTTTAGGACTAATTTTTATAATTCTTCCATATTCGATGCCACTCACCAATATTTCCTTAAGCATTTTATTCTTTCATCCGAACCGGTCCCCGCCAGGTTGACTTGGTTCGGAGTTTAAAAGGAGCGCGAGATGCTCGACCTTGCCTCCGGTGCGGAGGTTTTAGCTATCCGGGTCAGTCCCAGGTCGCTCATGCGCACACCGGCCATTTTTTAATGGATTTTTACCATAATCGTGTTCTCAAACCTCACTAGAGGCAGTGCAGTACATTCTCACCTAGATGACAGAGCTCATTGGACGGCACCCCAGATCTCTGAGGCCAAGTGCCTCTTGACTACAAGAGCAAAGTTTGCCATCTTGAGAAAAAAAAAAAGGGGTTGTTTTGGATTTTTTTTAAAAAAATGGAGAAAAACCCTCACACAAAAGATTAGTCAATGGAATCAAGAGATGGAAAGTTAACACAAACAACAAAAAAAAAAGGTTTTTATCAATGGTACCAATTTGGTCCTAAACTTTTCAACTGAATCACTTTAGTCCCAAACCTTTTGCATTTTTATCAATTCAGTCCATCTAGGTAATTTTGATAAAAAAAAATCGCTTATATGGACTCTGGCCATGGCATGACCCGCGCTGATGTGAACAATTTTTTTGATAAAAAATCGCTTAAATTAACAGTCTCTTAGCTCATGTGGATGCAAGGTTTCTTGATGTAAGGGAAACAATATCACTTTTCTTTGTAAATTACGAATCTTCAATTGATTATACCAATTTACAAAAGTCTTTCTCTGACTCTAAGTATCGCATCCCAACCTCCATCCTACCCTTTGTTTATTGCACCGTGTTGCCATCAAAATTTTGCCGGGGGAAGATTGGAAAAAAATTATTGATTGCATGTTCCATATTTGTATTATAATATGAATATTTGAACATTAATAATATTTACAAAAGTAGGGAGCGACAGCGGGTTTTTCTTTGTCTTGGATAAGAACAATTGAATTTCGTTTTGAATCAGCTACGACCTTTTCAAATATGTTCCGAATTTAACTTTATTTGAGGCCTCGTTCGGATCTCCGGATCCTTTGGACGTAAAACAAACAAGAGGGTCTTTCTCCTGCCAACAGGGAAGAAAAAGGATATGTCTGGCAACAAGGGAGATGGCGGAGGGAAGATGGACCCCACGTCAGCTTGGGCTGGCTACCGTCGGGTACGGTCGTATAGTTGGTCCCGCGCCTGGGGTGAGTCGTTGAAGCTTCGGCTCCCGCGCTTCGCACGGTGTCTTCAGTCGACTTGTTGGCGACGTCGACGAAAGACACTGTGCGACTTTCCCTTCAATGTAAAAGTTTCTCGCTTAACATTTCCTGTTGCGTTTCATCACATCGATTTCACACATGAAACAAAAAAGAAAATCTTATGTTGTACATGCAAGCGACTTTTTTTTTTCATGTTATTTCTGTCTTAAGAGTAATGCAAATAATATCCGCAGTGCTCTTTCTTGTGAAGCTATCAAGCAACGTAATTGTGTATATTTTTTTTTTCTATTTGCATTACTTATGTTTACGACGTATTTAGAACCAACAAATTCATACTTATGGTAACAAAATCTTATAAATGTAATTACAGTTATTCTAATTATATCAACTACTTTTTTTTCTCTGTTCTTTCTCTAGCTCTCATCTCTCTGATTTATACACTCAGCCTCTTTGCAGAGCGTGAGAGTCGAACCCCACACCTATGATACTAGCGTCTTCACCTCCGTTCCCTTTACCAGCGGGGCCGCATGCCTATTGGCATATCGACTGCAATAACGTTTTCTAAGCCACCATATGCTCATTGCGATAATTCAATGCTTTCTAATTTTTTTTTAATTACCCGAGCTACAAAATTTTTAAAAGGACATTAGTCTCTTTCTAGTCCTTTCCCCACTTCCCACAAAGCCCAAATTGAATGGACACGAGCGGCTAATAATGCAATAGATGGATGCATCTTGCGAATTAGAAGACAAAATATTCACCTGAGAAAAAGGACAATAGATTGATCTGCTTTGCTTTAGTGATAAAATCATTTTTATTACCCGACTTTTGACCGAGATCTTGCTTTCCTTCTCACTCTCGTGCGTACTACGGTACTAGGACGGAACCCTAACGATAAGGGATTTTATATATTAAGGTAGAAAAGAATTATCTCTAATTGTTCGGACCTTAGTACTTTGATTCCCAATATGTTGTCTTCATCATCCCCATAATCAAAGATCACGAACCTTATAACACGTCACATCGAACACCTAAAAATTACACGCCCTCTTACTATGTTGCAATGAATTGAAAGTTCATCATAAAAAAAAAAAAAATTGGGAAAAAAGGGCGCTTGGAAACCCTGAATCCGTGAAATTAAATAATTCCAGGTTCGAATGTAGTTCTAGGAACCGGCAAAATGGGGATTTTTAAGTTCAAAAAGTTTGGAACCGCCGCAAGTTTTCGAGGCGGGTCGGATTCGCTACCGGCCCTTGATTACTCACACTCCAAGTCAATATGTCTCCCCTGCCTCGCATCCCGCGGGGTTTTATGATGACCCAGTCGATTCGTGGTGGTTTGCCGCGTCGGCTAAGCCCCGGAAAAGAGAGGAAGGTAATGCCAACGCGCATTCCGGACGAGCGTATTAGCTCTCGTTCGTGTTCCGAACTTCCCACGATCACCTAATTGTGACTGGATGAAGTGATCGTCGCAATCTGATTAGATTAGTCGGACGCTAGAAGATGATGCCGAAACGTCGTCGTCGAGAGCCCTGAGTAGTGCTTTGAGGGATCAAGATCCGTTGCCGGTCGTCATCGCCCGGTTCGCGCTCGTGCGCCAGATGCATCCACGAGTCGTCGAGTCCGAGGAATTCTGAGTCAAGAGTGCACTTTTGTCTTCCACTCGTGTCGGTTTCGTCACTTCAACCTTATCTCTCGTCCTTTATCGTCGTTAAAGGCTCACGTTCCCAGCGCAATGAGATAATTATCAACAAAAAAAAAATCTTAAATTCATTGTTTTACACTAATTGAGTTCTAAATTAATCTTTTGACAATTTATCAAGTACTTTATTCAATCAATTTTGATCAGAAATCGTTACATGGCACCGCTGACGCTAACGTGGATTATCTTACAATATCTTAATTTATATAAGTTTTAAATTATTTATTTCTTATATTCTTTTCTTTGTTTCGTCTGGTGAGGGCCCTACAACAATCACATCACTTTCGCTAGCATTCTGCGAAAGCCCTCGCCGTCGCCGCGAGCAGAGGTTGTGGCTCTCACCCAAGACCTCCCTAGCCGCAGGTGAGGCGACACTCCATGTGAGGCCGCCACTTGCTTGTGGCCGGTGAGGGTGCCCTCGCCGGATCGGGCGAGTGTCGCCTCGCCCATCCCTCTCTGAACATTGTCGATGGCTAGAGATCGCGTGAGGCTAGCCATCGGCAAAAATAAAATAAAAAAGAAAAGAAAATAGATCATAAAAAATATTTAAATATTTGTCGACATCAACACCAGTACGCCATTTAAGATGGTCGACGTTGAATGGATTGCAACATCAAGGTTTTTTGGTCAAAATTGGCTAGAAAGACTACATCGGCTAATCGTCAAAATGTTTATAACTGAATTAAAAATATTGAAAGGTTTAAGACTAAATTGATAAAAAAAAATACAATATACTTAGAACTTTTTTGTTTATTTTCCTCATGCGCAATATATCTCATCTTGCTCTTCTTTTCTGCTTATCCTTGTCATTATTAAAACGAACAATTATTTCTGTATTCTATGAAATAATTATCTATTTTCTGTTTCTTGTCTTCCTTCCTTGCTTTTTAAGAAAAAAAACTTTCTCCCAATTTTTTATAAGGATATTTTATCATATATCTATATACATCTTTATCTAATCCGATATGTATTTTTATTTTTTCGGCCGCTCCATTCGTGGGTCTCACGATCAATTAGGATTAATTCGACATACGAATAATTTCCTCGATCGATGAAATTAAATTGGCCAAAAAAAAACTAAATCGATATAATTATAACTCGAATCGAATCCAAACTCTAGAATTATTCCTTGAACACTTTATCGTTCGGATCCATTTTTGAGTGGGGTCGATGGCGATTGGTGGCTCGAATCTAAGCAACATTTAGGCCTGATTCATAGAGGAGTTCTAAAGTTACTAGGAAAGCTGGACTTCTTTTAGAACTTGTCATGCAAAACCAAAGAAGAATATGGACGCATTAGCGACCGGGTACATTCGTTGATTTCTCTTTAGCTAAGGACAAACATTCTTAGGCATCACTATACTCTCGTCATGATCGAATGATTCTGGATCATATAATACTCGTCATTTAATCTGTTTTAACTCTCTTAATCTCTCAAATCGACGTGATTATTTGAGTCGTGCCCGTGGACAGGTCGTAATTTTTTTCATTATACTATTTTTTTTTAAATAAAATATATGTACTTATGTGATGAAAAGTCAATCGCTCTCGATATATTGGAAAATGGGAAATGCCCGCCAAAATCGAAAACGATATATTGGAAGATGAGAGCCTGACGTACGTGTCATCGACTCACCCGTGGTGTGGTGGTGACGTTTGAGATTTCTGTTTTTATTTTTCTGTCTGATTATGTATGTATAAAGCCAAAAAAAAAGCAAAGAAGAAGAAAATGAAGATGAAGATGAAGATAACTTGTCTTCTTGTCGTGTAAGAAAAGAACAATAGTACCAAATACTAGTCCTATTCCAAGACAAGTGACCAGGAACCATATTCCCATTTTTTTTTCCACGCCTTAATCATGATTCTAGTAAGAAAAAAGCGACACTAATAATTCCTGAACTTTGATCAAATGTGCAATGTGGTTCCTAAACTTTTAGTTGCTTTAATATGGTTCCTGAACTTTAGCCCAATGTGTAATTTCGTCCATGAACATTTGATTTATTTAGTGTTCAGACCAGTCTCTAGACTATATGAAATTATTCAATATTATCCCTACTCCTCTTAGACATAAATTAATGGAATGATAATATTGGATACCTTCATATAGCCTGAGGACTGGGTTGAACATTTATTGGAAGTTTAAGGATAAGAACGAATGAAATGTAATGTTCAGGCACTCGATCAAAGTTTAGGTACGTGTCATTATCCCTTCTATCAACCATCGCAAGTAGTGCATACTCACGTGTCTTCTTAGCATAATCTTTCATAAGTACACAGTGAAAACATATATTTTCAAAAATAGTTAACAACATTAAAATTTTCAAACTAATAACTCGTGACACATTCATTTAAAGTTAATTTTTTGGGGTCGATTCTTGTTACTCATGCTCCAATGAACAGCCAATTAATGAAAAAAGAAGAAGAAGAAGAAGAAGAGAAACTCAGGGGATGAAAATTAGGCTACGAAATTGGGACGAGTCACATGTAACTTTTACTAGAAGTAATGGCGCGGTTGGAATGTTGTGCGGAAATTGGCGTTAAGAGCTGGTGAAGATAAGGCCAGTCATGGATGCGCGCGTGCGCGTGCATTCGTTTTCTTGCCATCCTTATGTCATTTCTTTCTTTTCCACCTTTTCGTGCGTCTTTCTCAAGTTTCCTCTTCTTCTTCTTCTATAATAATGATGATGATGATGATGATGATGATGATGATGATGAAATTTCATATGTCAATAATGTGACGGTGCTCACACGCTCCGCATCCCTAATTGTCAATTATTTCCTTTTCTTCCGGCGGTGTATACTCTCTACATGTTTAAGGTATTGGGGATCTCGAAATTTGGACGAGACCTTAGACGAAACAGTTTCAAGACTTAATTACGTCCCTTAAATATATATTTTTCCGCCTTTTTGTGTATCTATCTAAGTTTCATCTTCTTCTTTTTTTAAACAACAACAACAACAATAATAATAATAAAAGTTTCATATATCAATGACGTGTCACTTTGTGGCTGCTGTAGCTTATCTTCACACGTCTGATGGAAAGGAAGATAGCCTGCTTGTAGTTTCTTTCATATTTTTCTTTTTCATTTTTGAGAATTTCTTCCATTTTTTTTAATTTATTTCAATCGTGCTCAAAACGTTTGTGTTATCTTAAGATTGGATAGCTTGAATGTGAAGTTTAATTGAATAATTTGTTCGAGAATGGCGAGAGCTCAAAGTTAAGGATATATCGTAGTAGAAATAATATCTCAGTAAATAATTTCACAGGTACATGCATGTATCTACTATATATGATCATCGAATGAAAATTTCAACAGCTAAAATTTTCCTGCTGGCAAAATTCCATTATAAAGTCCTGACACGGTGCTCCGACAAGTATTAATTCAAGTTTAGAACTCGAGAAAAGCAATCAGAAGGAAAATTTGAAAATTCACGCTACTTTCTAAAATTGGATCTTTCCTCTGCAAAAGAACTATCATACTTTTCTTACAACCACGGGAAATGTCAATAAAATCGTGAAATTTTCTCGTTCATTAATTGCTCGATCGATGCCTGTAAAATACGCGAGAAAATTTTTGCGTTTATTTTTTTATGAGGACATTTAAGAAACTTTGAAGTACAACTCCTATAAATGGGGCTTTTTCTATAAATATCAAAAGTGCCATATCTAATTACTTAAAAAAAAAATTGGCCAAAAATTGCCAATATACATATATATTTTTTTGGTCCTTTTTGATAATCAACTGCAACTCTGTCTCCCAAATTTCTCGCAAGGAAGGCTCAGAATGGCGAAGTCAGGGGTAAAATAGTCATTCTATCTTCATCTCCCCATTATCCCTATAAATACGTCGCTGCACTGATCTTTGAATCAGCCATATCTGTCAGCTTCTCGCATACTCTCTCCTCCCTCCCTGTCTCTCTCTGCAACAACAGGAAGAAGAAGAGCGACGGCGTTTCTCGGCTTTCCTCCGAATACTTCCTCACGACCCCGCTCCTCCTCCTTTTCTCCGTCTTCTTCTCTTTCGTTGCAATACAGGCATGACCGAAAATGCGCCGTCGTTCATGCTGGACTTCCTCAAGCGGTGCGGCGGCCACGCCATAATCGACGGCGGCTTCGCGACGGAGCTCGAGCGCCATGGCGCCGATCTCAACGACCCCCTCTGGAGCGCCAAGTGCCTCATCACTTCACCGGAGCTCGTCAGAAGAGTAAGGAAAAAAAAATCGTTCCTTCACCGCCATGCTTTTGTCACGAAATCCTTTTTCGAAATTGAAATTGGTTGTTCGTACATATTTGTTGTTTCTTTGTTGTGTTTGCTCGAGAATTCACGGGTCGAGCGAAATGGTGAGATTTGGGGAGTTTGGAAGTGAGGGGGGCGATGTTTCTTTAGGCATGCGAAGATGGTTTTGGTTTAGAGATTGACGAAAAACATGATCTACTGGGTTTATTTTAGAGCGAGATCAGAAAACTTCGAGTTTCCGTTTTAGCTTCTCTCTCTCTCTCTCTGTGGGAGATTTTTTAAGATTGCATCCTGAAAATGATATGTTCATTAATTTTTCCTTTTTTTGCATCTGACTTTGAACTTGAGAACGAGCTATAATGTCATTAAACCAAGTGGGCACCATATTTTTTACTGTGTTTTGTGCTCTGCAGAAAAATTTATTCGTTCTGACAATGAAGATGTTCTGCCCATCTAAATATGTAATGGATTCCTTCGGAAATTGTGGGACAGTTGTCTTTTCCTGCTCGATTTTTTTTTTTTTCTGTTGATGAAACTACCGGGTTTAATAGTTGAATGTGATATAAAACTACAACTAGATTCTTCATTACTTTAAAGACCTGGGAAGCTGTTGTACAGGGAAAAAGAAAAGAAAAGAAAGAAAGGGTTCTGGGAAGGTACTGCTAGTCTGGTTGTATGCGAATTTTATAATGTTCCAGGATCTTTTGAGAAAAGAGTGAACCTTTGGCAAAATAGGTAATATTCTGGACTTTGTCATGCTGTGGACAAAAATATGAACAGCACTAGTACTGTTAATCTCACATGTCCTGTCCAAAATCAGAACATAGTTGTCCTGATGAAGTATGCGGGTTTGAGCCCATGTGTAGCCATGAGGAACACAACGGAGAAATTTATCCTTTCTTTTAATATTGTGTTTGTTGTGCTTAACATTACAGGTTCACTTGGACTACCTTGAAGCTGGAGCAAATATCATATTAACGGCATCTTATCAGGTACGACTATGATCTTCTCAATACTCGTGCAAAACATTAGCCAAAATATGAATTATTGGATGTTGATACTGCATGAGTTGTGTGAAAACAACAGGCCACAATTCAGGGTTTTGAGGCCAAAGGATTTTCAAGAGAAGATGCTGAAAATTTACTTAAAAAAAGTGTTGAAATTGCATGTGAGGCGAGGGGGATATATGCTGAAAAATGCACAAAGGATTCATTAAACTTCACAGAAAATGGAGGAATCAGAACACGTCCCGTTCTTGTCGCAGCTTCTGTTGGAAGCTATGGAGCTTACTTGGCTGATGGGTCTGAATATAGGTAAAGTTTCTATTTAATTTTTTTATTTTGTATTCTGAATGATCTTTTGTCTCAAATTTAAGTATCCCAATAGACCTGCATTTAAAAAAAAAGGATGTAGAGGTCTGAATATCTTGCCTGCATGCATTGGTTGCTGATGATTTATGTATCTTCATAAAAATACATATTATAATCAAGCATAATAAATATTTGAAGATAGTGCCTACAATAACAACTTTTATTTCTGCTCCATTCTATAGCGGTGACTATGGAGATGCAATTACTCTTGAAAAATTAAAGGAATTTCACAGGAGAAGGGTACAAATTCTAGCCAACTCAGGAGCTGACATAATTGCATTTGAAACTATCCCAAATAAGCTGGAAGCAAAGGTATGACTTGCAATACTTCTGCATTGTTGGCATAATGTGGCAAAATTCTCTCTTTCTGTGTATGTCGTGTAGTATTATAAAGTAATCAAGCCATACTGACTATGGAACTCAGTCATATCCTTTTAACTTCTCGGTGCTGTGCTTCTCAGTTTTTGCTGTGTGTAGAGTATACTGTTCTTCATTTAAGAAAAGCTATACATTTTTGTTAATACGCTGCTGTTTGACCCTCTCAATTCCTTGAGATCTTCCTTATTTTGCTTGTCCGAAGTGTACAGTCGTGGGACAATGCAATAGAGGTATCGAGTAAAGTCAGCTTTATATTTTGTTCAGTCCACAAACCAATCACTTCTGATAGGATGCCTTGATTTATTTTCACAGGGCATCACTTACTGTGATGGATCGTTGGGCTAGTATAAAATTGTTATAGATTCTTGTTAATATGCTGCTGTTTGATCCTCGCAATTCCTTGAGATCTTCCTTTTTTGCTTGTCTGAAGCCTACAGTGGTGGGACAATGCAATAGAGGAATTGAGTAAAGTCAGCTTTATATAATTGTTCAGTCCACAAACCAATCACTACTGATAGCATGCCTTGATATATTTTCACAAGGCATCACTTACTGTGATGAATCATTGGGCAAATATAAAATGTCCGATCGTGTCATTGATGCAAAACTAAGTCAGTTAGTAGCTTGTCCAATTTTGATAATCAGGGTATCCCCTTATTGATTTTCATACAGCAATTTGGTCTGGTGATTTGCCTTCTTGATGCAATACTAGATATGTTTTCTGGAATTGGTGGATTTGATTGCTTTGCACCTGTGGACGTCATGTGGTTATGTCATACTTCCTTGATGAATATATTGGGTAGATGTACTTATATTTCTTTTTTTATTGCAGGCTTATGCGGATCTTCTTCAGGAAGAGAATATAACAACCCCCGCATGGTTCTCTTTTAATTCTAAGGATGGAATTAATGTGGTCAGTGGTGATCCTTTGGTGGATTGTGCATCCATTGCAGATTCATGCAAGCAAGTTGTTGCTGTTGGGATCAACTGTACCCCTCCTAGATACATTCACGGGCTTATAACTTCTATTAGGAAGGTATAAACTGTAAATCCGATTCTGCGTCCTTTGTTTCCTTTTTAGCCTATTACTACTCTCCATTATGCTCACTGCTTTTTGCTACTCTTTTCTCAAGAACTTGTCGAAGTGAAGTGAAGAGTAATTGAATATTAAATTGCGTCTTCATCTAATAGCTTAAGTTTTTAGAACAGTTGGCATTGATCCAACAAAATTTCACATGGTATCAGAGCAGGAGGTCCTGAGTTCAAATATTTCCAGGCCCCTATTTGTCCCCCCAATTAAATATTTTCACGCTTAACATTAGGCAAAAAGACCAGACTAAGCGTGAGGGAGAGTGTTAGAGTAATTAAATATTAAGCCACGCCTTCATCTAATAGCTTAAACTTATAGAACAGTTGGCAATGATCCCACAAAATTTCGCATGAAGTCACATATTCTTTTAGTTTTCTGATTTGGCTTCGATGAATTTGGCAGGCAACTGAAAAACCTATTCTCGTCTACCCAAACAGTGGTGAGACATATGATGCAGATCGCAAGGAGTGGGTGGTAAGTTTTTGCTCGATATAGTTCTCTGTGTATACACTTTCATCGCTGTCTTGGTGACCAGTTCTCTACGGTTTCTCGTTTGTGTGTCTCGGTATTACATTTTAGCGAATTAATTAATTCTAGGACAATTGTTTTCGTGTGCCGATTGTTTTTGTACAGCAGCGGACGGAAAAAAGAAGCACCTCCCGTTGTTGCTGGAAAACCAGAATACTCTGAATGCTTTGAAAGAAGCTTCCTTAGAATGATATTGAATTCGATCCTCTTCCTAATGTGCTGTTCAAAAGTCAATTAAGTTTGGTTAGGTGTTCATCCTTGGTAAGGAGATGATAAAAGTGATGCGAGATGTTTCATTTGGTTGCAGCCGTCGACAGGAGTGGTGGACGAGGATTTTGTGTCGTATGTAGGCACGTGGCGTGAGGCCGGTGCTTTACTTTTCGGAGGTTGCTGTAGAACTACACCAAATACCATAAAGGCCATATCTCGAGCTCTCTCCAACAAATCTTCCGCTTGTTCCACTCTAAGCTCCAATGTCAATAACAAGTAGCGTTCTTGACAGATTTTTCCCTGTTTTTCTTCAAATGCTGTTTTGTAAGGTTCTCTTCTGCGGTGTTAAAGACATGGTAAACAAGAGCAATCAAGCGTAAGGTGTCGGAGTTATTTTCTTCTCGTTTACGCGTCAGCTGACTTTGTGGGAGTAAGATAAATGCACATATATTCGGCCTCGGAATCTGTCGATTGTGCAATACAGGGTCCAGGTGGTCCCATTGAACTTGTCTAGGATTTGGTTTCTATAGTTTCCGAACTCCAAAGGATGGGCTTGGAACGCGGCACCGAGATGTAACAATTGTAGTTTTATAAAGCATCAGATGCTTAATAAATTCGAATTCAAGACAATAAGATGTTATTTCAATTAATGGTTTCTATCGCTTACAAAAACGCAAGAATGAGTAAACTCCCTTTATACAAAGCGAAAGAATGAGTAAAACACCTTTAAATTTATTGTGCAACTGAACTGTGAAGCATTTTATTAGCAGATGTTGGGCAAAAGGCATCATGAGTTTAGGTGTGAAACCGTTTTGCAAGAATTTGACTCATCATGACGCCATCACTTATGACATCATGAGAAGATTCGGTGAGAACTTAGCTCTTCCTAAATGCAGTAACATTTCAATCATTAGCATGTTTAAAAGAGCATGTCAAAATGCTTGAATTGATGTGTGCTCCAAATCGTTGATCAGATGAGGAATCTTTCTCTGATTCACGGCTGCTGAAGCCGGAAGGACCATCAATATATGCGGGCGTGGGCATGATCCATCAGTGTTTGACCTCCATTTTAGAACACTCGGTCAGATGCATCAAGAGAAAAGGAAATGGGAAAAATAGAAAGCAGCAGTGACTACGTTCATAATTTCCCAAAGCAAAATATTCAAAGTACTTGCAGGAACGATCCCAACAAAAACAGATGATGCCTGCTACAACTTTGGTATTCAAGAAATTGACAGCCGCCGCGATCAAGATCAGGGCATCCAGAAACTGAAACTTCAATGGAAACCCCCTCATAAAGAGGAAAGAGATGAACAGAAAAGAAAAGGACTTATTTATACACATCCATCTGGTTCCACCTCCAACTGGATTATCCAAAACAGAAAAGGAGCATCCGCCAACAAAATCGGTACACCAGACTTTTCAAAGACTAGAAAGGGTGCAGTTCAGTTGATTAAGCTATAGACAAGGAAAGCAGTACAACAGTCTAGGATTATTGGGTAAGCAAAATGGCAGGAAAATGGGTCTGTGAGCATGAGGTTCATAATTCTGGGAAAACAGAATCAACACAGGTATGGTACAGAGGATCTGACTTCCAGAGCTTCGCAATGTAATAGTGAGATGATGTGCGCCGGTGAACTTCTTCAAGAAGCCAAATCATGGCTTCGGCTTTAGCGGGATGGATGATCATGTCGAGTGGCACATCTTCAGCCCCCGAGCCGATTCTCTCTTGGTCCCACTGCTTAAGTTGTACATTCGTCAGGTAATGCAATGGCTGTCCGTAAAGTTGCTTGACTGATTTTCCCAATCCCATCCAGGTAGTAAATGGAATCACGGAGCCACGGCCAGTGGGTACTGAGATCTGGTTCATGTACTGCTGGTACATTTCTGCCCTTTTGATCAAGTCACCTGCAAGAACCTTTATCATCAGGTGCCCATGCCTTAGATTGGCAAGGCTGCATTGATAATCGTTATATAACCTCTATTATGTATACAAGTACCTTCAGATGTCGCGTCTTGGAAATTACGTTCTATTGGAATGGCAATTGCAGGGAACTTGCCACGAGATTCATCAGTAGCCTCCATCTCAGAATCCAAGGAAGAAGATCCATCGGATGATATCAAATCCACCTGGTCACTCCATGGATTAGCCCTTTTCATTTTATCTGGACAGAAAAGGCCCGAGAATTAATTAGCTGTCAGCTGCCAACAGAAGCCTTGATCTTAGCCGCAAACTACTTGAGGAAAGTATTGCCTTGGTACAGGCACTTGCCTAAGAGGCACCTACGTGAAGGCGATTCACCTCAGAGCAGGCAAGGCGACCATGCTTTGGCTCGCCTAGCCTGTGCACCTGCAGCGCTTTTGACAATACTGACTACGAGGTGACGTGAAGATAAAGGCATTGCTTTTATTAGCGAATAGAAAGATCCTCTACCCTGTAGAAAAGCTTTACTTATGATGAAAACTAAATGAATATCGAAAGACAATACCATCTGGACAAGTACTAAAAACAGTGAAACGATGAAAGAGTGATGCAAGTGGCCTTTTATTCTTCAAGAACATTTCAAAGAAATCCTCACATGCAATACGATATATGCAGCCTCGGAATCAGAGTACATTAGAAGAGTAGCCAAAACATAAATGGACAAAAATGAAGTGTCCTTATTAAGCTATAACTTCTATTATATATATGCACACAGCTTCCGTGCTGAAACTATAAGGCATTCAAAGGAAGAAATGGAAGAAGGAATAATGACAGTGGCATTTGATTCTCTAACATGACAGTGCAAGCATCACATGCCACATTTAATTGAACTCCAAACAAAGAGGAGCCTAGATATGAAATGGATTATCTTCCTAAACCTTTAACACCTACTACAGTAATGCTAATGCCACACTCTATTCACAGTACAGGTCAACTTCTGTGACCAATAATAGAATAGAGGAACCATTTGAGAGACATTGAAACTGCAAATTCCTTTGAATAATAGATAGCACAAATCTAAATAGCTTTTCTCAAACACAACTAAATCTTTGCCCATTCTTTTGCCTCTGTCATTAGCTTCTCAATGTGCTCCTTTTGTTTTCCCATGCTCATTCCATCAAGCTTCTGTACCAGCAATTTGTATGTGGTTTCCCAAGGGACTATTCCTCTCAACACCATTTCTTCAAAGAACAAACAAGCCTCCTCAAGTTTCCCAGATTTGCAAAGCCCACGTACCAAAAGAGAGTAGGTTGAGACTTCGATACTGACATCATTTTTAAACATGTGGTTCAACAAAAATTGAAGAACCTTCATTCTCTTCTTTCTGCAGCACATCTTTATTAGAGATGCATATGTCTTGAGATCTGGCTTACAAGAATCTTCTTCCATTTTCTTAAGAATCTCCAAAGCAGTTTCTTCTCGTGAACGCACGCAAGCAGCAGCAATTACTGTGTTATATGTCAACAAGTCTGGTTTAACTCCTTGTGTTCCCATGTCTTCATATACATCCCATGCATCCTTAAATCTACCAGCTTTACTCAAGATATAAATCAGTGAGCTATAAAAGGAAGGATCCGGAGCACAACCAATACTCTTCATATTTTCATAGACCTCCAGTGCATCATTTAATTGCTTTGCTTTCCCCAATCCTTGTGCTAAAATAGTATAAGTCACCGTATTTGGCAAACAACCCTTTTTTTTCATTTCATCCAGAATGGCATTTACTTTATGAAAATCCTGTTCACGACAATACCATTCGACAAAACACGTATAAGAAATAACATTAGGTTCAAACCCTTGTTGCTCCATCTCTTCCAAAATTTTTCTTGCATTATCAAATTGTTTACATTTACAGTACCCATGTATCAGAATATTGTAACTATGGATATCACATGGGATACTTGCCTTAAACTGCAAAAACACTTCACGGGCATGCTCAACACTATTTTCCTTAGCCAATGCATCCATTAGCACATTCATTGCAGCGATGTCCCTCTTGACACCAATTTGCTCAATTTCCTTAAAGGCGTCTATTGCATCTTGGTATTTACCTGCTCTAGCAAGCCTTCTAATCACCTTAGTCATAGTTGCCAGTGTAACACAACCTTCTACTGTCTTCATTTCCTCCACCAACTTCCACATCAAATGGAACTTACTTGATTTCCCTAGTATGTCAACCATTAGATCACATAACACAGATGGATGATGGTGACCCATTTGGAATTTTGCCCAAGTGAAAACACCAAAGGCTGGGATCCAATCATTGCTAAATTTCTTCAAAATTCGCTCAATCATACTGCTTGAAGAACAAAAACCACTAGCATTCAAAGCTGAAACAACACAATCAGGTGATGAATAGCGGTTCCTCAAAAGTTTGCAGACTTTCTCAACATTAATTTCTTCTATGTCACTCGATGTAACCTTGGCAACTTCAATACGACCATATGGCCCATAACTCTCAACCCAAGAAGCAAGGGAAGGGATCACAAAATTATCATCTGCATCAGGACTTGCATGGCTCTTGTCGTCAAGGGACTTCACCCAACTTGGGATTTCCGGTGACTCATATCTCTCAGGCGGCTTAGTGACAGTACAAAAGGAATTGCACAAGTAGCAACTTGAAGCAACATACAAATCAGTCTTTCTTTGAGAAACCGAACAGGACAAAAGCTTTGCAATTTGGGACTTTGAAAGCATTTTAGATGGCCAGACCTGGATAAGACAGATTGCTCAGAAACTACAACAATTGCCACTCGCTCATGCAAACAAGAGGTTTTCCCCCTCTTGACTAATGAAACCGTTGAGACTAACCATTTGTTCTGGACAATACACAAACCCCACTGAAATCAACCCAAAGTATTCAGCTAAAACTGATGGAACTATACGCATCAGAGCTATGAAAGCACCGCTTCATCCATGTCAATCCTCTCCAGGCTAAAACCTCGGCATGCTCTGCTATTACAAAGGCAATTTGGGAGTGTCCTGAGTCCACACAATTCAACAAAATGCGAACAATACAATTAGCTATCGGCGGAAGCGGATGCCCACATTCTGGCCCATGCAGGTAAAGATTCGCATCCGCAATCGCCGCAAGGCGAACAGGTTGCCCTGTCACCCCGACATATATAAAAAATTTCACCTTTTCTTCTCTGTTTGAGAAACGACGGCCACGACAACGACAACGAATATAATAAACACAATTTGAATCATGGACAGTGCGGGTAATCAAGCAAGAAACATTCGCAACTCGAAGCGTGTTCTTTCCCGACAACCATAGCTGCTCACAATTGGGTGAAGGAAAAATGAAAAGATCGAACTACGGCCAAGAAGAACCTGCTCTGAGCACCTGGTGGTAACCCAGTCCGAGAAGAGCAATCTAGCTATACGCATAGAGAGAGTACCTGAGCAGGAAGGAAAGCGAACGAAGGATAAATGAAGGCGACGCAACTTCGAGCCTCGGCGGCGAGAGAGGTCGACGGGCTACTCGAGGGGCGGAGGGTGGTGGGTCACGTGGGTGGCGGTTGAAAGAGGGCGGAGGCTCTGTGAACTGTGAACTCTGTGCGAGTTAAACGAGTGAAAATAGGGTGGAGAAACTCATTCAATTACCTGCAAATTGAAGCGGTGGCCCTATAGTTATTTATTTAGGGTGCGCGTGAAAACACTTCTCGCCCAAGAAGTGCTTCTGGCAGGGAAATAGATTTTTCAGCTTTTACTTTGAAGCAGAAGTTAAATTTTTAGCTTTTACTTCAGAAGTTGATTTCTAATAGAGAAATGCGTTTGAAATGATAAAAAAAACAATGTTCAAAATATTATTAAAAAATTGTTCGATGGTGGCGGCCGGCCGAAGACCGGCGGTGGCGGCGGCGGCGGCGGCGGCGGCCGGCGACTGGCGGCCGCGGCCAGCCGCGGTAGCCGGCCCCGCGAGAATGACTTCTCGAATGGAGAAGTAAAAAAATTTTACTTCTGAAAATCGACCAAAAATCTTACAAGAAGTAGAAAATCTTGCCATAAGTAGAAAATCCTACCATAAGTCAATTTTTTTACCAAACAGCTTTCTACTTCAGATTGGGTTTTATCAAACGCATTTCTGAAAAATTGTAAGATTTTTTGTAAGATTGTTTGGTCTAGATCTCAAGGAACATTGAATGTCCGGGGATGGGAGTCCCACGATATTGTCATCCGGACAACATGATATTGTCATGCAGAGCCTTACTTTCCTCTTTGGTAGGATTTACTTACCATAATTAAGAAAAATTGTATCTCTTGTATTTACTGACACTCTCTATTTCATGAAAAATAAGTGATTTCAAAAAATAATCGTTTATATCTCTTAAAAAAATAAATAATTTTTTTCTTATTGCATATGAAAATAGTTAGGCATAGATTGTTATCGATGATGAAAATATTTTTTGTTGATTAATTTTTCTAAACGATATAAGTGATTACTTTTCGGAAAATATTTTCCAAATCGCTCATTTTTCGTAAAACAAACAGAGCCTTGTTGGATTTTCCTTTCATAAAACTTGGTTTTGTGAAAAAGATAAATTTTTAATAAATGTATTTTTTTTCATTTTATCGAGCAAATTTATGAATAAATATCGAGTAGAATTTATAATTTTTTTTGGACATAGACAATTTTTTTTTTTACACAATCACTTGTTTACAGATTTTTCACTTTTTTTGTGTGCATATTACCATCAAATCTGTTCTCATTAGATTTTATCTTATACATATATAGGGAAAAATTCAAATTAGGATCCGAAGTGCTTTCATTTTCTCAAATAAAGGTCTCAAATTGAAACTCGTTTTAAATAAGATTCTTATTTGAAATAAAAAGGACACTTCATGTCTTTATTTGAAATAAGATCTACTTCATGTTCTTATTTCAAATAAGAGTATTTCAGGTTATTATTTGGAATTTCCCCTATATGCGTGTGGTGTGTGTATGTATATGTATATGTATATGTATACATATGTAATGGGATGATTAGAAGAAGTAAAAAAAAAAGAAAAGAAAAACTCTTTAGAGATTTTTCAAAATAAAAACACAGTTACATTTTTCAATATGAAACTTTAATTAAATAAAATAATTGCATAAAATAATTTTTTTAAATGTTAGTGAAATCTCATTATTTTAAATATCCTTGAAGTGTTCACAAAAAGAAAATCAAGATGCCTCATTATGCATAATGTTTTTCTTTTATTCCTAGATACATTTATAACATCTTACATGCTCTGTGTAAAAGTATCTCGTCAAATAGTGAGGAAAAAACGATAACTATTTGTTGTAATGAGTAGTGATATTTGATATTTACTCTAGACTAATGGAATTATAACATAAAAAAATTAACCAAGAAAGTGAACTTTTGAGATAAGAGGGCAAAATTTTGAACAAAAAAAATAAATAAATCAAGAGGGACAAAATAATAGACGAGAGGTTATGAGGGCAAAGATGAAGAAGAGACTGTAGGTTTTTACTATATGACATAATTTGTCTTCTCTACTTACGATTGGTAAGATACTTTTATGTAGAGCACGTAAAATATTATAGGAATATTTAAGAATAAACTTTAAAAAAAATTCTTTAATACACTAAAAAAACCACGCACAATGAGTAATCAAGACAACCAATCATTCTGACAAAAAAGGAGAACTAGATCCTAAATAAAAAAAGAAAAGAAAAAAGTAGATCACTCCCAAATAGCAATTAAAATACTGCATAGATAGAGTAGATTTAGTCAGATAGCGGATGCGAATGACACTATATTAAGTAAAATATTGATCGTATAAACTCGCTGATAATGATATAATGGTATGAATCTTTCGTAAATTCCCCCGCATACTTTTACATATTTTTCTCCAAATAATTTAAGCAACATACTGGATTTATTGCTGTCGATCTTTGCACCTGCATGAATTTGTGCTATTTTTTGACGTAAAAAACAAAGACTAACAAAAGCTATAAACAAAATTCCGGCTGCATAATTGGAAAAAAAAAGGTGATTAACCCAAGAATTCCATTATAAACTTCTGTAGATCCATACACTTGCAATTGCAAATCTGCACAACATGTGTCTTAGTTATGTTTCTATCTGATTGCCAAAAGCAAAAATGAGAATGTTATCAGAAATACTGAAATAAAATTTTTTTCCCGCAAAAAAGCCTTAGGCATTGATGGGCCGGGCCGGGCCGGGCCGGGCTGCAGAATACTGACATTATTTTTTTCCCTATAAAAAAGCCTTAGACATGGATGGGCCGGGCCGGGCCAGGCCGAGCTAACTGTCAGGAGGTGAAACGCGGTCGAGATTGGAACAGACTGACGGTGAAAGGCCACTGAGGAGTATCATTTTCATGGGCAGAGGCAAAGGACATGGTCAGCACATTATCATAGCAAATATCCTCTTCTAATCCATATTCTCTCTCTCTATATATAACACAATCATTTGGGCAATTACGAGGTGGAGTGTTGGACAACGTCAAAGAGATATTCTCCTTTTCCAAAGTTTGTTTGGTCTAGATCTCAAGGAACATTGAATGTCCGGGGATGGGAGTCCCACGATATTGTCATCCGGACAACATGATACATGCGTTTCGAAGCATTAGGCCGAAGGATGGTCTACCACTCGTGAATTGCTGTGTAAGAAATTTAGGCTCAGTTATGTATTAATAATGTAATTTGTTACGTGATAATCTTTTGAATGGTGGGTGCACTTAACGATACGTGATCCTCAGACCACCCGACTTTCTGTCTCGAGCGCTGACGCATCGTTTTCAGAAATTCTGTACGTCGAACACCCTGTGTTGGGGGAGATGCATGAATCGATCTAGCCTACATTTTCCTTGCGCATTCCTTGAATCGCAGCATCGGAAAGGGTATTACGAATCACGTGGCTCGGCTCGGCTCGGCTCGGCCAATGGGATCGGCGGAGGAGAGGGATGCGACTCCATGGAGCAAGAGAAGGGGGAGCCCTAGGACATTGAAAACGACCTCCCATCAAACAGTGGGAAGCCCTCAGTCACACCTAAAAGGCCCCCCCACATCCAAACGATTAGGCCATCAACTTCTCCACATCTTTCATCAGATTAAATGCATGGAACCAATCCAAGGGAGGGCATGTCTTTCATGACACAACGTCCCAATAAGGAATTAAATGCAAGGGGTGGGGGTGGGACTTGATATGGGTGGGGGAAGACAAGACTGAGAAATGAACAACCACCACCTCATGATGATCTTGGTGTCCAAAATGGAAGGTGAGTGTCGTATAATGATCAAGCTATACACACACTTTGGAAACCCAAAAAAAAAAAAAAAATTATCGAATGGCAACCACAAGATTTTCAGAAGAAGGGGGATTGGAGTGAGTGGCTCGTCTGAGATTCCCCAAATTGGTCTTTCATTTCCACATCCATGTCTTAAATTCCCATCAACTGTCGATTGGGGGGGGGGACGCCGGCTAAGGTCGATGGACAAACATTCTCTTCTATTGTCTATCCCTTCATTCCCAGAAGTTTTGTCCATGGATTGAACAAGTGAACCCTTGACTTTAAGCCCCCACCTTGGCTGTAAGATATGTATGTGTACACATGCGCGATGAGGGAACCGCGTGATTGAGCTGAATCAAAGAAGATGCGTAATCGAAATTTGATATGACGAGATTCTTGATTTTGCGAATTGTTCGCTCTTTGTAAGAATAGCTTCATCTTTAATTGTGAATTTCTGGTTATCAAGCAGTCAAGTGAAAGGCTCTGACATCACAGGGTGAAACACGAAAAAAAGAAAAATCAATGCCCTGATGAAATTGAAAGTTGGATAATTTATCCATGTGGGCCAAGCCTTTCAAAAGATTTGAAGTGAGATTTGTGTTGTTGTAAACTCCCTTACTTAAAAGATTGATGTTCCTATTAGTATCGGCCATTTCGCTAGCCAATATTTCCCCTATTTCATGTGTCATTCGCTCCATTCTCGCCCCTTTTTCACCCTAGGAGAGTGCTAGGAGCCGGACCCTTGTTCAGCTTCAATCTCGCTTAGGCGATCACTTTCCACCCTCATCAGATTAGATTCAATGTAGTCCAATTTGCAATTATTCCGTCTCAATCCACGTGGACCATTGGATGGTGGTCTTTGTTTTTGAACGACATCACAAGCCATTTCCATCCGACTTTAGATTGGGGTGTCAAAATATATCGCGAACGAAAGTTTTAACATAATACCTCGCGAAATTTAGTTTCCATAAGTTGGGGAGCATCCCTCTCGTATCTACACTTTCATTTTGACACTACCATCTCCCTTTCAAACGTTGCCAATTCTATCATCAAGTTTAGAATAGTGTCCAAACCCTAAACAACCAATGAACCCACCATTCTCTTTTGGCCATTCATGGTATTTAGCTTCATTTTAGAGAAAAGAATGGTACCAACTATTAGAGACACAAACACCCCCCCAAAAAAAATGTCCGAAAAGATAATTATGATAAGCAATCTATAAACATATCTCATCTTTGTTGACCGACCAATGACTAAATTATTCGAATAGCACAATTATTTGGAACTCAAGTAAGATTTGGTCTTCTTTTCCCGATATAAAGCAACGGGTTGGTTGTAGTCTCCAACTTTCAAACCCGGATAATCATGTGTCTTACTCATTATTGCCAACTTTTTTCACCTCGCCTATCCGGTCCATTATGTCGCCTCATTTCTCGTGACGTTTTTGCAATTATTTTAGCATGAAAATACATTTGCATCTATATTGGTGCCCGGGGGGGGCATGATTCTAATCAATGTACTTTGCGAGCAACTTTAGCAAATGAGCATATTTGATGAGGATGTTATGTAAAAATATTTATATATTTTGTGCCGTTTTGTCAGGATAAATTGCTTAGAACTGTGGAAGATCTCAGTATTTGGCGATTCATGGATCTTTCAAAACTTATTTCACAGGTTCATCTTTGTGTGCGACGACGGTTCTTAACGGTACTTAAAATAATGTACATAATTATTATGTTTTGAGGACAAAAAAAGGCATGTATATTAACGGATCGATTTGCGCTTCTTCCTCAAAATGTATTTCTTGTTCCCTTTTGTACGTAAATCACTTATTAGCCAAAAAAAAAATGCTCGTACCGCATCCTTTACATGAGATAATATTGATAATTCTCAAAATTTACACATAGAACTTATTTTAGTTGTAATTTTTTTCTTTGTTCAAGTATTGCTGAATAGATTTTTTTGTGAATCACGCGGTTCCCTTTTAAGGAACCAAAAACATAATTATCAAGCATGCAAGTGAACAATCCACAGGAAAAAGAGAGATATGCGTCTTCATCAAAAGAACGAACCGCGGAATCAAGATGGCTTGATCCAGGCAAACGCTAGATGCTTAAGATAACGACATGTGAATAGAGTTTTGGCAGGTCATGAGGCAAAACCCTAGGAATAAAATAAAACAGAGCAAGCCAAAAAGAAGACCGCCAAAACATTGCTCAAAATCAGATAAAAGCGAAAACCCTGGCAAGACAAAAAGAAAAAGGCAAAGAGGAGAGGAATTATGGGGTGAGGACAGCAGTAATCAAAAGCCGCAAAAGGCAAAGCGATGGAGAATCTGAGAGGGAAATCAAGAGCCAAGTGTGGGACTTCCTCCTCCCTTTGACTGCCTCGTAAATCAAGATTTTGTCCTTTTGATCGAATTCCACAGCCGTATGAAACTGTGCAGAGGGCAGTTTAGGAAGGTGAAAAGAGATGAAAAAACAAAGAAAAAGCAAAAGTGGGGCACGATAAGCCATCCAAATCTTCTTAGAATTCCATGTGTTTGTGTTGTTTTTTTTTTGACCTAGTTTTTCACGATGTCTCATGCATCTTTGCGTGACGACCCAGATGGGTCCGAGGCTGTGTGTAAATCCTTTTTGGGTCAGCCACTAGCGAGCTTTGGCTTTTTCCCAACGGCTGCCCTAGCACGAACCATAATGGTTCAATGATGTAATGATTATGCTCGTCTTTATTGTTAGAAAAATTTCAAAAGAAACGAACAGTCCAATCTAGCTAGAGCGTTAATTTTAGAACATTCTTTCTTTTGCTTTCTTCCCTTTTTCTAGTTTCATTTTCGGCTCGAATTAGGATAAATCTTTTTTGCTAGCTTGGTTCTGCTCTAGTTAAGTGATACTGCTGAAGAAACCAGCCTTTTTTAAACCGTGAGAAAGGCTACACACGCTTTGCACTTCATGCATCCGTGTTTGGATATTTACTAAAAAAAATTGGCTTCTTAACTTACCGTTTGAGATTGGATTAAAAAAAAAATATTACTGTTTTGAGGGGAGAAGGGGGGTGGTGGGTCAAGTATAAGCAGCTAGATAGGAGATATATTTAGGGTGAATGATTTTGGATGCTGCCAAAGATCTTACCTCACTCTATTGATTAATCTGCAGTGACAGGATTGAAAGTAAAAAAGTATATATTATAATGCTCATGTCTTACCACTAGACATTGGTGAAATTGATTGAGGTCCCTGGGAATTTTCAGCTCAAAAAAATTGAAAATCATTGTTCAAATCCCATCAATTATGTATCAATAGCTCTAGATGAAGGGTCACATGCATAAGTGAAAGAAAGGCATGTATTTAATCAGCTCATGAAACTTGTAGGGTGTTTCACGAGTTTCCAGGAGGTCGGTCCTCTATAATCGTATCTCCGGGTCATTAAAGAAGATGCTTACCCTATTGCCGACCATGTAAACAAAAGACTTAGTTATTTGGTAATGCCGCAGGTGCGGCGTAATATGCTGGGTGGATCCTCTGAAGTTAAGGGTTTATGTACACGCACACACTCAATGGGAATTAATTGGGGTTCTTTGAAAACCTAACTAATCCTGGTCGGATGTGGTAGTCCTCATGTCCCTCAATCGTGAGATTAATTATTGGAGATACATAGGTCTGTGCACGTACGTATCACCCCAAGAGAATAAGCAAGTGTGGTGATTTCCCCAGCTTGAGTAACGATCACAAATTGAAAACCTAACGATAAAAAATGAGTGGCAAAACAAGACATAAAAGTAGTCGTTATGAGAGATCCAAAGGGCGTGACCAAGTGGTAACTAGTAAGGCGATGTGTTATGGTCCCAGAGGTCGAACATGCTTACCACTTGAGCAACCCTTTTTTGAGGATGCTAGATGTTGATGGTGAACGATGTATCCGCCATCTCTCTCTCTCCCACCCCGCCTTTGCCATTTGCAAGCACCTAACCCAGTGCCTTCATCGAGGTCATGCATCCCCACGATCGCTATCAAATTGCAGGCATCTAGTCACATCTTCGTGAAGCCACTCTCGCTATTTGTCTCTCTCCGGCCTTCCTCTATCGACAAATCCGAAGGAGGCTACAAGGTTGCTTACTATTGTAAATGAAAGCGTGGCTCTGCCCAATCTCGCATATGGGGTCACATCGGGCCAACGACATTACATCAAGGCTACGACATCAGAGGATAATGTTCGTTCAATTATGCCTAGCATCTTAAGATGATAATTGTTAGCAATATTAAGATATTTAACTAATTCAGTATATCGCATATATCTTCTTTGATAGTGCATATCCTTGATTGATTATATTTGATATTATCTATTTATAATTACCTTTGTTAGTTTTCTAATCACGTACTCTTTTATAGAGATATCGAAGAATATATAAATTCTTCATTTCACCTTAGCTCTCAGACAACCCTGGTCTTTATTTCCGGAGATTCCGAATAGGTCAACCTTTCGAACTGCAGTCTCGCCCACCGGCTGGATATCGCTGGAGCCACAGTACAAACGCATCCTATGCCGGATGGATGAACTAGCTCCCAAAAAAAGTAAAAATAAAAAACGAAAGCTAGATTTCTCTCGGATAGACACCTGGGGACCGTTAATTGGAGAATCATTTGTGGAAGGACGGCTTGGGCGGCCCATTTAATTCCACGTGGTTCTTTTGACCCCATTCTTGACTTGGAGATCCTATCTCTAAGAATCGTAGCCCGTCCTATGTGCGCGAACGAGGCTCAAAAGAATCACACAAGTTCATCATAGCCTTTGTTGAATCCAAGCAGCACTCGATGGAACTTTGCTAAACATTCGAAGATCGCATGTATGGCAGGAATCTAAAGCTGATCCGGGGTTCAAGAGCCAAGAATCCACCGTCAAAGTGCGGAATAATAATTAAAGACGCGATTACGTTTGAACGAATTAAAGGATCAAGAGCTACGAGATGGAAAGCAAGAATTATTTCTTTTCCTTTTCGAGGGGAATAAAAAGATGTGTTTTGTCATCACCTACTCATGCCAAATCCCCCCGCAAATTAGGGTATGTTTATTTCGCACAAAACGAGTGATTTTTCGAAAGACGATAGCTTATATCGCTTACAAAGTTAAATGAATGGAAATGTTTTTCAAAGCCCATGGAAATATACAGGCATAGATTGTTATCAATGATAAAAATATTTTTTTGTTGGCCAAATTTTCTAAAAGATACAAGCAATCTGTTGCCGGAAAATGTTTCCCAAATCTGTCATTTTCCACGGAACAAACACATCCTAGGAATATTGGTTTATTTTCTTAGCAAGTGAACCATAAAAATTTCTACCATCTCAAAGCTAAGTATGTTTTTCGACCAAAAATAAAAAGAAAGAAAGAAAGAAAGGAAAACAGCTCAGTATATTTCGTATAAAAGGCCAAAATAAGGCCATATAGAGGGTACTTCGTTAATGGAAAGTTGATTTTCTTTTAGTAGATTTGACGGCATCGTTGTTCTTTTCTCCTTCCTATAGCATTTGTCAATAACTCCATTCAAGTCGGTTTTCCCATTGGACGAACAAAAATAGAGACGCAAAACCTACTCGGAATTTACGATACTTCGATTTGGTACATTGGAGTCGATCATACATGCGTACCGTCGTTTCGAACCTCCGGAAAAGGACCCTCCCTCTCTCTTCCGGCTATTTATGTACATGCGCCAAAAGGAAATTACTCCAAAAGAGAGAGTCGCTCACGTACCCGACGTTTGGGCGCTGCTCTTCTTCTCTATGGTCCTTGAGATGACGTTTCGAGGTAATGCGCACCCGAATGCACCCCTCCTCCATCATGTTCACATTGACCCGCAAACCTTAATCTCACTTTGATTGTCGATGGTCGAATCGAAACCACACAAGGTTGTGAAAAAACATAGTCTCAAGCTTTTCAAACGGAATATGAGACTCATTGTCGGGGCATGACCCCTCTCTCTCTCTCTCTCTCTCTCTCTCTCTCTGATATTCTTTGCCTAATGTGGCCCATTAGGGTTTACTATTTGACACAAAAAAATGGCTCACTTTAAAGCCCCCCTCTCGGATTATCATGACTAAGTGCTCGCTTTTCCCCCTGTCTCTCTCTCGGGATAACATCCCATGACCCACTAGAGAAAAATCAAGCATTAAAGTGAGGGAAACGCGAAGGAAGAGAGAAAAAGGAATTTTGTTTTGAGATTAATAAAGAGGGAAAAGCAACATCACCTACTGCTCCCTTAGTGAAGCTAAATGGGGTACCCTCTTCTTCTTTTCTTCCCGATTTAGATAACCCTTGATCGACCGAAATGGAGGTCCACTCATTAGACATGATTATGAAAGAGTAGAATGATAAGCCATAAAAATTTTGCATGTCCAAGGGAAATTGCATTGTGCAACGATGATCATTGTAACATGCGAATGATCCTACGCATTGATTGCCCATGAGATCCCTACATGCATGTGCCATACATGTTGTGTATGTAGTAAGCATGCATAGAGTGTTGAGGTATGACTCATACTTCCCATCGATAAGAGCGCATGGGGTCCCTCTATCTGGTGAATAGGTGGGGCTCTGGGGGGCTGCCCCTGCAGGAGTTCCAGGGGGCAGCATTCCCGGGAAGTCAAAGGGCTTTTATATTTGAAGCCGTAATTTATTGGCAGTCTGTGCTTTGGCCCATGAATAATTACTGAGCTTGTGTCGTCTATATAATCTCTTTCTCTTGTAATTGATAGTTGTAATAGAGAGGTGAAGGGTATTAATTATAGTAAAATCCTCTATTGGATGTAGTCATAATTTGATGGTGAATCAGGACAAATCTTGTTTCTCAATTTCTCTTTCTCGATTTCGTTGTGTTTGTACGCCTAATCTTAATATAGAGCAGTCAATTGGGCATCATTCTTTGCTAATTATCAGTAAAAACTTGATTAAAGTAACATCAATTGGGTATCACTATCATAGCAAACTCGATGGGTATATTGATTAAGAACTAGTTACGCGATGGTTAGGAAGATATTTTCCTTTTCCCTTCTGTCGTTCAACTAACAACTCTATCTTCTACTTTGAAAGTCTTGAAGTAGTTAAAACGGAGGAGGAAAAGGTTCGAGAACCAGAAGGATACGCCACTCGAATGATGTCGAACTTTGAAACATTGTATTATGTTGTGTCGTGAGGGAAGAGGACTTGTTTGACCTATCCCTTGATGGAGAAAAGAGACAAGGCTTGAATAGATCACACCTTATTTTGCGGCGTTGAACCGTTTTTTGATTTAAGATTTTGGGACCCTCTGAATTACTTAGTTGAGCGGAAATATAGCTTAAGGAGACTTACCAAAAAAGCCCTATGACTGAATTGACACAATTGCAATTGATTTAAGACTTTTTTCAATAATTTTTCCTATATTTTATGTTGGTTGGTCAAATTTTGATCCCCTTAAAATAACGTCATGTAAAGAAATGATGATTTGGGCATAATGTCAAAAAAGTCATAAATCTATTTTATGATGGCTAATTCATCCCAAACCTTTCAATTATGTCAATTTACTTTTAAAATTTATTACAATCTGCCAATTTATGCCTAAACCTTTTATTTGGATAATTGGTCAGAAGGACTACGTTGACAAATTGTTAAAAGGTTTAGAACTAAATTAAAAATCATCCAAAGGTTTAGGACTAAATTAGTACAATTGAAATGTACAGAATTGAATTAGTCGCAGTAAAATAGATTTAGGATTTTTTGGAAAATTTTCTCAGATGATTTGAATGTTGAAATTGGAAACGCCTTTCCAAATTACCATCATCCATCACGTAGGCCAAACAATTGCCGCCCATGCAATTACCCACGAAGCTCAATGTAATGACCCTGGGGGCAATTACTATGTAATATTGTCTATTTTGAGCCAACTGGCACTCACGGCTTTAAAATACGTTACACAGAGTAGAGACCCCCAAGTCTTCGCAACTAGCTTAGGGCTCTCCCCCTCGGCAATGTGGGACAAGAGACATGCGCTTAGCCTTGCACCGCGCATATCCAGGCTAGAGACGCAGCCTCCCCTGCCATCCCTCCTCCTGCGCCCATTGCTAGGGTCTAGGTTGTCACATTCTCCACACCTTACGGGCACAATGCCCTCGCTATGGCCCACACGCGGTTGAGAGTCGACTCTGATACGACTTGTAATGACCCAAGGGGTTACCACCGTGTAATATTGTTCGCTTATACAGAGTAGAGAAACCAAAGCCTTATCAACTAGCCCAAGATTCCTCCCTTAGTGATGTAGGACAAGAGACATATGCTTAGCCTCACCCCGTGCACGTCCAGGTTTGAGGTGCAGCCTCCTTTGCCATTCCTCTTCCTGCGCTTGCCATAGGGTCTGGGTCTTCACACTCAATAAGCCTACCATAGATAAAAATTGTGGCCATCTAGTTGTGGCCGGCGGTGCCGGGTTTGCCCTACCACGGCGGAATGTGTTCAACGTATTAAGGTTCGAAAAGGATGTTGATGTGTCGTTCTCTCAAATTTACCTTCTAACGAGAGTGAGAATGACCAGGTTATTTTAGACAAATTCACCCTCAAAATCACGAGGCACATAGTCCTTTTGCCACTTCAGTCCTATACATATTGCAATTGTGCTAATTTAACCCTAAATTTTTTTCCAATTCAGTCCTAATTTTTTTTCAATTATGCCAATTCAATCAATTTGGGTGGTCGATATTGACGTCAAAACTTTCTAATACTACTTTAGTACTTTCCAAAATATTTAATTATTTTCATTTTTTTGGGGTTTGGACCAGTAGCCTCCTGCTGATGAAGGTTGTTTGTTGTTGGACGAGAGCTCGTGACCCTCGCCCAGGCGGCCTCCGCTGGTGGCTTGCAGGAGGTTGCCGGCCCAAACCCAAAAATAATGAAAAGAAAAAAAGACAAAAAAATTAAAATAATAAAAATATGTTAAAAATTTCAAAAAATATTATTTAAAAAGTCGCCACATCAGAGACGACTGGTCAAATGGATTGAATTGACATAATCGCAAAAGATTTAGGACTGAATTGATACAAAAAACGTTTAGCACTGAATTTGCACCATTGCAATAAATTTAGGACCAAAGCACCATTGGACAACTTTGGAGGAGGAGCTTCTTGACCCACCCATGGTTGGGGACCCACTCGACCCATAAAACCAGTGGGGAAAATCAATCTACACTCGGCGTTAGTGACGTTTGCAAAGTATTTTTTTTGTTTTGTTTTGTTTTGTGTTTTTTTAGGTTTGTAAAGTTAGATCATCCATTTGGAAGATAAAACAAAAGGGTGTAGGACTACTTCAATACCTGGTAAATTTAGTATAAATTTGTCTTGGTACCCCAACACGGGAATCGGTACGCCGTCAGCTTTTAATTAAAGAAAGATCAGCTTCCTTAAACACATAAAAAATAATAATAATATCATTAGTCACTAACCGATGCTCCCGAGGCCAGACAATCATGAGGGTTTGGCAAACATGCTCCATAATTGAAAAAAAACAAAAGGACATTCTCGGACCGCGTCTGCGTGTCAGTTTGTGTTTTCACGCAGATTCAAGGACTGGTCAACAACCGAAAATGCAGGCTTACGGAAGTCAAGAGCTGAAAGTGGGATTTTAAAGAAAATCTCGTGTTCGAGCCGCTGCTTTAGGCCGAAGGTCGGTAGGCCATTTGTCGCCGAATGCCCGTGGCGGAGCCGCCCCGGGAGGACGCGGCAGCGTGGGTGGCGGGGGCGGTATTCCCACTATGAAAAGGAATGCTTTGGTATTCTTTATCGTCAAGCAACAGTAGGCTTAGGGTTAACAAAAAACCATGCTATTCTTTCAATTTCTTTTTTTTTTCTGGATCTTATAGTATTGTATGCTTGGTCGTGTATCAAATCAGTTTTCTTTGTCTCATCCCAAGAGGTTGCATCCACTCATCCTGATCATTTTTAGGGGAAATCTCAGTTTAACCTACCTTGAACTCTCATTCTTTTTGGAGTGGTAAACCCTAAATTTCTGAGTCCATTTAGTCACCCTTGGCTTTCGTTCTTTTTATAGATCGAATCTAAATCGTACGTCCTCTCGATTCACCTTATACATGAAATCCTTATTTTTAAATCTTTACCACGTGGCTCGCATGAACTTACTAGTCATTTTAACCATTAACATCATCGAATTTGACAATGCTAGTGACTGAAACGATGTGTAAGTTCGGAAGAGCAGAGTAAAGAAATTAAATTTTTTTTATGATTGTTTACTTCCATTGTGGGTAATATATTTGGATTCAAAGCCGTACACGCTCCACGTATGGAGGATCTGTGAATCCCTCCTTCCTGTACCAAAACTTTCCAAGGTCCGTCTCATGACATCCAAGTTCAAAGAACCCTTCCTTGTCTCTGGGTGCCTAGGTATCCAACGTAAGTCTTTCATCGTTTGAACCTCGCCCTTTACTTTAAGGTTATGCCATTATAAGGTGTTGCTAAATGGAAGGATCTTACTAACGTCCATGAACGATAAATCATAGATCGAACTGCCGAATTAGAAAAGTTGGGTTCTGTTGTATAGCTTTTTCGAGTTGGAGCATGAGTGGGAAATAAGCGGACTCGAATCGCAGACATCTGCCATAAAGTAAATCGCCTCCTCTCCGGCTTTTTTGCTGATTCTGCCAAAGAGGCCGACGATAGATAATATCTCCCCCTAAGAGAGTGCGAGACCAAAAAAAAAAAAACAAAGTGAAATTTCACATTGTTCTTACTTATTTGTTTTAACCTTTTGGGTTGCCATTATAGGTTTTGAATGGAATTCCCAGATTCAACTAGACTCCATACATGCACCTTTTTTTTTTTTTTTTTTTTTGTGCATGCAGCGTCTTTTTAAAACTCAGTGCGACTGAATATATATTTTAATAAAGTCTTGAGTGAAGTTCGGAAGCAAATGACGGCAAAAGAAGAAGAAGAACAAGTACAACGTAAATGGTAACTTAGGATGTGGTCACACTGAAATTCGAAAATGGACTCCACATATGGTAAGAATAAATAAGTGATACAAACGAATTGATACTTGGGACGTTGTGCTTTTTAATGTGTCACCAAAACGAATTAATACGCAGTAACTCCAGTAAATCACCAAACGGTAACTTGGTCAATCATTTCATGTGTGCACAAGTTTCGACCCTCCCCTTTGGAGGAAGGCAGTCAAGCTGCATGGAAAACTCCATTTTCACCAATTCTTGCGATCACTGTGTCTGTGAGGGCAAAAAGGGAAAAATTCTAGGAGTTAGAACATGTTTAGGGGGTCATCAATCAGTCATTAAGACAAAGGAGAAAATAAAGTTAAAATTGAGACAAGGATCCCACCACCCTAAAATTGGGAATGGTGCTCTTGTTTTTGAAGGACACAAGAGAGTATAGGGGGGCTTTGAATGGGGGCTCCTCCTCTATATAGATTCATCCAATTCCATCAAATTCAGTACATTGGGAAAGGAAAAAAAAATCGACTTATTCCAATGGTTGTCAAAGGAAAAAAAAAATCATTCTTTTCCTATATATGGTAACTTCCCACGTAGGGTCAATGACAGATCTTTCTCCATCAGAATGTTTCGATCATTTGAGTTACAAAACGCATCGGATCACAGAAAGATCACGAGAGATTCAAATAGCGATCGTGCATCGATGCGTTCGAAATGAATTTGTACATAATGAAAGTTTCTACAGGGTGGAGTAGCGTTTGTAATGGTACCCAAGAAAGGAAAGCCAGAATATGATGCACTACACATGAGCACAAAACATTCATTCCAAATCAGATGGGAGAGAAAACAGGGTGGGTGGAACTGTGTACTGTTCGTGCCTCGCCTTTATCTTTTTTATCTTTTATTTTTGATTTTTCTTTTCCTCAACAACAGCTTTTTCACTTTGAAGGGAAGACCAAGAAGATGAATGTGTAGGACAGTCGCGGCCACAACTCACAAGGTACATCAGAGAGAGAGAGAGAGAGAGAGAGAGAGAGCAGATCTTGCTGGCTGCCCTAAGACCAGATGGGCAGGTCGTTTTCGAGCTGAGAGGTGTCGTTTCACCATGGATGGCTCGCCAAGAAGGAGGACCTGCCCGGTGGTCTCTCTGTCTTTGGCCGCCCCCATTACTGTCCTCTTCTTTTAGAAAAAGAACATCTGGGGCTGAATCGGTAAATCGCATTTTGGATGGGGGGAAGCAAGAGAAAATGAAAAAACCAAAGAACACCCTTATGACCGATACCTTCTCTCTCTCTCTCTGCACTTTATTCTGTTCAAAATAGTTTTGTTTACTTTGGCTGTTGCTGAGAACGAGGCTGTTTTTTCTTGGAGAGAGAGAGAGAGAGAGAGAGAGAGAGAGGCAAAGGGGGAAAAAAGCAAGCTTGGGCATTCTTTCTTTCTTCTTTTTTTCCCCTGCCTGTGTCTGCCGCATTGTCTTGCTTGTTGCACTCTTAAGACTCTCTCTCTCTCTCTCTTCACCTACCATTGCGTTAAAGTGTTCATCCCTCCCAGTCACACTTCTCTCACTCACTCATTTACTGATTTTTCCTCCTTTTGTCCTCTGTTTTCGTTGTCTTACACGAACCAACACACCCCCAGAAGAGGGAAAACCTGGAAGATCCATCTGGTGTTTTAGCCTCTCTTTGCTGCTGTTTCTGGGCTTATTTAGGCATTTGTCCCGGAACTACCTCAAATAAGAAGGGGACACACATCCAAGTTTTCCCCCCCTGGTTTGGGAGTTGTGCATTGAGAAGTTTTGTGAAGCGAGAAAGCATCTGAAGGAGCGCTTTTGGCACTTGTTGTTTCTGTTTAACTTTGATGATTCCAAGCAAAAGCCAGGGGAGGAGGGAGAGCAGAGCACACTCCACGGCCGCATGAACTGTTGTGATACAATGACAGATGGCAACTCCAAGAAAAGCAAGGTGTGGCTTCGATAGTCATTTGGTTGAGATCATAGTTCTGTGTTAATGGATAGATTTGATTGTTGGATGCCTTGGTTGAAGTTGTGCCATCAGGTTCCTTTGAACTGACTACTGACTTTCACGTGTGCATCTCAATGATGAAGCTCTCATGGTCAAAGAGGATGGTCAGGAAGCTGTTCAACATCAAGTGCAAGCCTGAGGACTTTCAGGCAGATGAAATGGTTTGTGCAGGTGGGTCTCTCGATTCCTTTCATGGTGCTAAAATTTCCTCTGGGTATTTATCATTTCTTCTCTCCACGAAATGGTTCTATCAAGTCTGGAGCGTTAAGTCTTGGTCTTAGGAAGAAAAAAGAACTTTTTATTAGCATCTTTACTGTTGAGCATGCTTTTGGATTTGAGGTTCAGCCCGGAAAAGACGTTCAATTGCTACGGTATATACAAACTCTGAGGTTCCCAACCATCAGAACATGGGAGACTTTCGAGTTGCTTTGTGCTTGCCCAATCCCGAAAAATTGCTCTTTGCTTGCCTAAATCGATCAAATTTCTTTAAAATGTGCTCATAGAAGCTCAATTCTTGTTCAATTTGTGAATTTTTCCTACCACCTTTCCCTTCTTGTTAAATGCTGACGACTCATTTACCGTCGGGGTTTCTTTCCAGGAGGTGATGTCGAAATCCGAACCAGCATATCGGGAAGAGAACCGGGCACAATCAAGAAAAGCAGAACAGGTCAAGTATTGCTGAAATAGCATCTTTTGGGTTGCACTCATAAACTACAGCTTTTCTTTTTGGGCCGGAGAACCTGTCAAATGAGCTCATGTGTTGCTCAGCCGAACCACCACGGATATTTCCTGAAACGCTTCGTCCATTACCTGATGCAGAAAAGTCCAACAAGAATGCGGAGCAGCATCGGAGAAGGAGAATGAATCTTGATAATCCACGAGTTATAGATGTGCACAACTATAGGTACTTGTTGCCCCCAAGTAATTTGAATTATTACTGCACTCTTGTGCTTTTATCTGCACTAAGCTTCTTGAATTGTTTTTTGTGATTTCTGGAGCAGCATTTTTGTGGCCACATGGAACGTAGCAGGAAGATCGCCACCTCAGAATCTGAACCTAGATGATTGGCTTCATGCATCTCCTCCAGCCGACATTTATGTGCTCGGGTATGATCTTGTAATTCATCTCAAAGAAATAGAATGCTTCTATAACTCTATTGTCCGTAATCATTGATAAGAGAATTGTTGCTCAGATTCCAAGAAATTGTTCCTCTTAATGCCGGTAACATTCTGGGAGCAGAAGACAGCGGTCCGGCCAAGAAGTGGCTGGCTCTTATTCGTAAATCTTTAAACAATCTCCCAGGAACCAGTGGAAGCAACGTTTGCTACACCCCATCTCCAATCCCTCAACCAGTTGCAGAAATAAATGCAGACTTCGAGGCATCGGTGAGGCGCAAGGCCTCGACTCTCTTCCCTCGCCGATCATTCCAAACAACCCCTAGTTGGAGAGACACCGACCCTTCAATCGGCCAACCGCGGCTTGATCGACGGTACAGTGTTTGTGACAGGGTGATTTTCGGTCACAGGGCGAGTGATTTTGACCCCAGTTTTAGATGGGGCCACCGGCCAAGCGATTATTACCGGCCAAGCGATTATTCCCGGCCTAGTGATTATTCCCGACGGAGCGACTATTCCCGGCGGAGTGATTATTCTCGAAGGAGTGATTTTTCCCGCCCGAGCGACTACTCGAGATGGGGTTCGTCTGACGATGACAATGGGCTTGGACCTGAAGATTCCCCGAGCACGGTGTTGTATTCGCCGATGTCTTATGATGGGTTCCCATCGAATGAAAATGGCTATAGAACAAGAGGGAATTCAAGATATTGCTTAGTTGCTAGCAAGCAAATGGTTGGCATCTTCCTGACGGTGTGGGTGAGGAGTGAACTGAGGGACCATGTCCAGAACATGAAGGTCTCTTGCGTTGGCAGAGGGTTGATGGGCTACCTTGGAAATAAGGTTTGTTGAGAAATACGACACTTGCTTTACTTCACGTGCTCTTAAGACTCAGGTTTGCATTGTTGGAATCGCACGCACGAGCATAACGTGAAGCATTGGCTGTGGCTTTGCAGGGATCTATTTCAATAAGCATGTTGTTGCACCGAACAAGCTTTTGTTTCATATGTAGCCATCTAACCTCGGGCCAGAAAGTGGGCGATGAGCTGAGAAGGAACTCTGATGTTATGGAAATTCTTAAGAAGACGAGGTTTCCCAAAGTTAGCAGTACCGGTGCTGAGAAGTCCCCGGAAACCATTCTCGAGCACGAGTAAGGCTCATCCCAAATTGGTCTTCAGTTATTACTTCTGTAACTAAAACAGAAACATAAAGATGGGATTTGAGGAGGAGAAAAACGAGAATTTGTCAAGTTTTTACTGCTGTGTTGAATCTAGGACTATTGATGTTTAAGTTAAATTGACTTGTATTTGCTGCCTTATGCGGCTTCATCATCTGACTACGTTTTGTTTCAGCCGGATTATTTGGCTTGGGGATCTGAACTATCGTATTGCCCTCTCTTATCGATCTGCCAAGGCACTTGTGGAGATGCAGAATTGGAGGGCGCTTTTGGAGAACGATCAGGCATGATAGGATATACTCTTCCCAAGATTTTCTGTCCATTACTGTCTCCTCCTCCTATGTCGTGATAACTATTCATTTATTTAAGGTAGATTATTGATCTAATTATCTCTAATTTAATTGTTTGCAGCTACGGATCGAGCAGAGGCGAGGCCGGGTCTTTGTGGGGTGGAATGAAGGGAAAATTTATTTTCCACCGACATACAAGTATTCTACCAATTCAGACAGATATGCAGGGGACGATATGCATCCTAGGGAAAAGCGCCGTACACCTGCGTGGTAAGCGGGGTTTATGCAGATTGCATGGACTATATTGTCTAAATTGGCCAAATAAGTACGGGATAATCAAAGGTTTCCTTTCTGGGGTGATTTTGCTTGCTGATCTGAGTCATCCTTGTTTGTCAAGGTGCGATCGAATTTTATGGTATGGGGAAGGCCTTCATCAGCTATCCTATGTCCGTGGTGAGTCAAGGTTCTCGGACCACAGACCGGTCTATGGCATTTTCTGTGCTGAGGTTGAATCGAGCCATACAAGGTTAAAGAAAAGCACAAGCTATTCTAGTTCGAGAGTTCAGGTCGAGGAACTACTTCCGTATTCGCACGGATACACTGAATTAAGCTTCTTCTGAGTGACGATGGAACAGCCCTACTAGTACCCAGGTACTCTCTCCCCTTCCTCTGGAGGTCAAGAATGCTTTGCCAGGCATTAACCGTCGTCCTGCACATAATGACCATTCTAAAAGGCGGAACTCTTATTAGTCATTAAGATTACTCGTCTTTTTCTACTGGTTTATATTGGAGACAGACCTTAATCGGGGACTCGTTTCCTCTTTAGACATTTCGATTCTGAAGTATCATTTGCATAATGTAGCCCAGGCACAATACTGGAGCTTTATCATATTCCTTGTCTTGCTGGGTGGCCTAAAGTTGAGACGGGTTGGGCAACGGTTTCACGAGCATGAAGGAACTACTTTTCTAAAGAGGACCTGAACTTTGCTCATCTTTTGGAGACTCGAGCATTTGGAGCGTCTACGGCGAAGTCACCTGAAATCTCTCCTTCAAAAGAGGTACGAATTGTCGGCCAACTATTTTATTCTTTTGTGTTTGGACACTCTTCCGAGCGAAATTTTCGAGTTTACTTGCCTGCTCTTATTCATACTTAGGACTTGGTCCGCATTTGCAGGCAGAAATCTCTTCAAATAGTCTCCCTGGAAGGATGATGGGGACATTGCCTCGCTCACTAACTGGAAAAGGTTCAGCTCTCTCTCCAGTTTTACCTTTATGGGTTTTGCTGTAGATCTTTATCTTTTTCCTCACCTCGATTAATCCATTTTTCCCTTTTATTGACCAGGCGTAAATACTACTAACTTCGATAACCTATTTGCGACGACAAATATACGACATAGTCTTAGCTATGGAGCTTACAGCTTCAGTACATATCAAAGCAAGTGATGCAATTAATGACTGGTCGCGTAATCTCAGGCAACAGCAGCTTGTATTAATCACCTTTTGGTCTGTTTCTATGCTTAGAACTAAATTTCTTCAACTTTGCCACTTGAGAAATAAATGTGATCTTTATCGTCTTTATGCAGGATGAGACTTTCACCAGGCCAGAGTTTCAAGTTCCAGACCAAAGATTGTTTGATTCTTTATTCTAATTTCTTCAGGGAGATCCATTTTTTTTTTGTTTGAACCCTTTTGTGAATTTAAAAGGGAGGGAAGAACGGCCGAACACAATCATTTGGGTACTCTCCATTTTTTTTTTTTTAAAGATGCATACAGAAGTGAAGCATTTGATGATTTTTGTGAGGTTCTTCATTATCAAAAGTGATGAAGGATCGCAGAGAACAGAGGGACAAATGGAAAGAAAAAGCTGAAACCCTCTTGTTCTGAGGCTTGTCTTGTTGCTGATGATTATAATGAAAAGACAGTTTTCTTGATCATCTCTCTTCTCACACCCCTTTCCTTTTTTTTTTTTTTTTTTTGGACTATGAGTGTGAAATAACAGACTCCTAAAAGCAGCAAGAGGACAATCCTAGCAGCTTTGGCAGATATAATGGAGTTCATGATTGATGAGCTCCCCAATGGAGGGTTCTATGTTTACTTTATCTGGAGGGGGGTATGTTGTGGGACTTTGTACCCGTTTGAGGATGTCTCAAAAGAAGTGCAAGTCTTGCTTAAACAGTTGCTTTAAAAGAGACGAGAGCTGAACAGTGAAACGGGGATTTGGCACGCCTGAATTCACAAGGAGGTGTTCGTGTCATGAGGAGGAATTTGGGCGTGCTTGCTCTGCTGCTACACAGTGAAACGCTGAAACAGAGCATCAAGCGAACAGCATTATACTGGTCTTTCTGTAGTAATTCACCGAGTGGTACTCCACTTCCGTCAAGTTTTATGCAAGCGTGGGAAAAAAGAGAGGAAGGAATCCACATCTGGGTGAAGTAGAGGTGTTATACGTGTGATCGATAACAAACACTACTAAGTGCAAACAATTCCGTAGTTGGGCCACCACCGAGTTTCGGCTTGCATCTTACCACGCCGGTTAGAAGAGCGAGGGGTATTTCACGAGGTCGAGTCATTTTCCCCGGTAAAATGGTCAGATGGTTTCTCGGGTTAGCCTTCGCATTTCAAATTAATTTACGTCTCTCCGCCTTGTCATAAATATGTTATCCATGTCGTTGTCATGGGGGCTCATCAAAATTTACTTTTTTATAGCCTGAGTATGGAAATTTAACCCGATATCTTACGCCACTTGACCAAGTCCGTGGGATTTCGGTTTGAACTACCTAATTCAAGTTCCATGTCATGAAACGAATAGGATCGAAAGACGGTCTGTGATAGAACACTTACCATAATTCGTGACACATTCTATCTGTCTTTTCTTTTAAAAGGCAATTCAGTTCGGCTCGATTGTGTTCCGACTTGGATTGGATCGTCTTCGCTTTGCTCAATCGTGCCGATAAGCCAATGTGCATGGAAAATGGGGTTATGTAAAGATGCAAGGTTTCGAATTGAAAAGGGGAAAGGCTTATCCTTGCCTTGCGCATGGCAAAGAGGCATGCTCTAGTGAATGAATTTAAAATGAAAGAACCTTATTTTGGTAGGTCCTGAATTTCTTATACCAGCACCTTTTTTTAATGTACAGGAAGGGCCAGGACCAGCAAGAAACTCTCTTTTATCAGCCGGTTTTTGATGACTTTCGTAGTGAGAATGAAGTCAAAAGGTCCAAACCCAAGTGATTGACATGCACAAGCAAAGAATAAAGTTCATTTATGAGCTGCTGACAGATGCTTCTGCTGCTTATTCTGACCACCACCTCCAAAAAAATGTCCAGAGTGCTTTAATCGTACTTACAGTTACAGTGCACAGAGATGATGAAGTAAGTTGTGTGGTAATTATTTTGTCACTTGATCATGCTCTGGATCTGCTGACACTACAGACATTTAAGCAGAAGTCCCAGAGACTAGTTATGATAAACAGGGCATAATTTTGCTCAGTTCATTTGTTGTGTCCTCCAGTTTGTGGGCATCATTGCTGAGCATTGAGAAAGCCTGGATGGCAAAAGCTGCTTGAAATGTCAATGACCTGCATAGATCAACCAACTTGGGTGTCCATCTCAAATGTTTAATCAGCTTACTTGATCTCAGATACAGTTGCTCGAGTTGAGACTTTGCCACCAATCCTCTGCATTTTGGAGCTACAAAAACTAAATTCCTGGACTTCCATTATTAACCCATGGAGTGGAAACTACAGAAGTCCATTCTGAAATCCAATTCCTAAGTGATCGACATTCCAACCCAAGATCAAAGCTCTGCTATACTTCGTCGTGTACCGTGATAACATTTGCGAGTATTTTTGCCTCCTTCCCTGTTGTTCCAAGTCAAGATAAACTCTCACTGCTGTGGTCCAAATACAAGTGAAAACCCATGTTTGTTCAATAGCTTTAGGCCTTATCAAGCGAGTATTTAGTTCAGCTAGACAAGTAAGAGACATCCTATATTTAGGACCAATTGGTCCCCTGTGACAGCAAAAAACATGGCTTTGGGTGAGATCCATTTTTTTCCTCAAGAAGAGGATGATGATGGAGACATTGCATCAGGCTGGTCCTCTTTTTTGACTCTTTTTTGGAGTGTTTCTGCAGCGAATGTTGAAAGCATATGGCAGTCACTTTAGTCCTCAATTTTCCAGTCCAATGTTGGCACATGTCCTACTCTGCTGCACATAACTAGCTCATTTGTTGCAAGGAAAAAAAAAAAAAAAACTTATTGAACTCCACTAAGCAAGCACGACGAGCCTACGAGATCCGTTTGGGGGCATAATTCAGCTATCTGATCATACAATTTATCTGGGTTTCTTCTCTTGTTATTAGAAAAAAAAAAGGGACAAAAACACACAGATCTTATATGTCTTCAATGGCAGCGATTCCTTTTGTGCCTATACTCCGAGCGAAACATGTCTTCCTAATAGCACCAGACCTAAGACCAATCTCAGTATGATTTATAAACTGTATGAATATTGCAAACAGGGCATCGTCCGGCATGATTTACATCCGGCGATTGATTTCGTTGATCACATCTCCATCAGCTCGTTAAAATCTTACAGGAGTCAGGGTGCCATGGTAGCTAAATCTTGTAGTCTGCAGCTGGGAAAGTTCAGAGGTTAAACTCAGACAATCTCAATGGCTTAGATATTAAAAAAGAAGAAGGCAAATTCAGAGATGGAAAGCTAAATGATGGGAGCTTTTGCCCTTTTAGTGACCATGGGAAAGAAGGGTAAAATCCTTTGGATATTTGACTCAAGTATGAGCATGCCCACGTCATTGAAGCTTTTCTGAGAGCTGTTCAAGTTCTCCACCTCCTGGAGGAAAAGATTTTGTTTTCTTGGCTCTTCCTTTGCTGTGACTACGAAATGAATGCCCAACTTAAAAAGAACTGGACCAGTGTGATGACCTGACAGTAAAAATTGGGGGAGTCACAATGTGGGGTTCTTTTTAAAAATTCCCTTTGCATTGGTGTGTACTTCCTCAGACACTCTGGCTTCTTTTGCTGGGCAAATCATAATTTCATGTTGCAGATACCATATTGAAACCGGGGTGCGGAGCAGGATCTACCGATCCAGTTCGATTCTAGAGTGAAACCGGCCCAATTCGAAAACCGATCACCCTGCATCGAATTGCAAAAGAAGGTGGTAACTATCCTTCGATCGACACGCAACTCCAGTAATTGGGTTATTCAATAGGCCGAACGAGTGTTTCTTCAAGTTTGAGCCCGCTCAACGGCAACCAATGAAAGTAAATATATACATGATTGGTGATTGTGGCCCAGTCCATATGACCCTACTATACTACTAGTTAATCTCAGATAAATGGAGGTGAAATAGAGAAAAAAATCACCTTATTATTTTAAGGATTTTTACTGGGTCTACCGTCGGTGTAAATGATTTTCTTTTTGGCATATTTATTTTTTGCATGGGGGGACATATATAATTTAAGAATTAACAGTGAGCATGCAAAATTTTTTTTATGTGACAATGTTCGATTTAGCCCTAACTATTATGTCTATTGCGAAAAAGGAATTATATTATATCCTTTTTGTGTAATTCGTTTAACATAAGTTACGCGTTGTTCAAACTTAAAACCCATTATTTAGGCCTCTGGATTATCTATATGACTGATAATCACTTTGCCATCATGTTTTGTTGAGTTTTTTTTTAAAAAAAAAAAAAAAAAATCCAAAATAAGACCCCGTTTATTTCGTAGAAAATAAATGATTTATTTATTTTTAAATGACCATCCACGTGGCTTAGGAAAATGAATGAACAGAGATATTTTCATCGTCTGCGAAAATATTTAGATAAAAATTGTTGTTAGTGATGAAAATATTTTTCGTTAACTCGAGCGACACAAGCAATAATTTTTCATGATTTTTTTTTTTTCAGATCATTCATTTTTCGCGAAACGAATGTAGCATAAATGAAGTAGGAGATTCTCATTTATAACTCCGGGCTCTATTCCTAATATTATCACCTATCAGAAAAGAAATTTGAAGCGTGGGCTTTCCTCAACATAACAACCCAAATAACAGTATCATAAAAAAAAAAAAAACTGAGGCAATGTAAGATATAAGAAAATGATATACATCGGAGAATAGGAATTGTATACCGGCAACAATTTCAAAGTGACATTGCTAATATGTACACCATTGCAACTAACTCTAAGAGCTAGCATAGTCTGCGAAAAATGGTGATAAAGCACTCAATCAGATGCTAAGGATCAATTGATCTGTCTACTTAACAAGCGTCCATAGCATCGGCTCTAATTCGCGACATACAAGAACACAACATCCCTTTGCGAACGCTTGTGTATGAGCAAACATAGAATTACCGCAGGCGACGGTCGCGTGGAGGCGCACGGTCGTCAACGTGGTACCCGTCCAACGCCATTTGCTTTTTTCGACATTCCACCGAACAATAGACCCCGAGGTCGTAACTGCATTCCGGCGTTCAAGCATTTGGCAAAGATTTAGATCACACCATGTACAACTAGATACTGATACAGATCGTAATTACAAGTAAAGGCAAGAAAAGGAGCTCTAGATGAAAAGATTCGCACCCGTACATATACCGATCGGCATTCTCTGGAATCTTCTTCTTGCACCAAGAACATCTCCCAAGAATCTCCTCTGGAAACCCTACACGATGAGAATGGCTCTCGCTGATCATGGAACATGGTCCGATCGAGTCGCTTTTTTGTGCATCAGGCAACTCAACGAGTGATATTGAAAACGTAGGCCGGTCTTCATCCCAAGTTGGATCCGCGTTATTCTTGACGACCGAGTCTTGACCATGCCTATCCCGGAGATCCTCAGCCAATGTCGAGTCGGCGGCAGGCCGCGTGCCGGCTTCTCCACCGCTCTTGGAATTCCCGACGTCGATCACATGATGTCTCGGGGACAGCATCACAGTCGCGCGCAGGCCTCTGTGTGTTTGGGTGGCTGCTCAGGAGATGAAAGAAGATTGGCGGGAAAAAAACAAAGGGAACACGCTAAGAGGAGATCTTATCATAAGATCAGCGAAGATGGATCTTGGAGAAGAAAAGAGCACAAAAGAAAGTGAATTCGTGGGTTCGCGTGGAGGAGATGATTCAATTAGGGTTTTAGTAGGGCTTTTGCCATAGATGGGTGTAGATAATTGAAGTTGAAGGGCTCGTGAGACAAATGTGAGAATGTGTTCCCGCGGCGCCAATAGCGGTTGGATTTCGGCCGCCCCACTATAACGGTTTTTTTAACCGTCCACTTAACCAATCTCATGAAATAGAAATTATACTCCTTAAATATGGGAAAGTGAAGTATCTATCTATGTTCTTAACGATATCCTTCGTAAATAGGACGCACAGAGGGAGACATTGCACATTTCTGAATGGTTACGTCCTATATCAGAAAATTAATCACAGAAAATCGTCTGGGTATATACAACAATCAGTTGATAGTTGCTAGCGTAACAGAAATTTGATTCAAATTAATCACTTTGACCGACTATTTTTATAAGTAAAAAAGCAGTTTTGTTGGATGGTAATTGACACAGACGTAAAATGATTAGGATTCAATTGACAAAAAAAAAAAACTTAAAATTGAAATGGTACAATTGTAATATATTTAAGATTTTCTTAGTAATTTTTCGTCAAAGTAAAAGATTTAGGGACGAAAAAGGATTCTGAGACCGGCAATTATAAAGATCTTTAATTAAAATTTTAAAGTTGTAAAAAAAAAGAATTTTAAAGTTTTTTTTTTGTCAAAGAATTTTAAAATTTGCTGCAAATTAAGTTGGACCAAAAAGTAAACTTGTTTTGGAAGGGCATCATCACTAAATGAGGTGACGTGGGATGTGATGGAAAGATGCGGTTTTCACGGAATAATTCACCTTTATTTATCAGTTTAAAATCGATAAAAAGAAAATAACGGGAATAATATACTAGTCATATCTAGGGATAATGACACAAATAATTTCTGAACTTTGAATTAATATACATCATTGTACTTTTAATTTGACAAATATAGTCCACGAAATTTAGCTCAATGTGAAATGTCGTGATCCCCGAAGTTTTAAAATATGTTCAACTTAATCACTTAATAATGGGAATATGTTCAATGTAGTCCTTCAACTAATTCAAATTTAGGATGACTTTGAACTTTTTCTTATAGTTTAAGGACAAAGTTGGATATAATCTAAAAGTTTGGAGACCACATTGAACAAATTGAAAGTTTAGGGATCATATTGTACATTGAGCTAAATTTCAGAGACCATATTAGTCAAATTAAAAGTTCATGAATCACATTGTACATTAGGCCAAAGTTTATGGATCATTTGTGTCATTTTCCATAACATCGACAATGTTGATCATGCAAAAGTTAGGCAGAAAGGCTGAATGATAGAGAAGTGTACACAACTTGGCTTTTCTAATGTATTATTATTATTATTATTATTAATGTTATTTAAGAATGAATATTACATATATAAAAATATATATGTATAAAAATGAGGAAATTTACTATCTTAATCCAACAAGGAAACTAGCTATTTTAGAAAATAGCGAAACTATCAAATAATATATCTGTAGTGTGTTCTCTTAACAGGAGTTCTCTAAATCTATGCATATACTTCAAGAAGAAAAGTCACTCATTATTAGTGATTGCTCCATTCATGCACGTAATTGTTCAATACGAAAAGGAATCCCTTTATAGAGAGTGAAAGTACTCGATCAAAAGTTCGAAGGATCAGTTGATCCATGTGTCTATTTACAGGTGGATTCGTAAGCATCCGTCCTATACATCACGATATGTACTTATGTGTGTATACGATCCCTAATTACGTACGAACACGCTAATTGGCATATTACAATAGGTGGCACCGGCTACTTTGCTTACCTTTTGTGAGATCCCCACCATCCAATGTTGTTGCAACTTCGATGCGATACCCATCCAACGCCATCCGCTTTCTCCGACAGTCGATGGAGCAATACGCACGAAGGTCGTACCTGGGCTCTCCAATCAAGAAATTCCAAAAAGATTCAGGAATAACACAAAGTTATTAGACTTAATTCTTATCACATCTTTCTCCCGAATTCAATTTCGGTTCTTTTTACACTAGACAATCATGTGGTTCAACCGTTCAAGCAAGAAATGAAGGGAAAAGAAAAAAGAAGATGCGAGTTAATTGAACGAAACAAATGATGAAGAAGACTCACCCGTACATGTAGAGATCAGAATTCTCTGGGAGCTTAACCTTGCACCACGAACAGTTCTTAAGAATCTCTCCAGAAGACCCTACTCGACGAAAATGGGTGTCGTCGATCATTGAATTTCGTCGAACGTCCGTGTCGCCTTTTGGGATATCATCAGGTGTCCCAATAAAGAATATGGGGGCCGACCCAGGCCGGCCTCCATCCCGAGTCCGTTCCGTGTTGTTCTTGACTCCCGACTTCCGACCATTAGCATCTTGCTCGCGCCCAGCGATGGCAGGCCGATCTTGGAGATTCTCAGCCAAAGTCGGCTCGGCGGCAGGCCGCTTGCCATCTTCTCCAGCGCTCTCGGAAGTCTCGACGTCTACAATGTGATGTCTCGGGGACGGCATTACGATTGCTCGTCGATCTCTGTGTGCTCGGTTGGTTGGTAGGGAAGATGGGAGGTTCCTCAAATGCGCAGAAGATGGGGGGGGGGGGGGGGGGGAATTCAGAGGGAACGCTAAGGTAAGAATCAAAGAGGGTTGCTGGAGAGGAAAGATCAAGAAACAAAATGAAGCTGTGGGTTTGAGAGGAGATGATCCTGATTAGGGTTTTAGCGTGCAATGCAAACGAGGCTTCAAGGAGAGGGGAAACGAACTCGAAGGAGCCGCCAAAAGCAGTTGGGTTTTGGCTCCCCGCTAGAAAACGGCTTTGCACCGCCATTGCAAGGTTTGAGATAAAAAAAAAATAGTGCGTAGATTACCTTTTCTCACCTTTTCTCGAATGCATTATGATAATCCACTCATAAAATGTGTTTTATAAAAACATGGATTTATACTAATTGTTGAGTGTGATTCATATTCCTTAACAATATGAAAGAATCTGCTGAGTGGGCGGGGTCTCAAGGGAGCAGTGCCATCTGAACACCAGAGGATTTTTATAGTTTGAACCTCTATTTTTTCAATGGTAGTTTGGATTTGAGCTTATGGATAATTACAACTATATATACTCTTTTTCGCTTGTAATCGAGTGATGTAATGAGAAATGCGAAGTGCTAATTATAGTGAAATTCTTTACTGGAAGTAATCCTAATTTAAGGATGAGCCATGATTAAAATCTTGTGCCTTGATTTTTTTTTTTTGTCTCTCTACACTTTACTTCGTTGTGATTGTGCATCGATTCTTGGGGTATCAATAAAGCCCGCGTTGGCCCGGCCGGGAAATTTCCATGATTTTCGAGCTAGCCCTAGTACTGTTCATCGACCTAGGTCGTGCTGGCCCGGTTCCGGCTTTTTTTGACACCCAAGTTTTCTTGTTGATTTATTCTAGTTTCATTTTTAATTTTTATATTCTTTTATCCGGTGAGCTTGTCAAGTGATTTAATTAAAAAAAAGAAAAAAGGAATCCGGCCTGACCCGGCGTGGCCCGAAAAGTTAGGGCATATGACATTTTTGCTAGGCCGAGTCGAGCCGGGCCAAAGCTGGTGTTCTTTAGTTTCGGGCCTGCTCGTGTTGGGCCTAGACCCGGCCCATTGACACCCCTATCGAATCCTAACACTAATTGGACTCATACATATTAATATTTGAATTCCATTTGAGTAATGATTTATTTCCACCATCAGCATACCAGATAAAAGTGCCGGTAGATATTCCAATTTTCAGAAAAGAACAATCTACGATGATGCTGTTGAGGACTTTGTTTAAGATTTGGATACAATTTGAGGGTGTGAAGGAGTGAATTAGGTAGAATTAGCGAATGAAAATAAGAGGACTAATAGGAGAAGGATTTGCAGACCGAGAAGGATTAGGACTGAGAACTTCGACGTTTGCTTTCATGATGGACCAAAGAGGAGACTTTGTTAGGAAGGCCTGATTGCCAAGTAAAGCTAAACGTGGCATCTGAGAGCAATGCTAAGGTTTTTCAAACCGGAACATCTAACCCACCACCTAAATTTTCAGTTAGATGGTTATCTGTTAGGATCATTCGAAAGATGATAATAGATAATTTAAACCATAGAGATTGTGTATTTTGATGATGGTATTTCTTTTGATTTATTTATTAGGAACTAAACTGTTTTAATCTGGAAAAGTGAAGTAGAACTTGGAGTTACTATCTATATTTTACAATTGAAATTCAGAAAATAGCGTTATATCAATGACAGTATTAATCAATTAATAATCAAATTGCTTAATTTATGTTGATGAGAATTTAGAATGGAATTATAATTCCTTCACATTGGAATGCCATTCCATTTCAAGAAGACCCAGCCACATGAAAGTTGACAATCAGAGCAGAAAAGACAACCACAAATAATCAGTTGAAAACACACACGCATCTATAAATTTATTGATTTCAAAGGAAAGCCCTAGCAGGAAACAGAAATAAGGTAAAAACACCATTACACAAATACGTATTGATATGTAAAAACACCATTACACAAATACGTAGATTGACTGATGGCAAAGACTAAAGAGTTCACTTCCTGCGTTAATTTGTAAAATAAAGCCTTAATAAATCCACTCTACATATAACTTACCCAAAAAAAATCCACTCTACATGTACATCTGCAACTGATTCAAATCTTTCCTCAAAGACTTCATCATCTTCTTTTCCTCTTTGCCAAGCCCGAAATCTTTTTTGCTGAACCCGTCCAAAGCAATCCGATCCTCGCGGCAATCCGAAGAGCAAAACGGGCGATCGCTGTACATGTAGACATCTTTGTCCGCCTTTAATTCCTTCTTGCACAGCGTACACTTCTTGATAAACTCTCCAAATAACCCCAATTCGTCATCCTCCTCAATCTTCTTCGCTTCTGATATCTCTCGCTCAGGCGACCTAATAAAAAATATCCCCTCGATCACCCGTGGCCGCGGCTGTGTGGAGTATCGCTCCTCCTCCTCAGCCACAGAATTGGCCGCCAAAACATGGGACATTAATTTTGGCATGGCAGGCGCGGCTTGTTTCGAGAGGTTTCCATAATTTTGAGAGGGTCCACTAGGGTCTCGAGAGGGTCTTGTGGCGTTTGATCGCTCGGCTGGTTTTGAATCTTTCCACTCCATCTTAGTAGTTTGAGAGGGCTTCACAATGGCTGGTTGCGGTTGGAACTTCTTCTCCATGACCGCCGAGATATAGTCATCATCAGTGCATAGTCCAGGGTTGAACGATGATCCAATATCCCCGACACAGCTCGTCGAACGTTCGAGGTGGAGTCTATAGCGTCTCGACGAGCGCATCTTTAACGGGGAGTCGGCTAAAGGATGTAACTGAACTTTCAAGGTTACGAAGGATGAATAGGTTGTAAAGATCTTTTGGTTCGTAGGAAGCAAAGGGATGTTCTGAAGGTTTGAGGGCAATGAGGGGGAATGTGATCGAGTTTAAGGTTTGAATACAATTGAGGGTGTGAAGGAGTTACTATATAGATTAGTGGATCCAAGGACTAGTAGGAGAAGGATTGTCAGATCAAGATGGATAAACTTCGTAACGAAGGTTTGATCGCCAATTAAGGTTTCCAAGATAAACATCGAACCGAACCAGGTAACTAATTACCTAAAATTCCCTGTTGGTCGGTTTATCTGTTAGGATCACATGAGACTTGATGATTCTTCCAAAGCATAGTCAGCACAATTAATCGAAATTATATGCCATGGGATTATACTTTTAATTTTCATAATTGTCGCGTATTTTGATAATAGTATTTCTCTTGATTTCTTTTAATATGGACTGTAAAAGAGATATTATATATATCGTCTGTATAATTAGTTTCTTTTGGGTTAGGATAAAAACAAAAAGGATTTTAAAATTTGTTTAATGTTTTTCAAAGAGAGAATAATGTTTAACTATGTCAAATCATAAGTGTTAATATTTCTGTAAAGTATAAAAAAATTCATAAACTTAATAAATTTGTGTTAATCAAATAATAAATCTTTTCAGTTATGCCAATTTAATTCTAAACTTTTTGGCAATTTATTAATATAGTTCATTTGGTCCATTTTGATCAAAAAATTGCTGATATAAATGCCAACCTCGTACATGACACGACCGCTGTTCACATTGATAATTTTTAGATTTTTTTTTTGAAATTTTATGGCCATTTTTTTCTTTTCTTTTATCTTATCTTTCCTTTCTCTTTTGTTGGGACACTAACCCTGGTCGGTGGGGAACTCTTTAAAGAGTAAAGAAATTGCCAAATCCCTAAACCGGATCGGTCCAACTTGCGGACCGGACCAACCTAGGAAGCGGACCAAGACCGATCGTTCTAGCTCGATTCTAGAGTGAAACCGGCCTAACCCGAATGGGGCGAAAACCAATCACTCCTACCTGGAATTTCAAAAGAAGGTGGTAACTATTCTTCAATCTACCTGCAACTCCAGTAATTGGGCTATTCAATAGGCCGAATGAGTGTTTCTTCTTCAACTTTGAGCCCGCCCAACTTCATCCAATGAAAATGGGCAGTAAATATATACTTGACTGGTGATTGACAATCACTGACTGTGGCCTTATTATTGCATGAGCTCAGTCCATATGACCCTACTAGACTACTAGTTAATCTCAGATATTAGTCACAACGGCCGTATGTTCCATTGATATTTCATATAACAATGTTCAGTTTAACCCTAGCTATTATGTCTAATACAAAAAAGGAGTTATATTATATCCTTTTGTATAATTCATTTCATATAAGTTATGCGTCGTTAAAGCCTCAAACCCATTATTTAGGCCTCTGGATTATATATATGCATAAGAATCGCTTCGTCATCATGTTTTGTTGAGTTTTCAGATCCAAATAAATATTCCTTTTGTTTAGTGAAAAATAAACGATCCAGCAAACATTTTTCTAAAAATAATCACTCATATTGCTTATGCAAATGAACTATTGGAGATATTTTCATCGTCTACAGAAATGTTCAAACATAAATTGTTTTCGGTGAACAAAATATTTTTCATTGACTAATTATTTCGAGCCACACAAGTGATGTCATTTCTTATGAATTTTTTTTCAAAATCATTCATTTTTCCGTGAAGTAAAGGGAGCGTAAACGAAGGAGGAGATTCTCACTAATAACTCCAGGCACCCACGTTTTCTTGTTGATTTATTTTATTTTCATTTTTAATTTTTATATTCTTTTATCTGATGAGCTTGTCAAGTGATTTAATTCAAAAAAGAATCCGGCCTGACCTGGCCCGGCTTGAAAAGTTGGGGCATATGAAATTCGAGCTGGGCAGGGTCGAGTTGGGCCAAAACTGGTGTTCTTTAGTTTCGGGCCGGGCCAAGACTCGGCCCATTGACACCCCTATCGAATCCTAACACTAATTGGACTCATACATATTAATATTTGAATTCCATTTGAGTAATGATTTATTTCCACCATCATCATACCAGATAAAAGTGCCTGTAGATATTCCAATTTTCAGATAAGAACAATCTACGATGATGCTGTTGAGGACTTTGTTTAAAATTTGGATACAATTTGAGGTCATGAACCCATCCAAAGCAATCCGATCCTCGCGGCAATCCGAAGAGCAAAACGGGCTATCGTTGTACATGTAGACATCTTTGTCCGCCTTGAATTCCTTCTTGCACAATGTACACTTCTTGATAAACTCTTCAAATAACCCCAATTCGTCATCCTTGTCAATCTTCTTCGCTGCTAATAGCTCTCGCTCTGGCGACCTAATAAAAAATATCCCCTCGATCACCCTTGGTCTCGGCCGATCCTCATCCGTAGACGCCGAATTGGCTATCGAAACATGGGATAGTAATTCTGCCATGGCGGGCACCGCTTGTTTGAAGAGGTTGCCGGAATTATGAGAGGGTCCGCTAGGGTGTTGAGACGGCTGTGCGGTGTTTGATTGCTCGGCTGGTTTTGAATTTTTTGACTCCATCTTTGTGGTTTGAGAGGGCTTCACAATAGCGGGTTGCGGTTGGAACTTCTTCTTCATGACCGTTCGGATATAGTCATCATCGGTGCACAATCCAGGGTTGAACGACGATCCAATATCGCCGACACTCGTCGAACGCTCGAGGTGGAGGCTGTAGAGTCTCGACGATCGCATATTTAATGGGGGAATCGGCTAAAGGGTGAACAGATCCTGAAGATGTTTTGGTTCGAAGGAAGCAAAGGGGTGTGTTTAAGGGTTGAGGGCAATGAGGGTGAATGTGAAAGAGTTCAAGGTTTGGATACACATACAATATGAGGGTGTGGAGTTATTATATAGAATGAGTGGATCAAAGGACTAGTAGGAGAAGAATTGTCAGACCGAGAAGGATGAGGACTGAGAAGTTTTCCCGTTTGCTTTCCTGATGGACCAAACGTTGTAAGGAATTAGGTTTGATCGCTAATTAAAAATGCACGTGGCATGTGAGAGCAATGCTATGGTTTTCCAGAAAAACATCGAACCCGAATTAGCTTACTAATTACCTAAAATTCTCCGTTGGTCGGTTTATCTGTTAGAGAAAAAATTTAGTGGTTAGAGACTGACACGTCATCATCCCATGTGGCATATATGCGCACATGTGGATCCACTTAAAAATTGACACGTGGCAATTACTTAGATAGCCGGAAATTAAAATTAAAATTAAAATTAAAATTAAAATTAAAATTAAAATTAAAACCGGCTGCCTTTTTCTCTCGCTCAGCTTTGCAAAAACCCCTGCAACGAGCAAATATTAAATGCTCTCCAAATTCGTCGCAGTTTCCAACTACTGAATATTTTCTCATCTGTTAGGGTCATACGAGACTTGATGATTCTTCCAAAGCAAAGTCAGCACCATTGATCGAAATTAAATGCCATGGTATTAGACTCTTAAATTCCATAAATATTGCGTATTTGGATAATAGTATTGTGTGTGTTTCTTCTTCTTTTTTGGTTGGGACACCAACACGCCAACCCTGATCGGTGGGGAACTCTTTTAAAATGGCAATCACGTCGAAACTGACCTCTTTCTAGGTACTAGACTTGGCAAAAGCTAAAAACCTCTCTTCATGGAAGAGTCTCTCCCTATCCCTGAGGGTGATAGCTTCACCAAAAGCCTGAAACCTCCATAAACCCCAACCCCTCAATCATTCATCCCAAACCCTAAACCTTTCAGACTCGAACCTGTTCCCCTAATCCCCGCCAATCCTTACTCTACCCATTCACCCAGGTAGCCTTTTCATTCGGTTTCACCCCCCCTTCAGTAATGGCTCATCCTTGTAGCAACGTTGTATGGAGCTCCCTTCATCAGAAATTCCCATCTTATTCACAACCCTTCGTAAAATCGTTGTTTCCTGCAGAACCCTAGTGGAACACCACTCCTCCCTTGGGTGTAGTCTTTCTGGTCAAAAGACGGTTGTCTATTTCAAACTCCCCTGGAGATTCTCGGCCTCGACTTGATTGCCTCCAACAAGTTGAAAAGCGGCTGTCTTCCTTTATGCTGCTGCGGTAGACCCCTTATCATCGTGTACCCATAACTGTTTGCGAGATCACCTTTCATCGATAACAACATTGGCCACATAACATGATCTTATGTTGATAGCTGATCCTAGTCGATTAGTTTTCATTGACAACATTATTGTCCACATAGTACTGACTTGCATTAGTTGCCCATTTGTGATTATACTTATTGGTTGCCCTGTCCACAACTCAATATGATCCTCCACCGATCCATCAAGGCTTGAGTTATTTTTTTGGTGTCAACAAGTTAATCTCTGTTATCAAGAGGAAAAAAGAAATTTATCTCTGCCGTCAAATTTGGCCGGATAGTCTGAATAGACACAATTGCAAAATGTTTAGGACTAAATCGGCAAAAAAATTATATGACTTTATTGGCACAATTACGATAGGTTTTAATTTTTTTTTGGTAATTTTCCCCAGAAAATAATGGCGCGAACATACCATGACATTTATAGGTAAATCTTTAACTTGTAGAGGGGGAAAAAAACACTCCAACTGATCTCCAGCTAGACAGATTGATCACAAAAAGAGAGTCTATCAGAAATGAGGTGGGTCTAGTGCCTATGGTTGTCGACAATGAGATGTCATATTACTAATTACATCCTTGATCAGCAATTACAATTAGTCACGGCATAAATTATCAGCATTGAGTGCTACGTCTTCGGGAATAGTATTCTAGTGAAGAAAATTTCGGTCTTAATCTAAATTAATGAAATTAAAGTAATTTAGTCCGGCTACTTAAGTTAGCAGTTCCATTTTTTTCATATTAGTTGTCCTTTTGTTGGTGTTAGTTTACCGCTTCTCTCTCTCTCTCTCTATATATATATATATATTGATTGACTATATGAGTATTCAATTATTAATTACTCGAACGTCAATGGGTCAAACAAAAGTTCTTTTACAAAATGAATGCTACTTTTAAATAATGAATACATAAGGTGGATCGGGAGTTCCTATCATAATAGGGCCCAAAAATTCACTTATTCACCGTGAAATGATATAACCTAATCTATTACCTGTTAATTAATATTCGATTCATTGGTCTAGGGTTATCAACAAAAAAGATTTTTCTCACTTCATTTCATTTTGTCCAAGATGAATGCTACTTTACAAGATTGAATACATGAGGTGGATTCTTGTTAAATAATATATATTTAGATATTTCAAATAAGGATAAGGAATACCCTCATTTTTTAAAATAAGGGTTTGAAATGAATTTTGTTTCAAATAAGGACATAGAATGGCCACAACTATTTCAAATAAGGACTTAACCTTGTCGGCCGGGTCAATATCCCAGCCAGTCAAGGGATTTTTTGTCGAAAGACAATTTTAACGTAAATTTTAGCTAAACTAGATTAAAAATAAACTAATAAATTTAAAAAATAAATAAAAAATTACATGTGAGAGGGACTCCCGCCTGTGGCCGTCGCACCATTGCCGGTGGGCAATAGGGCCGCTGGTCGCGAAACCTGATGGAGAGTCGCGACCCTTGCTTAGATTTAGGCGAGGCTCAATGCCCTTTTGAGGTTTCTCACAAAACCAGCTACCTTGACGGCCATCGTTGCTGCCCAAAATAGAAGGAGGGCCTGAGTTTTTTTTTTTTTTTTTTTTTAAGTTTATGTAGTTTTTTTCCTTTTGAGTTTGTCTTTTTATTATTATTATTTTTTATATTTTTTGCTAATTCAATTATGATTTTGTGTAGAAATTAAGATTCAAATCAAAATGATGTCGTTTTAGAGCTTTAGTTAACCTGTAAGCCCTCGCCCATGGATTTTGAGATTAAGATTCAATTTTTCTGGTGGCTGGCCCTCGCTATGGTGTTGTTGGTGGTCGGCCCTCACCCATGGATTTTGAGAGCCGCCTCGCCCGCCCTCTCCAAGCATCGTTGGTGGCTGACTTTCTCTTGAGACCGTTCATCGAAAAGGAAAGAGAAAAACAGAAAAAGGAAAAAAAGAAAGTAAAAGAAGAAAAAAGGAAAAAAATAAAATAAAAAGTAAAGGATGAAATTCATGCCCTTTTTTGAGACTTACATGGCCACTTCAAGCCCTTATTTGAGAAAATTAAGGCATTTCAGGCCCGTATGTGGAATTTTTCTTATATATTTAGATCGTAAAAAATTACCCAAATAATCGTAAATGTTGTGTGCGGATGCCAATTTAGTTCCAAACTTTCTAATTTAGCCAATGGAGCCATAAATGCTTGAACGAAATTTCACTATAATCTTTCTGGCCAATTTCTGTCGAAAATCACTAAGAGAGTGGTTCAATCATTACCGATTGTCCTACATGGCATATTTCCATATCCGTAAATTCGGACGAAAATTGGACGAAATGACTACATTAGAATTTGGCGCAAAGGTTTAGAACTCAATCGGCAAAATTAGAAAATTTAGTCTAAATTGGTATCCACATACAATAGGCATAGGACTGGTTGTCAATTTCTTCATTTGGATAATTCACCTTTCCTAGAATCAACATGGCTACTAAGGGCCTGCATGGTAACCATTATGATTCTCCGATTCTCATCCCGGGAACAGTAAAAAATGAGAATGCTGTTTGGTAACGTAAATAATTTTAATTCTATTATGTTTCCAGAATCAGTTTTGGAGAATCAGAATCAGTTTTAAAGTAAAATCCAGAAGCAAAAAAAGGTTGCTTCTGGAAAAAGAATCACTTTTGAAAATAACAAAACAGAGTGAAGTCTCACATCTGTCACTTTTCCCTTATAGTTTTCTCGTAATTTTTCCTTCTACATAATTAAAAAATAAAATAAAATAAAATAAAAAAGCAAAAAATAGAATTTTTTTTAAAAAAATTACAAAAAATTTAGAAAATCCCAAAAAATAGAAAAAAGCTTAGATTAGGCTAGTGCAACCTTATTTTCATAAAGTTGAGGCTAAATTTCATATATTTCACTCTCCTACAAAAATAATGTAGAAGATGAGAGTATCCAACGTGCATACTCGTAGCCGTGCGTCACAAGATATTCCTATGTATTTAGACAACGCTGCATTTAAAGAAAAAATGAGTCCTTAATATGGGAACCTGTTCCATGCTTCATCGAACTTTAAACATCGTATATTAAAATTTGTATTTCATTCATGACAGGCTAAAAAAATATATTTTAAATTATTTTAGTGTGCATTAAAAATTATTCTTCAATTTAGGATGACATTTTATAAATTAACTACATAGTTATTTGACTTAAATGAAAAAATAGGAAAAGAGGCATTTTTTTAAATAGAAATTTTATGCAGTTATCAAATACGTTCTGATTCTCCAAAACTCATCCAGGAATAGAATAAAAACAATTCATTTTAACCAGAATCAGTTTTCGGAATCAGAATGGTTACCATGCACAGCCTAAGTAGTCAATAGTCTTGAGTAGGTAAATTGTCTTCGGCCTTATTGTTTACTTAGGCAAGTGTAGCAATCATCCTCCTACCAACGATCTAGTCCATCTAATTAACATGTGATATTTATCTTTAGTTTACCAAATAGAGATGCTCCAAAATGAAAAGACAACTATAGACTTAATTTGTCATGTAATACGATGGCAAAACATTCATTTAGAAATCCTATATGCTTGTTAAAAAAGAAGGCAAGTTCTTAATTTACATTCTCTATCAAATATTCTCTAAGAATTCAGTACATGACAATTAATGTATATTTCACTTAATCTATTTTACTCATTTGAAAAAGACAACCTAATCTAGCCATTCCATGTCTGAAGTAAGGTAATATGAGAACAAAGATACAAGTTCTCAATTGGCGTTTTCTACCAAATAAATCACACTTCTGTTTGCTTTGAATAGGAGAAGCAATTGGGTCATTTTCTCAACACAAGCATATGAAAATGACTTATTCATCAGCAAGATCACTTGTATTTTTCACCACCATACTCGTTTCGCTCCAACGTGGCAGCGGGCTTTTCAAACAGAAGCTAGTGTATGTTCAGATAACCAACAGTTTATCAGGACAAGTGAGCCTCACAGTTCACTGCAAATCTGGAGACGACGATCTAGGTTCCCATGTGCTTGCCCCAGGAGCCTACTGGGGATTTCAATTCCGGCCCAACATTTGGGGAACAACGTTGTACTTCTGTAGCTTCGAATGGCCACGAAATTTTCACTACTATGATAAATATAAAGGTGACAATAGACGCCCCGTTTGTCACGACTGTTTCTGAAACGTACTGCCCGATGGTCCATGTTTGTTCAACTCCGAAACCAAGAAGTACGATTTTTGTGATCATTGGAATCCTCCGGCCCCATCTCTGACGGGAAAACCCATGTTGTAAACCTATGAGGTTCTTATGGTTTTTGTGCGAATACTTTGATACATCGATAATAAACTCTCATGATGTCGTGCCTTTTTATTTCTCTAACCAGATTCCGCATGATTACCGAGTAATGAAGAGACCACAGTCTACCGCCAGCGATTCCTCCTCAGTGCGGCTGCGTTCTCTCTCGGTTTTCCCACGGCAATATCAACGACCACTTCGAGATGGTCGATCAATTCATCACCGGAATTTTTCACCACGGTCCAGATCTTCAACGAAACGAAAGCAGAGTTGGATCTCCATCCCTTCTTCTTCCACTCATCTCTTGAGCTTCGCGATTCTAGTACGATTAGTCGAAGCTTCTCAATAGCACCTTTATCGTGATTCGGTTGCTGGATTTCGTGTTGTCTTGCTACTGTTATTATAGCTTCGATGTGGTGTTCCTAATCGTCTACCTCATCATGATAATTGTTTCATTTTTGGTTGTGTGTAGTTTTTCCATGCTGAGTGATGTGGAAATCTCTTATGATGTTTTGTAGATGACAAAATAATCAAATGCTATTAATGTGTTCATCGGTTGAGTAGAACCCTACGAAAGATGCACAAGCCATTTTGTTGACTGTATCTTAACAGAACATCTGAAGGTTATGAGTTTTCTATCAATGGTAAATAAGGCATTGGGCGTAGAGGTGCATACAAGCTAGAGGTACCTGAGTAGAAGGTGAATAAGCTTAGAATGGAAAGTTCAGTAAAACTTGAAGGGACCCTAGATAGGTGAACAACGAGGTAAAGCCACGATTGCCAATATGCTTGCAGGGACGAAGATGGGAGCTTAAGTGAAGTTCTGGATATTGCATCTAAAGCTATGGATATTTACTTCATGGAATTAATCGACAAAATTGGAATAAACTAAATTGACATCCCTATGCAATAAGCTTAGAACTGATTGGAAGGTTTCCTCATTTGGATCATTCACCCCAAAGAATCAATATAGCTACTACGGGTGAGCAGTTCCCGCTCCGGTTCGGTTTTACTCAAGAACCAAGAATCAGACCGGTGGTACCAGTTCCCAATTTTCGAAACCGTGGATCAGACCAACTGGTTTGGTTTGGTTCCCGGGCGGTCCAATGGGACCGATAACCTATCCAATAATCGAAAAAAATCATCTTAACTAATCGTACAGCTCTATCAAGAAACGATATGTGCCAAATTCCTTATAGAAATTCCATAGATCATCTTATAAACAGCAGCAATGTCTCATATATAGATGTGCATCAGTAAAAATTTTCACCCTGATTCTAATTCTGTTTCCAATTGGCTACACCAAATTATCGACACATCTATCACAAGCAAATACTAATCGCAGCTATCAGAAAATGACTATGAGCATAGAAATAGAAAAAAAAAAACACACCTGTACCTCTAGGGAAGATAAAAAAAATTTAAAAAATGGCTATTATCGATTTTGTTAAAAAAAAAAAAAATCGACCAGTCCGGTCTGGTTCTGGACCCTTGAAACTAGAGCCGGACTACTCGACCACCGATTACAATGTTAAGGACTAGGAACCAGATCAGTGGCCCCTGGAATTGAGAACTGGACCACTGATCGGTCCGATTTGCTCACCCCTAATAGCTAGTGAGTTGTTAATAATCTCAAACTGGACTTGAGTAGATAAATCGTCTTGGACTTATCCTTCACTAAGGTAAGTAAAGCAATTATCCCCCTTCCAGGTAAGTAAAGCAATCATCCCCCTACCAACTATCATTCCATCTAAGTAATATGTGATTTTTATAATTAGTGTACCAAAGAGAGACGCTCCAAATGGAAAAGACAACTACAGACTTCTGTTTTTACCCTCTTGAAACATTTGCCATGTAATATAAAGGCAAAACATTCCTTTTGGAAATTCTTTATTCTAGTAAAAAAAAAGGCAAGTTCTTAAATCAAGTTTTCTATCAAATATTCTCCTGACTAACAATCCGGGCGACCAAACGCAGCCTAAGAATTCAGTCAAAAAGGTAACCTTATCTAGACGTCCATATTTGAAGTAAGGTAATGACAGAACATTTATTTACGAATTTCTTCTGTTGCCAAAAAAAGACACAAGCTCTCAATTCAAGTTCTCAACCAAATATATCACACTTCTGCTTCCTTTAAATAAGAAAAGCAATTGGTTTTTTTTTTTTCCCTCAAACCAAAAGCTGATCAAACTGACTTATTCATCTTCTAGATCGCTTGTATTTCTTGCCATCATGCTCGTTTCGCTCCAATGTGGCTGCGGAGATGCATTCAAAAAGAAGTATCTGTATGTTCAGACGACCAACGTTCTACAGGACAAGTGAACCTCACAATTCACAGCAATTCAGGAGACGGCGATCTAGGCTACCATGTGCTTGCCCCAGCAGGCTACTGGGGATTTCAATTCCGACCCAACTTTTGGGGACCACATTGCACTTTTATAGCTTTTTTTTTTGGTCGAAGTACTTTTGTAGCTTTAAATAGCTGGGAAACTTTCATCGCTACGATGAGAAGAGATGTCCCCGGTTGTCACGACTATTTCTGGAACATATTGCCTGAAGGTCCCTGTCTGTTCAACTACGAAACCAAAAGGTATGATTTTTTTTTTTTCCATTGGAATCCTCCGAACCCATCCTTGACGAGAAAGCCCGCGTTTTAATCATATGAGTTGCTTGTGGTTTATGATAAATCAATACAAATTCTCCTGACTTTGTGTTTTTTTTTTGTTTCTGTTATCAGATTCCGCGTGATTACTGAGCAATGAATTTGCTACAGTTACAAAATTCATCGAGTCATCTCTCCTTCATCCAATCATTATTTTGAAAAATCATGCTTGGTAGTGCTATTTTAGCGAGGCAGCGGACCCCTTTAATAGACTTCAACCCAGGATGAAGTACAAAATACATATCTAGTTCTTGTGCCAAATCCTCCAAGCCAAAATTCAAGGAAAGCATTGTTATCTTCAAGCTACAAAATCGCATCTTCATATTGTCGGTCAAGGTGTGTTCGGTCAAGAGAATCGCACGTTCTCTTTCTCTCTCCTATAACCGAAGAGCTCAGAATCCAAGCCAGATAGGAGGGAGTTCACATACGCGCGCGCACGTTCGTAAGGAGAGGAGAAAAAATCTCTCTAGACTGTTCTCTCCTGGTTCCTCCCGCTCGTCCTTCTCATCGGCGGGTCACCGCCAGTGATTCCTCCTCAGCATGGCCACAGTTTGCTCTCTGTTCTTCCCACGGTAGTATCGATGAACGGTTCGAGATCATCGTTCAATTCATCACCGGAAGTTTTCACTACCAGCCCAGATCTTCGAAGAAAATGAAGCAGAGCTGAATCTCCCTCCGTCGTTCTTCTTCCACTCATCTCTTGAGCTTCGCATTTCCACCTTCGATTAGTCGAAACTTCTCCATCTTACTCAAACCGGAATCACTAGTGGCTGTGCACCTCCGTCAAGATTTGGCTACTGTTACTATAGCTCCGTGTGATGTTGTTAATAGTCTACCTCATCATGATCAAGGTGTTTCATTTTCAATTGAGTTTTTGAATTGCTTGCATGTACAGATTTTCCACACTGACTCTTGTGTTTCATTTCCAAGGATAGCCTGAATCGAGCCATGGATATACTCGTTAATCTCGCATTGCATTTGAAGCACTGTCTCATGATCAGAGGAAAGCGGCCATGGTGCTTGATCTGATGGGAATAAGATGAAGAGGAGGCTCGATTTATTCAACTCGAGATGAGAGGATTTTCTGTGATTTTGTAATTCTCATTCACATGATCAAAACAATTACAAGTCTTGCCTTTATATAGGCAGAATATAATGACTCTTCAATTACATCACTCAACCAACTCATAAATTATTTAACATTCCAAAGCGACAGACTTCTAGGAACTTGCAAAACATTAACTAGTCCTAGAAACATGAAAAGACTTAATCATAAACAATAAAGCAATAAAAGCTCTTTGACCGACTCTTCATGAGTTCATCGAATATCCACATTTCGGTGAGCGCGAAGTCCATTTAATTTTTGACAAGTCTCAAGAATTTGGGTTTAATTTCCAACAAAACTCCCCCTTAAACCAAATTCTCTTCCATTAATCATTCCAAGCAGACTCTTGAATTTCCGAAATGCATCGATTTTGAGTGGTTTAGTAAAAATGTATGCGGCTTGATCTCCGGTCTTCACATACAACACTTCAATTTCTTTCTCTGTCAACTGTTGTCGAATGAAATGATATCGAATATCGATATGTTTGCTTCGTTCATGCAAAACATGATTTTTCGCCAAAGCAATGACTGAAACATTATCGATACAGATTTCTGTTGTATTCTTCTGCTCCATATTGATTTCTTTGAGCAGCTTTCTCAACCATATCGCATGACATACGCATGAAGATGCTGCAACATATTTGGCTTCACATGTTGAAAGAGTAACACTAGATTGCTTCTTCGATGACCATGTGAAAGCAGTATTACATAAGAAAAATACGAAGACCGAAGTGCGTTTTCGATCATCGACATCTCTACCATAATCACTGTACGAAAAACTTCTACGTTGAAAACTCTGAGATGGATAATAATGTAAGCCATGAGAAACAGTACCTTTGACATAGCGAAGTATCCTCTTTGCAGCTTTAAGATGAGATGATTTCGATTTTTCCATATATCGACTCACAATTCCAACATTGTACAAGATGTCTAGCCTTGTACATGTCAAATATCTCAAGCTTCTGATCATGCTTCTGTAGTATGTCGAATCAACATCGACACCTTCGTCGAACTTCGAAAGTATGGCTCCAGACTCCATCGATGTATTGACCGACGTGCAATTCTTCATGTTGAATTTTTCAAGGATATTTTCAACATATCCTTTTTGGGAAATAAAAATCCCATCTTCACTTTGCTTCACCTCTATGCCGAGAAAATAATTCATGAGACCATTATCAGTCATCTCGAATTCTTTCACCATTGATGCTTTAAAAGCATTGATCATTGCTGCATGATTTCCTGTAAAAACAAGGTCATCCACATATAGACATGCCAAAAGAACATCACCTTTTTCATGCTGCACATAAAGCGCATGTTCATATGGACATTGAGAAAATCCATTTGCCTTGAAATAGGCATCAATTCTGGAATTTCACGCTCTCGGAACTTGTTTAAGCCCATATAGAGCTTTCTTCAATCTCAGCACTTTCCCTTCATGACCTTTCACTAGAAACCCTTCGGGTTGCTCGACATAAATTTCTTATTCAAGAACGCCATTCAGGAATGCCAATTTGACATCAATTTGATAGATTGACCATACATTTTGAGCAGCAACAGAAATGATTAGTCTAATTGTTTCCATGCGAATGACAGGGGCAAGTACCTCGTCATAATCAATTCCAGCTTTTTGCTTGTATCCTTTTGCAACGAGCCTGACCTTATAACGAGTGACTTCTCATTTCTCGTTCTTTTTTGCTTTGTAGACCCATTTGACACCAATTGCTTTCTTGTCCTTCGGAAGATATGCAAGTTGTCATGTTTGATTCTTCTCAATAGCTTCAATTTCTTCATTCATGGCTCTCCTCCATTTTTCTTCTTTACTGCATCATCATATACAATCGGTTCACAATCTGCAAGAAGGCATACAAGGTGAAGTTCATCGGTAACTTCATAAAGCTCAGACAATCTTCTTGATCTTCGTGCTATCGGTTCATCGACACCATTTGAAGAAGTTGGCGAAGATGAACTTGGACTCGAAAGTGATGTTGGAGATGAAGGATGTGATCAGTGGTCTTCAATCCCCATTTCGACAGAATCACTACGAACGGATTACAACTTGTCGATTGTCTTCCCACAAAGCATCTTCATCGAACTTGACATCTCTACTTATGTACACTTTGAAAGTTTTAGGATCAAATAATCTATAAGCTTTCGATGAAGAGTCATACGCAATAAAGATAAGCTTCTTGCTCTTGTCTTCTAGCTTCGATCTTTTCTGATCCGGAACATGAGCATAGGCAATGCTCCCGAAAATTCTCAAATGTGAAACACCAGGTCTTCTTCCGGTCCATGCTTCTTGTGGAGTTACACTATCGAGTCCATTTGTGGGACATCTATTTTGAAGATAGACTGCACACTTAATAGCCTCACCCAAAAGTTCTTTAGGCAGATTATTGATTTTCAACATGCTTCGAACCATATCGAGAATGGTTCTATTTTTCCGTTCCACCACGCCATTTTGTTGAGGAGAATAGGGAGCAGTCAAGAAATGCCGAATACCATAATCTTCACAAAATTTGTTGAATGCGGCAAAAATAAATTCTCCTCCATGATCAGTTCTCAAAACCTTGATGAAATAGCCACTCTCCTTTTCAATCAATTTCTTGAATTGTTTGAAAGTTTCAAACACTTCCGATTTTTCTTTCAAAAAATACACCCAAATTTTTCGAGTAAAATCGTCAATAAATGTAACAAAATATCGATGATTACCGTACGACTGAGGCATAATTGGACCGCAGACATCAGAATGGATCAACTCCAATGGCTTGTTTGCTCGATAAGTTGCTTCTCTCGGAAAGCTAGCTCTGGAAGGCTTGCCAATAACACACCCTTCACATAATTGATCGGGATTATCAAAATGTGATAAGCCATAAACCATCCTCTTGCGAGAAAGCATATTGAGTTCGTCAAAATTGAGATGGCCGAACCTCAAATGCGACAACCATGAAGGATCATCCCTGCATGATTTTAAGCAATGAGTCATTTCATGTTTAATATTGAGAGTGAACATCATGTTCTTCGACATCTTCACGGATGCAATCAACTTATTATTTTGATCTTTCAAAACAAGGGTAAGATCTTTCATGTGCACAATATATCCTTTCTCCAAAAGTTGTCCCAAACTCAAGATATTGCTTGACATTTTTGGGACATAATAAATATTAGAAATAAACAAAAGTGCACAATTATTCAAACAAATCCGGATTATACCTTTGCCTTCGACAAGAATTTAGGATTTATCACCAAATGAGACTTTTCCTTTTGACTGCCTCATCTAGTTCGGCAAACATCCCCTTTCTTCCTCACATTTGGTTACTTGCTCCAGTGTCCAAGTACCACATATCACTCTTTTCTCCTCCGTCTTCTTTGAATGCCAACATAAGAACGTTATCGGCATCATTTACTAAATTTGCCTTCAGTTCTGCACTGTTACTTTCTTTATGCCAACAGTCAGAAGCATAATGACCCAGTTTATTGCAATGATAACATCGAATGTTAGATTTTTCATACCATTGACCTCTCGAGTTTCTTCCTCCTCCACAAGCAAACCTTTGATTTTGGTAGCCACTTTCTTTACGAGCAAATTCTCCTTTGCTTCGATCACAACCTCTTCCTTGAAAGTGACCTCGGCCTTGACCGCGACCACGATCTTGATTAGTGCTTCGAACTTGCACATGTTCTCTTTTTTGCTCCTTCTCATCTCGGATAGATAATTGAGTTTGGAGTACTTCCTCCATCGACTCATGCTTGTTTCTTTTGAGTCTTTCTTCATGGGCTTGTAACGAACCCATAAGCTCGTCGATCTTCCTGGCAACGAGGTCTTTGGACTCCTCGATTGCAATTGCAATGTGGTCATACTTTTTGTCTAACGACCGAAGAATCTTCTCAACAACTCGAACATCAGGAACGTCTTTGCCATTCCTTTTCATCTGGTTCACAATCGCTAAAACTCTTGTGAAATAATCAAAAATCGACTCAGATTCTTTCATACAGATTACCTCGAACTCGCCTCTCAGAGTTTGAAGGCGAATGTTCTTCACTTTCTCCACACCTTGGTGCGTGGTTTGAAGGATCTCCCAGGCCTCCTTCGACATAGAAGCGTTCGATACTTTCTCGAACATCGAATCATCTAAACCTTGATAGATGATTGACAAGGCATACTGATCTTTTGATCGAATCTTCTCCAAGGCATTCCTCTGATTTTAACTCAATGCGGGTTCTTCTTCTGGCTCATCATAGCCGTTGTTGACAACATCCCAAACATTGTAGATGCTGAGTAGAGCTTTCATTTTTGAAACCCAATGACCATAGTGTCGCGACCCTCCCCCCTACGGGGCGAGTGGAGGCGGGCTAATGGGCCGCCCGATCGCTGGCTGGATCGGACGCGGGCCTCTCCCAAGGTCCATTACCCAAATCGCAACTGCTGGATATACGTGGTCGACCTTTAGTGTGGCCTAGTGACATGTGATGAGTGTACATGTCAAGGAGTCGCCACCAATCGTTTCGTGGAGGGTACGATCGGAAACCCTATCTAATAGTTGGGAGTGGTCTATTCGATTCTGCGGAAACCAGAGAAGGGGGTTCGGGGACTTAGTTACGCCAACTGTCAGAGTTGACGCCCTTTCGGTACCTAAATTGAATGGTTTATCTGATCCTAGGATTTCATATAGATGAGTGGGGAACAGATCCTAAATCTAGGAGTTCATACAGATGGGAATTACTACCCTATCACTCACAATCAATAGAAATAAGTGCGCAAATCAAGGATCCAGTACATGCGGATAAAGCACATGAAATTAGCATAGCGTCCCTAATAAGGCCCTATTAGCCTAGAGAAATAGCAATCAAGGCTTATGAATGATTTTGGCATGATTTGCCCATGAGGGGCAAAATCGTAATTTTGAACAATTCAGGGACAATTCACCTCAAAAAAGGGGCAAATTTGTCATTTTAGATGAATCGGGAAGTCAAAAGATGGGGGAAATAGGATTAGCTATCAATCCAATCCATTTCCTATTTTTTTTTGGGAATTTCCAGGATTTTTCTGGAATTTAAAAGTGATTTTACCCTAAGAGGGGTAAAATCGTCATTTTGAACGAAGATGAGAACTGAAAATCTTAAATATTAGGATTGGTCGTCCACCTGACCCAAACCCTAACTTTAAGCAATTTTCAAGACTCGATTGGAACAAGAAAGACGGTTTTCCCATTGAAGGGCAAAATCGTCATTTTGGGAAAAGAGGCGGGATTTCGAAAACCCAAGCCTAAGAATTGGTCGCCTACCCGACCCTAATTCTTACCTTGGCATTATCGGCCTTATCTCGCATACACAGCAGAGGCGACTTACCCCTAAAGGGTAATGTCGGCAAGTCTAGGAAGATTGGGTAAGAAACCCCAAAAATAGGGTTGACCAGTTGTCTGTGGTCAACCCTTGATTTTTGGGGGTTTCTGGAATGTCCAGGAATTTTCCACAAATTTTCCACACTTTTTTTGGAATTTTCTGGAATTTTCTAGCATTTTTTTTTGGATTTTCTAGGATTTTTCTGATTTTTTTTATTTTTAAAATCATTTTTTGATTTTTTAATTAAAAAATGTGATTCGGACCGGGTCGACCCGACCCACTCGGGTCGGAACCCGGCCCAGACCCGGATCCACGAAACTCTCGGTCAAAACGATGCCGTATCACGCGTTTTTATTTTCGGATTACTCGGATTCGATCCGACGGTCTCTGATGGACCACGTGGCTAACTCATGGTCTTTGGATTGACTTACCGAAACCTACGGCTCAGATTGAATGGGGACTCGACCAGGGCCGTCTGATCTAACTACTTAAATCTACGGCCACGATTAGAACGTGGAACTTGAACTGAACCGTCTATTTTCATTAACCCAAAACGACGTCGCCTAATCCTTCATCTAAACGGCACCATTTCTGTTCTGATTGATTTTATGATTAAAATCATTTTTGAATAATCCTAATTTCTAATCGGACGGTCACCATTTATTAGACTCGATAATCCTAGATCGTCCGATCCAATGCTGACTGGTCCTAACAAACTAACGGTCGAGCTGACTCGACACTGACGTGGACCAATGGCCGAACGCCACCTAAGGCTTTGACTCGTTGACCTGCCAGGTTGGCATCGTCTTCAACCTCGCGACCATTGCTGAACGAACGGCCACGACTCCCCGGCGATGATCCGACGGTAGAATCTTAACGGATTGAAGCGAGACCGGCGGCAATCGACTCGCGATGATCTCTATTTTAACATATCTAGGAATCGCAACATTTTATTCACAGAATCGCAAGAATCATGCGAAGTGCCGAGTACGGCCATGGGAGTTCGATCGCGTAATTTATCTAAATTTGCAGCAATTCAATCACATAACAGCACCGGTAGAGGTTCAGAAGACTCACCTCGAGCTCCGATTGAGCTCGCTCGGCCCAGATTTGGCTGGGGAAAGATGAACAGTGGCTCGACAATGGAGGTTGGATTGGAAGACTCGATTGGGCGTGTTAAGACAAAATCGATGCAAACAAGATACGCGACGATGGTCAGTAATGCTCTAGGAATAAAACGCACACAGTAATTGAAAGAATAGGCGGAAAATGCTAGAAACGCCATTGAAGCTCAGTTCAAGAATCAAAGCTAAGCCTTACCTGTCTTCGCGATTTCGCGGGGCGCGACCGACGGCGATCGACTCCGGGGACTTCGGACGACCTTCTAACGGCCTCGTGGAGCTTTGGTTTAGCCTGGGAAGGCCCAACCGGTGCTCTGCAATTCGAGCTCAATTTCTCGACGACGGGGGTCGGAGAACGAGCTCTCTCTCGCGTTCTCTTTCTCTTACGCGATTTAGTTTCTCTTTTCTCAAATGAATCCACCGTCCTCTGCTTCGCGAAGGCCCTCTGCCTTATATACCATTTTCAGTTTTGGGCGCCGAGTTGGGTAGTTGAAAACAGGCGACCTTCGCACGTGAGAACACGTGCAAAATGGTCACCGGCGACCGGCTTCTAACGGGCATCAAGTGGCAATTCCGTTCGGGGTTTTTGGCGACTGCATTTGGCATGAATTTGGGTGAATTTCATCCAAATTTTGTCGTCGTTGACTTTCACGGGCGCCGCGGCCTTGACCGGCCGATTACTCTCCGTTCCGGCAGCCATTGGTCATGATCTTGGTGTCAATCGACGGGGAATGTTGTGGCGAATGAAACCCCCCACTAGTTCTTTTTTAATTGCCGCCGATTGCTTGGTCAATTTTCCTGTTGAAATCCAACCTTGTACTGTTCATTTGTGCACAGGCTTGATGAAGACGATGACACTATTCTGGACCGGTTCGACCGGTCCGACCGGCGGTCTGACCGGTCAGAACCGGTTCCGACTTACCATTTTCCAAATTAAACCCAAATTAATGGGAAAATTTTCAATTGAACCTCAAAATAGAATCTAGAGCACGAATTCTATCAGAAAATGTAATTTTGCCCAAAAGTTTACATCAATTTCAACAAAAACCCCAAATTTCCTTTTAATTGCAAATTGGTGATTTATGCAATTGAAGGTTCAAATGATCAAATTGGGTCAAATTACCTGTGCCAATCGATTCAAAATGGTGAAGCCCATTGGGCAGTATGTTTAATTTGCAATGATAGCCCTTGAATTGAAAGTAATTTCAATTATGCTCAATTTCAAGGACTAAAATTGACCCTGCTTTTTTGTCTACCTCTCTTCCTCTGAAGAGTTCCTCCCTATCCCTCTGGTGATAGAAATCCCTAACCCTAACCCCAACTCCCGTGAACCCCAACGGCTACCCCTCATTCCTCTCCTTTCCCTCAACCTTTTCATGGCTGATTCATTCCGTAAAGGTTGGGGCTGAACCCCTCCTCGATTGTAACCTGTGAGCCCCCTTCAATCCACTATAGGTCCTCCGTCTTTGTCTTCTCTTCTTAACAAAATGAGATGAGCTTCTTTCGGTGCACCCTGGGAATGGGTCGCAATGCTCCTTGTGGGAGCCGTTTCCTTCTATTGGAGATTCGGGCGCTCAGGGAACTAGTCCTCCTCTAGCTGGGTGTTCGCCTGACCACTTTAGCTGGAACGTCAGGCTTCTCGAGTCCCACCTACCTGCAGAACAGTAAGTTAAATTTTTGGTTTTTCTAGGTCTCTTGGATGCTGTTATTTTAGCGAGCAAATACCAAGTGTGTCCGGGAGAGACATGGAAGGGTCAAATAATGAAGAAATGCGAATAACGGCTCTGTGCAATATGTTGGGTGACCTGTGGGCGGCGGAAGACGAGGTAGTAGTCAATGCGGATGTCCCTGCGGCAAAAGTAATGGAATGCAACCTTACTCTCTATGGAAGGCTTATGTCCAAACCTAAGGTTAATATTCAATCCTTCATAAGCACCATGAAGAAAGCATGGAAGGTGGAGGAAGTTGAATGTGCAGCTCTGGATGACAGTTTGTTTTCCTTTAAATTCAAAACAGAAGCTGAGAAAAGGCGAGTCCTTGAGGAAGGCCCCTGGTGCTTCTCGAGGGACCTTCTCATTTTAAAGCAATGCGAGCCGGATACTCCGGAACACTGCTATAAATTTACCCACAGTGCATTCTGGGTTCAGATGACGGGCATCCCATGTGGGCGAGTTCTGGAGGAGGTGTTACATGAAGTAGCTGCTAAAATTGGAGATGTCCTGGAAGTAAAGATTGAGGCAAGAGGAAACAACCCCCGCAAGATAGGACGCGCTAAAGTATACATGGATTTAAGTTTACCGTTAAAATCTGGGACAATCCTCACCTTGGGGAAAAAGAAGCTGTGGGTGGATTTCCACTATGAAAGACTCCCAAAATTTTGCTACTCTTGTGGCCGCATGGGACACTACACAACGGACTGCGAAATCCACCCTTATGACAAATCTGAGTCTGGACAGTACGAAATGGGCAGGTTTGGGAGCTGGTTAAGGGCAGAGGCAAAATCACCTAGCCCCTTTTGGACTCTCTATTATGGTGATGAACCCCTACAGACCCAAGAAGAAGACATGATTCCAGAGACTCCTTTGAATGTCCCCTCTAGGGATACATACGAAGCAAACATAGGGGGTGGCAGCAGTAATGCTCTTTCAAGACAGCACGCAGGGAAAAGAAGCTCAATCAGTCTCCAGAATAATGAGGAGACCCAGACAGTAACAACTATTGTTGTTAATAGAGACTTTGCCCCTCCCCAGACCATTAGGGAGGTGTTTGAATCCAAATCCCACCCCCCAAAAAAGCTAAGAAGGGTCTGCTCTAAAGACCAGAAGAAGTCTAAAGGGATCTCCATTAATGAGGAAATGCTCCTCGAAACCCCAATCATGGTTGTAGAAGGAAGGAACGAATGGGCTTTGGTGGCTAGCCCTAATAAGCCACCGGGGATTATATGAAGCTTTTGAGCTGGAACGTCCAGGGGCTGGGTACTCCCCTAACGTTCCAGCACTTGCGAGCCATAATGGCTCAAGAAAGACCCAACCTCGTTTTCCTGATGGAGACGAAGAATAAAATGTCAGTAGTAAACAGAATCATTAGAAGACTCAACTTTCAGTCTTCAGCAATAGTCAATCCCGTAGGAACAGCAGGGGGTATGGTTGTCCTTTGGGACGAGGAAGTGCAAGTAGAGGTACTAAACAGCACAGACAACTTCTTTGATCTGTCGTGCAAGATCAAGAACTGCGGGTCCACTATGAGAGTTACCTTTTTGCATGTCCCCAACGAGCCCCAACAAAGATATCATCTGTGGCAGCAAATTAGGAACATCCATGCAGCTAACCAGCTCCCTTGGGTATGCGCAGGAGACTTCAATGATATTATGTACCACTGGGAAAAGTATGGGAAGCGTGGGGCCGATCATTCCAGATTAGTAGCTTTCAACGAGTTCATCAATAGCTGCTCCCTCATGGATTTGGAGAGCAAGGGATGTACTTTCACATGGTCCAACAAAAGGGAAGAGGATGCACTTGTGATGGAAAGATTGGACAGAGCCCTATGTAGCATCGATTGGAGGGTGTTGTTTCCCAACGCAGAGGTTTATGCACTGCCAGCAATAGGCTCGGACCACAGCCCAATCCTACTCAACCTTTACCCAAGTTCATGTAAGCGGAAGAAAGAATTCAAATTTGAAGCCTTTTGGGCTGAGGATGAGGAATGCAAAAAGATCATACATAAAGCGTGGAATGGACAAGGCGGTCGCGAGGGTGGATTCCCTGGCAAAATCAAGAAAGTTACTGAAGCACTTCGAAAATGGAGTAGAAGAAAATTCCCTAATGCTAGAACTCAAATTCAATTCCTCAAGGACAAACTCACAAATATTAACAATCACCCCGGAAGACCTTCGGATAGAGAGATCACCAACCTCATTACCGTCGAGATTGAAAGACTTTGGAGGCAGGAAGAATCTTACTGGCTAATGAGGTCCCGAGTCAGTTGGCTTAAGGGAGGAGATAGAAATACTAAGTATTTCCATGCAACAACCATACAGAGGAGACAAAGAAACAAAATTTCTATGCTGCGAATCAATGACCAGACTTGGTCTCGAAACCAAGTACAACTAAAACAGCACATCCAGAGTTATTATGAGGAGCTTTATTGCACCGTGGGTCCTCGGAATTTTATGCCTATATTGGAGGAGTGTCCTATACTTGTCCAAGAGGAGATGAACAATGCTCTAATGGCCGCGGTTTCCCTTGAGGAGGTAAGAGACGCAATTTTTCAACTGGGAGCTACCAAGGCACCTGGACCGGATGGCCTAAATGGTCAGTTTTATCACAAATACTGGGAGGATATTCAGATGGACGTCTACCAGTTAGTCAGGGACTTCTTCGAATCGGGTATTCTAAACCCTGAATTGAATGCAACTCAAATTGTGCTCATCCCCAAAATCACCAATCCGGAGTGCATCTCCCAATACCGCCCAATCAGTTTATGCAATTTTAGCTTCAAAATTATCTCCAAAGTCATGGTAAATAGGCTTAAAAGATGGCTCCCGGGTATTATTGCCTCAGAGCAAAGCGCTTTTGTCAGTGGTAGGCAAATTCAAGATAACATCCTTGTCGTTCAAGAGGTCCTTCATCAGCTAAGGATCAGGGATAGAAAGAAGAAGGTCCAGGCAGTGTTAAAACTAGACATGCAAAAAGCTTACGACAGGGTTGAATGGGACTTTTTATGCGCCAGTATGCTGAGGATGGGATTATGTCAACAGTGGGTCAACTTAGTTAAAGAGTGCATTTCAACGGTCTCATTCAGTATAAAGGTTAATGGGGAACCTTCTCCTTACTTTCAACCTACCCGAGGAATTAGACAAGGTGACCCGCTCTCCCCTTACCTTTTTATTATTATGGCTAACACGTTGTCATCCTTTTTGAGCAAAGCTGTGGAAGATGAAACTTTAAAGGGGATCAAACTGAACAGCAACTGCCCCTCTCTTTCTCACTTGTTCTTTGCGGACGATGCGATTTTTTTCCTGGATGGGAATATCAGAGAGTGCCGAAATTTGGCAAGGATCCTCAACCAGTATTGTTTTGCGTCTGGTCAGGCGATAAACTTGGAAAAATCAGGGGTATACTTCAGTAAAGGCTGCCCGGACCACCTGAAGAGGAACTTGGCTTCGGAGTTAAGAGTACCCATTATTGCAAAGACGGGGAAATACCTGGGGATCCCCTCTGATTGGGGTCACTCAAAAAAGCAAATGTTTGCTTGGATACTAGCGAGAGTTAACGGGAAGTTAGAGGGGTGGAAGGAAAAATTGTTGTCTAAAGCAGGAAAGGAGACCCTGATTAAAACAGTAGTCCAAGCTCTTCCACAGTATGCTATGTCAATTTTCAAGATTCCCATCTCAGTGTGTAAAGATATAGAGCAGAAGACGGCCAACTTCTGGTGGAAGCAAAACTCGGAAAAAGCTGGCATTCACTGGAGAAATTGGGAGACTCTTAAGGAGAGTAAGCTTGACGGGGGCCTGGGTTTCAGAGACCTTGTCATTTTCAATAAGGCGATGTTGGGAAAGCAAGCATGGAGACTTGCCCAGAATCCATTATCGCTCTGGAGCAGAATTTTCAAAGGGATATACTTTCCGCACTGCGACCTTTGGGCTGCAAAAAGAGGATCTAGACCCTCATGGGGCTGGCAGAGTTTGCTCATGGGTAGGGACTTCATCGGCCCGGAGATCAGATGGGCGATTAGGGATGGGAAAAAGATCAACATTAGAGAGCAAAAGTGGCTACCCTCAGGAATCATAGGGGGACCTGCAAACAGAGGAGACCCCCGATTAGTGGCCGACCTAATCACTCCAGAATCTAAATCTTGGGACGAGGATAAACTTAACTCGCTCTTCCCAGGAGACACCGTGAAAGAGATCTTGAATACCCCAATAAACCCAGGCATATCAGGGGATCATCAAGTGTGGACGGGAAATGCTAAAGGAATCTACACAGTGAAAGCAGGCTACCGCAAATTCAGATCCTCAAACCAGCAACCTAGGCCTGATTCAGCCACCACCTCTTACCAACCCCATCCCCGCCTGTGGAAATCCATCTGGAGCACCCCCACCCCTCCAAAGATCAAATTCTTCATGTGGAGAATCTGCCAGAATGCGTTGCCTTCAAAGGCCAATCTATTCAAACGAAAGATCCTCCCTGATTCGCTCTGTCCCGTGTGCCATCGAGCTCCTGAAACCCTGGAACACCTCTTCCTCCTCTGCGACTGGGTGAAGATAATCTGGGAAGATCCAAGAACCATGTTAGACACATCTCCCCTCTCTGTCAGAAGAATGGATATGTGGGTGGAGGAGAACCTTACCCCAAAAAAGAGCAACCCATCTCTGGATCTCATCGGGAATGTCCTCTGGCTCCTCTGGAAAGAACGCAACAAGCTCGTCTTCCGCGGTCAACCCCCCAACCCAGAGTCCATAGTGGACATAGCTGAAATTGAAGTCACAAATTACAAGCGATTATCGCCGGAGAAGCAGCTTCAGAGAGGAGATGCAGAGACTTTATCTACAGGCTGGTTCCCCCCGAAACAGGGTCAATGGAGCTTCAACGTGGATGGGTCCTGGATCGACAAAGAGCAAGTAGGATCCGTTGCTGGTATTTGCAGAGACGCACAAGGAAGCATCATAACCGGCTTCGCAAGAGAGGAGAAGGTTGGATCTGTACTGGAGGTGGAAACCCTAGCTGTACTTCATGCGCTGCGTAGTTTGAAAAATGAGATGGAGAAGCTTCGGGCCACCAGCTTTGAAAAAGGGGATCGTGACCTTTTCGTACCACGTGTGTTGGAAGTCAAGATTTTTACTGACAGTGCATCTATCTCGTCCTTTCTAGCCAACCCTGAGGATGGCCCTTGGGCCTTCAGGTCTTTGTTCCATGAATGCAATGCTCTTTTGGCCCAGCTCAAGGTGGTGTCCGTGGCCCATATCCCTCGAGAAGCCAATGGAGCAGCGGACTGGTTAGCCAAAGCTCATAGGAGAAAGACACTTTCTTCCAACTGGATTGCATTTCCTCCCCAACCCCTTTGGGATTTGTTATGTTTGGACTATGCTAAATCTAGCTTCTGTAAGCCCGTTATTTTAGATTGAATGAATTCTGCCTTACTTCGAACAAAAAAAAAAAAAGGACTAAAATTGCAATTTTATCATGCAATTTTGCCAAATTCGTGCAATTGAGCAATTTGTACAAACAATTGGGCCAAATTACAATAAGGGACAGTTAGAATGGATGTCAAGATCCTAAAAAATGCCAAAATTGCAAATTAAAAGACTCAATTGGTATTTTTTTCTTAAATTCAATAGTACGGGTTACAAAGGAACACCTAAAATTGAATCTGATTTTGGATTTTTTGTGAGGTCAAAAATATAAGGGATTAAAAATAAAAATATTGGCTATTTTTCCATATTTTTGTGACCTCAAATGCTATTTTTCTTGATTTGTTGAGTATTTTTCTATTTTCTAAAAATACTAAAAAATATAAAAAATATGAAAAATTATTTTTTGGTCAAAAATAGTTCCTTGGGCTTGGCCAAGGCCACCAAAGTTGATTTTGTAATTTTTTGACTTTTTATGAATTTTTTGTGATTTTTCAAAAATAAAACTGAAAAAGACTTGGTCAAAAATCAGGTGTCAACAGCTGCCCCTCTTTGAGAGGAGTCTCGTGAGAGGTTTCTCTCAAAGACAGGTGACACCTGAATCTAGACCGACGTGGCTGAGGAAAAGAAAAACGGATCTTGACACTCTATCTCCCTTATCCCGCTAGCGAACGCTCTGCTCCTTATTCTTTGCTGTCGTGAGAGAGAAAGTAGAGAGACCCACCTGCTATTTACCTGTTGATCACCTGCCTGATGCTCGTGCGGCGTGCGCGGTGTATAGCGGGTTCAAGTAAATACCTGGGGACTCATCTTTTGAGTATCCTAGGGCGGTTAAACTCTAGCCTGTATGGTAGGCCGTACCAGAATGTGATTCCTATACTTGATAGGAACCTGTGAATGACGCACCCAGTCTCTTAGGGATTGTCGGAAGTTTTGATCCGTATGGTGGATCGGACCATGAATAGGACTCCTTTCTGCTAGGAACCTATGGATGACGCACCCAGTCTCTTAGGGATTGTCGGGGGTTTTGATCCGTATGGTGGATCAGACCATGAATAGGACTCCTCTTTGCTAGGAACCTATGGGTGACGCACCCAGTCTCTTAGGGATTGTCAGGGGTTTTGATCCGTATGGTGGATCAGACCATGAATAGGATTCCTCTCTGCTAGGAACCTATGGATGACGCACCCAGTCTCTTAGGGATTGTCGGACATTTTGATCCTTCAAGGGGATCAGGCCAAAAAATAGGACTCCTTTTTGCTAGGAACCTATGGATGACGCACCCAGTCTCTTAGGGATTGTCGGACATTTTGATCCTATATTCTATGGAATTAACTAGGATTTATACAAGTGAGGTATGCCGAACCTTTAGGCTTCACCACATGAGCTATTCTAGGTTTAGGGTTTACCTAGTACCTTACAGAAAGCTGATCTTGAAAATTGTCCTTTTGACATGCAAGGCGTTATTTTGGGATTGGGGGATTCCAAGTATCCTGCAGCATACTTAATCCTGCAAAAACTTTGATAAGATTCTTCTGGGATCTAGGGGCTACTTGAGATCTTGCAAAAAGATTATCTTGAATGTTATCCTTTCGACATTGAAGGTGACATTCTGGGACCTGGGAGCTCCAGGTATCCTGCAGAAAGTTCCAACTCGTAACACTAGGATCTCACATAGGGAGATAATTTCAAACATTGTCCTTTTGACATGGGAGGTGACATTCTGGGACCTGGGAGCTCTAGACATCCTGCAGAAAGATCAAACCTGCAATATTGGAATCTCACATAAGGAGATAATTTCAAACATTGTCCTTTTGACATCGGAGGTGACATTCTGGGACCTGGGAGCTCCAGGCATCCAAGAATCTGTCAGAAGCTCAGGCATATAAACTCTTCTTCTTAGAGAAATGCGTCATTCTGAGACCAGGGGTCCTGCAGAAGCTTGAACATGTAAACTCTTTCTTACCAAGAGAGGTTGTGTTCTTCTGAGATCTGGGATTGCCAGGAATTCAAAGGCACATCAATGGTCTTTAAGCGATATCTGATGTCAAACTGATAGCACTTTATGACTTATATCATAGTCATGAAAAAATTTCAATGAATGCATTACGATGCTGGAGGTTATCCAAAACACCTTGCAACACACAGGAGTGATCAAAAATTCCTTGTGGGGAAAGTTTGAATCAAACAATCTGAAATTACCAAAAGAGTTTGGTTAAAATGTCCAACGGAGTATTCTCATCAAAGAGGACTTCTCACCATTTTGAGATAATGGTCTTTTACCAAGAATGCACTCGAATTTCCTATCAAACCTGCGCCTAGGGTTCAGGATCATTCACAATGAATACACCTCGATCGATCAGGAGGACTTCCAAGGGACTGTAATGTTGGGCTTGGTCAACGGTTTTCAAAGGGGACTTGCGTGCAAGTCAAGGCTATTGAAGAGAAGTCTTCAATGTCTGCTCCAGGTTTACAAGTCAAGAAACCTGCAAAATGAGAAAGAAATAATCTTGCTCGAACTTCTTCGAGCTAAGCTTAGACATTAAACCCTATGTCAATCCATGTGCCTTAATCAGAAAAGGCTTTTCAGGGTTGTAACGTAGGTATGATTGGGGACCAAAAAAGGCTTGTTTTTGGCTCAGAATATGCGAAGGGTTTACATTGGTGATCATTGCAAGTTTGCCGTTGATCTTGTCCCTTCTGGTTTGAAGAGCGTCTTCAGTCTTTGAAGTGCATCGTTAGTCTTCGAAGCACACATTTGTCTTTAGAGAATATCTTTTTTGTGTTGAGACGATGTCAACACCTTGTCTACGCTTTCATCATCTGAATGTGATACAATCTGGGAGTATCATTTGCTGTCCAGCTCCCTTGGGATTTTCTTTTACAATCAGATCTCACTAGTGACCTATACAAAGGTATCATGCCATCTTTTGGCATTTACAAGATCAAACATCCAATTCTCAAGTGTATAAATATTTGGACGGGCATTGACCTTACTTTTACCAAGCACTTTGCTTTTTCTTGATGCCCAAGATTGAATTTTTCTCTCTTCTTTCTTTTTGAGATCCCGTCTTTTCTTTTCTTTTGGGGATCAGGATTTTCAAATGAGTGTGCTAGATGTACAATTTGAATCTCAACACTCAAACACTAGTCCAGGAATTTAAATCATATCTTTCGAACTTTTCCCGCTCTTGAAGTGACGTCGCTTCCGCTTTGGAATATGCAATGATCACCAACGGGTTTGTGAAATGAACGTATAGGCTCAACTGGGCTGTGCAAAGGGTGAAAGTGTATAGGATAGAGAAGCGAATGCTTTTCGTCATCTTAAAGCACTTGAACTGGCATAGAAGTTAAAATGACAAGCAACACAAGAAGATTGATGCAAGTCTGAGCAAGAGAACTTCTAACCATTTACCTCATGATACCTCTGGACGTATCTCCGGTTTGCCCCACTGTAGGGTGGTTCTTGACAGGGGTAAAGAATGAAACCGCCGTTCAAAGGGGTATCAATGGTCACCTGTAGTGTTTATGATAGAGAAACGAATGCCTCCGTCGTCTCAATCCATGTAATCACTGCGAATAACCCTTATGTCCGTAGGTCAAGGTCTCGCTATCCTTACCACTCCACTTATCTCTTAAGTGTGTATGGGACGTGTTTGGACCAGGCTTGCCTCTTGTCTGAGGAAACATCCTTTTGAACGGTTTAAGCAACTTTTATCGGAAAAGTTCATTTTGCTTTCTTCAAAACTTATCCTCCAAGGGGATTTACGATGCACAATGCATATTTCAAACATGTTTAGATAACCTCCAAGTTAAAACATGAATGCCAATGACATGATTGTGAGAATTTTGCGTCTTTCTAGACATGAGATTTGAATGCATGCTAGATTCTAAGAAGCCTTCAAATTCTAGCAGTAAGGATTCTGATAGTCTTAAAAACCTAAAAGATTGGGAAAGGAATACTTACCTGCCCAGCGCGGCTTGAGATTCCTGAAAAACATAAAAGGAATATGTCAGTGTATGCTCTTGAATTTCAGTAAATTAGAACGATACACCTTACCCTTGATCATGTATCCCAACGGAAGCGGGTAGACTTGTGAAAATCTGACCACCACGACAGTAATCCCTCTTGATCATGCATTCCAACCTATCGCGACCCTGCTTCCTTGGGTCCTGCAATATTGAACACATGCTAATGTATGCATGGATGCATGACATGCTTATGCAAAGACTATCTGATTTTATTTCAAGGGTAATATTTCTTCACAGCATCTGAATTTACAGGGTGCCCCAGTTCTTTTCCCTCGGAGTTTACAAGAATTAATGCTCCTCCCGTGAGGATCTTCTTGACAACGTAGGGGCCTTCGTAATTCGGAGTGAATTTTCCCCCTAGATGGGTAGTACTCGGCAAAATTTTCCTAATTACCAAGTCATTTACTTCGAAGTTTCTGGTCTTGACCTTTCGATTGAACGCCCTGGCTACCCTTTTTCTGGTAAGTTTGCCCTTGGCAAATGGCTTTAAGACGTTTCTCGTCTATTAAATTCAGCTGTTCATATCTGTGTTTGAAATATTCTGACTCAGAGAGTTTATCTTCTGATAAGACTCTCAAAGAGGGGATCTTAACTTCCACGGGTAGAACTGCTTCTGTCCCATACACCAGACTGTAGGGAGTTGCCCCTGTAGACGTTCTGATCGACGTTCGGTAGGCCATCAAGGCGAAGGGCAGCCTTTCGTGCCAATCCCTGTAGCTTTCTGCTGTTTTAGCCAAAATTCTCTTGATGTTTTTGTTGGCTGCTTCCACTGCCCCATTCATCTGTGGGCGGTAAGGAGACGAATTCAGATGCCGAATGTTAAAATGATCCATTAGATTATCGACAATCGTGTTGTTTAGGTTGGACCCGTTGTCTGTGATAATCGCTTGAGGGGTACCATATCGGGATATGATGTCTCTTTTGATGAATCTTGCCACATTTCTTGCAGTGACATTTTTGTAAGAGCTGGCTTCTACCCATTTTGTGAAATAATCAATCGCTACCAAGATGAAGCGATGACCATTTGAGGCCACAGGATTAATATGCCCTATCATGTCTATACCCCACATGGAGAAAGGCCAAACTTCAGACATTTGGTGTAGTTCGTTTGGGGGTGCATTGATCTTATCACCATATATTTGGCACTGGTGGCATGACCGGACGTGCTGACAGCAACCTGATTCGATGGTCATCCAATAATAGCCAAGCCGCATGATCTTCCTGGCGAGGAGGTGGCTGCTCATGTGGGGCCCACATATTCCTTCATGGATCTCTTTTAAAAGGATATTTGCTTCTTTGGCATCTACACATCTCAATAGAGTAGAATCAAAGGATCTTTTGTACATAATTTGTCCATTGAGAAAGAACTTACTGGCCATTTTGGTTATGTATCTTCGGTCTCCTGGCTGGCATCCTTCAGGGAATTCCCCTTTTGAGAGGTAATTCTTGATGTCATAATACCATGGCTCTCCGTTAAATTCTTCTTTGATCAGCATACAATAAGCTGGTTTTTCAAATATGCCGATCCTTAGGGGCTCTATATCCAACCCTCCAGTTGTTTGCAACATTGAGGCGAGGGTGGCTAACGCATCTGCAAATTGATTGTGGGATCTCGATAGGTATTCGAATGACACTTCTTCGAATTCGAGTATTAATTCTTCAAGGTATTCATGATAAGGGATGAGCTTTGCATCTTTCGTCTTCCACTCTCCCTGTGTCTGTAGAATGATGAGCATGGAATCTCCAAAAACTTGCAATCTAGGTATCTTCATGGAAATGGCCAATCGCAGGCCTAAAATGCACGCCTCATATTCTGAGATGTTGTTGGTGCAAGGGAAAGTTATCTTTGCCGCCACAGGATAGTATTGATCATTGGGGGATATTAGTACTGCCCCAGTGCCTGCCCCTGATAGATTGACAGCACCATCGAAATACATGACCCACTTGTCTTCTGTTAAGTTGAGAAATTGACCTTCTGTGTTTGTTATTTCAGGAGACTCACCGTTTGACGGGTTTTCAGCTAGCATGTCAGCTATAGCTCTTCCTTTAACTGACTTCTGTGGAGAACACTTAATGTCAAATTCAGATAGCATTACTTGCCATTTCGCTAATTTCCCAATTAAATCGGGTTTCTCCAGGAGGTATTTGACAGGATCGTTCTCTGTTATGAGCTGAATGTGGTGGTGTATGGTATACTGTCTCAGTCTGCGAAGTACCCATACCGCTGCTACACAGGCCTTTTCGACTGGTGCATATTTTGCTTTAGATGGTGTGAATTTCTTACTCAGGTAATAGATGGCTCTTTCTTTACCATCCATCGGGCTTGTTTGGGCAAGTAAGGCTATCAAGGATTCCTGCTGTATAGTCAGATATAAGGTCAATGGGTGACCAGGAATTGGTGGCACGAGTACCGGCGGTGTGATCAAATAGTTCTCGATCATTTGGAATGCCCTGCTGCATTCAGCATCCCATGTTATTTTTGCGCCTTTCTTAAGCAATTTGAAGATCGTCTTGGCTACATTAGACAGCTGATTAATAAATCTGGCAATATAGTTCAGTCTCCCCAAAAGGCTTCTCACTTCTTTTACTGTGGAGGGAGTCGACAGATCGTGGATAGCTTGAATCTTCGAAGGATCAATCTCAATGCCCCTGTTACTGACTATGAACCCAAGAAGTTTCCCAGATTTTGCCCCAAACATACATTTATTAGGGTTCAACCTCAACTTATATTTGCGCAGGCGCTCAAATAATTTTCTTAATACCTGTATGTGATCCCGTCCTTTCCTGGATTTGGCGATCATGTCGTCGACGTATACTTCAATTTCTTTGTGGATCATATCATGGAATAATGTGACCATGGCCTTCTGATAGGTAGCCCCGGCGTTTTTTAATCCAAAGGGCATGACTTTGTAGCAAAAGTTCCCCCAGGGTGTGGTAAAAGCAGTCTTTGGTTTGTCTTCTTGTTTCATGAAGATTTGGTTGTATCCCGAGAATCCGTCCATAAACGAGAACAATTCATAACCTGCTGTGCTATCCACCAACACATCAATGTGCGGCAGTGGAAAATCATCTTTTGGACTTGCTCTATTCAAATCTCGATAATCTACGCAGATCCGAACTTTACCATCCTTCTTCATGACGGGGACTATATTTGCAATCTAGTCTGAATATGGGATAGCTTCAATAAAGCCTACCCTAAGAAGCTTCATGACTTCTTCCTTGATTTTGTCTTCCAACTCAGCCTTCATCCGTCTGCTGCCCTGCTTGACAGGTTTGACACCGGGGTCCGTGGGTAATGCATGTTCCACGATCTTAGGATCTAAGCCTAGCATATCAGCGTAAGACCATGCAAAAATGTCTTGATATTCTTTTAATAACTCTGTGAATTTGAGCCTTTCATTTCGGGATAAATGCCCGCCGATTTTGACCTCCTTCATATTCACGGAGTCTCCCAGATTAACAATGATTGGTTCTTCTGAAGTAGGAGGTGTCGACTCCTCAAAGGCATTCCAATCTCTGCGGATAGACGTATAACCCTCGTCTTCATCCTCCTCAATGTTATAAGAATGGTTACTAGAGAAGTACGAATCTCGTAACAACCTGGTATGCATGTTTGAGATGATATGCCTGAAATGTCATGAGTATGGTTAGTTCGTACTCCATAAGAATGACATGCATGATCATGGAAAGTCTTTTCGAAAGAGTTTTCGAAATAGGTACAGGTATAAACGGGACTAATCCTCATGTCATTGGATATCCTTGCCCCAAGGAAATCTTTTTTGGAAATCAGGAATCATATGGCGAATCAGGCCTCAAGCTTATGTGTGGAAGACTAGTATCATCATTGGGCTGATTCGTGGCTCCATATGTCCTTAACAAAATATGCGTGGTTTTATTGAATGCAAGATGGGCCGCATTACAAGATGTGCTATTTGGACCAACGGCCAGAGATCCAAAGGCGTTTCCCTATACGTACAAATAAGGAAAGAAAATACAACAAAATGCAGAAAGTTCCAAATGCAGTATTTAAAGACAAAGGAAGAGGCTCTTTACTCAGAGGAAGTGGCTTCATTGTCTAACCACTCCATGATGACATTCACAGAGTCACCTTCGAGAAAAGGATTTGTCAAATCTGATTCTACTGGTGAAGTGACATCTTCTTCAGACAACCATTTAGAGTTCTGGTTGAAGTGGGCATTCAAAGGGTTGTTGAACATTTGAGACCTGCCTTTCCAAGTTGGAGAACCGATGAATGAGTTATTCGGGCTATTTCGGCGTCCCAGGCTTCTGCCTCGACCTCGGCCTATTGTCTTTGGGCCAGATCCATCAATGTGATATTTCTGATACCCTAAGCCCGTTCTATGCGGGTTAGCTATTAACTGCAGGGAGCATTTATCCCTTGACTATGTTTGCCCAGGCCTTTTCTAGGATCAAACCCATATGCCAGTAGCATCTTGGCTGGTAAAAGATTGGCTTCTGAGATGTAGGGGGTTCTCAACCTTGTCCCTGCCGGGGTATGAACTGTGGCTACCATTTCTAGGGAATGATAACTCGCCTCTGTTTTCACTTCAGGTTCAACATAGGGTATGGCACTGTTCTGGTATGTCTGGAGGTCGACTTCTCCATGTACAGTAATCACCTTCCCATCTACTGCGAAACGTACCTTTTGATGCAAGCTTGAAGGGACGGCTCCTGCTGTATGGATCCAAGGTCTTCCCAGCAAGAATCTGAATGCACTGGGCAGATCTATTACTTGGAAGTTTATAGAGAATTTGGTCGGGCCGATGAATACGTCAAGCTCAATCTCGCCCACCACAGTCTTCCTCATTCCGTCGAAATTTCTCACAGCCGTTTTAGATGTCTTAACCGTTTCTTCATTGATTCCCAATCTTCTTAGGGTAGCCAAAGGGCAAATGTTGAAGGCTGATCCATTGTCGATCAATACGTGCGCTACTCTTTTTCCGTTACATTGCGCGGAGACATATAATGCCTTGTTGTGTCCTCTTCCTTCCATAGGGAAGTCATCGTCCGAGAAGCTCAACTGGTCTTTTAAAAGGATTGACCCCACAAAGTCCCCCAATTGTACCTCATTAATTGATTCAGGGACATGTATTTCATTAAGTATCTTCAACAGTGCGTTCTTATGTTTCTCGGAATTGATGAATAGATCTAATATGGATATCTGAGCGGGTAACTTCCTTAGCTGTTCTATCACCTCAAACTCGCTGGTTTTGATGATCGATATGAGTTTTTCCGCGTCTTCCTTTGAGACCTCTTTCTTTTCGGATTCACCCTCCCTGAGGGCATAGAATCGTCCAGACCTCATTATCGCGTCTACCTGTGTCGTCCCATAGTCCCAATGGACTGCTTTAGGATCGTATTCTTCTACTGGGGGGACTTTTATAGTTACAGTTGCCTGATGAGATATCTCCGGTTTAGTCGCGTCGTCTGCTTCTTTTCGCGGCAGTTGAATCACAACGGGCTTGACTAGGTAGTCTTTCCCCCCGCTCATGCTATCAAGTTCTTCCAATCTGATTACCACTGTCGAAGCTACTTCGACCATCATACGGTGTTGTCAAGTTCTTCTATGTCGTTCGGGGTCTCTGGTTGAGAGAGATCATCCAAACCTCCCCACCCGTCCGGTATGATGTCTTCAATTTTCTGATAAAAGCTGGGAGGGGCCGAATATTTCACTTTGAAGTTGTATCCTCCAGAATCTTGACCAAGGTTGTCAATAATTTCGCCTTTCTCAAGTGCATCGGCCATAAACTTGAGGTCTGCTAGGCTTCGTCTCTTGGCTTCCAGTTCGTTTTCTTCGGACTCTTCTTCTGATTGAATGACTGGCCTAAGACTGTTTATCAGATTCTCATGTGAGGCACTCCAGGTATTACCCTGCTCAGTCTTGATCACGAAGTAGCTTCCTTCCAAAGATAAAGAGGCTTTGACTCCTTCGAACTCTTCATTGGTGATATCAGACATTATCCCCAAGCTCATCATCTTAGCGATGCATAGTCTCTTTTGGTCAGTCGAGATCGCTCCTGTTTTTGGGCATGATGAAGCGGTTATTAGCAGGTCGGTCAGCTTAAGCATATCTACCTTCAGCTTAAGGTAGTCTTCTTCCCCTTAAGAGAATATTGCCCTACTGCTTGATGATCCGGCAGTGGATTTTCTTGTACATTCGGGGCTGTATTGTCAAATTTTAGAATCTGATTATCAATCAGGGCTTGCACTTTCAGCTTAAGGATATAACAGTTATCCACATTATGCCCTCTTTCGCCCATATGATAGGCACAGGTCTGGCTCTCATCAAAGCCAGGATATCTTGCAGGGTTTGCCTTAGGCGGTTCTTTCGCTACCAGGTGTTGTTCTAGTAGCATCGGGAGCAGCTTGGATAAAGGCCTCGGGAGCTGGGAGAATTGCTTCTGGGGTTGCTTTCTTCTAGGCTCTTGCATTTTTGGTGTTGACCAGGATGATCCTCCTTTGGTCTGATTGGAATTGCCAAACGGCTTGGGCTTGTGGGGATCTGGTATAAATGCTATGTCCAGTCCGGCTTCTCTCTCATTTCTCAAAGGATACTGCTTCCTAGTGGGAGCTTCATGAGGCCTTCTTTCTCTCAAGGCCCATTCTAGCCTTTCAGCAACCTTTATCAAGTGTGCAAATGTTTGACACCCGGAAGTGTTCAACTTGTCGAAGTACTCATAGGGGAGTGCTTTCAGGAATAAATCGATCAGCTCTTCCTCTGGGATTGACGGCTTTACTTGGGTAGCCAAGGCTCGCCACCTCTGGGCGTATGTCCTGATTGATTCGCCTCTCGTCTTTGAAGTTCGTAGAAGATCTTCTCTTGTTGGGGCCGTAGCCGTGTTGAACTTGTACTGCCTGAGGAAGTCCTCTGCCAGATCCTCCCATCCATCGTAATCTTCTAGATCTAGCTCAATGAACCAGGCCAGAGCGGCGCCAGCCAGACTCTCTTGGAATGTGTTCATTAGTAGCGGGATATAATCTGAATAATGCGCCATCTTGCGCATGTAATACTTGAGGTGTGTTCGAGGACAACCTGTCCCATTGTATTTCCTTACAAACTCTGGTTCTTTATAATCAGGAGGAGTCTCTACTTTAGCGAAATGAGATATCTTGTCGAAGCGGGCTAACTCGTAACCTTGACTGCTCAGGCATTCTTCAATTTTGGCCAGCCTTTTAGCCTCCGCTTCAGTTTTCGTGGTCTGCTTCCCCTTCTCCTCCCTCTCGAGGTTGATAACAATAGGCGAGGCCTTTGGTTGTGATCGACTGTTTGGTTCATGGACATCCTCCTCTGTATGTTGGGTATCCCTTGTTATCTCTCTATCTGTTACATCAGGTACCGTAGAAGGGCCTGAGTTGTTCTGATTATGGGCTGTTGTCTGTTTAGCTTGGGTGGCCTCCATCATGGCCTTGATGTCTGCCATCATAGTTGCTAGGGCGGTCATCTGAGATTCCAGTATTCCCACACGCGGAGTCAATTCTTGTTGCTCCATTCTTGTCTTAAGGCGAGTACGGAAACGATGTGCTGGTAGTTCCGTGATGAGAGGGTACCTGTTTCAGAAGGATTCCCAGTGAGTATTTCTTTTGTATTTGACAAAAGGAAGCAGCTAATCCTTTTAGTTGCATGCTTCTTATCAGTAGATGAGAAAAATGACTACTTCGTGAGCCTTAGTCTCATGTAAGCAGTTCTTTTAAACATTTTCTGGTAAGAATTCATGAAATTAAAAGAAGCGTAATCTCTGATGATAGTTTTTATGCATTCGCAAAACATGTTCATATTCATGCTCATGTGTTCAAGATAGTATCTAACAGAAATTGGGATGTATGAGAAGATATCACAATGTTTGTTTATTTTACACTTGACAGAATAGTCTATTCAAGTCTAGGACGTTTGGGGCCTAAGGTATCCTCATCATCCTAGTATGGATTCCCATCTTCAGTTTGAGACTCATCGTCTTCTGAATATGACAGCGGTCCCATGTCTTCGGGTATGTACGGCTCTATTCCAGGTACGTACGGCACGATGTATTCGGGTATGTAGGGCTCGACAAGGCTTCGTTGGGTTGCCTTGAAGTGTTGAATGTATTCTGCGGTGGCTCTATGAATGTTTTCTTCACGAGTCATGTTTTCTGGCCAACTTATTTCTTCGGCCTGAGAATTCTTCAAAGAGCGTATGATGGATGCCACCTTGGCTTCAAACTGCCTCTTCTCCTCCTCTGTGAGGGTCTGGCTTGGTAAGTCAAAGGAAAATATACTAGGTTGCGTTGGAGAAGGGATCTCTTGTAGAGCTCCAAACTGTCGAATCACCCTCTTTGGATAGTATGCGGTAGTGCCCGTGAATCCTAGCAAAGGGACTGGACCCCCATCATCGCAGGTCAATCTGACCTTGCTCAACGTTGGCAACCTTAGCCGCCATCGGAGTTGTTCAGGTTTTAGGATTTTAAGGAAGTTTTTCCACTCTATGAAGTTGAACTTAGGGATACGTGTATGGGTTCTGACAAAGGTTTTAAGAGGGTGCGCATCGGGGCTGATTTCAGTGAAACCCATGCGAATGTGAAACTGTCTGATATGGGAAGTGAACCACAGATATAGAAGATCACTAGAGGCTCTAAAGATTCCCTTTTTTATTTTTCCTGAAACGATTTAAGGAAAGGAAGGTCTCGGCAAGGAGGATGTTTAAGTAATCCTACCCACATCAGACTTGTCTAGCTACTATAGCCATGATAGGGTCAAAGGTGACAGATGAGATCGGGAATAGTACAAAGCTAAAGAATGCCAAGACAAAGACTCTACCAGATTTGGTTCCTTTAGCAGCAGGGAGGCAGGAGAATCGGTCTACAAGAAAAGACAAGGAGACTCGTCCAGAATTGCTTTTTGCATCTGTTTTGACTTCATTTAGACCCGTGTCAAGGAACTCAGCCAACTGATTTAGGGGTTCAAATCCTATGGGGGGTCGAACGGGCGTAGGAGTGAACTCAATTCCGATGACGGCGCTGTATTCCTCGATAGTGGGAGTAATCTCTAGTCCTTCCATGCAAAATGTAGCGGTGGTAGGATCCCAATAGAGCGCCATGGCTTGGATAAAGGCAGGTGGACACTCAATCTTCAACAGGTCCAGTAGGTATCCTAGTCGTGATTCAGCATACTTTTGGCTGGCTTCGCCCATGTTGTCCCACCATGACTGGAGTTCGGCCCGGGGGATTTTGAATACTTGAATATCATTCTTTCCCATCAAGTCTAAAATATGCAAATGATTTTGAAAGATCAATCATCAGAAATTACTTTAAATGTATGAATATGCAGATGTCATGAGGCATGCATGAGCTAACTAGATTGCATAGTTCAAATGAAGAAATGGAAATTAGGACCTTTTTCAGGTCTTGAAAGCCTGATTCAAAGCCTAATTTGAATTTCAAGGAAGTGAATTATGCAATTTAGTCAGGTTTACTCAGTGACTAAGGGAAATAGCAATGTCACGTTCCATTGGTCAATACATCAAAAGAACAAAGCGGAGTGAACTTTCTTTTTTTTTTACAATCAAGATGCCTAATGGAAGAAAGGTAAAGAGAGATCTTTCAAACAAGAAAGCTGTAAAAGACCGTTGGAACGTGAGGATCCAAATCACTCTTTTCTTAGAGGTCTATCCAAATGACAGTTGGTCGGGAATCTTCCTCTAATTAAGTGTAAGGTAGTCGTCTTCAGTGTTTTGATCGAGAGGCTGTAGTTCCTCTGGCCATTCTCTGGTCCACGGTACGGCAACTTCAGGAGCCTTCTTAGGTTTCGCCTTCTTGAGTGTGATACGCTTTGGTTTTGTCTTGGTCGCGGGGCGCCTTTTTCTTCCCCAGAAAGTGGCCATGAGTACACTTTCTTTGGTCAGTAGTTCGGCCTTCCGACGGGCATATGCCTCCCTGGCCAACTGGTTGCGACGCTGCCTCTTCATCTCTAGATAATTCTTGAACATTTCATCTGACTCTCGCTTAAATCTGAGGTTATCGACATAGTAGCGGGTTTGGCAATCTTCGGCGTATCCTAGCTTACGTCCCGTCAGTTCCCGACCATGCACGAATCTAGTGAAGTGTAGCCTTGTGTTTTAGTCCGGGGCGAGTGACTTTCCTCAGGTATTCGAAGGTTATCAACTCTGTCGAGCCCTTAGGGAACATCGACATTCTACCCTATTACCATTGCTGTTTCAATTAGTCACTTGAGTGATTTGTATAATATGAATGCATATGAATGTATGTAATGTATGAGTCATATTATGGAACAAGGGTAATAAGATACATTTACCAACCATACCTGGGGGAATGTGGAATGTCCCCCTCTTATCAACGGGCGGTTTTAGGTATACCAACCATCCATAGACATGCGCATGAGACAAGTGGGTATACTCTAAGAAATAAAAAAAAAATCAGGTGAGGAACCTACGGCTCAGGCTCCCACGATCCACACGAGGCAGATTCCTCCCCAAGGGTACCTACCCAAGAGGGCTAGATATCGCCAATGCAGATGGTAGGCGAGAATGAATACGAAAGTCTCAAGTGCCATCAAACACAAGATCCTTTTCGCACCCTTTCCCTATCTAAGGTAACCTAGAGGTGGTTTGCAGTCGGGGTTTGACCGCCAGTGTGTGCGATGTGTCGTGATCATCACAATGCAAGGTCATGCACAGCAGTTTGTATCAAGCACCGCTTCAGTAAATGCATAAAAGTAAACATGCATTCCCAACTCCAGCCTGCAGGAAAAATGTCAACAATCACTCCACCCCTTATTCCTCCAATCTGCAAAAACATCTAACACTAAAGTTAGCATACGTACCTCACCTTCGAGAGCATCTGCAGAAAACAATGTCAGATAAACCAAGCAACTTTTTGATCGGCTCAAGACCTATGGTCTGCGAAACCAGAGATTCTGGGTTCGATCCCCAGTAGAGTCGCCAGTCTGTCGCGACCCTCCCCCTACGGGGCGAGTGGAGGCGGGCTAATGGGCCGCCCGATCGCTGGCTGGATCGGACGCGGGCCTCTCCCAAGGTCCATTACCCAAATCGCAACTGCTGGATATACGTGGTCGACCTTCAGTGTGGTCTAGTGACATGTGATGAGTGTACATGTCAAGGAGTCGCCACCAATCGTTTCGTGGAGGGTACGATCGGAAACCCTATCGAATAGTTGGGAGTGGTCTATTCGATTCTGCGGAAACCAGAGAAGGGGGTTCGGGGACTTAGTTACGCCAACTATCAGAGTTGACGCCCTTTCGGTACCTAAATTGAATGGTTTATCTGATCCTAGGATTTCATACAGACGAGTGGGGTACAGATCCTAAATCTAGGAGTTCATACAGATGGGAATTACTACCCTATCACTCACAATCAATAGAAATAAGTGCGCAAATCAAGGATCCAGTACATGCGGATAAAGCACATGAAATCAGCATAACGTCCCTAATGAGGCCCTATTAGCCTAGAGAAATAGCAATCAAGGCTTAGGAATGATTTTGGCATGATTTGCCCATAAGGGGCAAAATCGTAATTTTGAACAATTCAGGGACAATTCACCTCAAAAAGGGGAAAATTTGTCATTTTAGATGAATCGGGAAGTCAAAAGATGGGGGAAATAGGATTAGCTATCAATCCAATCCATTTCCTATTTTTTTGGGAATTTCCAAGATTTTTCTAGAATTTAAAAGTGATTTTACCCTCGGAGGGGTAAAATCGTCATTTTGAACGAAGATGAGAACTGAAAATCTTAAATATTAGGGTTGGTAGTCCACCTGACCCAAACCCTAACTTTAAGCAATTTTCAGGACTCGATTGGAACAAGAAAGACGGTTTTCCCATTGAAGGGCAAAATCGTCATTTTGGGAAAAGAGGCGGGATTTCGAAAACCCAAGCCTAAGAATTGGTCGCCTACCCGACCCTAATTCTTACCTTGGAATTATCGGCCTTATCTCGCATACACAGCAGAGGCGACTTACCCCTAAAGGGTAATGTCGGCAAGTCTAGGAAGATTGGGTAAGAAACCCCAAAAATAGGGTTGACCAGTTGTCTGTGGTCAACCCTTGATTTTTGGGGGTTTCTGGAATGTCCAGGAATTTTCCACAAATTTTCCACACTTTTTTTGGAATTTTCTAGCATTTTTTTTTTGGATTTTCTAGGATTTTTCTGATTTTTTTTATTTTTAAAATCATTTTTTGATTTTTTAATTAAAAAATGTGATTCGGACCGGGTCGGAACCCGGCCCAGACCCGGATCCGCGAAACTCTCGGTCAAAACGACGCCGTATCACGCGTTTTTATTTTCGGATTACTCGGATTCGATCCGACGGTCTCTGATGGACCACGTGGCTAACTCATGGTCTTTGGATTGACTTACCGAAACCTACGGCTCAGATTGAATGGGGACTCGACCAGGGCCGTCTGATCTAACTACTTAAATATACGGCCACGATTAGAACGTGGAACTTGAACTGAACCGTTGTTGACACCTGATTTTTTACCATTTATTATTATGATTTTTATTCTTTAAAATTAATTAAAAATATCAAAAAAGGTCATAAAATCACAAAATCAACTTTGGAAGCCTTGGTTTAGCCTTAGGAATCAATTTTGAACAAAAAATATTTTTCGGTATTTTTAATATTTTTCGAGTTTATTTAATTATAAAAATACCCAAAAAATCAGAAAAATACCATTCGTGGTCAGAAAAATACCCAAAAATATTCGATAATTTTGTTTTAATTTCCTCTTCAAGTGTGTCACTTTAAATCTCAAAAATTCGGCTCGGGTCACTATGTTCCTTCACAAACATAAACCCGAACCGAGCCTAAAAAAAAAAAAAAAAATCCTTTTCGAGTCTTTTAGTTTTCAATTCTGACTTTTTATAAGCTATGACATTGAATTCTAAAGTCTTAAAGTGCAATTAGGTCAATTTGCCATCCAATTTAAGCAATTTTTACCAAAAGGGCTTAATTGCACATTTTTCTTTCAATTAGTTACCGGTTTCACGGATGTATACGTATGCTCTACGTATTTATACGTCATACGTATTTATACGTTATGCATATTTGTACTGTTTGGTAACCTCTTTAACTCTTGTAATAATAATAATGGTTATTATTTTTAACACCTTTGTTAGTGCCTTTTTTTAGCATTTTTGTATTGTGAGTGCTATTGCTAGTGCTATTTTTAAATAGCATTTTTGTATTATAAATTGTGAGTGCTATTGTTAGTGCTATTTTTAAATGACATTTATTTATCATAAATTGTGAGTGCTATTGTTAGTGCTATTTTTAAATGGCATTTATTTATCATAAATTGTGAGTGCTATTATTAGATAGAATTTATAATTGTTAGTGCTATTTTTAAATAGCATTTTTGTATTATAAATTGTGAGTGCTATTGTTAGTGCTATTTTTAAATAGCATTTTTGTATTATAAATTGTGAGTGCTATTGTTAGTGCTATTTTTAAATGTCATTTATTTGTGAGTGCTATTTTTAGATAGAATTTATAATTGTTAGTGCTATTTTTAAATACAATTTATTGGAAGGTATTTTTGGCTATAAAAGGATGGCAAGAGTTTTGAGGTTGAAGGGGGAGACATTTTGTAGAGTGTGCAAATTTTTGAGAGCTTAGAGAGAAGAACACAAACACTCTCTATATTCTCATAATCTTGAGTGAGCAAAATATACTAAGTTCGGAATATTGATTCCGCATATTGCTAGCACAATTGTTGTGGAGTTATTAGTCGTCTCCCCGTTCGTCAATTGGTGGTGCGTCCGAACTAGATGCCTAACACTTGTGGAGGCTGAGATCGAAGAACATCGAACCGACACCTCCGTTCAAGCACGCTACGAGAGGTAATCTATTTACTCCCTTTGAGGCTTTGTGATTTGTTTCGATTGAAATGCACGAAGTACGCCTCTGGAGATACATGTATGGGTTGTTATTTATTTCCGCTACGTGTTACGTGGATCCCAACAGTGGTATCAAAGCCAATCCTTAGGTGTTTTCGTGCATTTAATTGATTTTTTGCAATTTTTGCAATACTATGGCCAATATGTATTAACGAATTGTTCGTCTTACATGGCTAATGGAGATTGATTATTTTATATGATAAATTAATCAACGTAGCAAAAATTGAGACTAAATCAATTTTGAATCGAAAATTTATGGCTATCTTATTTTACGTAAAAATTCTGAATATGATTCAACGTAGAATTTTTATTGTGCCTTCCTAAGTTTTAAATTGTGAATTTATTAGTTACGTGAAAGGGTGGTGATCATGGAAAAATCCCTAATCAATGTGATTGATGTATATATGAATGTATGATGATTATTTATATATTTGAGGTTGTAATTATTAAATGGAGGCTGCGTACTCCTTTTATTTTTCATGTAATCTTTATTTTTAGCATAGTCAATTGTTGATGTAAATGCTACGAGATTACGTGGAGGAGCCTTTTAAGTCGGCGAGCTCTTTGGGGCCCAATTCTTGAAGAGTTCAAGAAACCAAGAAGAAGCGAAGAGCGGCTCTCCGTTATTAAAATATTAAAATGATTAAATGTGGTCTCATTGGCTCGAGACCCATTAAATCATAATTCCATGATCACCACGTAGGATAGATGTTTATGTGATTGACATCTATTTATTTATTATGATTACGTGAGCATGTTAAACTGGTTAATGTGCAAAGTCAGACTTACCTCACCCAAAATTGCGCATGCATGAAATCTTAGTTAGGAAAATCACTCGAGTTAGGTACCGAAAGGGCGTTGGTAACGACACCAGCGTAACCAAGTCCCCGAACCCAAAATCTCTGGTTCCGTAGAACTGATCGATCTCTCCCAATCGATCAGTAAGGTTTCCGGTCTACCCTCCAAGAAAGACCGGTGGCGACTCCAAATGCATGCACAAGTTGCACATGCCACCACGACCACACTAAGGTCGAAATCGATCGGCTCTTATCGCCAATCCTTTGAAAAATACTCCCGCCGCGATTTGGTATGGGCTTGGGAGGGCCCGCGCCGATCCAAAGCCCACGATCCGCACTCCGGTGCTGGGGTAGCAAGGCCCGCGATCGGTAATCCATTAGCCGCGTCCGCTTTCGGACGGGTCGCGGGTGTCAACAGCTGCCCCTCTTTGAGAGGAATCTCGTTAGAGGTTTCTCTCAAAGATAAGGTGGTACCTGATTCCTAACCGACTCAACTGGGAAAATGAGAGAAGAAATGTTATGACATCGGATCCTTAAGCCTATTGATAAAAGCTCAAATCAATCCCCGGTTTGCTCTAACAATTTGAACATGGGCCGTAGTGAGAGAGGCTTACCTGAAGCTCACCTGTCGGATGATGCCGGTTGCGACAACTTTCAAGAAGATGCCTAGGACTCGTCACAGAAAATCCTAGGGAGATTAAGCTCTGACCTGTATGGTAGGTCATACCATTATGGGATTCCTAATTGGTAGGAACCTAAGGAAGGCGCATCCCCATGCTTTGGGATTTGCTAGAGATTTTAATCCGTATGGTGGATCAGACCTTCGTGTTGATCCTTAAGGCGGTATCTACCTCGTGTTGACCCTTAAGGCGGTATCTACCAATAAGTTGACCCTTGAGGCGGTTTCTAGCTTGGTTTGACCCTTCAGGCGGTTTCTACCTTGGTTTGACCCTTCAGGCGGTTTCTACCTTTGATTTGACCCTTCAGGCGGTATCTACCTTGTGTTGACCCTTCAGGCGGTATCTACCATGTGTTGACCCTTCAGGCGGTATCTACCTTGTGTTGACCCTTCAGGCGGTTTCTACCATGAGTTGATCCTTCAGGCGGTATCTACCTTGTGTTGACCCTTCAGGCGGTATCTACCTTGATTTGACCCTTCAGGCGGTTTCTACCTTCAGTTGACCCTTCAGGCGGTATCTACCTTGATTTGACCCTTCAGGCGGTTTCTACCTTTGTTTGACCCTTCAGGCGGTTTCTACCATGTGTTGACCCTTCAGGCGGTATCTACCATGATTTGACCCTTCAGGCGGTATCTACCTTGAGTTGACCCTTCAGGCGGTTTCTACCTTGTGTTGACCCTTCAGGCGGTATCTACCATGATTTGACCGTTCAGGCGGTATCTACCTTGAGTTGACCCTTCAGGCGGTTTCTACCTTCGATTGACTTTGAAAATGGGTCTCATGACGAGGGTTCTCCACGTCCGATGAGATTTCCTGAATTTTGAAAAGTGGGTCTCATGACGAGGGTTCTCCACGTCCGATGAGACTGTCTGAATTTTGAAAAGGGGTCTCATGACGAGGGTTCTCCACGTTCGATGAGACTGCCTAAGTTTTGAAAAAGGGGTCTCATGACGAGGGTTCTCCACGTCCGATGAGACTGTTTGATATTTTGAAAATGGGTCCTGAGACGATGGTTCTCCATGTCTGATAGGACTTTTTCTTTTAAAAGGGTTTTTCTTCCCCCTTTTTTTTGGAGACCCCGAAGTTTGTCGGGAATTCAGTTTTTTGAAGCAGTGAAAGATTTTATTTTGACAAAACTTCACTTGAGTCTGTTGAGGCGACATTCTGGGAGCTGGGTTCTCCAGGTATCCTGCAGAAGTTTGAGCCTGAAAGATTTTTCTTCACCAAGAAAACGTTAGTAATCTTTGGGAAGACCACGACTGTCCATTTTGACAAAACCGTATGATTTAAGTTTTAATCATGAAATGTGCATTTTGATGCTGGAGGTTATCCAAAGCATTCTTGCCATACACAGATGTGATCACAAATTCCTTGTGCGGCAAATCTGGATCAAACAATTTGAAATTTCCAAAAAGAGTTTGTTCAAAACATCTATTGGAATATTTCTCGACGAGGAGGTCTTTTCACCTGTTTTGAGATAGTGGTTTTTATAGGGGATGCACTCAATTCCCTACTAACCTGTGCCTAGGTTTTAGGCTCATTCGCAGCGCATACATTTTGATCGGTCGGGAGGTCTTCCACGGGACCGTAATGTTGGGCTTGGATATTGGTTTTCAAAGGGGGGACTCACTTTTGAGTCGAGGCCATTGAATGAAAGTCTTCACCATCTGCTCCGGGTTTACAAGTCAAGAACCCTGCAAAATGAGAAAGAAATAGTCTTGCTCGTACTTCTTCGAGCTTAGCAATATGTTAACCCAAGTGTCTTAGTCAGAGAAGACTGTTTCATGGTTGTAACATTGGTAGGATTGGGGACCGAAAAAGGCTTGTTTTTGGCCCATAAATTACGAAGGGTTTGACATTGGTGATCATTGCAAATTTACCACCTGCCATTTCCTCTCTGCACCTTCAGTTTTTGGGATGCGCAACCGATTTTGAGGTGTGCATCAGCTCTTCAGAGAGCGTTTCGTCGCTTTAAGAGACTGATGACTCTGTCTGCGTCTCTGCTCCACGCTTGACACCATTTGGGGAGTAGTCTTTTTGATCTGACTCCTTTAGGGATTTCCTCTTTTCCCATCCGGCTTCAATGCAGACCAATCAAACAACTTACACGAGCATCGGCCTTGCTTTTACCAGGCACTTTGCTTTTTCTCGATGCCGTGGATTTTTCTCATTCATTTTTGAAATCCCACTTTTTCTCATCTTCATGGGGTCGTGTTAGACCTATGATCAAAGGTCTAACAAGGTTAAGCATTAACTTAGGAATTTTTTTGCAAACCCTAAGTCTTGAACTCCTTCGTTTCTGAAGTGATGCTGCATCCGTCTTGGAATGTGCAATGATCACCAACGGGTTTATGAAATAATTTTGCAGGCTCAACTTGGCTATGCAAAGGATTCGGTGTGTGGGATAGAGAAATGAATGCTTCTCATCATCCTATGGCACTTGGATTACCATATAAACAACACACAAAGATTAATGTTAGTCCGAGCAAGAAAATTTCTAACCATTTTCTCTTGACGATGCTGGACTTACTTCCTTTTTGCCCCGGTGTGGGGTGGTTCTTGACAGGGTTAAGAATGAAAACCGCCGTTCAAAGGGTTTATCAATGGTCACCTGTAATATTTAGGCTATGGAACGAATGCCTCCGTCGTCCCAATCCAAGTAATTGCTGCGAATAATCCCTACTTCCGTAAGTCCAGATTTCACTATCTGATCTGTTCCACTTCTCTCTCAAGTGTGTATAGGACGTGTTTGGATTAGGCTTCGCCTCTCGTATGAGAAAACATCCTTTTGAAAGTTTTGAACAACTTTTTTATTGGAAAAATCTCTTTCATTTTCTCCAAAAATTTTACCCGTCAAAGGGGATTTTATGATGCCCCATGCATGTTCTTATTCATGTTCAGACAACTTCCTGTTTCCAAACATGAATGCCAATGAAATTTGAGTTCTATGTCTTTTCTAGACATTAGATTCTGAGAGCTTTTCTTTTCTTCTCTATTTTTTACTCAACATCTTCAAGGGATTTGGGAGAGGGATACTTACCTGTCCCTCGCGGCTGGAGATCCCTGAAAATGCGGAAGAAACATGTTATTGTACATTCACGAATTTTTCAAAAAATTAGAACGATACAATTTACCCTTAGTCATGTATTCCAACGGGTAATACATGAGAAGTGAAAACCCGTTTTGCCTTGATGGCGAGCCCCTGTCAAAAACAAACAATAAGTGTTAGTTTGCGTTCCAAAATTCAAGACAAATTGGGACGATACCGCCTTGTTCTTGCTTGGTGTTTTCATTTGAACACAAACGCGCGGCTTGCAGAAATTGGCCATCTATATTGTGGCCACGATTCCTCCGTTTGGTTGGCGATAAATCCTTCTCAAGGATTTACCATAAAGGAGATCCATTTGTGATTTTGGACGCATTCCAGCGCCACTCTTCATAGTTCCTTTTATTCAAGAAAAATGAAAATTTTATCAGAATGCATGTCTAAGCATGAAGTGTGGAAGCGATACTTTTTACCCTCCACTAGGTCTTATAATCAAAGATCATTTCTTGGAGTCCTGACTTCCAAGGCCGATAATTCTGTTCGCTTCCCTATTAGCGCGTTCTTTTCATTTGAGGCTTTCAGCGCCAACGACTTCCTGCAAAATGAGTAAAAACTCATGTTAGGCATGTGGTCTTCGAAGACCAAATTAGAACGATACAAGGTTACCGTTCACCCAAATTCGTATCTTGGGGGTTTGATTCTGATGCAGACGACTCTGTTATTGCGTCCATTGACTTTGCCGGAGGAGAAACGTCCGGCGTACAAATGATTCACTTGCCCCAGTTAGTCATGGTTTTGCAGTTTGTCATCTCTGGATTCGATGACCCTGGTTTGATGCGCTTTCATGGGGGATCATGAGAGTTTGCCCCCGGTTTGGCTCCTCAAAGTAAATGGGGGGGAACCTGCTCCCATTGATTTTTGCAGATTCTGATCATCCGTCTCGATTGTCAGAGTCCTTGATCAATTTTATCTGTCTCAAGACAGCCTGATATTCTTGGGATTCGTCATGTGGCGGTTTGGTGATTTTCTCGATCACAGTCGCCGTTTGAGGTATTTGATGTTCCCTGTTTGTTATTTGAAAGCATTACATCCTGCGTCCTCTGCTCTTGATCATCATCTGAGAGGAAAAAGAAAGGAAGCATTATTCCCATATCAAGAAAATAATCATTTTGGAACGATACGTCCTTTTACACTTGATTTGCATTCCGTTTTGATGTTGCATATTGATACGAACAACATCTATCGAATCCCTCCATCCGTGCTTGAAGGTATTTGCAATGCCTACGGTTCATTTGCCCCAGTTGGGCGACGTCTGTTTTGTCATTTGAATGCATGAGCTTTTGGGTGCATTGTCTCTTTTATCACCTGAGATAAAGAAAAATGGAGAAAAACTTATCCCCAGATCTGATTAAAAATCAACTAGGAACGATACGTCCTTTCACCAAACGAGTGGCTCTGCTGCCAAATGTATTTTGCACTGAAGGGACGAATTCCACTATGCTCCACGGGTCTGGGGAATTTGCCCCCATTTTCGATAGAAATGAGCCTTATCAAGATGTATACAATACAAATAGATCCCTAATACAATCAATCTAAGGGACGAGATAGAGAGGATCTCAGCAAAATTAATCATATACAAGAGAACTAAGAATGTCAAATCAATCAAAGGAATGTGGTCCGAACACTTGGAGATGCCCCAGTTCCAGTCTTCGAGATGTGACTCCAGGATCACCGATTGTTTTTTTTTTTTTTTTTTTTAGGTGGTTTTAGATATACCAACCATCTAAAGACATGCACATGAGACAAGTGAGGATAAACTTCTAAAAATCCAAGGATTTGGCACCTAAGGTCAAGGTTCCCACCTCGAGTTCTAGAAAGAGCCGATTCCATTGCACAACTATCGTTGCATTGGGACTCGATCCATAGTTCGAAGTGAGCGGAATTGAAAAGTGGATTACCCCATGTTTTTCCTCACGGAGATTCCATTTTCAATTCCTTCTATTGTTTTCCTAAAGAGGGCGCCCGAGGTTTTAGGCGCGGTTGTGTGTGTTCATGTGTCGTGATCACCACAATGCGAGTCATCAACAACAGTTTATCAATCGGCGCTTCAAATCATCCATACAACATATATTCCTACGCCAACCTGCATAAGACAATGTTAATCACAGACTACCCCTCTTATCACTCCAATCTACAAAAACATATAACACCTATCATGAGCGGACTTACCTCACATTCAAGAGCGCCTACATGGTTAGAAAAATCACTCAGCATTTTAATTACGGCCTAAGTCCACTTGAGGTCTAGAACCATTGGTTCTAGAACAAAGGTCCCCAGCGGAGTCGCCAGCTGTCGCGACCCGTCCGAAAGCGGACGCGGCTAATGGATTACCGATCGCGGGCCTTGCTACCCCAGCACCGGAGTGCGGATCGTGGGCTTTGGATCGGCGCGGGCCCTCCCAAGCCCATACCAAATCGCGGCGGGAGTATTTTTCAAAGGATTCGGCGATAAGAGCCGATCGATTTCGACCTTAGTGTGGTCGTGGTGGTGTTGATACCTAAATTTTGATCAACTTTTTTTATTTTTATTTTTTTGAAAATTCATAGAAAATCCATAAAAAGTTGAAAAATTGAAAAATCAATTTTGGTGACCTTAGCCAAGCTAAATGAACCATTTTGACCAAAAAAATAATTTTCATAATTTTCATTTTTTTATATATATTTTCGAAAAATACAAAAAAAAAAGAAAAAAAAAAGAAAACGAAAATCAAGAAAATCAAGAAAAATAATATTTGAGGTCACAAAGATATATAAAAATAGTCGGTATTTTTATTTTTATTTTATCTATTTTCTAACCTCATAAATAGTAAAATTCAGGTTTGATTTTAGGTGTTCTCTGATCACCATAAAATTGAATTTGACAAAAATATTTGTAATGATTAAAAGGAAAAGGAGGGAAACATCATCATTTAAAAGGAAAAGGGGACTAATGATTTTGTCTTCTCTTTTTGTTATTTTATTTTATTTTTACTTTTATTATTTTATTATTTTATTATTATTATTATTATTATATTTTTTTCTTTTCTTTTTCTCTCTCTCTCTCTCCCCACTCCCTCTCTCCTTCCCGCTGCCTATTTATCTCCTCCCCCTCATCATCTCCCGACCCTTCTTCTCCCTCAACTCTCTCTCTTTCATTTTTCGATTTTTTTTCTCTCGCTCAGCCCGCCGCCCAGACCCAAAACCGTCCGGTTTTTCGACCATAACTCTTTCGTTAGGAATCTTATAGGAACGAGCCATATACCATTGGAAAGCTTATTCTCTTGCCGTTCTAATGACATATCGTGAGTCCAATTTGGCCCAGCCATTTGTCCCGTAGAGCTGTTTGAAGGAGCAAAGGTCAGACTGATCAGACTTGAGTCCGCGGGTGCCAAATTGGATTTTCGGGTTTGTTTTGGGTTCAATCTTGGTAAGACCACCTCTCACTCCTTGTTAAGACATATATTATTGTGTTTTATGGTTTGAAGATGGATTATATTTGGATTTAAGGGCTGATCCCTTATTGTTTTGTTCGAAAAATCTGAACCGGTTCTGTCAAGGTGGTGCCGTGAACATTGTGAGTGATTCAAGGGCTTGCCTTGCTTCCAATATTCGATAAGATGTCTCTAGCACCTAACTTAGGAATCTAGCAAGCTGAGATTGTAGTCTAGTTGAGTTTTGGATGGGTTTTAATGGTTGAATTGAAGGAGTTTTCTGGGACAGATTCTGGTCATTGGGCGATTGAAAACCGTCCGGTTTTTCGGCCATAACTCTTTCGTTAGGAATCGTATGGGAACGAGCCATATACTGTTAGAAAGCTTATTCTCTTGCCGTTCTAATGACATATCGTGAGTCCAATTTGGCCGAGCCATTTGTCCCGTAGAGCTGTTTGAAGGAGCAAATGTCAGACTGATCAGACTTGAGTCCGCGAGGGCCAAATTGGATTTCCGAGCTTGTTTTGGGTTCAATCTTGGTAAGACCACCTCTCACTCCTTACATTTTACCTATTAGACCCAGAATCGGAAGGCCGAGCCTCCTGTTGGTGTCTAAATATTTGCTGTGTATTTACTTTATGTCATAGCATTTCTATATTTCGCATAAAAGACCCAGAATCGGAAGGCCGAGCCTCCTGTTGGTGTCTAGATATTTGCTGTGTATTTACTTTATGTCATAGCATTTCTATATTTCGCATAAAAGACCCAGAATCGGAAGGCCGAGCCTCCTGTTGGTGTCTAAATATTTGCTGTGTATTTACTTTATGTCATAGCATTTCTATATTTCGCATAAAAGACCCAGAATCGGAAGGCTAAGCCTCCTATTGGCGTCCAAGGTGTTTTATTTATTTATTTTCTGTAAATTATATTGTGCTACCCCAGAATCGGAAGGCCGAGCCTCCTGCTGGTGGTTTATACCCCCCACACATTGTTGCACGAGCACCGACGGACTCCGACGTCGTAAAATTCACCGGATCCCATCTCCTTTGCTTATGTTTATGTTGTATAATGACTTAATATCTTCTTTATTTTTTGCATTGTGTTGCGTCCTATAAAAACAAAAACAAAAAAAAAAATGCTAGATCGGACGTCTGCAGATGAGCCACGTGTCGTGATTAGGTGATTTTCAGAATAAAAAAAATTTCCAAAAAAATGAATTATTAAGGAAAAATTCAAAAAAAAAATTGAGAAAAATTGCAGAAAATTCCTAAAAAAATTCTAAAATTTTTTGAAGGCTGAAAATGACAAAAAAAAAATTGATTTGTTTCCATTTTTTGGATTTTCTCCCATTTAATCCAAAATGGCGATTTTACCCCTCAAAGGGTAAATCGTCTTTGATATTCCGATGAATTGTGGAAATTGCTTAGAATTTGGTGATGGGCCAGATAGGTGGCTAAACCTTATGTCTAAGATTTCCACATTTCATTCCCATTTTTAGAAAATGACGATTTTACCCCTTCGAATGGTAAATCGGTTTCTAAAATTCCAGAAAATCATGAAAATTGCAAAAAAAAATAGGAAATTGGTCAATTGAGTGACCAAACCTATTTTTGACATTGTTTTACTCCGGATTCATTCCGAAATGACGATTTTTCCCTTTTTAGGCAAATCGTCCCTTTTGTCTCAAAATTACGACTTTACCCCTGATGGGTAAAATCATGTCTAAATCATTCCTAAGCTTGATTGATACTTATTTAGGCTAATAGAGCCTTATTAGGAGTGTCATGTTGATTTGATGTGATTATTTTACATATTTGGATTCATTGATTTGCGCATTTTATTATTGATTGTGATTGCTAGGATAGTCATTCCTATTTGCATGAATTCCTAGATTTAGGATTCGTACTCCACTCATCTGCATGAAATCTTAGGTAAGAAAATTCAGTCAACTTAGGTACCGAAAGGGCGTCAACTCTGACAGTTGACGTAACTAAGTCCCCGAACCCATTTCTCTGGTTATCGCAGAATTGAATAGAAACTCCCGACTATTCAATAGGGTGGTCCAATCATACCCTCCAAAAAATGATTGGTGGCGACTCCATGGCATGCACACTTAGCACATGTCACCAGACCACACTGAAGGTCGACTACGCATACCTCAGTTGCGATTTGGGTAACGGGCCTTGGGAGAGGCCCGCGTCCGACCAGACTGGACGGCCCATTAGCCCTCGAGAGCCCACATGCAACCTCGAGAGGGTCGCGACAGGTGGCATGTGCAACTTGTGCATGCATTTGGAGTCGCCACCGGTCTTTCTTGGAGGGTAGACCGGAAACCTTACTGATCGATTGGGAGAGATCGATCAGTTCTACGGAACCAGAGATTTTGGGTTCGGGGACTTGGTTACGCTGGTGTCGTTACCAACGCCCTTTCGGTACCTAACGCGAGTGATTTTCCTAACTAAGATTTCATGCATGCGCAATTTTGGGTGAGGTAAGTCTGACTTTGCACATTAACCAGTTTAACATGCTCACGTAATCATAATAAATAAATAGATGTCAATCACATAAACATCTATCCTACGTGGTGATCATGGAATTATGATTTAATGGGTCTCGAGCCAATGAGACCACATTTAATCATTTTAATATTTTAATAACGGAGAGCCGCTCTTCGCTTCTTCTTGGTTTCTTGAACTCTTCAAGAATTGGGCCCCAAAGAGCTCGCCGACTTAAAAGGCTCCTCCACGTAATCTCGTAGCATTTACATCAACAATTGACTATGCTAAAAATAAAGATTACATGAAAAATAAAAGGAGTACGCAGCCTCCATTTAATAATTACAACCCCAAATATATAAATAATCATCATACATTCATATATACATCAATCACATTGATTAGGGATTTTTCCATGATCACCACCCTTTCACGTAAGTAATAAATTCACAATTTAAAACTTAGGAAGGCACAATAAAAATTCTACGTTGAATCATATTCAGAATTTTTACGTAAAATAAGATAGCCATAAATTTTCGATTCAAAATTGATTTAGTCTCAATTTTTGCTACGTTGATTAATTTATCATATAAAATAATCAATCTTCATTAGCCATGTAAGACGAACAATTCGTTAATACATATTGGCCATAGTATTGCAAAAATTGCAAAAAATCAATTAAATGCACGAAAACACCTAAGGATTGGCTTTGATACCACTGTTGGGATCCACGTAACACGTAGCGGAAATAAATAACAACCCATACATGTATCTCCAGAGGCGTACTTCGTGCATTTCAATCGAAACAAATCACAAAGCCTCAAAGGGAGTAAATAGATTACCTCTCGTAGCGTGCTTGAACGGAGGTGTCGGTTCGATGTTCTTCGATCTCAGCCTCCACAAGTGTTAGGCATCTAGTTCGGACGCACCACCAATTGACGAACGGGGAGACGACTAATAACTCCACAACAATTGTGCTAGCAATATGCGGAATCAATATTCCGAACTTAGTATATTTTGCTCACTCAAGATTATGAGAATATAGAGAGTGTTTGTGTTCTTCTCTCTAAGCTCTCAAAAATTTGCACACTCTACAAAATGTCTCCCCCTTCAACCTCAAAACTCTTGCCATCCTTTTATAGCCAAAAATACCTTCCAATAAATTGTATTTAAAAATAGCACTAACAATTATAAATTCTATCTAAAAATAGCACTCACAAATAAATGACATTTAAAAATAGCACTAACAATAGCACTCACAATTTATAATACAAAAATGCTATTTAAAAATAGCACTAACAATTATAAATTCTATCTAATAATAGCACTCACAATTTATGATAAATAAATGCCATTTAAAAATAGCACTCACAATTTATGATAAATAAATGTCATTTAAAAATAGCACTAACAATAGCACTCACAATTTATAATACAAAAATGCTATTTAAAAATAGCACTAGCAATAGCACTCACAATACAAAAATGCTAAAAAAAGGCACTAACAAAGGTGTTAAAAATAATAACCATTATTATTATTACAAGAGTTAAAGAGGTTACCAAACAATACAAATATGCATAACGTATAAATACGTATGACGTATAAATACGTAGAGCATACGAATACATCCGTGAAACCGGGGACTAATTGAAAGAAAAATGTGCAATTAAGCCCTTTTGGTAAAAATTGATTAAATTGGATGGCAAATTGACCTAATTGCACTTTAAGACTTTAGAATTCAATGTCATAGCTTATAAAAAGTCAGAATTGAAAACTAAAGGACTCGAAAAGGATTTTTTTTTTTTTTTTTTTTAGGCTCGGTTCGGGTTTATGTTTGTGAAGGAACATAGTGACCCGAGCCGAATTTTTGAGATTTAAAGTGACACACTTGAAGAGGAAATTAAAACAAAATTATCGAATATTTTTGGGTATTTTTCTGACCACGAATGGTATTTTTCTGATTTTTTGGGTATTTTTATAATTAAATAAACTCGAAAAATATTAAAAATACCGAAAAATATTTTTTGTTCAAAATTGATTCCTAAGGCTAAACCAAGGCTTCCAAAGTTGATTTTGTGATTTTATGACCTTTTTTGATATTTTTAATTAATTTTAAAGAATAAAAATCACAATAATAAATGGTAAAAAATCAGGTGTCAACAACCGTCTATTTTCATTAACCCAAAACGACGTCGCCTAATCCTTCATCTAAACGGCACCATTTCTGTTCTGATTGATTTTATGATTAAAATCATTTTTGAATAATCCTAATTTCTAATCGGACGGTCACCATTTATTAGACTCGATAATCCTAGATCGTCCGATCCAATGCTGACTGGTCCTAACAAACTAACGGTCGAGCTGACTCGACACTAACGTGGACCAATGGCCGAACGCCACCTAAGGCTTTGACTCGTTGACCTGCCAGGTTGGCATCGTCTTCAACCTCGCGACCATTGCTGAACGAGCGGCCACGACTCCCCGGCGATGATCCGACGGTAGAATCTTAACGGATTGAAGCGAAACCGGCGGAAATCGACTCGCGATGATCTCTATTTTAACATATCTAGGAATCGCAACATTTTATTCACAGAATCGCAAGAATCATGCGAAGTGCCGAGTACGGCCATGGGAGTTCGATCGCGTAATTTATCTAAATTTACAGCAATTCAATCACATAACAGCACCGGTAGAGGTTCAGAAGACTCACCTCGAGCTCCGATTGAGCTCGCTCGGCCCAGATTTGGCTGGGGAAAGATGAACAGTGGCTCGACAATGGAGGTTGGATTGGAAGACTCGATTGGGCGTGTTAAGACAAAATCGATGCAAACAAGATACGCGACGATGGTCAGTAATGCTCTAGGAATAAAACGCACACAGTAATTGAAAGAATAGACGGAAAATGCTAGAAACGCCATTGAAGCTCAGTTCAAGAATCAAAGCTAAGCCTTACCTGTCTTCGCGATTTCGCGGGGCGCGATCGGCGGCGATCGACTCTGGGGACTTCGGACGACCTTCTAACGGCCTCGTGGAGCTTTGGTTTAGCCTGGGAAGGCCCAACCGGTGCTCTGCAATTCGAGCTCAATTTCTCGACGACGGGGGTCGGAGAACGAGCTCTCTCTCGCGTTCTCTTTCTCTTACGCGATTTAGTTTCTCTTTTCTCAACTGAATCCACCGTCCTCTGCTTCGCGAAGGCCCTCTGCCTTATATACCATTTTCAGTTTTGGGCGCCGAGTTGGGTAGTTGAAAACAGGCGACCTTCGCACGTGAGAACACGTGCGAAATGGTCACCGGCGACCGGCTTCTAACGGGCATCAAGTGGCAATTCCGTTCGGGGTCTTTGGCGACTGCATTTGGCATGAATTTGGGTGAATTTCATCCAAATTCTGTCGTCGTTGACTTTCACGGGCGCCGCGGCCTTGACCGGCCGATTACTCTCCGTTCCGGTTGCCATTGGTCATGATCTTGGTGTCAATCGACGAGGAATGTTGTGGCGAATGAAACCCCCACTAGTTCTTTTTTAATTGCCGCCGATTGCTTGGTCAATTTCCCTGTTGAAATCCAACCTTGCACTGTTCATTTGTGCGCAGGCTTGATGAAGACGATGACACTGTTCTGGACCGGTTCGACCGGTCCGACCGGCGATCTAACCGGTCAGAACCGGTTCCGACTTACCATTTTCCAAATTAAACCCAAATTAATGGGAAAATTTTGCAATTGAACCTCAAAATCGAATCTAGAGCATAAATTCTATCAGAAAATGTAATTTTGCCCAAAAGTTTACATCAATTTCAACAAATACCCCAAATTTCCTTTTAATTGCAAATTGGGGATTTATGCAATTGAAGGTTCAAATGATCAAATTGGGTCAAATTACCTGTGCCAATCGATTCAAAATGGTGAAGCCCATTGGGCAGTATGTTTAATTTGCAATGATAGCCCTTGAATTGAAAGTAATTTCAATTATGCTCAATTTCAAGGACTAAAATTGCAATTTTATCATGCAATTTTGCCAAATTCGTGCAATTGAGCAATTTGTACAAACAATTGGGCCAAATTGCAATAAGGGACAGTTAGAATGGATGTCAAGATCCTAAAAAAAATGCCAAAATTGCAAATTAAAAGACTCAATTGGTATTTTTTTCTTAAATTCAATAGTACGGGTTACAAAGGAACACCTAAAATTGAATCTGATTTTGGATTTGTGAGGTCAAAAATATAAGGGATTAAAAATAAAAATATTGGCTATTTTTTCATATTTTTGTGACCTCAAATGCTAGTTTTCTTGATTTTTTGTGTATTTATCTATTTTCTAAAAATACTAAAAAATATAAAAAATATGAAAAAAAAAAATTTTGGTCAAAAATGGTTCCTTGGGCTTGGCCAAGGCCACCAAAGTTGATTTTGTAATTTTTTGATTTTTTATGAATTTTTTGTGATTTTTCAAAAATAAAACTGAAAAAGACTTGGTCAAAAATCAGGTGTCAACACATAGTTTTCTTTGGTAAGGCGGGGATATTGAAGAGGAAGCAGAGTATTTGCTGAAGCCATTATCACGAACCGTAAAGCTATGATACCAATTTGATGGGAATAAGATGAAGAGGAGGCTCGATTTACTCAACTCGAAAGGAGATGATTTTTTGTGATTTTTTAATTCTCATTCCCATGATCAAAACAATTACAAGTCTTGCCTTTATATTGGCAGAATACAATGACTCTTCAATTACATGACTCAACCAACTCATAAATTATCTAATATTCCAAAGCGATAGACTTCTAGGAACTTGCAAAACATTAACCAGTCCTAAAAACATGAAAAGACTTCATCAAAAAACAACAAAGCAATGAAAGCTCATTGACTGACTCTTCATGAGTTCATCGAATATCCACATTTCGGTGAGCGCAAAGTCCATTAAATTTTTTATAAGTCTCAAGAATTTGGGTTTAATTTCTAACATGATCGAAATCAAATTACTCATCTCCAGCTCTCAATCTTTTGATTGCTGCTAAAGCTAAGTTCTATCCCTTTCTCTAATTTTGATGTCATTGCGGTCAGTGTTTCTGATTTTTTTTTAGCACTTCTGGTGATTCTAGTATGATTTATACATGGAATAATTGTTCTAAGAAGTTAACAATGCCCAGTGGTAAGCATCACATTTCCACTCCAACACTGCACGAAAATTGCACAATTGGATGGCAAAACACCCAATTAAGTGATCGGGATACTAGTGTCAATTGTCCCATAACCCTATAATATGCTAGACACAACCATGATTGCACTCTCGTAATATTTTTCTGCAAATGCACATGCTAGGATTGCCTTAGTAACAGCCAAACCATCAGCAATAAGTGATGATGTCATCCAAACCTGTAAGCATATCTGAAATGCAACCATAGGTATTGAACCCAGCCGTGCAGCTAGTAAGGCAACAAGGGTAGAACATGATGTGAGAGCTATCACCCTTGCCAATATATTAAGTAATTCTCTAAGAATGTACAAAAATTAAATCTTTAAGTCTCGAAGGTAAGAGATCAACCTGTTTTATCAGCCTCCATAGGAGAATAAGAGATATTAAGTGCTGAGAAAGAACATGCACAATTGCAGCACCTTTGGAACCCTAATGACAGACATAGATAAATAATGGATCTAATGTAATATTTGCAAGATTTCCTGCAACAATGGTATGAAGTGGAGTTATAATATCCTTGAAGCCTCAAAGCACGCGTTGTATTGCAAAAGAAAGAAGAATAACAAGAGCTGCTAGAGGATATTACATTAGATCAAATGCCTATCTATGTCTAGCATTTGGGTGTCGATGTTGTTGCAATTCCGCATGTTCATTCTCCTGTGGAGACTGATGAACCAAGTTGATCTCTTACCTTCGAGCCTTAAATATTTAAATTTTTGTATATTCTTAGAGAATTGACTTCTTATATTGGCAAGGGTGATAGCTCTCACAGCATGTTTTGTTGCCTCACTAGCTGCACGGTTAGGTTCACCTATTGCTGCGTTTCACATATGCTTGCAGGTTTGGATTACATCATCACGTATTGCTGATGGTTTGGCTATTACCGAAGACAATTCTAGCATGTGCATTTGTGGAAAAAGATTATGAGAATGGAATTGTGGCTGTGTCTATGGTATTATAGGGTTAAAGACAGTGGACACTAATGTTCGGATCAATTACTTGGACGATGTGCTATCCAACTGTGCAGTTTTCGTGCAATGCCCGTGTAGTGCTAGAGGCCACACGTGAGCGTACTCCTAAGCATGTTAACTTCTCAACATTTAATTCTTGCATATGGACTATGTTCTCGGCTTAGGGTTTGCTGTGATTGTTGGTGTCGGCCTGAGAATCTGACCTGGAGTATTCTAAAAAAGATGTCAATGTTCAGCATCTCATGTTTTTGGGCATTCCACTTGTTGTAGCTAAACAACCCATCAATTCCTTGGCCTTTTGTCTTTGATGACATCAATTTTGGAGCATCAAATTTTGTCTATACTGCAATACCATTGTTTCGGCCTCCCTTATTACCATTGTTTTATTATTCATTTCTCTCCAAGAGTCACAATTTTTTCGGAGTATGGGTCACTCTAACTATATTTATGGGTTCTTGGACTGTAACTTGCATGTGGAGAATGGAAATTGAAACTGGACAACATTTATGATTACAGACGTACCTTAAAACTATTCTTACATTGTGGACACCAATTCCACAATTGCCATATATCTCTTACATTATACTACTTTCTTCCGGCCTGGTCGGTTCCTAGTTTATCTACACAATTAATTACTATGAATATATATATATATATATATATATAGTTATTATATACACATACGTATATGTATTTCTCAATGCTGTGAAGACTCGAAAAATACCTCCGTGATAAAGAAAATCATGACATGACGGCGCGTCAAGAACGTCATAACATGATATGACGCTTGGTCAAATATGAATGAGACAATGGGGTGAACACTGTCGAGCCAATATATTGGTCTATAGTACATAAGACTATTTGTAGGCATTATTGAATATAACTATTTATGTTAATAAGATTAAAAAAATACTAAGTATGATCGAAGGATATGCTCTATCATATATCTCCTAAGAGATATGTAGAATTAAGTAAATATCATAATATTGTCGCTAACACATGTAATGCAATACATAATATTCCTTTTTTAGTATATTCACAATCAAAGACAAACATTCTCATCGAGCTTTTCTTTTTCTCTTTACATCTTGGGAAGCGCAGATGGCTTGATTTTAATTATAAGGACGGGTTTGACTTGACTATCACCCAGATGCTTAATTTCGCAAAGCTAGTTGAAAAAGTTTAATGAAACCCCAACGAGGAATTACCAACAATCGAACTATATCTCGTTAAACAAAATGATGTCGGACGGATGATTTGCATCATAATTTGACAATACCGATCGAACAAACAACTTTAAGCATTAGAAGTTTAATAGAATTAAGTGAGACCTTGGCCTTTTCCATTTTCTAACTTTGCAACCGTTCTTCATAAATAGGCATCTTTTACGGTTACCAGCAAAAGAAAAATATGGCCAAGAGGGTCAGACATAAGAGCCAGCTCGAACGTGATTCTAGGGGGAGTGGCTAATGATAATGATATGGAATGGACAAATGCTGAATTGCAATTTTTTTTTTGGCTCGCAAAATGGTGAGAAATAATCTTACATCAGGATGTATTAGTCATCACTTGAAAAATATTTTTAAAATTACTCATTTTTTTTACTTAATTCGCAAAATGATAATTTCTCATGGGGGTACCAGTTTGGGGTTTTTTGTGGTTAAAAGTTTAATTGAGATAAATTTATTATAAATGTACTAATTTAGAGTTTTTCATGGTATTAATCAGAAAAAATAAATTAGGCTTTTCAAGGTTTGTGATTCTGGGTGTAGATGTACTTGTCCGGTTGCAGTGGCCCTTGTTGGTGATGATACTATTTCGATAAATACGGCTTCAGACGACGAGTGCAAAGCGCAATGGAGATTTCAATGGAGGGAGAGTACATTGAGAGTCCAGCTTTATACATAATTCTCTTGTTCCGTCCCAAAAAATACTGATTTTATAAATTTAATTAGTTTAAATTAATATTGTATTTGTTTGGAGACAGTTCAAAAAAATTTCTAAGCTTAGTGCACACTTGTTGCCAATTTAGTCATAACGTTTTCAATTGTGCAAATTGAGTCCTAGACATCTTGAGATCTGTCAATGTAATCAATCCAGTAATATTTTGCCGGAAATCGCTCATTGGACGTCTGCTATGCAATTTGTAAACATTCCGAAATTTTAGAAGCTATTTTTTATTTTTTTTCCTTTGGAATAGGTGCATTGGAAATCCTAAAACTTATTGCGAAAGTACAATTGAGTCGTAAAACTTAATGGAATTAAGTCGTAAAACTTGTCAAATTGGTTCAATCGAGTCGTTCTATTAACTCCTTCCGATTTGGTTAGTAAAAATGCTGACGTGGCTGTTTTTATTTTATATAGCACTAAAGTAGTTAAAATGACATCGCTTTGGTCAATGACTATTTTTTTACTGAAAAATTTATTTAAGCTATATTTTTTTGGTTTAAATATTTAAGCTATATAAAAAATAAACAAAACTAAGAAAACAAAAAAGATAAGAGAAAAAGAGAGGAGATGCAGGCTCGCCCCCATTGCCACAGGGCCTAGGCCATAAGCTAGTGACCCTCGTCAACCGCAAGAGCGGGCCACACTGTCAACCCGGCATTGGCTGCTCTCAATAAGAACAAGGAGAGGGTTGGTGACTTTCGCCCGATTCACGTAAGGGCTGGCAACCATTCCCCCCATCGTCAGTTGCCTTTCCTAGCGATGGTGGGGTGGTGGCGAGGGCTACAAGCACAAGAGAGACAAAAATAACAATAATAAAAACAACGTCAGCATTTTTCGTTACTCAAATTGGATGGAGTTAATGGAAGAACTCGATTACACTAATTTAACAAGTTTTATAATTCAATTGCATTTCTGCAACAAATTTTAGGACTTCTAGTACACTTGTCCTTTTTCTTTTCTTTTCTTTCTTTTTTTCCAAACTATAGTCGCCAGCCACAAACAAGATCTAGGCGAGGGCGTCGTGTCCCTTGCCGACCAACAGGTGAGGCCCACCTGTTGGTTGACGAAGGCTTGATGCCCTGGCTTGTGGTCGATGCTGGCGATCTCGTCGGCCTTGAGTTGGTAAAAAGAAAGAAAGAGAAGAGAAGAGGAGAGAAGATAAAAAAAAAATAAGTAATAAAAGTTACTACATATTGTTAAAAATTGTAAAATTTCTCCATATAAGTGCCAATCAAGCCATATAGGATGACTAATATCCATGTCGGCATTTCCTTGTCAAAATTGGAAAGATGGACTGCATTGAAAAATCGTTAAAAGGTTTAGGATTCAATTGGTATAATTGAAATGTTTAGAACTGAATTGGAATGCACGCAATAGGTTTAGGACTTTTTTTGGAACTTTTCCCCTTTTGTAACTATTGTTGCCGGAAAAAAAAAGGACATGTCTGAATGGTCACATCCTAAATTAGAAAATTCATAGTACAAAACTACCTGCGGACAAAGGGTCAAACATCATAAAAGGTCGAAGGACCGATTCGATTCAAATGAAGAGGCAGAATGACGATTCTAAATTACTAACCCCGGTACAAGAATAGCCAGGCGTCACGGTCGTTGCCAGCAGAAGACGGCAACCGACAAGGTGATGAATTATTGATTTGTTCATCAAACAAAGTTGAGAGAAGCGTGGAATTGACCAAAAAAGACAATTTTCCCTCTGAACTGGTCAATTTCCAATTCATTGACCAAAAAAGAAAGAAGGGAATCGGCCATGGCCGGCTGCTTTCAAGCTATGTAGATGAAAGGACAATTAACAAAGGAAATAGATCATATTTAAAATCGAACATACGAAGAAGATGCTTCGCTGTGTTGCTTCCGCTATAAATAGGCCCGATTGATCCAAACTATATCATCAGCACGACAAAGACACAGAGAATGGCGAGTTGCACGGGTGAGTCCTCTTCAATTCCTGAGGTCCTGATTGCTGTTTTTTCACCTTGTAGTGTGTGTATATATATATATTTTGTGTATTAGGGAAGGAATCTTGGCCGGAACTTGTGGGAATCAACGGAGATGTAGCAACGGGGATCATACTGAGGGAGAACCCTGCAGTTAGCATCGCGCTGACGGTGAAGGAAGGCTCATTTGTGACCGCCGATTTTCGCTGCGATCGGGTTTGGGTCTGGGTTGATGGCTCGAAACTGGTGACTCGGGTGCCTCGTGTCGGATGAGTTTGGATTGTGATACGGTTGGAAGTGAAGAAGGAATTGGAGTTTGGCGCTCTTTTTCCTTCTGTAAACACTAATAATGAAGGTCCCGTTTGGTTGCTCAGAAATAAATAGTAGTGATGAGAACGAGATATCGATTCTTCCCTTGTTTGGTCACTCGGAATGGACACCATTGGAGTATACAAACTTGCATAGAAAAAAAAATTGCTCCATTACTATGTTCTAAAAAAATGAATGACAATTTATGATTAATCACTTCATAATTGGACCAAAATACTAAATGGAAATACAAATTATCCTATTTGGAATTATATGGACTCTACCACGACAAGTATCCAAAGTTCATACTTGCCTATATCTGAATTGATTGTAATTGCTACTGCAAATTGTAATAGGGTAGACTAAAAATATATAGTTATTTTAGTATGATTGCTCATGAAAAACCACACTAGGGTTGGACACCTCAAGTGTCTTTAACAACCCTAAGTGGAGGATACACATACGCGATTGATGCCGGAGTATTCTTTGAAGACGTCGAGGGCCATTAATAAATTTTTATATTTTCAAGAATAGTTGAATGATGTTTAGATTTCCAGAATCTTTATTAATTGTGATTTGTCTTCCCTAAAGAGTCAAATTCTAGTTCCTAGGAATTTATTATGTTTTCTATTTTCTATGAGTATTTTGTATTTCCTAAGAGTTTGGTATTTCACCGATGAGACTCATTACTCAAACTTGGAGGGTTGTTCCATGCTTGCCTATATAAGGATGCTATGGTGAATGAGGATGACATTCTTGTTTTGATTGATGAATTAATTGAATCTTTGACTTGTTAACAAGAAGGATTTCTTGTTCTACTATTATCCCTTAGGTGGATTCCTACGGGTGGCGAGTATCCTACTACCTTTTTCCTCACTTGTGTTACCTCCCACTTCTCTACGCTTTCTCCCGATGTCAAGTTGGTATCAGAGCTTTGGTTCAATGGCTGGTTGTCAACGACATGGACCAAACGTTGAGTCTCCTACAACTTGACAAAGAAACCTACGAGACGTGGAGGTGGATGATTTATGGAGACAAGTGCAGCAACTGCAGGAGTGTTACGTCAATGCGGAAACTAAGACGAAATTGAGACAGATGAGAAAAACGGAACACCAAGATTTACGTGGAAACCCTTGCGGGAAAAACCATGGGAGAGAGGAGAAGCAAAATCCACTAAGAGAATCAAGGGGATTACAAAAGAGGCAACGTAAGTTATCACTATCTGACAGTTTGAGAAAAGAGCAATATTTATAGTATTACCCCTCAAACCCTAATGTTGGCCCAAGGCCCATAACTTAAGCCTATTTCCTATTCAAGGCATACATAACAAATCTCCACCTTGACTTGAATTCCCAAGTAGACATAAATATTAAGACAATCTTCTCCTCCCACCAGCATAAAACTCAGCTGCTGCAAACATTAACCAAATCCAAGCAGTGCTTGAATTTAGTAAAAGGTAATGACTTTGTCAACATATCAGCTGGGTTGTCTTCTGTACCAATCTTCAAGACCTTAATATAGCCATCAGCAAGAATGTCTCGAATATAATGAAACCGCACATCAATGTGCTTTGTTCTCTCATGATACATCTGATCTTTAGTAAGATGTATAGCACTCTGACTATCGCAATGCACAATAGTCACATCATCATCTGCACTGAGCTCTCCAAATAAGCCTCTTAACCATATAGCTTCTTTAATTGCTTCTGTAATAGCCATATACTCTGCCTCTGTAGTAGACAAAGAAATTGTATGCTGTAAAGAAGCTTTCCAACTGACTGCACAACCCCCAACAGTAAAGATGTATCCTGTCAAAGACCTCCTTTTATCAAGGTCACCAGCATAGTCAGAGTCAACATATCCAGTAAGAGTTTCACAAGTTTTCCCAAACTCTAAACCATAATCTGAAGTACCCTTCAAATATCTCAAAATCCACTTCACTGCTTGCCAATGAAGTTTCCCTGGGCATGATAAATATCTACTTACCACGCTAACAGCATGTGATATGTCAGGTCGAGTGCAAACCATAGCATACATAACACTACCAACTGCACTAGAATATGGAATACCTGACATATACTTTAATTCATCATCTGTATGTGGACATAAATCAGCTGATAATCGAAAGTGAGCAGCAAGCGGAGTACTCACTGGTTTGGCATCTTTCATGCCAAAACGATCTAACACATTCTCAATGTAGCTTTTCTGTGAAAGATACAATTTTCCTCTTTTCCGATCTCGCTGAATTTCCATGCCAAGAATTTTCTTCGCAGAACCTAAATCCTTCATATCAAATTCAGCGCTCAACTGTGCCTTCAAATTCTGTATATCAAATTTATCTTTTGCTGCAATCAACATCTCATCAACGTATAACAGCAGATAAATATAAGATCCATTTGGAAGTTTGCACAGATATACACAACTATCATACTTGCTTCTACAATAGCCAAGTTGCACCATAAAAGAATCAAATCTTTTATACCACTGTCTAGGTGATTCCTTCAAGCCATAGATAGATCTTTTCAATAAACATACATGATCTTCCTTACCTTCAAACTGAAAACCCTCAGGTTGACCCATATAGATTTTCTCTTCAAGTTCACCATGTAAGAAAGCTGTTTTCACATCGAGTTGTTCCAACTCTAAATCATGCATAGCAACTAACGCAAGAAAGACCCGAATAGAGCTGTGTTTAACGACGGGTGAAAACACATCATTAAAATCAACTCCCTCAATCTGACTATAGCCCTTAGCGACTAGACATGCTTTAAATCTAATGTCTTCAACTCCGGGAATACCTTCCTTTCTTTTGAAAACTCACTTGCAACCCACAATCTTCTTTCCTTTTGGTGGTTTGACAAGCTCCCAAGTTTGATTCTTTTCAAGAGATTCCATCTCTTCATTCATAGCAACTAACCACTTTGCTGAATCTTTGGAGGAAATAGCTTCCTTGTACGTTTTAGGCTCAGCATATTCTATCGACTCTGCAGCTGAAAGAGCATAAGCAACAAAATCTGAGTATCCATACATCTGTAGAGGTTTCACTGTTCTTCTCGGTCTATCTTTGGCTATGGAATAATTTTCTTCTTCAGATTCTTCAATCTCAATATTATCAGTCACTGACTGAACTGGCTGTGAAGAAGATACTTCAAACTCCACCTTCTTTGATGCACTTTGCAAATTTTCTTGACAAGTATCTAATGATTTCTTGACAGGATGAAGCATAGCAGACTCATCAAAAGTAACATCTCTGCTAATTATAATCTTAGATGAATCAGAACACCAAAGCCTATAACCTTTTATACCAACCAAGAAAAATACATTTTTTCGCTCTAGGCTCTAGTTTTCCTTCACTAATATGTGCATATGCTGGACATCCAAAAACTCGAAGAGAAGAATAATTAACAGGTTTACCTGATCATACCTCCTCGGGTGTCTTGTTATCAATAGGCATGCAAGGAGAACGATTTATTAACCAACAAGCAGTATTGACTGCTTCAGCCCAGAATTCCTTGTCCAAACTAGCGTTAGACAACATGCACCTTGTTCTTTCTAATAAGATTCTGTTCATACGTTCTGCAATACCATTCTGCTGCGGAGTATACATTGTAGTATGATGTCTCACAATTCCTTCATTCTTGCAGAACTCATTAAACTCACTTCCACAAAATTCTAGCCCATTATCCGTTCTCAGCCGCTTAATTTTCTTACCGATCTGATTCTCAATTAATGTTTTCCATTACTTGAAAGTAACGAAAACATCACTTTTTGCCTTGAGAAAAAATACCCAAACTTTTCTTGAAAAATCATCAATAAAAGTGAGTACATACCTGGAACCAAGGCCTTTCGATGGAACTCTAGCAGGCCCCCAGAGATCAGAATGAATGTAATCCAGAGTGCCCTTTGTGCTGTGAATTCCTGTTTTGAAACTGACTCTTTTCTGTTTCCCAAAGACACAATGTTCACAGAAATCCAGTTTTCCAATTTTCTGACCACACAAGAGACCTCTTTTACTTTGCTCCTCCATCCCTCTAATACTCATATGGCCTAATTTCATATGCCATAATTTAGTATTATCTGAATCTGTCATATCAGAAGAGACCGCAGCTGAACCAGTAACAGTAGAGGCTTGCAGCTGATACAAAGTACCAATTTTAAGCTCTTTCATCAGCAAAAGTGAACCTCTCAAAATTTTCAGAACTCCACCCTCAGCAGTAAATCTACAACCATTGGCGTCAAGTGTACCCAATGAAATTAGATTTTTCCTCAAATCAGGCACATGCCTGACATTATCTAAAGTTCTGATAATGCCATCATGCATCTTAATATTAACTGTGCCAATCCCAATAGCTTTGCATCTAGCATCATTACCCATGAGAATAACTCCACCATCATGTTCTTTATACGTAGAGAACCAATCTCGATGAGGGCACATATGATATGAGCAGCCAGAATCAAGAATCCAACTATCACAGAATTTATCTTTATTATCTGCAATCAATGGCCAATCTTTGTCTTCTTCTTTAGCAACATCAGCTTGAGCAGGATTTTCGTTTCGCCTATTCTGTCTATTCTGATAGTTGCGATTGTTATGACGATTGACATTCCCATGATTCTGTTGATTCGAATTATTTTCTCTTTGCTCTTTTGCCTTTAATTTTAGGCAATTTATCTTGATATGCCCTGGAGACTTACAATAGTTGCAAATTATATCTCTATGCTTAGACTTTGACCTGCTCCTGCCACTATTTCTTCTCTCAATAGACCTTCCCCGAGCAACTAAACCAGCCCCATGATTATTACTACTATCAGAAGTCAATTCTGTATCAAGTTTCTGCTTATTTAGCAGACTAGTCTTGACATCTTCAAAATCAATAGTTTCTCTGCTAACAATCACGGTCTCTCTAAAATTCTTATAAGAAGCAGGTAGTGAAACTAGCAATAAAAGAGCTTGATCCCCATCTTCAATATTAACATCAATGCTTCTTAATTCAGCGATAAGAGCATTGAACTCAGAAATATGGGATTTGAGAGAAGTACCTTCAGTCATACGAAAAGTGAAGAGTCGTTGCTTGAGTCTCAATCGATTTGTGAGAGACTTTGTCAGAAAAATACTCTCCAATTTCATCCATAAACTTGCAGCTGTTTTTTGATCTAGTACCTCCTGCAAAACTCCGTTTGTGAGGCACAACTGAATAGTGGACAAAGCTTTCTCATCCAATTCTTCCCATGCTTCATCTGACGGTTCCGACTTTTTAAACAAAGTTTTCTTCAAACCCTGCTGCGTAAGAACGGCTAACATACGAACCTGCCATAGGTTGAAACTGTCGCTCCCATCAAACTTTTCGATATCGAATTTCGTTGCTAAACTCGAAGCCATAATTTATTCCGAGTTGAAGAAGCGCGCACGAACTCCTCGAACAACACTAATCGAAACCCTTTGAATTGAGCCTGATTTTTCCACGAACAAAACTGATTTTTCCACGCAGGATTAGCTTGGCTACGGACTCATGCACAGGAAAGAGAATTCGAAGCTGCGTTGAAAATCTCCTTCCGGGATTGTCTCTTTCTTGCTTTATTGGGTTGATATTCAATGCTTTGAAAAACTTCAAAACAGGAAACTTCCTGCACGTAGGACCAACGTCAAACGGAAAGTGATTTTCTCTTTTGGCCGAATCCACGCACAATGTGTTGACACCTGATTTTTGATCAGTCTTTCATAGTTTATTTTTAAAAAATTCATAAAAAATCTATAAAAAGTTAAAAAAATTAAAAAATCATCTTTGGTAACCTTGACCAAGCTAAATGAACCATTTTTGATAAAAAAATAATTTGTCATATTTTTTAATATTTTTTAATATTTTCCAAAAATAGAAAAATACATGAAAAATGAAGAAAAATAGCGTTCGATGTCGTAAAAATATAGAAAAATAGTCAATATTTTTATTTTAATTTATTTTTCATTTTGAACTCATAAATAGTCAAAATTCAAGTTCAATTGCATGTGTTTCTTCACGACGCATAGAGTTGAATTTGGCAAAAAAATGTCATTCGAGTATTTTAATTTGTAAATTTCTACATATTTTTTAGTCTTGATGTCCAATTAGATCGACCACCATCTACAATAAATTCTCCTTGCTGAATATTTTCGTTTTTGTTTCACATGATTTCATGGTGTAAAACGCCGAGTGGATCCCCAAATATAATCGGGTCGGCTCGTCCAAGACCAAACCAGGGCACGGCGAACCCCATGTGAGTACTCTCGAACTCCTTCGATGCTTCCTAATGCTTTTCTTAGGTTAGATCGTGTGTAGAATGACTAGGACAGCTAAATCATTCTTGAGCTGTGATTGATAAATAGGGCCTTACTAGGAATGTCAAGTGATTTATTTGCATATCTAGATTCCTTGAGTTGCGCATTTTATTACTGATTGTGATTGCTAGGATAATCACTCATATTTGCATGAATTTCTAGATTTAGGGTTCATACTTTACTCATCCGCATGAATCTCAGGCTAGAAAATTCAGTCAACTTAGGTACCGAAAGGGCGTCAACTCTGATAGTTGGTGTAACTAAGTCCCCGAAACCATTTCTCTGGTTCTCGCAGAATTGAATAGAAACTCCCAACTATTCGATTGGGTGGTCCAATCACACCCTAAAAAAATGATTGGTGGCGACTCCATGGCATGCACACTTAGCACATGTCACTAGACCACACTGAAAGTCGATCACGCATACCTCCGTTGCGATTTGGGTAATGGGCCTTGGGAGAGGCCCGCGTCCGACCAGATAGGACGGCCCATTAGCCCTCGAGAGCCCGACAACCTCAAGAGGGTCGCGACAGACTGGCGACTCCGCTGGGGACTGGTTCTTAACCATTTAGTGGACTTGAGCCGATTAAAAAGTTGATTGATTCTTCTAACCTAATTTTATGCAGATGCTCTCGAAAGTGAGGTGTATATGCTAACGAATGTGTTAGATGTTTTTGTAGACGGGAGAAATAAGGGGTGGAGTGCTTGTTAACTTTGTTTTATGCAGGCAGGAGTTTTGGATGTATGATTGTGTGGATGTTTATATTGAAGCGGTGATTGTTAAATAAAATGCATGTCTATTGCTTTAGCACGACACAATGAATACACACAATTGCGCCTAAAACCCCAGGCGCCCTCTTTAGGAACACAATAGAAGGAATTGAAAATGGAATCTCCGTGAGGAAAAACATGGGGTAATCCACTTTTCAATTCCGCTCACTTCGAACTATGGATTGAGTCCCAATGCAACGATAGTTGTGCAATGGAATTGGTTCTTCCCAGAATTCGAGGCGAGAACCTTGGCTTTAGGTACCAAGCCCTATCTTTTGATTTTTAGGAGTTTTCCCTCACTTGTCTCATGCGTTTGTCTATGGAAGGTTAGTATACCTAACACTGCAAAAAATACAGAGAAGCTTGATTTTCTCTTAAGTTTGGTTGGTAAGACTTTTCTATCCCTCGAACTTGTTACAGCTCTTAATCATTATATTCATTGCATAATTCCGGTGATTGGATTAAATGCCATTTTGAGGATAGATATGAGTGTTTTCCTCCCAATGTTCTTGATGGAAGATGAAGATGGTGTCATCCCATTACGAGCGCCAAGTGGACAAGAAGAGCCTACTATGGACATCATTGAGGTATCATCTAATGAAGATGACGATTTGGAATAGGTGATCCTGAAGTCACGTCTCAAAGATCGAAACTGGGGCATCTCTAAGTATTAAGATCACATTCCTTTGTTTTATTTTTCATTTCTAGCCTTCTTGTATAGGATTTATTTTGCTGAGATCCTCTCTATATGATCCCTTAGATTGATTGTATTAGGGATCTATTTGTGTTTATATACATTCAGATTGAAATTTGTTGTATTTCTATTGACTTGTCATTGGAATGTGATAGTGGCATTTCTTCTAATCACTCGAATACTCCAAAATCAATTTTATAATTCCTTTGGATGAAATTGAAATTGGAAGTCTTATACAACCTTTTGGCCGTATAGGGCAATACAATCCCAATTTCGCCAGAAGGAACTATAAACTTGAATTGGTTCATGCATGTTTTGCATCATTGGTAATCCACAATAATTGATCAAGAGTATTCGTGTTTTTCAAATTTAATAAAAAGATAGATATCCAAATTACTCTCGTTCTTAGCAAACAGCTTTAATTTGGATATCGTATCTTCAATTGAATTTAAAACACATCGTAATTGTGTACTTTTGAACATTCCATTGATTTTCTTGAAATTGATCAAAGGCAATTATCGTGAATTACATTCCTTTCAATGATATGCTTTCCTTTGAGGAATATTGATAAAAGCTTTTGCACAAGGCCAAAACCCTTGTAAAAGCTTTTATCCCTATTAATCATAAGTAAGCATAAAATTGAAAGGATTTATGCTTTATTTTTCAAATTCTTTCTTCTGATTCTGCCTTTTCATTTGAAACAGGTTAAAAACAAGTAGAGAAGAGAAGTCTTTTTGTGGATAATCGCGGTGGGAGGTTCCTTTATCCGATCATAAGCAAGATTAAAAAATCAAGATGTACACGCTCGAATCATCAATGTCAAAGCGCAGCTTGCCTAGGTTGAGAGTGGTCAGGTGTTCGAGAAAGTCAGCCATACAGAAGTTGAGACACACACATTAGAGCTTTCATTCATTTCGCTCAATCGAGGGACCTTAAAAGCAGATCATACAAATCATCGGGGTGGAAATATAAAACCGCAATGAGCCCTAATTAGCATCACAAAGGAACCTAGTTGGCCCTCCATATTATTGATGCTTTGCTTATACTCACCACCTTGAGACTCGAGATCTGCAAGCTTAAGAAGAAGGCGTTTACATTCCCCTTTAAGATCGGCAACCTTGGTCCCGTGATCTTCGGCGGCTATTTCCAGGTCCCGAACTAGTCCTCTCCCATGGGCTATATCCGCGGTAATGCTGTCAAGCCTTTCTTCCTGCCACTCACATTGAAACTTCAACACGACATTACGACGGTCGTGCTCATAGGTGGTCAGGGATAAGGCCAAGCGCTCCACCAAATTTCCCCTCTCGCGAAGCAACATCGAGACTCGCTTGTTGGCGAACTCAACAGCCTTTCTGTGACTATCGGCCACAAGGTTGGCCAACACCAAGCAGTTGGACCGATCCTCATAGCGAGCTCGCAAAACGTGAGCCACGGTAGCTTTTCGATGAGCGACACGGTAAGTCTCTAAAAAGTTTATAAAGAGGGTTGGGAAGATTCTATATTCCCTCTCTAAATTAGTGCCCTCGATGGAGGTGGTGTCTATTTCCACGAGCAAAATACGGATTTCATCTTCAGTTTCTGGGTGATCGGCTATATGAGCATAGCCTCGACCGAGGAGGTTATAGAGTTTTTCCCACTGGGCCAAAATTTCGGCTGAGAAAGCGCGAATAGGAGAGGAGGTCATTTTCGTTGGAGTGAGGGAGAAGAAGATGAGTGTGGTAGAGTGATTAAAATACGAAAAGGCAATTATGTAAGAGTGTTAATCTTCTCTGCATTAACTCCTCCTTTTATAGCAACTCGAGAATGAAGAAAGGCACAGCAATAATGCTCGTGGAGCCAAGTTAATTGGGTAAAGCAATGGTGGCTCTTTCGGTGAACCATCAGATTTGTCCCAGTCCGTGATTTCAGGCTTGATAAACCTAAAAAAGTTGTAAAAAGATATGTCGGTGTCACCATATTAAAATTGAGCGGGAGTTAAGCGCAACTATCGAAAAAAGTTGCGAAAGGATTTGGCGGTCCCATCATATTAAAAAACTGAGCGGGAGGCGAGCGTAGTTCCACCTTTTTGAAAATAAGTGGGAGACAGACATGGATATCGAGAAAAGGAAATCGATTTGGTGTCCCTCCACGTTGAAAAGAAGAAAGAAGACGACAAAGCGGGAAATACGAAATCTTGGGAGCAACGCTTGCCTGATGATCTTCATCCATGTTTAAAGAACGTTTCATGGGCATACAGAACCACTCAAAAGAAAATTTAGAGAGAGTGAGCATACATGAGAGAGTAGAGAACCCTGAGTGAGCAAGAATTGATCGAACATTTTTCGATCCAACATGTTTGAGAGTTACCATCAGTTGCTAGAGGCGACTGATCCAAAAATCTCAGAAAATGAACTACTGAGAGATCTCGAAGATTCTAGGATGGCGTCTGGTACCAGAACCACAGAACCCAACCCTTTCGGCAACGAAGTTCAGGATCTCAGCAGCGACGACAACAGCAGCAGCGATGGTCAATCCCGGAAAAGGAAACGTCGCCAGTGCCACACTCAGAATGAAATCCAAGAGCTTGAAGCTTTCTTTAGTGAATGCCCTCTCCCGAACATGAAACAAAGAAATGAATTGGGCCAGAAGCTAGGGATGAAACCTTTGAAGGTCAAGTTTTGGTTTCAAAATAAGCGAGCCAAATTGAGGGCTCAACACAGACGTCAAGAACTTGCGATTCTAAAGGAGGAAAACGAAAAGCTTCGAGCGGAGATCATGAGGTATAAGAAAGCTCCCAGCACTATCGCTTGCCTTAATTGCGGTGGCCCTATCACTCTCGGCGAAATGTTCCTTGATAAGCCTTATATGAGGATTGAAAATGCTCATTCACCACCCCACTCCCTCGAACCATCTTCGATACAATCAGATTTTGTTGGAGATATGCATGAACAAATCAATTCTACGAAGTCAATACCGATGCCTTCTAAAGGATGTGATATGCGTCACCATGATTGGAGTTTCCTTAACGATGAGCTTACTATCACGACCGACCAATCCAAAGCTGATGAATTCCCTCCACAACAATTTCCGGCTCGATCAAATCCTACTGGAAATAGGCCAGAGAGCAATAGCCAAGTTGTCAACACTGTTCCGGGTCGCAAGAAGACGAGGGTCAATTGGTCCCCCGAGCTTCATCTCAAGTTCCTTAGTGCGGTTCAGCAACTAGGGATCAACTCAGCATATCCAACGCGCATACTTGAGATCATGAACATACCAGGACTCACTAAATATGGAGTCGCGAGTCACCTCAAGAGCTACAGAAGGGCGCTAAGACAGCGCCACACAGCACTGAACCTGAAAGAACTCAACTTGTGCCTAAACACTAGGCATGGCTATAACTACAATGCCCCTGAAGTAAGAAATACCATGCCGAATCTAGGCACCGACCAAGCTGGTAGCAGCACCATCGACTACTTGGGCGCTAATCAGAATATTCCCCCGAATCATCTCAGCACCCCTCAAGAGTATATGCCTCAAGTGCAGCAGGTACGAACTCCTTGGTTTGAGCAGCAACTTTTCGCTAGTGCTCTTCCTATCCCCGATCAACATATTGCGCCTAGTGTTCAAAGATCTGCCCGGCTTGGGCATATGATTTCGGAAGATCTAGCGGGCGGATGCTCTGAGGATTTTTGTTTCTTCCATTCCCAAATGGAAGGTGCTTTTGATAGTGAACCGATCAATCATCCTCTTATAATCTCGAGCAACGACGAAGGTTCTAGCTCGAAGAATCAGATTGCTCACAACAGAAACAGGAATCCTTCAACGCCAAGCGATGATGGTCAACCCGAATATCAGTTGCTCGAAGAATCAAAAGATTTCCTTGATGAGGAGCTCCATATCTGGATCGATCAGTTTAAAACTGATGGGCTCATGAAGTTATGATCCAAAATGACGATTATATGTCTGATTCATGGTGTAACTGGCTGATCACCGAGAATCCTCAAGGGAACTAGGCACATGTGACTGGATGTATCATTAATCTTTCTGTCATAAAGTCTTCCATGCAAGATAATCTTTCTTAATGCCTAGAGTTAATCTGGGGCAGCGATCAGTACTACCTGCGAGCATCATCATGCTTGAGTGCGACAATCCCTTGTTAGATTAGAGTCGAGGCGAATCAATTGAACGCCACGAAGAAAAACATTTAAAGGCTTCACATAGGAAAATGCGAGCAAAAGCCCGAGCGAGCTCAAAGACGGTTAGCTCTGTATCGTTCTAAGGGACCTTTAGTCGTTATGAACTCTAAATTGAGCTTGTTTCATTCTCGATGGGGGTCGCTAACTGCTTCAAGAATTTTATAACAAAAAACGAACCAGTTAGGGACGCCAATAGTGCTGTGTCCTGGTAGTCAGTGAAATGGAAGTGGTACGAAACGTCAGGAGTTCGATCTCTGGATTGAAACATCATTTTATCAGTTGGTCTATCACCTGATGAAGTTCAAAGAGATTCGACGCAGATGACTATAGAACTTGGGGCAATTCGAAAATCATCGATTCATTTTCATCAAGCGGCGAAGTTGGTATTGTAAAATGTGAAGCATGCAAATGACAAATCCGAAGCAGAAGGAGATGAATCATGATTCGCTTATCCAAGGTCGGGATTTCAACCTTCGACTAAAGCCAAATCTAGGATGAGTTTTTGATCTTGCCCACTCGACAAAACCCATCTCCACTGAAAATGGGGGCAAACCATTCCTACATCCGGAAAGCATGTCGAAGCCGAAGACATCAAATTCATCGTTTAATCCGTGGGGCAAGTCCCTGAAGCGATAGTTATCATCCGCAGAGCGTAATGGAATCCATTCTTTCAATGTAAAACGCATTTGGCCGCGGAGCCACCCATTTGGTAAAAAGAACGTATCGTTCCTAAATGATTTTCAATCAGATGCGGGGATAATGTTCTCTCATTTTCCTCTCAGGTGATGAACAGAGACGAGGCACCCAAGAAGCCATGCATTCAAATAACAAAACAGTGCATGAAACACGCCCAAAAAGATGAATGAATCTCCTCCGACGTAAATCCTCGAGGTGGATTCGTTGCCCAACCAGACGAAGAAATCATGGCCACAAGCTTGAGGGCCGGCTTCTACAATCTGCACATTGGCATGCAGAATGGAATTCAAATCAAGAGTAAAGTAGTATCGTCCCAATTTGTTTTGAATTTGGAAACCCAAAATAATGCTTAATATTTATCCTTGGCAGGAGCTCGCCATCAGGGCAGACATATTTTCACAACCCTTGTACACTCGTTGGAGCATATGACCAAGGGTAAGATGTATCGTTCCAATTTTTGTAAAGTTTTAGAATATACGATGACATATCCCTTTTATATCTCCAGGATCTCCAGCCTCGATGGGCAGGTAAGTATCCCTTTTCCCAATTCATTGGAGATTAAAAACTTTCAGAAATAATTCGATTCTCACATCTAAAAAGACATAGAATTCTTACTTCATTGACATTCATGTTTTAAAACATGAGATTGTCTGAACATGAATTACACATGTATGGTGCATCACAAAATCCCTTTGAAGGATAAATCTTGATGAAATGAAATGAATTTTTCCAACAAGAGTCGTTTGAACTGTTCAAAAGGGTAATTTCTCATAAGAGAAGCGAGCCTAATCCAAACACGTCCCATACACACTTGAGAGATGAGGAGATTGGAAATGATAGCGAAACCTTAACCTATGGATATAAGGGTCATTCGCAACGATTACATGGATCGAGATGACAGAGGCATTTATTTCTTCATTCCAAACACTACAGATGCCCATTGAGAACCCCATTGAACGGCGATTTTCATTCTCAACCCTGTCAAGAACCACCCCACATTGGGGCAAATGAAGGTTAGTCCAACAGTATCAGAAAGTAAACGGTTTGAATTTTTCTTGCTCGGACTAACATAAATCTTTGTGTGTTGTTTATATGATAATCCAAGTGTCATAGGATGACGAGAATAATTCATTTCTCTATCCTACACACTGTTATCCTTTGCACGACCAAGTTGAGCCAGCAAATTCATTTCATCAACCTATTGGTGATCATTGCATATTCCAAAGCAAAGGCAACATCACTCTAGGAATGGAAGCGTGCCAAAATTTAAGTTGCATATCTAGCATGATTGCCGAAAATCCTAGCTCCAAAAGAAAAGAAAAACACGGGATTAAAAAAAGGGGGAAAAGAAAAATCCCTAGACATCAAGAAAAAGCAAAGTGCCTAGTAAAAAGCAAGGCTGATGTCTATTCAAAATATCTCCAGTAAAGTCTAGATATACGATGAAAAGACCCTGCAAAGGAGTCAGATTAAGATGACTACTCTCCAAATGATGTCGTGCTCAAATTGCAAACACACAAACAGACGGTCTCTTAATGTAACAAGAGACGCTTTTAAACATCCTTGTGCGCTCTAAAAGAGGAGTGTACACTTCAAGAAATGGAGATGTTCTTCGAAGGACATGTGGTAAATTTGCAATGATCACCAATGCCAAACCCTTCACAATTTTTGGACAAAAAATAAGCCTTTTTCGGTCCCCAATCCTTCCAATGTTACAACCCTGAAGCAGTCTTATCTGACTAAGACACTTGGGTTAATGTATAACTTAGCTCAAAGAAGTACGAGCAAGACTATTTCTTTCTCATTTTACAGGGTTCTTGACTTGTAAACCCGGAGCAGATAGTGAAAATTTTCGTTCAACGGCCTTGACTCAAAAGTGAGTCCCCCTTGGAAACCGATATCCAAGCCTAACACTACGGTCCCGTGAAAGACCTCCTGATCGGTCGAAATGTATGCGTTGCGAATGATCCTGAAACCCAGGCACAGGTTGGTAGGAAATTGAGCACTTTCCCTATTAAAGATCATTATCACAGAGCAGTGAGAAGCCTTCTTGGATGAGAAATACTCCAATGGATGTTTTGAGCAAACTCTTTTTGAAATTTTCAAATTGTTTGATCTAGAGTTTCCGTGCAAGGAATTTATGATCACATCTGTATATGGCAGGAATGTTTTGGATAACCTCCAGCAATCAAAATGCACATTTCATGACTAAAACTTAAGTCGTAGAATTTTGTCAGTTAGAAAATTATTGTCTTCCCAAAGATTACTAATATCTTCTTGGCGAGGAAAATATTTTCAGGTCTAAGCTTTCTGCAGGACTTTTGGCCGCCCCAAAGACTGGGTGCGTCATCCTTAGGTGAAGCCTTTTAGTAGGCAAGTCTTTTCTAAGACCGATCCACAGAATGATCGAGTCTCCGACTAGCCCCGAAGAGTGGGTACGTCATCCTTTGATTCATATCAATTTGGAATCTCATAAATGGTAGAAACCGCCTGAAGGGTCAACTCAATGGTAGAAACCGCCTGAAGGGTCAATCAATGGTAGAAACCGCCTGAAGGGTCAACACAATGGTAGAAACCGCCTGAAGGGTCAATGTATGGTAGAAACCGCCTGAAGGGTCAACCAATGGAAGAAACCGCCTGAAGGGTCAAAACAATGGTAGAAACCGCCTGAAGGGTCAATGTATGGTAGAAACCGCCTGAAGGGTCAACCAATGGTAGAAACCGCCTGAAGGGTCAACTCAATGGTAGAAACCGCATGAAAGGTCAATGAATGGTAGAAACCGCCTGAAGGGTCAAAGGACTGGTAGAGACCGCCTAAAGGATCAACCCAATGGTCCGATCCACCATACGGATCAAAACCTTGATGAATCCCGAACGCGGGAGGATTCGTTTTCCCTAATAAGCCTTACATTAGGCAAGCCATTTCTAGTTTAGTCCACCACACGGATCAAAACCCTTGGCAAATTCCCAAATGTGGGATGCGTCTTCCTTAGGTTCCTATCAGTTAGGAATCCCATTATGGTTTGACCTACCATACAGGTCAGAGCTTAACATCCCCAGGACACTCCGATGACAAGTCCTTAGGAATCTACTTGAACCCATCAGACACAGCAAATGCTGCAAGCATTCGACAAGTAAGGGGCAGGGAAGTCTATCTACTCCTTAACTTTCTTACATCATATCAGGGAATTGAATGAGCACATCTCTTTTTAAGGAAAAGCACACATTGATGGGCATGAAAATTGGATGTCATGATTTCTTTTATTTTCCCAGTCGAGTCGATCGGAATACAGGTGTCACCTTGTCTTTGAGAGAAACCTCTGACGAAATTCCTCTCAAAGAGGGGCAGCTGTTGACACCTGATTTTTGATCAGTCTTTCATAGTTTATTTTTAAAAAATTCATAAAAAATCTATAAAAAGTTAAAAAAAATTAAAAAATCATCTTTGGTACCCTTGACCAAGCTAAAGGAACCATTTTTGATAAAAAAAAATAATTTGTCATATTTTTTAATATTTTTTAATATTTTCCAAAAATAGAAAAATACATGAAAAATGAAGAAAAATAGCGTTCGATGTCGTAAAAATATAGAAAAATAGTCAATATTTTTATTTTAATTTCTTTTTCATTTTGAACTCATAAATAGTCAAAATTCAAGTTCAATTGCATGTGTTTCTTCACGACGCATAAAGTTGAATTTGGCAAAAAAATGTCATTCGAGTATTTTAATTTGTAAATTTCTACATATTTTTTAGTCTTGATGTCCAATTAGATCGACCACCATCTACAATAAATTCTCCTTGCTGAATATTTTCGTTTTTGTTTCACATGATTTCATGGTGTAAAACGCCGAGTGGATCCCCAAATATAATCGGGTCGGCTCGTCCAAGACCAAACCAGGGCACGGCGAACCCCATGTGAGTACTCTCGAACTCCTTCGATGCTTCCTAATGCTTTTCTTAGGTTAGATCGTGTGTAGAATGACTAGGACAGCTAAATCATTCTTGAGCTGTGATTGATAAATAGGGCCTTACTAGGAATGTCAAGTGATTTATTTGCATATCTAGATTCCTTGAGTTGCGCATTTTATTACTGATTGTGATTGCTAGGATAATCACTCATATTTGCATGAATTTCTAGATTTAGGGTTCATACTTTACTCATCCGCATGAATCTCAGGCTAGAAAATTCAGTCAACTTAGGTACCGAAAGGGCGTCAACTCTGACAGTTGGTGTAACTAAGTCCCCGAAACCATTTCTCTGGTTCTCGCAGAATTGAATAGAAACTCCCAACTATTCGATTGGGTGGTCCAATCACACCCTAAAAAAATGATTGGTGGCGACTCCATGGCATGCACACTTAGCACATGTCACTAGACCACACTGAAAGTCGATCACGCATACCTCCGTTGCGATTTGGGTAATGGGCCTTGGGAGAGGCCCGCGTCCGACTAGATAGGACGGCCCATTAGCCCTCGAGAGCCCGACAACCTCAAGAGGGTCGCGACACAATGGAGTCCAGGTTTGGACTTTTCTACCAAATCTTCAACTGGTAGGATGTAAACTTTGACGAAAACTTTGACGAAATCGTAGAAAAACTTTGACGAAATCACCCTGGATTGGTGAAGACCTACGATTGTGTCGTGCACCCACGAACACACGTCCACAAACCTGAACTTGCAGCCTTGAAGAATTGAGAAGTCGGGTGCAGCCTTGAAGATCGCGTTCCAATTTCGTCCAATTCGGTCTGCTCCAATTCGTGCCCAAAAATCCACGCACAAAATCCAATTGCCGAGGAAAGCACCTTCGCTAAAAAAAAAAAACGCCGAAATCCAAATCGCGAAAATTCAAATTAACGAAATCCGAATTCCCGAAATCCAAATCACCGAAATCCAAATTGACGAAATCCAAATTCCCGAACTCTCGTGTCTCTCTTTCGTCGACGGATGAACCTTCAGCTCTAATACCAGTTTGTTACGTCAATGCGGAAACTAAGACGAAATTGAGACAGATGAGAAAAATGGAACACCAAGATTTACGTGGAAACCCTTGCGGGAAAAACCACGGGAGAGAGGAGAAGCAAAATCCACTAAGAGAATCAAGGGGATTACAAAAGAGGCAACGTAAGTTCTCACTATCTGACAGTTTGAGAAAAGAGCAATATTTATAGTATTACCCCTCAAACCCTAATGTTGGCCCAAGGCCCATAACTTAAGCCTATTTTCTATTCAAGGCATACATAACAAGGAGCATTTGCAACGCTACAAACCTCCGGGAGGTGATGATCTACGTCACGATTCAAATGGTATTCCCTCTGATGAAGAAAATGTCAACCCCTTCACTGGTCCTCGAAGTGATGCTTCGAGTGAGGAGAGACTTCTTCGATGTGAGCATCGAAGACCTCATGGATTTCAACTAGAGTCATATGTGAAGGTTGATATTCCTAAATTCGAAGGGAAACTTCAACCCGAAAAATTCATGGATTGGCTATAAACGGTCGAAAGAGTTTTCGACTATCAAAACATATAGAATGATCGAATGGTGAAGCTCGTCGCCATTAAGCTTAAAAAGCACGCGTCTATTTGTTGGAAGCATTTAAAGAAGCAAAGATCTCGTGATGGAAAACGTTGCATCGTCACGGGGAGAAGATTCGAAAAGAATTGAAGAAGAAGTTCCTACCGATGAACTATCAGCAGAATACTTTCCTCCAATTCCACAATTCGAAGCCAAAGGAGCTGTCTGTGGAGGAATATACTGTGGAATTTGCTCACCTTATGATGCTTTGATGTTTCCTAGTCTGAAGAGCAAACTGTTGCTCATTACCTTAGCGGACTTTGATCAGAAATCGATAATGTTTTTCAATTTCAGTCTTATTGGACTTATAATTATGTTTGTCAACTTGCTCTTAAACTTTAAACTTGAACGATAACCTAAAAAGACTCGCATTAGTTCGCGATATCAGAATAAAAAAAGCTATTCCAAAGGGGAAAGTTCTTCTCTTCCTAAATCGAAAGCTATCGCTGCAAAATTCGTGTCGAAGAATAGTCGACCATCGAGTTCCAATCGCTCCAACTCTGTCAAATGTTTCAAATGCCAAGGGTTTGAACACATTGTCTCCAATTGTCTAAATCGTAAGATTGTCTCTCTAGTAGAAGAAGAAATTGAAGAAGACAATCATGAAAACTCCCATAGTTCCAATGAAGAATCGGAGGAGGGCGATGAAGTTATCTATGGAGACCAAGGAGAGACTCCAATCATTCTCGGATTTTGAATGGTATTCCAGATAGAGATAGTGCGTGGCTTCATAACAACATTTTTCGCACTCGATGCACCTCTCATGGAAAGGTGTGTGATGTTATCATCGATGGAGGAAGCTGTGAAAATGTCGTGGCAACGACGATGGTGGACAACTTGCACCTTAAGATGGAGAAGCACCCACAACCATACAAGCTTTCTTGGCTTCGCAAAGGAAATGAGGTACGAGTTGATAAACGATGTCTTGTCCAATTTTCCATTGGGAAAAAATATACCGATGAAGTGTGGTGTGACATCGTTCCCGTGGATATTTGCATTTTCTTCTTGGGAGACCTTGGCAATTTGATAGAAAAACAAAGCATGATGAGTACAAAAATACTTATGCTTTCAAGAAAGATGGAGTAAAGATCAATTTGGGTCCTTCCAAAATTGAGAGTATTCCTAAACCATCTATTGGGGAGGGAAATAATTTGCTCTTTAAGTCTGAAGTCGATAAAGCTTTGGAAGAATCCATGAAGACATATAATGCCGAAACGCAACGGAAATTGGCTAAATAGGAATTAGGAATAGAAAAGAGGAACAATTTGTTTTCTCTGAACTACGATTATCAAATCGGTAGAATATCAAAAGTCTGTAAAAGTCTCCTCTACTATGAACCTAAACACCCTTTTATACGGTATTAACCCTAATTATAATAGAAAGTGTAACATTACAAAAATGCTATTAAAATTACGAAAATTGCCTAAAAACTCATCTAAACGACTCTGAAACACGAAAAAACGATGTCGATCACGGCATATCGGTGAGTATTTATTAGCGGCCCATTTTCATGCAGCTGACCCAATTTGAGCTCATTCAGAGTTTGCTAACCGTAAGTGCATCAGCATATGCTCTTGTTGTGTTAGAGGAGAATGAAGAATATTATGATATTCCTACTCAAGTAGAACCTCTTATTCGAGAATTTTCAATCGTTGTTCCAAAAGAAATTCCACATGGTCTTCCACCTATTAGAGATATCCGGCATTGTATTGATTTCGTTTTGGGAACCGTTATTCCTAACAAAACAGCTTACCGAATGAGTCCCAAGAAACATGAAGAGCTACAACGGCAAGTCAATGAGCTCATGGCTAATGGTATAACGAGGGAAAGCATGAGTCCGTGTGCTTCCTGATAGATTTGGGAATTGAATAATGGAATCCTTGATTACAATTAGGCACAAAGCCAATATAAATATACATACAAATAAGGGCACAAAAGTAAATACACAAAAGAAGAAAGTAAATACACAAAAGACATACTCCTAATATATACAAGATATCTAACACCCCCCTCAAACACAAGTTGAGTCAACCAATGAGAGTTTGGAAAGAAGAGTAGCAAATCGTTGTGATGTAAGAGATTTGGTGAATAAGTCAGTAAGCTGGGCTACAGAGGCCATAAAAGGAAGAGAAATGATATGCGCTTGGAGTTGATGACGCGTAATATGACAATCAATATCAATGTGCTTGGTACGCTCATGAAACACCGGATTTGTAGCAATGTGAATAGCACTCTTGTTGTCACAATGAAGATGAATGGGAACAGAGGAGGCAACACCAAGATCAGCAAGAAGACGACGAAGCCAAATAATCTCTACTGTAGTGTTAGCCATAGCACGATACTCAGACTCAGTGGAAGAGCGAGATATGACAGGTTGCTTCTTGGCACGCCAAGAAATCAGAGAATCACCTAGAAAGATACAAAATCCAGTAATGGACTTGCGGTCAGTGACATCTGAAGCCCAATCAGCATCAGAGTAATCACGAAGAGCAAGTGAGGAAGTCGATGGAAGAAAAATTGAGCGCGTCATAGTACCACGAAGATAGCGCAAAATCCGGAGTACAGCAGCATAATGAACTGTACGAGGAGCCGCGACAAACTGACTGACAAGATGAACAGCATATGCGATATCTGGACGAGTGGTCGTAAGATAGACAAGACTGCCAACAAGCGCTCGGTAGCGAGTGACATCAGACAAAGGCTCACCATCATTCGGGCAAAGCTGTAAATGAAGTTCAACAGGAGTAGCTGCAGTACGAGTATCAGATAATTCAGCACGAGCCAAAATGTCAGCAATAAACTTTTGCTGTGAGAGAAGAATACCACGTCGACTACGAGCAACCTCAATACCGAGAAAATAACGTAAGAAACCCAGATCTTTCATAGCAAACTGACGATGAAGATATTGCTTAGTATAAGCAATATGAGCAGAGTTATCCCCAGTAATAATCATATCATCTACATAGAGTAGCAGAATAGTACAACCAGCTAAAGAGGTATGAGTAAACATAGCATGATCATTCTCACTCTGAACAAAGCCAGCTAACCGAACAACATATGCAAAACGTTCAAACCAAGCTCGAGGAGCTCGTTTAAGACCATAAAGAGCCTTTTTAAGACGACATACCTAACCGGGCGAATGAGGCAGACCTAGAGGTGGCTGCATATAGAGTTCCTCCTCAAGAACCCCATGAAGAAAAGTATTCTTCACATCAAGCTGAAAAAGAGACCAATTACGAATAGAGGCTACTGCAAGAAGAGTGCGAACAGAAGCCATTTTGGCAACAAGAGCAAAGGTCTCCTCATAGTCTATCCCATACTCCTGGTCAAAGCCACGAGCAACAAGACGTGCTTTATAACGCTCAATACTACCGTCAGAATGAGTTTTGATTTTATAGATCCAACGACAAGATATCAAGGATTTTCCTAGTGGAAGAGGCACAAGGTCCCACGTACCAGTGCGCTCCAGAGCAGATAATTCCTCAGACATAGCATCACACCATTCAGCATGTTGTACGGCCATACGATAATTTGATGGTTCCTGCAAAGTGTGGACAGCAGCCATAAAGGAACCAAACTCAGTAGAATAACTTATAGCCGCCACGTACCTAGCCGGAGGACGACGATCTTGCGGAAGATTCCGTCGAGGGGTTGTTGAATGAGAATCGTCAAGAGGCGTCGAAGTAGCAGGCGAAGTAGACGAAGGAGGAGGCATAAGAGGTGAAGGGGGCGAGACTGGATCTGACGGAGAAGATATAAGAGGACGAACAGGAGGTGGATCAAGAGGAAAATCCATAAATACAGATGGAGAAGACTGTGAAGAAGTAGAGGCAGCGAAAAAGAACGGTAGGTGCTCAAAGAACTGAACACTACGAGAGATATGAATATGCCGTGAAGAAGGATCATAGCACCTATAACCTTTGTGTTCTGTGCTGTAACCTAAGAAAGCACACCGGATTGATTTTGCAGAAAGTTTGGCATTCTCATGAGGTAGAAGAAGCACATAACATGTACAGCCAAAAACACGAAGTTGATGATAAGTGGGTGGTTTTGAGAAAGACGTTGGTGAGGGGTGGCTTTGGAGAGGACGAGAGAAGGAAGACGATTTATGAGATAGACAGCACATGAGAGCACGAGTAGTATTTAGAATATGATGATGTTTTCGCTTAGCAAGACCATTTTGAGCAGGAACACTGGGACAGGATAATTGAGGTAAGGTTCCTTGAGAACTTAAGAATGAACGAAAAGCTGTAGAAAGATACTCCCCACCAGAATCAGAACGAAAAACTTTAATAGTTTTAGAGAATTGAGTAGATATCATGGCTGTAAAGTTTTTATAGATAGAGAGAAATTCATCACGAGAACGCATGAAATAAACACATGTATAACGAGAATAATCATCAATGAACGATACATAATACTTGAATCCACTTTTAGAAATGTGGGGAGCAGGACCCCAAACATTTGGATGTACTAAATCGAAACAAGAAGTGGAAACAGAAGAACTAACAAGAAAAAGAGGTGCAGATTGTTTAGCTAAAGGACAACTAGTACAAGGACGCATAACAGTAGATGAAACATGCCCAAGTGCACCATGCTGATGCAGAAAAGACAAACGAGAAGCAGATATATGACCTAGGCGCTGGTGCCAACAGTCAAGATAGAAGATGCCAAGAACAGGGTGAGGTGAAGGAAGCTGGAGATGTTGCATCAAATACAATCCTCCATGTCTACAACCCCTGCCAATCGTCCGGCCACTCGTACGATCCTGTATAACACAAGAATCAACAGTAAATGTCACCACATTACCCATATCGACAAGTTGCCCAACAGATAAAAGATTCAGGGCTAAGTTCGGTATATGCAACACATTAGGCACATTAAAACTGCCAGGGATAGTAAGTTGGCCTTGCATAGTAGCAGTAAGAGAGGATCCATCGATTGTAAAGAATCATTGTGGATTTGTTAATGCAGTCTGTTGAGTGAGATAACGAGCAGAGGCAGTCATGTGATGAGCAGCCCCAGAGTCAAGAATCCAGGAAGAACTATCACCTGAAGATTGTGCAACAGCTGCTATAGCAACAATAGAGGATACACCAGAAGAACCAAGATAAAGCTGAGCTAAACGAGAAAGCTGAGCCTCAATATTAGCAAGACGATCATCTGAAGATGAGGATGGAGTGACACGATCTGTGGATGGAGAAGAAACAGGTGCAACTGAACGCAAGGGTGCATTAGGAAGATCACGCATTTTCTGAAAACATCGATCTTCAATATGTCCATTTTGCTTACAGAAATTACAAAAAAAAAACGTGAACCTCGCTGAGAAGAAGCACGCTGGGAACTACGCACAAAACCACGTTGAGAACCACGATGAGAACCACGCTGTGAATAACCAGACTGAAAAACACATTGAGAAGAGCTAGATTGGAGACCACGTTGAGAAAAGCTTGGCCGGAAATCAGACTGTGAAGTGGCCATTACTGCAGAGGAATCTAAAGATGGGGAAGCACCAAGAATTCCTCGTCTAGTTTCCTCAGCCTGAAGTTCCTTGACTGCATCAGAAAGAGATGGTGCAGGATAACGATATAGAATCTAACTTCGAACTCCCTCAAATTCTGGTGAGAGTTGCATCAAGAATTCATACAGACGATTCTTGTTCTGATCTTCAAGTCTAGATGCAGCACAAGCAACACAACCAGCACACGTGGGACATGGTGGACGAGCCAACACATCAAGCTGGGACCAAAGAGACGACATATAATTATAAAATTCACGAATTGTTCGTGTACCTTGAGTGGCACGACGAAGTTCCTGCATAAGTTGATAAACACGGACAGAACCTGTTTGTGTAAACATCTCAGCAATTTGATCCCATAACTGTTTCGCACCAATAATCTGAGTAAATTGGGGGCAAAGATAAGGACTTATAGAACCAAATAATATTGCCCATGCTTTTCTATCAGCAACATGCCAATCCCTAATTTCATATTGGCGTCTTGAAATCTGATCAACCTTAGGTTTAGGATCTATAGTATCGAACAAGGGTGCAGGACAAGAGCGAGTACCATCCACATGTTCATACAAATCACGATAAACAAGAGCAGCTATCACTGAGGTTTTCCAAAGAACATAATTAGAACCATCCAACTTAGCATCAATACGATCAATCCAATCATTATCAGCCATAATTCTGAGATCAATAAATCAAAATTAAAGTAAAACCCGAGGTCAATCGTGAGAACAAAATTGCACTCCAAGCTAGGACCCAATCCAAACAATCCAAATTGCACTGAGAAATCCAAGGGATTTGCCCTTCAGAAAACACCGAACAAAATTGCAAATCACCGAAGATGATTTTCTATCCACTTATGCACATGAAGCTGCACCAATAATCACCGAAAATTGCAAACCACCGAAAATTCCAATTCACCGAAGCTGCACCTCCACTTATGAAAAAAAATGAGAAACCGTTCTACGGGAAGGGAAAACGTGAATCCCGACCAATCAATCGCGCTTTCACAGGTCAGCCAAACCGAGAGAGAGAAAGGGAGTCTCGCCGTCTTTGGCCATTCTTGACGCGACCTCATTCAACAGCCGAGATCGCTCAGATTCCAATGAAAATTCCAGCAGAATAAATTTCCACTTATTCTAATCATGTGTTAATTAGCTGCTCCTAATCATGTGTTAATTAGCTGCTCCACTTATGAAAGCCAGAAGATGGAGGAAAACCTTCGGTTCAGAACAAAATACCTTTGAATTGGTATCAGAATAGGACAAAATTGAGGGAGAGACAATCTCAGCTCACGAACGAATGAAACCTCGAGCACGATCCGAACTCACGAACGAAACAAAATCCCAACTCACGAACGAAACCTCGAGCACGATCCAAACTCACGAACGAAACAAAATCTCAACTCACGAACGAAGACCTCGAGCACGATCCAAACAAAATCCCAACTCACGAATGAATCCTTGAGCACGAATGATCAAAAGAAGGCGCAAAACTCTAAAATCCAACTCGAGCACGAACGTCGCCTATGGGAGAAGAGTAAGAAACCCTAGGCTCTGATACCGTGATAGATTTGAGAATTGAATAATGGAATCCTTGATTACAATTAGGCACAAAGCCAATATAAATATACATACAAATAAGGGCACGAAAGTAAATACACAAAAGACATACTCCTAATATATACAAGATATCTAACACTTCCCTGCCCTTCTTGTACCAAAGAAGGATAGTTCGTGGCGTATGTGCATTGATAGTAGAGTGGTAAATAAAATTACCATCAAGTACCGCTTTGCTATTCCTCGACTCGATGATCTTCTCGATCAACTCCATGGCGCTACTATCTTCTCCAAAATTGATCTTCGAAGTGGATATCATCAAATCCAAATGAGAGCTGGAGATGAATGGAAAACCGCTGTCAAAACTAGAGATGACCTATATGAATGGATGGTTATGCATTTTGGCCTATCTAATGCTCCTAGTACATTTATGCGCCTCATGAATCATATTTTTAAACCGTTTATTAGCAACTTTGTTGTTGTTTATTTTGATGACATTATTGTCTATAGTTAGACTCAAAAGCAATACTTGGAGCATCTTCACCAAGTTTTCAAAGTTTTACGGGAGCAAAAATTATATGCGAACCTGAAGAAATGTTACATCTTTATTGATAATCTTATTTTCTTAGGCTATGTTTTCTTTGAAGAAGGCATCAAGATAGATCCAAGTAAGGTGAAGGCGATCTTAAGTTGGCCGGTGTCACATGATATTCGGAGTTTCCATGACTTTGCCTCATTTTATCGATGATTCATCAAGCATTTCAACACCATCATCGCTCTTATAACTAAATGCTTGAAGGGGGGAATTTCAAATGGACCAAAGAGGCGCAACAGAGCTTTGAACTCCTTAAAAGTAAGGTAATCGATGCTCCTATTGTTGCACTTTCAGATATTAATAAAGTCTTTAAAGTTGATTGCGATGCTTCTAATGTCGGAATCGGCGCAGTTCTTAGCCAAGAAGAAAAACCAATTGTGTTCTTCAATGAAAACTGAATAATTCCTGTAAGATTTACTCTACTTACGATATGAAATTTTATGCTATTGTTCGAGTTTTGGATCACTAGAAACTTTATTTATTGTTTAAGGAATTTGTCCTTTATTTGGACCATGAAGCGTTGAAGTATGTGAACACTCAACATAAGCTCAACAATTGGCATGCCAAGTGGGTTGAGTTCCTTCAAACTTTCACTTTTCTCATCAAACATAAAGCTGGAGCCCTTAACCTGTATGTCGGATGCGTTGAGCCGTCGGCATTCCTTGCTTTATATTATGCAAGTGAAGATCTTAGCTTTGATATGATCAAGGAGCTTTATGAAGATGATTTGGATTTCGGTAAGATTTGGAACGATTGTTCCAAAGATCTAAATCATTCATTTTTGTTGCGAGATGGATTTCTTTTTAAGAATAATTTTCTGTGCATACCAAGATGTTTTTTTAGAGAAGTCATTATCACAGAAGCTCATGGAGGAGGCTTAGCGGGTCATTTCAAAAAGGGCAAGACATACTCTCTTGTCAAAGAAAATTTTTATTGGCCTCGAATGGAGAAAGATGCTATGCGGCATGTGAATCGATGCCGAACTTGTCATATTGTCTGTAAGACTGCTTGTTGATACATAGTATTCTTATTCGTCCAGATCCTCCACAAAAGCAGGGACAATATTTTCTCTCAAAATAAATATGCAATTGAAGTAATTCACAGTTCAGATTGGGACTAAGGGATGCAAAATGTTCAATTCCTCAAACATTGCCCCTATTCGCGGATCTGGATGTGAATCATTTCATGTCCCCGATGAAAACAATAAGAAAGTATTTGAATGTAATCAAATGGCAAATTTGGGCTGAAGATTGAAGTCTTGTCGATCCTTAGTCTTTCTATATACTTGGGAGTTTCTGAGCTCCCTGTCCCTTGATCAATTCCTGATGTCCATCCCATATTGGTTCCTAAATGCATGACACCACCTTGCCCTCGCGCACGTGCATGATGTCAGCAATCGATTTCGGTCTTCAGTCATGCAAAAATCACCGTTATCGAATCATGAAAGTTGTCATTGGGACCGCGTTACTAGACCACGATGCTCACGGCTCTCACTAATCAACCATTTTCTTTGACACCATTTGGTTTGTTCATAGTCATAGTAAGCGACTCGGCAATTAACATAAGTTTACCAACGTATTTAAACATTGACCTACGATCTACCATATTTTATGATTTCATCATCTAAAACATTGATGTGATGCCTTGCAAAAACACAATGATGTCACGTAGATCACCACCAAATGGCTGGACTTTCATGTGTGCACTAGAAAAATAACAAGATTTGAGTAATATGATCTGAAAGTGTGAGTGGTCAATCTTCGTGTTAGGTGAACGACAGATCCACTTTGGTACGAGACAAAGTGGGGGAAAATTAAAAAAGAGTCCCACGGGTATTGTATGACGACCAATTTATTTCTAATTATTTTGATGCCAATGTACTCTCTTCAGTAAATTTTGATTAAAAATCGTTGATGTAAACACCGACCGTCCTACGTTATGTGATCGGCATTGCACGATCGTTGCTGCATGGTCGGAGTCAACATAGGCAGCATTTGATAGAACAAAAAAAAAACATTTATTATATTGCGCACCTATATATCATTCAACTCTTTTAGACACATCTAAATTAAAGATGGACAAGATCTAACTGTAATTATGCATTTAATTCGGAATGCTACCACTAATCATGTTTCTAGTCCTATTTATTCACGAATTTTGCACAATCGTATAATATGACCCTTTAGGAATGTAATTCAAAATTTGATTTTTCCTCCGTAAGTTTATCTCAATGGTTGGAGCCCTATTCCAAGTAATCAAATTCCACTGAATGAAATTTTCCGTACAGTTCGGTAAGACAGTGAACTTAATTTTCTTGGGTCTGTAAACTACACCTACTTAAACTCATGAAAAGATTCGCTTTGCTCATAGTAGTAATCAATGACTCAACGATTAACATAAGTTCACCAACGTATTTATACATTGACTGGATCTATCATATTTTACGATTTTGACATCTAACGGTGACGTCATGGCTTGCAAAGGCACAATGATGTCATCCAGATCAAGACCAAATGCCTGGACTTTACTACAAAAACAACAGGTTTGGAGTAATGACCAAGAACAAAATAAGCAGCGCAGCACAAAAAGTATATGTTATGGACCATAATAGCTGATCAATAAAGGGGTGATAATTCTTTATCCAAAAGGCACAAATTAGACACTTTTGAGGTTTTCAAGTCCATGGCCTTCGACCAAAAATAATAATAATAATAATAAGTTCATGGCTAAGTCATTATTACTTCTTAGGTTGTCGCGGCTATTCTTTTGCCGAAGGATTTTTGGCAAAACAGATAGAGCTCGATAAAACTAATTAGCTATCGAGAAACACCAAAATAACTGGAAAATATACCAATCTATTATACATAAGTCTATAGCATGTTCATCGAACTTCGTTTTGCTTTGTCTGCTTTCCCTTTCTAAGGCCGCATATTCACTATCGAATGTTCAAATTTTGATGCTGCAGAGGGGGTTGTAACTCTGTACGGTTTGCGACTCATTGATCTTAGAAGCCGAGTTCTTATTTGTAATATTGCATTTATGAATATTAGTTCGTACCATTAGGCTAACTGAGAATTCACAAAATTTAACTGTAAAAATATGCATTCAATTCAGAAAGCTTATCACTAATCCTGTTTCTAGTCCTATCTATCCAGTAATTCTCCAAAATCATGTAATTTGACCCTTTAATGATACGCCGCAAAATTGTTTTTCCGCCATATGTGTATCTCCATGGCTGAAACCCTATTTCAAATAATCAAGTTCCACCGGATGAGATTTGGAGAGCATAGAATACGCCGTAAAATACTATAAGACTGGCAAAAATGAAGTACACGTAATCACGTGATAAGATTCGGTTTGTTCATAATTGTAATGAATGACTTGACAGTCAACATAAGTTTCCGAACGTATTTAAACCTTGGCCTAGATCTATCATGTTTATGATTTTGCCATCTAAGACATTGATGTCATGTCTTGCGAAAGCACAATGATGTCATACAGATCAAGACCAAATGGCTGGGCTTCACGTATATACTAGAAAAATAACAAGTTTGAATTATATGGCCAGAAAGTGAACCCGATCAATCTTCGTGTTTTAGGTGAAAATTGTCAAAAAAGAAACAAGAGTCATAAATCTATAGTATGACGGCAAATGTAGTCCTAAATTTGGAGAGCATAGGAATCGGGAAAAACCGGTAAATACATAGTACATTTAGGCTTTATTTGTTTTATAAAAAATGGATGATTTGAAAAATATTTTTCTAAAACCGATCACTTGAAATTATTAGCCAATGAAAATATTTTCACGTATGATGGCTAATTTATATCAAACTATTTTCATTAAAGAAGAAAAAATTTTATTTTATTAATTTTTGTATACGATACAAGCTCCCTATCAATTCTTTTAAATATTTTTGAAATCATTTATTTTTCGGAAAGTAAATGGAGCCTTAACCTCGTGAAACGATCCTATGTTGGTTTATTTATAACCATTATCAATGACTCAACAATAAACATGTGCTTTACCCATCCATGGGTAGCTCAGTTGGTTAGAGCGTACTTAAGATTGTGTGGTTAGGCGCACTAGTCTCATGTTCGATTCCCCATATGAGCACCTGTGATTTAAGTGGGGGGGCCATGGCGGTGGGTTGCTGCTAGTCTCCCCAAAAAAAAAAAACATGTGCTTACAAACATATTTAGCACAATGACCAAGATCTGTCACAGAAGAGCATTGTCAAAATGAATGGCATTAATAATAAAATGAGATTATCTTACTCATTTTTGGATTCATCGAACTACGGTTTTCCTCCTCCTCCTTCTTCTTTATTCTTTCACTAATGATGTCGTGCTTTGCAAGGGCAAACAGATCAAGACCAATTGGCTGGACTTCATGGAGACACGAGAAGAATAACGAGCTTTGCATGAACGGACGGCATATGAGAATTAGAACGTTTATGAACTTAGCAGAGAGAAACTCGTAATTTGATAAGAAAATAAACTAATTTGGGCTCATTTGTTTCGCGAAAAATGAATGATTTAATTTTTTTTTTCTTAAAATGATCGCTTGTAACACTTGAAATGATTATTTAATTGAAAATGAAGTCATTATCGACGGTAATTTATGTGTGGATATTTTTTAGAATGATAGAAATTATTTTTCATTCCTTCATTTTTTGTAAGCGATATAAATGATCATTTTCTGAAAAATATTTTGTAAGTTACTTAATTTTTGCCAAACAAATACAGCCTAAATAAACAAGCTTACAATGTGCTCAACAAACATGCAATATTTTGATTGTCTGCTTCCCTCTCGAAGGTTGCACAATTATCGTAAAACAATAATTTTCTCAAAAATGTGTGAAAAAAAATGAGACTTCTCAATATAATATTCACTCTCATCCAGACCTCACATATGTTTCCATAGCACACACTTTCACTCTCCCTGGTGAAAATTGCAAAAAATTTCCTAAATACATTGCAATTGTACCAATTCAGTCTTAAACCTTTTGTATTTGTGCCAATTCAATCTATTAGCCAGCATGTGCTGACGTGGCATTTCTGGCATAGGCATAGAATTTTTAAATAATTTTTTTGAATTTGTATGATTTTTTTCTTGTTTCTTTTTTCAGGGTTTCCTTGTCCCCAAACTTAGGGCGAGCGTGTCGTGGCCCTCGCCAGTCTAGGTGAGGGCCATGTCACCCTCGCTTGACCAAATCTGGGCGAAGGACTGCGCACCCTCGCCTAGACCAGTGAGGGTCACAACGCCCTTGCCCATTGCCCGCAAGGTTTGGCTGACAACCCTTTCTAGCCGCAGGTGCTAGTGAAAAGAAAAACTTATAAAATAAAAATCATAAAATATTTAAAATATTATTATGATATTATTTAAGGAAAGTCCAAGTCAGAGCTAACCAGGTAAATGAACTGAATTTCCAAAAATACAAAAGATTTCGAACGAAGTTGGCATAAATGCAAAATGTTTATGATTGAAGTGGCATAATTGCAATATTTTTAGAAATTTTTTTTTGGTAATTATCCTCTATCTTTGAGTTTGCATTTACTGCTAATGAACTTGAGGAGTTACAAAGACAACAATATATAGTAAAACAATTAGATAGAAGATTGAACTTTCGGCTATCTTTATTCATTCGAATTGAAATAGATTGATTTATGATCAAGGGATAACTTGTATGGACCTAAATTATTGTTGACAATGAAAATGTTTTTCATTAATTAACGATCTCAAGTGATACAAACTATCATTTTCAAGAAAATATTTTTCAAATCATTCATTCTCTATGAAATAAATGGAGCCTAATTATAAAACAATAAAGAAGACGAGTGTGTGGAAAGTCGACCTCAAAAAGATGGTTCCATGGAAAGTAAAGGAGGAGAGAGAGAGAGAGAGAGAGAGAGAGAGAGAGAGAGAGAGAGAGGACTCATATTAGTCAATCATTATTCTCGGTAACAGTGTTACAAATTGTTGTGCAGATGCGTGGAGAAAGAGATAGCTCATATTAGTCAACCATTATTATGGGTAACAGAGTTACAAATTGTTGTGCAGATGCGTGTTGACTCATATTAATTAATCGTTCTTACCGGCTCACAAATTGTCGTGTTGTGGCCTCGCAATGTTATATTAGGTCACCAGGGACCTGCAGATTTGCTCCACACAAGCCTTGCCTTCTTTATTACTTCACTTACTCCCCAGAAACCTACTTCTTTCCTTTTCCCGCGTACGAAAATGGCCGGAAACAATAGCTTCATGACCAACTTATTTGGCCTCCTTGACGACGACGAGTACATGAAAGATGTCCCGAGCCAGCCACCATCCAGCACGGACCTAGTTGACGTCAAGTATTACTTGTCCATCATCGAGGAACTCCTCGACCTAGCCACGGCCGTTGCTGACAACACTGAGCCAAAGGTAAATTAGTGTAGAAGCATAGCGAACGACATGTCGTAGTCTTGTGAACCTAACTGGTTCGTGGGACAAGTAAGTTGTTCCATAAGCTTTTTTTTTTTTAGCTAAACCTCTATGCCCAAGCTCCTGAATTATGAATCATGTACTTGTATGTATATTGATGCCCGCGAGTAATTTGTCGCATCCCTATGACATATTACTCGCGAAAACATGAAATTCGAGGCAAATACTACAATCTATCCCATTTTACTTGTTTCCATGGTCATTTGGTTGGTACTTATTTTCTAACATGCCGTTTTCATGGCAAAATTACTTTTGGCTTCTCAAAATCAATCTCCTTTTTCACTACTGTCCAGCCAAATATATAAAAGTTTTACGTGCTTTTATTTTCGCTAATATTTCATTGCTCGGACTCACAAGTGAAATGTTTTTCAGGGTGACCAAGTGCAGAGCAAAAGCTCAACCTTGACTTCCATGGGGATTTCTGCTTCTTTGTCATCCACAGTCAACGAATTGGGTCGTCAGGTAATTCCACATTAACAGAGGCATTCCTCTCTCAAAAGAAGAAGAAGCAAACAGTCTAATGGTTACATTATTGGTCCTTTCCTATGGCACTCTTCTCGATCTTGTTACCTCCCACAATGAATATCGAAAAATATTTACGCGCCGGCAGATTGCTTGCGAGGCCCAGCACACCAACGATGAGCGCCAAACAATGGAGTTGCTTCTCGGCTATTTATCAGCCTTTTCATGGGATACTAAGGCCGTGCTGGCACTGTTAGCTTCAACGGTGCACTATGCTGACAAATGGTGTCTTGCCCAAATTGAAGAATCGAACGCCCTTTTTAGGTTAACGGGTATATTGAAAGGGTCGTTTGTGATTGGTAATTCCTTGGATAAACAGCGGCGGGCCGAGGCTTTTATGGCATTTAACAATCTAATCAGGGTCGCTCTGAAGTTCATCCAGCACATTGTTCAGAATGACTCCAAAGATTTCAGAGAGTTCGCGGCATCAATCGACATATCAGGCTGCTTTAAGTACATCATCGTCATCGTGCTTGGCTGCTCAGTTCTGTTCAGCGGCATGATCAGCGCGGGCAATGAGTATGTTATGCCTTGCCTTTGCCTTTAAATGTTTCCCTTCAATGCTCAACCTATTTCTTGATTACTTCAGGTTCCTAGGGCTAGATCTGTCGCCCTTCTTCAACCACGCCACGAAGAGATATGAAGTCTTTGTGGAATATGTCAGAAATTACAAGCAAGTGAAAGGTGAGATCATTCTCGTTCTCAAACAAAAAGTTGTCCGTCTTCTCCAGATTCCAATTCATATATTGAACAGAAGTGCTCTAATTTAAAGTGATTCACATTATGCAGAGGAGAAACTTCAGTATGAGAGAATCGAGAAAATTAACGAATGCCCTGCTGGTATTCTGAAGCTCATGGCTGAAATGTTCTGCACCGAGAAGGATCCGCCAACAGTGTACCAATGCTTTAAGAAGACAACTGTTAGCTTCTCAGTCCAAATAATCTTCATCGACTTTGATTATGGTATATCAAATCATCAACTTACGAGTTTAGTACGTTTGATCACTGTGCGTTATAGGTAAATGTTGAGGAGTTGCAGAACAAGAACGTGATGCTGCTTATCTCGGACTTGAACTTGTCGAATGAGGATCTAGTAATGCTTAACGCCATCTACAATGCAAGCACCTTCAAATCAAGTAATTATGAAATTCTGTGGGTTCCTATGGCGGATATAAAAGAAAGGGAGAAGTTCCTGAAAAAGAGATCTCAGATGTCCTGGTACTCGTGCAACTCCATCGTAAACAAGGCAGCAGCAAAGTTCATCGCGAACCGTTGGCAATTTAAGCGGCAGACGAAGGTTGTGGTGCTGGACCAAGAGGGAAAGGTGGTGAACATGGACGCAATGACGATGATACGCCCTTGGGGATTGGAAGCCTTTCAGATCATGCCGCAGAGTGACCACTCGATCTGGCGCCACTGGGTCAATCTTGTGGTGAATGAAAAAAGCGTAAGTTACAAATGCAGCGTGGTTTCGATTATTGCAGACTTCATGTAGAATTTGCCCGATCGTAAAATTTGAATTCATCTAATGTCATATGTTACCGAATTCAAACAGGAATCATACGCATGATAGATCAAGAATTTCCACTTTGTCGATTTTTGTTCGTGTTCTTTCAACATGACCGGTGCCTTTATTGTTGGCCAGTGGGAACCGGAGCAGCTCATATTCTTGTACGGTTCAGCTGAAGACTCCGAGATTGTCAAAAAGATTGATGACATCCTGAGAATTGAACTTGCCGACGACAACATCGAGTTCTTCAATATCAACGCCTATAGAAAGGAATTCCTATCCCGCCTCGAGAACTGTACACGCATGGAGATAGCCGCACATAAGGGGGTGGCCGATTCCCTGGGGCAAGAGCTGCTCAAGCTCTCCACCAGCTATGAGAAGCAAGGTGGGTTTGCCATCGTCGTGAAGAAGGGGAGCGTGATCGTCAACACTAGTCTCACGAATCTCTGGAAAGTGCTGTCGGAGCACAGGTCGTGGATCAAGGAGACCAACGGATCCAATATCGACACCCACTTCCATGCTTACTACAAGGAGGTCATGGTGGGCGACATGCTGGAGTGCATCAAGTGCCCCACCGCCAATTGCCCTCGGAACATGGGGACTGCCGTCACCTCCAAGTGCTGCCACAGCAAGCATTGACGAGCCAATAACAAAGCCGAGCCCAGTGCCTTCGTTTGGCGCTCCAGGATAAACACGGACTGCTTAGCTCAATCGCATTTTCTCCTCGTTTCTTTCCTTTTTCCAGTTTGATATTGCTTTCTATTATGTGTGGTTGGAGTATGTAACAAGGCTGTGCGTCCGCTGTGCACAGCTCAATGTATCGCGCGTGCGGACACTGTATGCAATGAATAAAAAGATAAGAGATTTGTACGTGTAATGCGCACAACTTGATGTACTGTGCATGAAGACTATGTGCTACGAATAGAAGTTTTCATGATCTCAAGAAGTTTCATTATTAACATGAAGAGCTTTTCATGTTATTTCCCAAAGGCAACCGCAACACACAATTAGGAGAACTCCAGCTACTCGGGTTCGACCAGTGCATTAGGCTTCGTTGATCCAATCGGACAAGATAATTCCCAAATTTTTAATCTGTTCAATATGATTTCTGATTTATTTATTTTTGGTAAAAGTGAGATATTAATATGTTCAACATGATTTATGAACTTTTGATTTTTGCTCAATCTAATAACTTAACTATATGAAATATTCGATGTTATTCATCAACATTATTTAATGGAAAGAAAACTTCGAATATTTTTATATAGTCTAAGAACGAAATTGAATATGTACTCAAAGGTAGATGTGGCAAATGGGTGAGTCGGGTCGGGTCGGGTTTGGGTCGGGTCGAATATGGTTCGACCCATATTGACCGGGAATGGTTCACACGGCTGAAGATATGTAGATGGAGGTGTTCCACACCAATAATGAAGGTCAAAGTGACAAGATAGGATTAGGTGTGTATTAAATGCCAAGTTAACCCTAGCTTTACACTTGTCCTTGTGTCAATTATTGGTCCAATGGCCATTGACCATCATTGACCTTCCCCAAGCAGATTTTTGGCAGCCCATGGTGGAGGAGAGAATGACCATTTTGACCTTCAATTTTCCTTAAGGCAGAGACAAATGGGCGAGGGGTAAAATGGTCATTTGGCATTTTTCGTCCGAAAATTCATTTTTCTCATTCTGAATGGCCATTGGCGAGGCAACGTCAAATCCTTTTCCAAAATTGAAATTCTTCATTTCCAATTGCCAATTCGAGCTTTCATTTTATGGTCAACTCTCGTCGATCGTATCTTCAGTTTATTTCGAACTAACGGGCGATTTTTGTAGACGTTACGCGTATCGACTCTGTGACTCTCGTCACACTTAGGACGTCTCAGGATAAGACGACTTTGGTTGTCATGTAATTGCGAGGGTTCATTACTAGTTCCGACGACCTCGATCGTCATTGTTCGATTTAGGAAAAACTTCACAAATTATACATTGGTTATACGGCATCACCCGCGCTCCAATCGTATAACGCTAGCAATGGATTCCTTAATAGTTATTCGATCGGCCTCATTGGCAATCCTTATGGTCAAAGCGTCATTTCCTTTTCGAGCTTCCCAAGTCTACGTACCTTGTCATGCGTTAGCCTTTCCCTTTTGGTTAGTCTACTCAAGATTGATCAGATCCGAGCAAAATAAAACTGAAATACATCGATAGATTCTTCTCATTTAATAGCTTCAAAATGACAGGAATTTCAGAATGTCACAATGAGACCTCATTTGGCTCAAGCAGAATTTTCTTATAACTATTCTTCAAGCCAAACAACCGGAAAGAGTCCTTTTGAAATTGTCTCTGGGAAAAATCCTATTAGTCCATTGGACTTAGCTTCACTTCCCGCCATTCATCATTTTAGTGGAGATGCTGAGGAACATGTCGATTATTTGAAAAAGCTCCATAAGTAGGTTTGGGAAAGGATTATAAAGCGCAATGCCAAGTATCAAAGCGAACAAGCATCGACGGCCTACGACTTTCAAAGAAGGAGATTTAGTTTGGCTTCGTCTTCGGAAGGAACAATTTCCTCAAGGTCGTCATGGAAAACTAAAGCCTAGAGCTGATAGACCTTTCAAAGTGCTACAGAGGATCGGCGACAACGAATATAAGATCTAACTCCCTGGTGAATATGTTGTTTCTGTAACGTTCAATGTTGCCGATCTTTCTCCCTACCATGAAGAAGAAGACGAAGGAAACTCAGAGACAAGTTTTCACGCAGCAGAAGCGTTTGATGCCAGAGCATTCTTTGAAGACGTCGAAGGCCATTAGTAAATTCTTATATTTTAAAGAACAGTTGAATGATGTTTAGATTTTCAGAGTCTTTATTAATTGTGATTTGTCTTCACTAAAGAATCAAATTCTAGTTCCTAGGAATTTATTATGTTTTCTATTTTCCATGAGTCTTTTGTATTTCGTCGATAAGTCTCACTACTCAAGCTTGGAAGGTTGTTCCACGCTTGCCTATATAAGGATGTTACGGTGAATGAGGATGGTAGACTTGTTTTGATGATGAATTAATTGAGCCATTGGCTTGTTAACAATAAGGATTTCTTGTTCTACTCTTATCCTTTAGGTGGATTCCTACAAGTGGCGAGTATCCTACCCCCTTGTTCCTCACTTGTGTTACCTCCTACTTCTCTACGCTTTCTCTGGGCATAAGCGACACTACGCATAATTAAGTTCATTGCTAATATACATTAGACATGACGAGTGTATTCATGTGAATGCATCTAGACGTGAAAATATTAGGGCGGAGTATAATGGACCAACTGAATTGGGAACCGCCCGATTTATTCCAGTTCTCGAGGACTCCAATTCGGTTCCATAGAATTGGGAGCCGGATCGACCGGACTGGACCGAATAGTATTTTTTTTCTAAAAGAAATTTCATAAATAAAAATGTTAACTTAAATCTAAGATGCTTAGTATGACTTCTAGGTTTAGCAACAACACTATACAATTAACGACAGGTTGTACAGTAAATATGTCGTTAACAAGATAAATTCAGTGAAAAATCACAAAAAAAAATGTGATCGATTCAATGATTAGACTTCTCGAATATCGAACCTCATCGAGAATCGATCACCTCTAATAGATATGACTAAGCTCCATATTGAAACTTCGTGTTTTAACGTTTACTCACTCGTATAACGTTTTTTGTTCATGCTTATTATCGTACTTACACCACTTGATTATGGTATGTCCCTACGTCTGCTTAAAGTTTCCACAACAAACAAAATAGACGAAGCAAGATGATTAGTAAAGTCCCACAACACACACACACACACACACTCTCTCTCTCTCTCTCTCTCTCTCTCTCTCTCTCTCTCTCTCTCTCTCTCTTTGCCTCACATCGCTCTCCCTCCAACGAGACCCAGAGACCGAGGTCTTGCAGTGCCTGGATAAGTGCAACAAGGAGGAGGGGGACAAGTACGTCTCCTTCCACAGAGAGTGCGAGTTCTGACTCCGGGAATGTGAACGGCGACAACAAGAGAATGAGAGACCCGAAATCTGAGAGCTCGACAACAGGTGGCCACGGCGGAAGAGGTGGAGGTGAGTGGGAACCGAAGGCCCCTCGTGGTGAGAGGGAACTAGCAGAGGGCCCCCGGATTGGATATGACCAGCTGTGTGAGCCCTACACTGGTTTTTACTATTGTAATAAACATGGCCTACTTAGTTATAGCGAAGGGACTATCATACCCAAAATTTAACTTAGTGCGATGACATCAATCCAAAATAGAGTATCCGCAACATCTAAAATGTTAATGCCATCAGATGAAATTTTATGTTCCATCTGCTTGTGCTCTCAAATCAAAAGCGGACCTTTAGGGGCGACGACTTGATCAAGAAGACTTGTGTTGATTTTTGATTTTCAAATTAGTGACAAGGATGTTTTGGACCATGCACTTTTGTTTTAGGATTTTTTAGAGGGGGCTATAAAAGGGATATATAAGATATTACACCGTAGCATTCGCCTCCATATCCTGTCCCTTTTCTTTGTTCTTCACTTCTTATAAGATCTTTAAATATTTGATTAGATTATATGCGTGTACTCGTTATTGAAGTAAAACCACTCTCTCTTTCCGTAATTCTTCACATATATCGTGTCTCGTGCGTTTTGACTTTGCTTTCATCTTTAGCTATTTTGCCCTTCGACTTCTGCATCTCTTGCCATTTTTACGCAACAACTTGGCATCAGAGCAAAGGAATTTCATCATGTATGCCCTCTTGAGTGCTAAACATAGCCGTGTCAATGTAATGATTGATATCAACTATAAATTGGCTGGTTTTACAAAAAGACTATACACGCAGACCTGAATTCTTTTGGTGGATGAGAGAGAGGAGATACTTGACTTATTAAAAGTTCATGACCATCACTGTTGTCAAAGTCAAAGTCATTGTCATTATATTTTATCAAAAACATAAAACTTCATATGCAACATGAAATTCTTTTGAAACTTGTGACGGTTATGAGACATCATCCTAAACATTAAAATCATATATCAATATAATTTCGCAGCAACTCCTGGCTGTCATCCCTCGAGCTCGGACCCTATGGCCTCAGCAAGTGGCTGAAGATATGCCATGTGTGCTCCGGAGAAGAGCCTTTGAATGATACAAGTTAAGAATCATTGATATTCAGTTTCTATCAAATACTAGATAGAATATGATATAAAGAAATCTGACTTTATTTACCCAAAAAAAAATCTGAGTTTAAATTCACAATTTACCAAACACCAAAAAGGATATGATCAAATCCCTGGACTTCTTATTCTATTTTATCCAGTCCTATCTTCCCTAGAAATCTAGATTGCCAAATGCTGCTTTATTGTTTTGTCTTCGAATTGTTGTGTGGATGACGAATGAATTTTGGATTTGGCATGTTCATACCATATGTGTCCGAATAGAGATTATGTATATGAGAAAGTTAGTAGTGGTTTAGTTTTGATGGACAATAATGCAGTCTGTAAGATTGTGGGTATTGAAACGATACTGATCAAATGCCATGACAAGGTAGTATGAACTTTGATAGATGTTATGCACATCCCAAATTTGAAGAAAAACCTTATTTTGTTCAGCCGTTTGGATTCCAGTGGATGCACGTACATAGGTGGATATGGAGTTCTAAAAATTTCAAAGGACTCCTTGATTGTGATGAGATGCAACAAGAAAAATAGTCTTTACGTTCTGCAAGGAAGTACTGATGTGGGTTCTCAGATTTTGATAAATCAAAATTATGGCATATGCGGTCAGGCTACATGAGTGAATGAGAAATGACTATTTTAAATAAATGTGGTTTACTCTGTGGGGAGTATACAGTCCCACTTGACTTTGCGAGCATTGACCAGTGTGTTTGCTGTGTCCTCCAGTTTGTGTGCATAATTGCTGAACATTGAGAAAGCCTTGATGACAAAAGCTGCTTGAAATGCCAAATACATGCATAGATCAACCCACTTGGTTTTTTTTTTTTTCAGCCGAGGCTTCGCCACAAGTCCCCCGCGTGTTGGAGTTGTTATTCTTAGTTTTTGCTCTAAGGGATTGGACATGGACAATAATCCCACACTTGCCATTACTATAAGTCAGCGAGTTGAAACTGTAGCAGACAATTCTAAATTCCAACCAGTGATCGACATTCTGACCAAAGATGAAGCCCTACTCTGTTTTTGCCAAGTACCCTGATCACATTTACGAGTATTTTCACCTCCTTCCCCGTTGTTCCAGCTCAAGATCTGGTTCAAATCCAAGTTAAAACCCATGTTTGTACAATAGCTTGAGGCCTTATTAGGTAGAAATTTGGGTCAGCTAAGCCATGTCTATTTTTAACGTCAATTGGTCCCCTGTGGCGGCAAAAAACATGGCTTTGGGTGAGATTCATACTTCCTCAAGAGGAGGATGATAGCGACATTGCATCATGTAAATGCCTGTCAAAGGCAGGTCCTCTTTTTTTACCCTTTTTTGGAGTGTTCCTGCAGCAATTATTGAAAACATATGGCAGTCACTTTAGCCTTGCATCTTCTGAAAATAATTCACTCGTATGTTGTAGAATAAAAACCTTATTGAACTCCACTAGACAAACACGACAAGCCTATAAGATCAGTTTGGGGGCAGAAATCAGCTATCTGTCTGTGTTTCTTCTCTTGTTACAAATTAGATCTTATATATGTTCTCGGCGAGCGATTTTTCTGTGTTCTACTTTGCTTGAACAAGCAAAACGTCTTCCTAATTTCACGAGACCTAGACCACACCCAGTATGACTCATGAACGGTGATTCATTTCACTGATCACATCAGTGATCTGTGAAAAACATACAGGAGTAAATATGCCATGGTAGCTAAGTTTTTGCTGTCCACAGCTGGTAAAATTAAGAGATTAAGATAAGAAAAACTTAATGGGTTAGATGGAAAGAAAGAAAGAAGAAGGAAAAAATCAGAGATGGAAAGCCAAATGATGTGAGCTTTTTCCCTTTCATTGAACTGGGAAAGAAGGGTAAAATCCTTTGGGTATTTGACTCAAGTATGAACAAGCGCACACATAATTTCATGTTGCAGATATCATAGGTAAACTGGGTTTCTGCAATCATCAGAATGAGTGCGGTGTTCATGTCTGTAGTTGGAGAAATAACTTGGAGCAAATCTTTCTTCTGATGGAAAATGTGATAGCCGTTGCCCTCTTTTCCCCTCCCACTCATCACCCTCCCACTTTTCTCTTTCTCATTCCCTTTTCTAACGTTCAACTTCTCTTCCCCCTCATTATTTTATCCACTCACCTCCCTCCACTCATTCACTCTCTAACGTTCCCTTCTTCTTCTTCTTCTTCTTCTTCTTCTTCCTTTCTACGACACCCCCTCCCCTACCGAAGCTCCACCCCCATATCTCCTCCTCCTCCCGACGGTTTTGAGCGACGCCACAACCTTCCACCACCTCACTAAAGTCCCTCAGCCTCCTCACAACCTTCCCGAAGCCACCTCGCCGGTCGTTGTCGCCGGAACCACCGCAAATCTCCACGGAACCGCCGGTACTCTGTTTTGGAGTAAGTCGCGGTTTGGTTCTGTTTTCGCCCGAACCGATCGCCGCCATCGCTCACCACCGCCACCGATGACTTCCTAGAACCCCTCCCGAGTTCCCCTGAGCTCGTGGTCGCCGGTCGCCGCACGTGGGGCCCGGAATCAACCCCGAACAGCCACCCCTGTTTTCTGCGCGCGAATCCTCTGTTTTCGCCGGTTCTGTTCGCTGCTGTCCCGCCACCTTTGGTCGCCTTCCGCCGCCTTCCTCCGGCCCCAACCGATCCCCTTTGACCCCTAGGTGAGTCCCCGAGCATTGGCCGGCCTCGCCTCAGCCCGTGGGGCCCAGAACCGCCTCAAATAGTCCCGTTCGCCTGTTTTAATGCTGCTGTAAAATTCTGTTCTAGGTCGCCGGAGTTCGCCGGAGCTCCGCCGTTGCCGCCGCCACCTCGCCGGACCTCCGTCACGTACCCTAGTTGGTGCCGGGTCGTGACGCCTCTCGAGAAACCTTGGAACCGAGGCTTAACTGTGTTTTATCGCCGAGAACCGTCGCCGCCGTCGTTGTCGCCGCTCGTTGCCGCCGCCGTCACATTGTTGATTTTGAGCCGGTCCGAGCTTAAATAAATTGTGAGTTGACCCTAAACCTTGGTTAGGGCGCTAATTGCGCCTAGGGTTAGTTGGGTTAGTAATTTTGGTAATAACATAAAGTGATTACGGTTGGTCTAGTTAGAAACCCCGGTTTAGGTTAAATGACCGTAGTCGACTAAGTTAGCGTGATTAATTATATTATCTGTGGTTAATTGTGATTAGTTGAAATTGATTGATTTATCGCGAGAGTGCGATAGATTAAAGACGGGTGATCAATCGACAATTATAAATCAAATGGGCTAATAAATTATTATTGTTCGAATTGAGCTTTATATTGTCTAAAAGAAATTAAATGCTCGTAATTGGTTCGATGATTTTTATCGATGTGATTATCCCGTTGGAAGGCTGATGGTGTGACTGGAATTACTATTGAGTGTTAATCGCTACCTGAGGATTTATCGCCCTATTTATGATTAGATGCCTGAAATGTCTATTGAGTGAATTGATGTGTATTTGAGAATTATTCGTTCCGTGATTGCAGTAGCTAATTGATAGTCTACATATGCATATGACCGTGTGCAAAATCAAATAAATATGTTCTAGCATGAAAACGGCCGTGGGCCGAGTCTTTGAGCACGTTGTGTGAGCATCCAGCCTGAATCAAAGAGAATTAAAATTGATTGTTATGGTGGGTGCATTGTGTGGTCATATGACGGAACGATGATGGGTTTTTCCTGGTAAGATCGTAGTGTATTAATAGTACACCAGTACCAGTCATGTGGGACCATACGACTTACCAGAAGCACGACAGTCCTGCCTCGTGCCGGTTAGTACGGGCACAGGGCTGATCGGATGCCGGTCGCAGCTTGTGATGGACCGACGCCCCGTATAGGGATGCCTACTTGCCGTACCGTGCAACGGGTGCACTGGAATAATCGCTTGTAGTAGCCGCTGCCGAGAGGGAAAAGGAGCGTAGCCCGGTTCGTCCGGATGAGTATGGGATCGTACTATTTATGAGGGTGGAATCACGCCAGTCGCGTAGATCCTCTCATGGTGCCGTTGGCACGATCATCGTTAATAAATGGACTCGTGTGGTGTCCTGTGCATACTTGTGGATGCGATGCTTGTTTTGAGTGATTGACTTATTTCACTGCTTAGTTGGGTCAAGTATTGCATTATGTGTGGCTGAAGGCCGGTAAGTATGCATGTGGTTGATTAGTATACGATGGCTATACTTGGGTATTTTATGTGATTGTATGATTCTGTGAGCTTACCATTAGGATACCCTCGGCGAATCAGTTTCCTAACCGAGCTTAGGCTTAATTCACTGAGATTTATTTCTCACCCCGTCGTGGGATAACATTTTTCAGGTCCCAAGTGATGAAGCCCGTGGACGCCAATGATTGGCGGTAGGAGTGATCTTTTGAAGTAGATGGGAAGTTAACCTTACCCGACCGAATACCCTTTTGAGGTCTTAGTGAGCTGCCCCGAAGTATGGGGTTGTTTATGTCAGCTATAGCTCAATAGGGTTAATTATCATCAGTTGTTTGGTTTAATGTGTGTGATGATCTTTTTGTGAACTGTCTTGGTATTTATCTCCTACTAATGTATCCCTATTCAAATTTATGTTGTCTGGGAGTAAACCGTTTCCGCATGCGTAATAAACTGTCGTGGGTCGGTAGCGAACCTGGGACGCTATCCCTTATGACCCTTGGGACGATTTGATCGGGATGTCGCGTGCTCGGGGTTTGGGGCGTGACAGAAAAGTAGAGCCAAAAGAGGGAAAACCAAGTAAAAATTTTTCTAAGATTATTACTGCGGAAACATTACAAGGATTAAGCCTCTAATACACTCACTAATTCAAATTAGCTCATTCTCTGCATATGATAATAGTAAGTGTCTTTCTTGCCTGCTACATTAGCATTAGCATTTCTTTTAATAATAGAAGAAAGCGCAACAGTATTGGATATCGGATATCCAACAAAAAGTTTACACAATTTTAATTATTTAAACGAACATTTTTTTTAAAACCCAATTCTCGACACCGCTGTTTTAAATCATGCGATTTGACTCATCAAACGAAAGATTCTGTGAACATCCTTTTTGCATCCGTGGCATCAATCACAAGTCACAAATAATCAGCCATGGAATTGCAAAGGGAGGTAGTAATATATTCTTCAATGTTCACGCAACTGCAGTAATTGGGCTTTTCAATGGGCCGAAGGAGTGTTTCATCAACTTTGAGGCCCAAAGCAACCAACGGAGATCAGGTCTGAAGTACTTGAGTGGTGATCCGCTGATTCTGAGTATTTATTTGAACCACAAATACATAGTTGAAAAACTATAAAATCTCCAATTTAATCAGAGCAAACATAGTTAAAATCCTTCAGTATGCATGTACGAAGAAGAATTTGCAATTGGAAGCATTCCTGGTGGGTATGATTATCAAGTTATTAGAAGGGAAATATTTATCATTACAAATACTGTTCACATATGTAAGAGAATCATTGCATGGATAGCTAAACTGATGATGAAGACATCTGTCTCTAAAATAAAATCCTGATAAGTCATCTCTACAGATACATGTGAAACTGATTCAACTCTTTCCTAAAAGACTGCATCCTCCTCTGATCCTCCTTGCCGAGCCCGAAATCCATTTTATTGAACCCATCCAAAGCAATCCGATCTTCACGGCAACCCGACGAGCAAAAAGGGAGATCATCGTACGAGTAGACATCATTGTTCGGCTTGAATTCCTTCTTGCACAATGTACATGTTTTTTTACAAACTCCCAAATAACCCCAATTCGTCATCCTCATCAATCTTCTTCGCTGCTTGACAACTCTCGCTCGGGCAATCCAATAAACATTATTGTTGACCAAATCGACAGGATTCTCCTAGTTTGGTAGTAGAAGATTATAGGAGATTCTCCTGATTTGGTTGTTATTGTTGTTACTTTGTATATTCCCTGAATATCGGGAAAATAATTGTAATCCCTGAATATCGGGAAATAATTGTGAACCTCTATCAATAAAAGGCAGTCCCCCCTCTCAAAGAAAGATTATAACTTTGAGAAAGGATTCCCGAGGACGTAGGTTTACTTAGCCGAACCTCGTTAAAATTGTGTTTCAGTTCTTTTCCTCTAAATTCATCATGGTATCAGAGCAGGTTCAATTCTAGCCTGTTGTTGTTTGTCTCGACTATTCTTTTATAGTCGCCTTGTTGCTGTGGTGTCACTATGGAAGGATTGGATGACGGCAAGAAATTGCCGACTGTTCTAACTTCTTCTTCTACCAAAAGTCTTCTGCAAGAAGCTCACAGCCAACGTCTTACCAACATGCTTCTGAACGAAAGGAATTTTCTTCCTTGGTCACGAGCTGTAACCGTAGCGCTCGGAGGCCATTCGAGACTCGGCCACATCAATGGTAAGATCAAAGCTCCTTCAGAAAATGATTCCGGATACGAGGAGTGGCTAGCCAACGATCATTCCGTTATGTCCTGTATTTTCAACTCCATGGAGCCTCAAATCTATGAGATTTTTGCATACTCCAACTCAGCGAAAGCCTTATGGGATGCGTTAGTTGGAATGTATGGGCAACTTAGAAATGCCTCTCGGATTTTTGAAATCCATCAAGAATTAGCAAATTCAAGACAAGAAGAGAATCAATCGTTTACCTCTCATCTTGGAAATTTCAAGAGGAGGTGGGACGAGCTTCGTCAGTACCGTCCTGCCACTCAATCCGTTATTGATTATGTTCGCAGAGAGGAGGAAGATCAGATCTTTCAACTTCTGGCTAGCATTCGTCCAGAATATGATGATCTCAGGCGACAGATCTTGATGAGCCCTCACCTGCCATCTCTCAACGAAGTCTGTGTCACGATTCAGGGAGAGGAAACTCGGCGTCGGGTCATGAATCCAGCGCCGCCTAACCTAAAAGGAACTGCTGAAATCTCGGCCCACAATGTCATGACCAACAAATCAGCGGAGGTTGTCGCCAGATTTGCCAAGGGAAAGACGAAGAAAACTGGTCGTTTTCATTGCGAACACTGTGATCGTGATGGTCACACCAAGGATCGGTGTTGGATTCTTCATCCTCATTTGCGGATTAGCAGAGAGAAGGGGGCAGAAGCAAAATTTGCGGCTCAAAATGATCCAATTAACCCGATTGAATTGAAGGCCAAACTTGAGAGTCTTACGAATCAATTTCAACTACTTTTGCAAAGCCAAGGATCCAACATCAAGACAACTGGATCAACCGGTCCATCTGCTGAATCAAGCCATATGGTACAAACTTCTGGTAAGGTGTTCCTGACTCAGTTCAAAAGCCAGTTTGTTATAGACTCGGGTGCCTCTGACCATATGTTTAATTCTGATCAAATGATGGTTAAAATTGTCTCCAATGATTCTTCTCCTATTACTGTTGCTAACGGGGCACAAGTTCCGACTCAAGGAGCAGGAAAATTCAAGATGTTGTATAGGAGTTCTAATGCCTTGATCGTACCTGATTTGAATTCAAATCTATTGTCTGTTAGTAAGTGTACGAAAGAATGGAATTGCAATGTCATTTTTTCTGCTTCAAAGGTGGTATTTCAGGATTGCATCACCAAGAGGATGATTGGTGAAGGGAGGCTACAGAATGGACTCTATGTCATAGATCAATACCCTGAGGCGTTGAGTGCAATCCAGAATGCTAAGAAGACATCGGAACTATGGCATAGACGCATGGGTCATCCATCTGATCAGATTTTACACATTCTTGATAAATCTTTATCTCATGATTCTAGTTCGTGTGATTATTGTCGTTTCGCAAAACAACATAGACTCCATTTTCCCAAGAGTGCACATTTCTCTTCAGAATTATTTGATCTAATTCATTCTGATGTCTGGAGTGCTCCCATTGAATCTCGGGATGGCTATAGATATTTCGTCTCCTTCATTGATGATAAGTCTCGCTCTACATGGTTGTATTTGCTCAAAACCAAAAATGAGGTTCTTATTGTTTTTCAGGAATTTTGTGCTATGATACAAAATCAGTTTAAGACAAATATGAAAGTGTTGCGTACGGATAACGGGACGGAATACACCAATCAAGCATTTCAAGCGTATTTGCGTAATTTGGGCATTCTTCATCAGACTTCCTGTGTTGGGATGCCCCAGCAGAATGGCATAGCAGAGAGAAAAAATCGTCATCTTTTAGAAATTACTCGAGCCTTACTTTTTTCAGGGAATCTACCGAAAACATATTGGAGTGACGCTGTTCTCACCAGTTGCTATATTATTAATCGGATCCCTAGCTGAGTGCTTGATTACAAGATTCCGGTAGAAATTTTATATGGAAGGAAGTTTAATATCTCACATTTGAGGGTTTTTGGCAGTACATGCTACGTTCATTCGAGCAATGGTAAACTCGATCTTCGTGCTCAGAAGTGTGTATTCGTGGGCTATTCTTTAGCTAAAAAGGGATACAAGTGTTACGAGCCCACCACAAAGCGCCTCTATATATCCCGTGATGTTTACTTTGATGAAACTAATATGTACTATTCTGACAGGAATCATCTTCAGGGGGAGTACACTGAACTCTCAACAGGTTATGGAGAAGTTGCTCCTGTCCCTATTGCTGCTTCACCTATACCATCGAATGTACTCAATTCAGAAACAACTTATAGAGGACAGTTAGAACATGACACGGAGCTACAGGAAAATATAGAGTCGATGGATGAAACTGAATCTGGGGAAGAAATCACGACAGAAGAATTACCTGGAGCATATTCACCACTAGTTCGTCGATCTACAAGGATTTCTAGGCCCTCTATTAGACTTAGAGATTTTACCACATATCACGCGGTACAATATCCCATCCAAGACTGTGTCAATTATGATAAAATTTCTCCTCGCTTTTGGAGTTTCTTATCTGCTCTTGAAAGTTCAAATGAACCCAAAAGTTATGAAGAAGCCAAACTTCAATCAGTTTGGCTTGCAGCTATGAAGGAGGAACTTCGAACCCTTGATAAAAATCACACCTGGGATGTGGTGCGATTACCTGACGAAAAACGTTCTGTTGGTTGTCGTTGGATTTACAAAATTAAATATAATAGTGATGGCTCAGTGGAAAGGTATAAAGCCCGCCTTGTAGCTAAAGGCTATACCCAGACCTACGGAATTGACTACAAGGAGACATTTGCTCCAGTTGTGAAGATGAATACAGTTCGTGTTCTTATGTCTGTAGCAGTCAATCGTGGTTGGTCGCTTTGTCAAATGGACGTAAAAAATGCTTTTCTGCATGGAGACCTTGAAGAAGAAGTATATATGGATCTTCCCCCCGGCCATGCTTTGCAAAATGAAGAAAAGATGGTTTGCAAGTTAAGGAAGTCCATCTACGGACTCAAGCAGTCTCCTCGAGCATGGTACGGTAAGCTTAGTGGTGCACTTACAAAGTTTGGATTTGTACGAAGTATGGCTGACTCATCAATGTTTACTAAATTTGATGGGGGTGGTATTGTAATACTACTCGTCTACGTTGATGATATTGTTATCACTGGAAGCAATAAATCTGGGATTGAGGCTCTCAAACAGTACCTTCACCGAGAATTTGATATCAAAGATCTCGGAAAGCTAAGGTATTTTTTAGGGATTGAAGTAGCCAGCTCACACAAAGGTTTGTTTCTGTCGCAGAGAAAGTATATTCTGGACCTATTAAAAGAAACAGGGAAAATTGGGGCCAAACCAGCAAATGTTCCTATGGATTACAATAGTAAATTTGCCACTGACAATACTCCCGTCAAAGACCTTGGAGCGTTTCAACGTCTCATAGGCAGGTTGATTTACTTAACTATTACTAGACCTGATATTACTTATGCAATCAGCTACATAAGTCAATTCATGCAAAATCCGACTCAAGGACACTCAGATTTGGTTGATCGATTGCTAAGGTATTTGAAATCCACACCAGGAAGGGCTATTTTTATGAAGAACAACGGGCATACAGATATTGTCGGGTATGCAGATGCAGATTGGGCAGGAAGCCCCAATGACAGGAAGTCCACTACAGGGTTCTGCACCTTTGTAGGAGGTAATATTGTTACTTGGAAAAGTAAAAAGCAAAACGTTGTTGCACGTTCAAGTGCTGAAGCAGAATATCGAGCAATGGCTACTGCTACTAGTGAGATCGTTTGGCTGCAGCTTCTTCTCCAGGAATTAGGATGCAAACCAAGAACATCACCTACGAAGTTGTTTTGCGATAATCAAGCTGCCGCTCATATTGCCTCAAATCCCGTGTTCCATGAAAGAACAAAACACATCGAGGTGGACTGTCATTTTGTACGAGAAAAGGTTCAAGATAACACCATCGAAACTCCCTATGTTCGAAGCGAAGATCAATTGGCCGATGTTTTCACCAAAGCCCTTGCTAAAGGACCATTTCAAGATATGGTGAACAAGTTGACCTCTGATGATATCTTCCGTCCAACTTGAGGGGGAGTGTTGACCAAATCGACAGGATTCTCCTAGTTTGGTAGTAGAAGATTATAGGAGATTCTCCTGATTTGGTTGTTATTGTTGTTACTTTGTATATTCCCTGAATATCGGGAAAATAATTGTAATCCCTAAATATCGGGAAATAATTGTGAACCTCTATCAATAAAAGGCAGTCCCCCTCTCAAAGAAAGATTATAACTTTGAGAGAGGATTCCCGAGGACGTAGGCTTACTTAGCCGAACCTCGTTAAAATTGTGTTTCAGTTCTTTTCCTCTAAATTCATCAATTATCCCCTCGATCACCTGTGGTCATGGCCGTTTCAGGTGTTTCTCCTCGTCCTTAGTCAAACAACTGGCCGCCGAAACATGGCGTGGCTTGTTTCAAGAGTTTGCTAGAATATTGAGAGGGTCCGCTAGGGTCTTGAGAAGGTCTTTCGGCATTTGATCGCTCGGCTGGTTTTGAATCTTTCGACTCCCTCTTTATGGCTTGAGAGGGCTTCACAATGGCGGGCTGCGGTTGGAACCTTTTTGTGATCGTGGGGATATAGTCATCATCAATGCACAATCAAGGGTGGAGTGACGATCCAATGTTGCCATGATCCAAAAATGGATAAAGATTAACTAAATATTTCCTATTAGTTTTTTCCCGCCCTTGAACTGGTCAATATTGAATATCTACTCTTAACTTATTTTACCCATTGAACAGGTCCATTTCCATTCCAATGACCAAAAAGAAAAAGAAAGTAAAAAAGGGAACCGCCATGGCCCGCTGCTTTCAAGCTATGTACACAATAGAAAAGACAAATTGGCAAGACAATCGCACTTCTCCATGCATTTTTATTTAATGGCTAAGCAGAAGAATCATGTTCATAATCGAACAAACGAGGAAAGATACTTCGGCCACGACACTTTTCTGTGTAGTATCTGCTATAAATTGGCCCGATTGATCCAAACTACATCATCAGCAGAGACAGATAAAAAGAGAGGATAGGAATGTTGAGTTGCCCGGGTGAGTCCTATTCGATTTTTTAGGCCCTCTCTTCTAGTGTCGCTTCGAGTCCTATTCAATTCCATATATAATTCGGACATACGCAATTCGACCCGCTAGATATGTTACCTTCTAGCTACTCGATAAGGGTTCTAGTTGCAGAGCTGAAAAAGTGCCATTGAAAAATAATTTCGTTCCGAAATAGCGGTAACATATTTTTGTTCAGGCATTTGTTCGTATAATTGTTAGAATATATTCTAATTTGGATATATTCAATTGTGGGCTTTATTAATTGTCTCTGTAATTATTAATTGGTCTAATAAAGGTAAGATATATACAGTTTCCTATTCTAGTCGGATATGGGGCTGGATAGTATGGGCTGAAATAAACCTAATCCTTAATGAGGGGATATGATTCATTCTCTATAAATAGAGCTCAAGTCCCTCCTCTAAACCCTAATGTTCGCATAACCTCACATAAAGAGTCGTCAGAACGATACGTAAGCGGCCGTCTCATTGAAGCCAGCGATAAAGTGGGTTCATAGAGGAGAAGCTCTTGAGCATCGGATCGTCGCAATTCCGCATCAAGAACGACGGTTCCATTATAAGGTGCGTCAATTCTTTAACTCTATGAATATGTGATTCGTGTATCTATACGTGATGATCTTGGGTTGCTGCATATAGATTATAGTCGCAGCTTACATATGGTATCAGAACCTGCGCGTATTAGATCGCGAATCGCGTTTTCGATTAGTTTCGAAATTTTATTATATGGATTTTTTCGGAGTCAAGAAAGCTTTCAACGTTCTACCCTGGCAATTTTCTATTCCATTGTACGGCCTGTGAGGACGACAATTGAGGGTGCGAGAACGGATCGATGATGGTTTGGATATCGGCAGAATGAGGAGGCATGTACTCACGTTTTCCTTTATGTCTCCGTATGGTGTTGGCCTGTTGGGGAAAGAATCTTCAGAAAGTTTTTACTTTTTTGTGGCTTTCCCCACATTAAGAAACCGCAAAAAAGGGGGGGGGGGAAACCCCATATGGCAAGGTCCAGGGATGGTGCAACACACACACACACACACACACATATATATATATATATAACTTTTTCTACCAAGGGAAAAGAAAAAGGGAAACTGGAACTCACGTTTTTTATGTCTCTGTATTATTATGCACCCAAGTGCAATTAAAGTTTTTCCTTTACTTGTGCATGGCACGAACGTGTTTCGTTTCGGAGAATTGGCTAATGCGGCCATGATGAAATTCGTGTGGAGGCTACACACCATAACATCCTCACGCAATCTAGACCTGGGCCCGCGCGTGCTCGGCATGTGCAGGCTAACGTCACATGACGTCACTGAAGCTCGGGTGACTCGACTCGACTTGGCGACTCAATTTGACTTGTGAGCCCGACTCGACCAGTTGACTATTGACTCGGGCCTTCCAGTCGAAATGGTCGTTGACCGTTCTGGCCGGATCGCATGACCTAGTTCGATGGTTGGCTAAAGGGGGTAGCGATTGGATCGGATAAACCAATCGGATTGATTCTTCTGTACCCGCTGAGACTGAACACGTGCGTTGCACGTGTCAGCACGTGGGGACCACGCGTAGAGAGGAAAAGGCGCGCATGAGGGCATGTGACTGCTTCGATCGGCGAGTTTCAGGTATTTCTCTATGGTTTTATGAAATACATGTGCAAGCTTACATGAAAGTACCACATGCAGTTATGTGGAGCATGATTTATCGATTACATGTTTATGGTTTGACATGTATTGCTGACAGTATCAATGTAAATTAGCGGCGTGTATTTTTGTAGATGATTGCCCCTAATTTCTGAAATTACATGCATACGGTAGATGTGAAATATAAAGTTATATCCCAATTTCATGTAAATTTAGTTGGGTTGTGACCGCCAAAGCGGCACACTTAGTTGAATTTAATAAAGATCAATTTACAAGTATTGGGATGTCTCATGTTCTAATGCGTAGTTATACTCCCAAAGGAGGTAGTTGCGTGTTTTTGCATGGAGGGTTGCATGTACAGCATATGGTTGAGGATTGATTAGTCTAAGCGATGTCATACACCCAAAGGTGGTGATTAACGAAGATTGAAATAAGTTCTCATGGCCGCTGCAATGTAGGGAGTATACAACTGCATGTCATGTTTTCTGCCCAAATGTGATTATGTGATGATGTATGTATCTCTCAAGGTGAAATTTCACATCGTGCTGATTGAAAACATTGATTATTTTTATTTTGTCACAGTTTCTGTGAACGGAAACTCTGTTAGAATTAAGACTTCTTGAGAACTGAATGAGGATTTTCTGTTTACGAAGAACTGGCAAATACTTGTATTACTCTTGTCAAGAAAGACCCGTAGTTCTCACTTTCATTGGTGAGAACTTTCAAGAGCATTATGTGTTTATTGGGTAAAGAGTGATCGGATTCGCTTATTTGATATGAAGCGGTCCACTAAAGAACACTTGAAAAGTGTTTTCTGCCAGTTAACTGCACTGCTAAGTAAGTAAAGGAAGCCTTGGAGGCTTTGAAATTATATCTCATTTATTATTAAGAGTGGTAAATATCTGCAATGACTCCTCAACATCAAGTGTAATGGTTCTATTAAGATTAAAGATTACATCTTAAAGTTGATGAAATTGTATTTTGAACAGTTCTAAAATCATACTCATAAAGTATTATATTAATCCATCGGTCATTCTGATGATTTGGATCCATGAAAAGCATCCTTTGAAAAGGATGGTGATTGCTACTTCTTTTACAAGAAGAAAGTTCACATAAAGAAAGACTACAGTTAATACAAAGACTTGGTTATCTAAGTATGAGCATAAAGTAATGATTTTTTGGTATTTGTTTATGAATTCATTCTATCTTAGGCCTCATCTGGTTTGTGATGGCTAGATAGCGATGCGACACATAATGTTGCGTTTATCATATAGGAATTCATGAACTGAACGGTACCAAATCAGGTTGAATCAAGCTCGTTAAGGAAACAACTATAAAGTTAATGTTGAATTGATGGGAATGTCATTCTGGATTCTTGTTTTATTGTGACATTAGGAAACATATTTTATGTACTCTCCTTAAAGACGGAATTTATTTTTCGTATCAAGTATGGACATGTGTAGTTACTCTTTTTGGAATTTCAAATAAAATAATTACTATTTCTTTTAATAAAGTTGGGTACTACTCTATGTCCAATGGATTGTACAGATTATGTTTATCTCCCAATAAATTATACATCACCTATACAGCTGAAACGTTGTTTGCAAAAGATATATGCCTAAGGAACAATCATGCGCATTATGGAATAAACTTCTTGGTCACATCAGTAAAGAAAGAGTGAAAAGACAGATAAAGGCAAGCATTCTGCTTACTCTTAAAAGTAACCTAGACACATGTGTAGATTGAAGCAGATATAAGATAACTAAGATAAAAGGTGAAACTGTAGTGGATAGTTATGACCTATTGAAGGTCATTTATATTGGTATAAGTGGATCCTATATGGTAATATTGTGTAGAGTTTTTATCACATTTAAATGATGATTTTTCTCTATATATTTTTCATACTTGGTTAAAGAAAATATTTATTTCCGTGACAAGTTCAACATATTTCTGACTATAGTCGATAAATTTATTATAAAAAAAAAATGTCAGTTTTAACTAAGGTGGTGAGTATCATGATTGACATGGCAATGTTGGATAGCTTAAAGAGCCATTTGCCAAATATTTGAGAGGATTCTGGGTTGTGATTTTGTGCCCGATTCTCCTCAATAGAAAGGTATGGCCGAAATGCAAAATCACACCATACGGATATGATAAAGAGTATGATCTGTGAAATCAATTTATATATTTTTTCTGTGGGGTAAAACTTTGAAAATAACCCATTATATTTTTATCAAAATATTTCATTGACTTCTTTTGAGTCATGGACTGGACGTTAATCTAGTTTGAACCATATTAAGGTTTGAGGTGTTCATGTAGAAATAAAGTTATATAATCCAACATTAGATGAGTTGGACTCCAGAAAAACTCGATTTTACTTCGTGCCTTACGCATATCATCTAAAGGGGTATTGATTTATCATCCCAAAAGAGGAACAAGAATTGTGGAATTACAGATAGCTAAATTGCTGGAGCTTGATATAGCCGAATAATGGTAGTTGCTCACAGACTATTAAAGGTAACAGTATGGTAGGGACAATTGTATTGTTTTTCTCTGTATATACAGATGATCATGGAGCATTCTAAGTTACAGTTAGATTTTGTTGGGGTTCAGGTTCTTGTTATTAAGACAATTCCTGATGAAGTTTATCAGACCCCTATAAGCGCAAAATAAAAGTTAAAGTAGCTCCTCTTAAAAGATCTATCAGACAGAGACGATCAGTTGTATCAAGTCATACCGTATAGTCTATCCAGAAGAGCATTGCTGCAATATCGACTATGTAAATGATCTAGTAATTTATACAGTTGCTATTTCTTGTTCTTAATTATAATTGTGATTGGGTGCATGGTGAACGAGATACAGACTATGAAACATACAGTTGTCGCGACCTCGAAATTTTCTTTACGCGGGCTAATGGATTGTCGAATCGGGCCCCCACTCTGAAATGTAGATCGCGGGCTTTCTCGACGCGGGCCCTCCCAGGCCCATATCAAATCGCGACGGGAATTAATTTTTATGCGTGGGGTTTCGACGATAAGAGTCGATCGCATTCGACCTTGGTGTGGTTGTGGTGGCATGTGCCTTGTGTGCATGCATTTGGAGTCGCCACCGGTCCTTCTTGGAAGGTGGACCGGAAACCTCACTAATCGATTGGGAGAGATCGATCAGTTCTGCGGAACCAGAGATTTAGGGTTCGGGGACTTGGTTACGTTGGTGTCATTACCAACGCCCTTTCGGTACCTAACGCGAGTGATTTTCCTAACTAAGATTTCATACAGGCGTAATTTTTGGGTGAGGTAAGTCTGATTCAAGGGGTTTCGTGCAGATTGGAAGACTAGTCCTATCAAATCACAATTAATATAAGGAAAGCGCAATCAAGTGCATAAATGAACCACGTCAATGCACATCAAGTCAAATCAATGGCCTCCTAGTATAGCCTTAAGGGCTTAGGGAATGTGTGATTTAGGACCAAGGGTAGACTGAGAAGATTTGGGGACGATTTGCTCGAAGGGCGAAATCGTCCTTTTTTTGGGGAGGTTTGGGAGTCGAAATAAATAAAATAGGTCATGGCCAGTTGATCATGGCCATTTCCTATTTTGGAAATTTTTCTTGAAGTTTTCGGGATTTCTCGAGAAACGATTTCCCTAAAGGGTAAAATCGTCATTTTTGAAAAGATTGGGATTCGAAAGACCAAAGATAGGTCTTGACCAGTTGGTCGTGGTCATTTCCCATTTTCTGGATTTTTTTTGGAATTTTCAGGGTTTCTTGAGGAACGATATGCCAAAAGGGCATAATCGTCATTTTTGAAAAGATTGGGGTCTGACAGACCCAAAATAGGACTCAAAAGACCAGAAATAGATCATGGCCAGTTGATTGTGGCCATTTCCTATCTTCTGGGATTTTTTTGAAATTTTTCCGAATTTCCTTGATTTTTTGGAGACGATTTGCCTAAAGGGCAAAATCGTCATTTTTGAAAAGGGTCGGGTTTCAGAAGACCGAAAATAGGTCATGGCCAGTTGATTGTGGTCATTTCCTATTTTCTGGAATTTTTCTGTAATTTTATGAATTTTTTCAATTTTTGGAAGACGATTTGCCTAAAGGGCAAAATCGTCATTTTCGGAAAGATTGGGGTTTGGAAGACTCAAAACAGGTTATGGCCAATTGACTGTGGTCATTTTCTATTTTCTGAAAAAAAAAAAAAATTGGAATTTTTGGGGGACGATTTGCCAAAAAGGGCAAAATCGTCATTTTGGAAGGGGTCGGGTTTCAAAAGACTCAAAATAGGTCATGGCCAGTTGATTGTGACCATTTCCTATTTTCTGGAATTTTTCTGGAATTCTTCAATTTTTTTGGGAGACGATTTGCCTAAAGGGCAAAATCATCATTTCGGAAGGGGTCGGGTTTCAAAAGACCCAAAATAGGTCATGGCCAGTTGATTGTGACCATTTCCTATTTTCTGTAATTTTTTGGGAATTTTCTGAATTACATTGATTTTTGAGAGACGATTTGCCTAAAGGGCAAAACCGTCATTTTTGGAAGGGGTTGGGTTTGGAAAACCCAAAATAGGTCATGGCCGGTAGATTGTGACCTATTCCTATTTTTTGGAATTTTTTTTTTAGAATTTTTTTTAGAATTTTTTTGTTATTATTTTTATTTTTTTAACGATTTTCTATTTTTTCATTGAATTTTCGATTTTTTTGAATTTTTTTATAATTATTTTCTTTTTTATTAAAAATATTTTCCGGACCGGGTCAAACCCGGCCCGCGCCTCTCGGGCGCCCGGCCCGACCCTACGGGTCGGAGCCGGTCTAAACGACGCCATTTTTTATTTTTTTCAAATTTTTTCTATTTTTTTATTATTTTAAAACCATTTTCTAATTTATCCGAATTTTTGAAAATTAAAACCAATCGGACGGTCCTCGATTTGCCACGTGGCACTATCCTAGCCGCCGGATTAATTTCACTTTGAAAATGCTGGATCGCGACACGTGGCGCAATCCCGTCCATCCGATCCATTTGATCTTGGAGCCATCAGATCGTGACACGTGGCGCATCCACGGCCGTTCGATCCAAAGTTTTTTTTTATCATTTTCGAAAATACCATTTATTAATTAAAAATCATTTATTTAATTTTGAAAATTCCTAGATCGTGACACGTGGCACTTGGCTCACCGTCCGATCTAGGGTTTGTCTCTTTTTTTTTTATTTATTATTATTTTTTTATTTAATCCGGCCCCGCCCCGCCGACGTGGCCGCCTACGTCGGCGTTGACTGGTCAACAAAAGTTGACCAGTCAACCCGGTCGCCTGAAAGACGACCGGTGGTGGGGGATTCCGGCGATTTCGTCGGAATCCTCGCCGGAGGGCTAAGCCCGACGAGAAAACGCCGCCCGAACGGCGCGGTTTTGAGCCCATTCGACTCCCGATCAGCACAGCAACTAGTTCATCACTAAAATCACAATAAACGACGTCCAAAAACCCCCCGACAGCCGTGAACAGTGTCAGTTCTGGCGAGGAATTTTGCGAAAAAAATTTTGCACTCCAAACTCGGTTCCGGACGTTCAAACAACATCCAACAAGGTTCAAGAAGCTTACCTGAGGTCGCCTAGGGGTCGGCGACCTCCGTCTTTGCCGGATCGAGCTCTCGGCTCGGGTTTGGGTCCGGGGAGCTCCAACCGCCGTTTTCGGTGTTGACCGATGCAAAACAAACACCACAGGAAGCTTAGCAATGATTCTAGAACACCTTAAGAGCAAGGATGTGTCGAAACACGCTCAAACGAGACTCGGCCGTGGTCATTGTGCCTAGAAACGACCGGCGGCCATTTTGTCGAACGGTTGGCGGGCATTAGGGACAAACGACGTTCGGACGGGAAACGGGGGAATCCGGACCAAACCGACACGAGCTAACACCTAAACATCATTACAGAGATCCAGACTAGCGTCGGCATGCAGTCGTTTTGGCTCGGTTTTGCCGGAAATGAATTCGGACGACGACTCACAATGCTTAAAAAAAAACAGAGTATAAAATAAGGTAGGGGACCGACCTTGGCCGAGTGTTAACGACGGCTCCGGGCTTCGACGACAATGCTTCGAGCTCCCCGGTACTTGTAGAACCGACGACGACGCTCGATCGCTCTCCCTTCCTCTCGTTTCTCTCTCGGCGGATCTCCCTCTCCAAAAAATTTCAAAACCGTGAAAAACCAAAAATCCCTCGGTTCCCTCTCTCTCTCCGCCCTTATAGCCGACCAAGAGCGACCCGAGAGGACGATCACGTCCTCAGCGTCGTCTGGAAAAGGTGGCCGTGCTCTGGGATCTTGTCGCGCGACGCTGCCCCTCTGCCGATTTGTCCCCTGCCGCTCGCTGTTTGTACGTAAAAAAAAAACGCAGGTCTGCAACTTTGGTTGCAGACACGGTTCGGTCGGGTCGGGTCGAGTCCGACCCGACCGATCCGAGCTCCGTTTTTCATCCAATTGAGCCCGCAATTGACCGTTTTTTCGTGAAATTAACCCCAAAATCGGACTCCTTGGCACGTTTTCCATCTAAAACAAGTGTTTTTATGAGCAATCAAAATGGAATTTGGCAAAAACCCCAAATTATGCCTAGGATCCGAAATTGATTTTCGCCCAATCGAGGGCGCAAACGACCAAATCAGTCCAAATGGAGGTCACCAATGGATTTAGCACGACGAAAACTATAGGGTAGAGGTGTTTTATTTTCATGGGTATCCCTAGAGAGAATTTAATTTTAGGATCCGCGAAACCGGGGACTAAATCGCAAAGAAATTTATGCAATTAGGTCCTTTTCGTCAAAATTGATCAAATTGAAGGCCGAATTGACCCAATAGCACATCAAAGCTCTAGATTATAATGTCATGGCTTGTTAAAAGTGGAAATTAAAAATTAGGGGACTCGAAAGGTAATTTTTAGGCTCGATTCGGGTTTATGTTTGTGAAGCAACATAGTGACCCAAGTCGAATTTTCAAGATTTATAAATACCAACGTGATGAGGGAATTAAAATAAAATTATTGACTATTTTTGTGAATTTTCTTGACCACGAATGGTATTTTTCTGATTTTTTGGGTATTTTTATAATTAAATAAATAAATAAAAATATTAAAAATTTTGAAAAATATTTTTTGTTCAAAATTGGTTCCTAAGGCTAGGCCAAGGTTTCCAAAGTTGATTTTGTAATTTTATGACTTTTTTTGTTATTTTTAATCAATTTTAAGAAGTAAAATCGAAATAAAAGGTGATTAAAAATCAGGTGTCAACAGCTGCCCCTCTTTGAGAGTGAGCTCGTCAGAGGTCGCTTTCAAAGACAAAAATGACACCTGAGTCTTAACCGACTCGACTGGGGAAAAAGAAAGACCATGACATTAGACTCTAAGAAACCCATCGGTGAAAGCTCGAATTTATCCCCGATTTGGTTCGACAACTTGAGCATGGGCCGGAGAGGGGGAAATTTACCTGGAGCTTGTTTACCTGTCCGCTGCTGTGCTCGTGGAATATGAGAGTTCGTCGTTATGCTCCTGGGGCGTTGAAATCGCGGGCTCGGCTTCCCCTTTTTTTTGTTGTTGTTGTTTTTTTTTTTTTTTACCTTCGTAGCTTCTGACTCGCTATACCAGGTTTTATTCCTCCCTTCGTAGCTTCTGATCTGCTATACCAGGGTCTTGAAAGTCTTTTCCGCGGTTACCGGCTGCACTCCATTCCGAAGGGCGAGAGCTTCGAGGCGTGGCTATCCGGCGCGTGCTTCGTGGAAAAGGCGGTCACAGTATCTCTAGGCGGCAAGTCGCGAGCGTTAGGGGCTCCGATCTTGAACTGTGCTTTGAGATACCTCTGTCGTATATCCCTGTCTGGTGGGATTTGGGGTGGAATAAATGTCTCTTCCGCGGCTACCGGCTGCAATCCATTCCGAAGGGTGAGAGCTTCGAGGCATGGCTATCCGGCGCGTGCTTCGTGGAAAAGGCGGTCACCGTATCTCTAGGCGGCAAGTCGCGAGCGTTAGGGGCTCCGATCTTGAACTGTGCTTTGAGACACCTCTGTCGTATATCCCTGTCTGGTGGGAATTTGGGGTGGAAGAAATCTTCTGTAGATGAAAATTGGCGATCCGGTCCGGAAGATGACAGATCCGCGGCTACCAACCTGTGAACACTTATAGAGAGATTTATCTAGGTCATCGTGCTTTCGAAGCGGCAAGCGAGCCTTTTGAGCTCCAGTCTTGGGTCGGCTTCTAAGCACCTATTTGCTTTAGGGGATCCCATGACGCTGACTAGCGGGGTCAGAGGGGACTTCTTAAGTTTTTCTTGAGTTTTTTTCTTTGAAAAGGGTTCCTGGAACGAGGGTTCTCCACGTCTGAGGGGATTTTTCTATTTTTAAAAGGGGATTTCCTTGACAAGCAGAGGGATTTTTATTGTTTTGAAAGAGGATTTCCTTGACAAGCAGAGGGATTTTTCTTGTTTTGAAAGGGGATTTCCTTGACAAGCAGAGGGATCTTTCTGTTTTGAAAGAGGATTTCCTTGACAAGCAGAGGGATTTTTTTCTTATTTTGAAAGATGATTCCATGACAAGCAGAGGGATTTTTTATTTTTGACAGAGGATTCCATGACAAGCAGAGGGATTTTTCCTTATTTTGAAATAGGGTTTCCTTGACAAGAGGGATTTTTTATTTTTTTGAAATAGGGTTTCCTTGACAAGCAGAGGGATTTTTCCTTATTTTGAAATAGGGTTTCCTTGACAAGCAGAGGGATTTTTTATTTTTTTGAAATAGGGTTTCCTTGACAAGCAGAGGGATTTTTTGTTTTGAAATAGGGTTTCCCTGACAAGCAGAGGGATTTTTTTGTTTTGACTGAGGATTCCATGACAAGCAGAGGGATTTTTTGTTTTGAAATAGGGTTTCATTGACAAGCAGAGGGATTTTTTATTTTTTGAAATAGGGTTTCCTTGACAAGCAGAGGGATTTTTTGTTTTGACTGAGGATTCCATGACAAGCAGAGGGATTTTTTCTTTATTTGAAATAGGGTTTCCTTGACAAGCAGAGGGATTTTTTATTTTGGCTGAGGATTCCATGACAAGCAGAGGGATTTTCTCTTGTTTGAAAATGATTTCTATGACGAGGGTTCTCCACGTCAGGAAAATTCTCTTGTTTTGAAAAATGGTTCTCCCATGATGACGGCTTTCGACGCCAGATGGGGTTTTTGTGTGATTTTGAAAAGGGGTTCCCATGACTAGCAGAGGGGATCCTGTCTTAATATTGCCAAAAATTTTATTTGGACAAAAATTTCATTTGGGTATGGCAATAATGTAGGAGGTCATCCAAAACATCTTGCAACACGATGTGACGATCAAAGCTCCTTTTGGGGAGGGTTTTGGATCTAATGATCTGAGATAATCAAAATGGTTTGGTTAAAATGTCAATTGGAGTACGTTCATCAAAGAGGGCTCCTCACCATTTTTCAGGAGATTTCATTTCACTTCCTGTCCTTTTTGAGACACTCAAATTCTCTCGAACCTATGTTCAAGGTTTCGAAACTATTCGCAGTGTATACCCTTGATTGATCAAAAGGGGCTTTTAAAGGACCGTAATGTTGGGCTCGGTCAATGGTTTTCAAAAGGGACTCGTGGTCAAGTCGAGGCCAATGAATCGAAAATCCTCATCATCTGCTTCGGGTTTACAAGTCAAGAACCCTGCAAAAATGAGAGAGAAATAGTCTTGCTCGTACCTCTTCGAGCGATGCTTAAAATCATTTAAACTCTACGTTAACTCAAGTGCCTTAGTCGAAAAAGACTTTCAAGGGTTGTAACGTAGGTGAGAATTGGGGACTGAGAAAGGCCTGTTTTTGGCTCAGAATATGTGAAAGAGGTTTGATGTTGGTGATCATTGCAGATTTACCACCGATCTTGACCCTTAGATTGATCTTCGAAAAGCACCCTCGTTGCTTAAGGATGGTGTAGTCGTCACTTGGATGCGCCTCGGCTGGGGATAACTTCATGACTTAATTCCCTTGGGCATTTTCTTTTACAAGTAGATTCCACTGGGGATTGACATTTGGGTATCCCGGAATCCTTTGGATGATTTATAAATACACAATAATTTGAATGGGCATTGGCCTTACTTTTACCAGGCATTTTGCTTTTTGATGCTTGGGATTGCCCTTTTGTTTCCCTTTTTTTTTTTAAATCCCGCCTTTTCTTTTTCTTCTCTTTTTTGGCAAGATTTTTTTAGATTATGCTAGACACACATGCGAACAAAATCTTAGCACATTGAAGAGTTAATTTATGCCTTGTCTATAGACCCAGTTCTTTTAAGTTCTCCCGATTTGAGGTGGCGCCTTCTTCATCTTGGAATGGGCAATGATCACCAACGGGGTTAACGAAACGAATATGCAGGCTCAATGGGGCTGCGCAAAGGATGAGTGTGTGTAGGATAGAGAAGCGATCGCTTTTCGTCGTCCTAAAGCACTTGAATCACAGTACGAGTTTGAATGTAAAGAAACACTCGAAGATTGATGATGGTTCGAGCAAAAAGATTTCTAACCATTTACCTCATACCGCCGCTGGAATTCCTTCTGATTGGCCCCAATGTGGGGTGGCTCTTGACAGGGTTATAGAATTGAAGCCTCCGCCCAAATTGGTTAACAATGGTTGACCTGTGGTGTTTGGGATAGAGAACAGAATGCCCTTCGTCTTTTCAATCTAGGTAACCACTGCGAATGATCCCTACATCTGCGAACACGGTTCATATTCTAGTTCTTACTTCACTCATCACTCAAGTGTTTGTAGGGACGTGTTTGGGCATGGGTTGCCTTTCATCGTCTGAGATACTCCTTTTGACAGCTTTAAACATTCCCTTTTGAGAATCCATTTCTTTTATCCAAAACATCCCCTACTGGGATCCTTGATGCAACATGCATATTCCAATGCATGTGTTGGGATGATTCCAAAAGCTTATTTAATGTGAGTGCAGATGAAAAGATTTCAAGAATTTCGCATGCATTTTTTTTTACATGGATGCAGACACCAGCTTCGAAGAAATCTCGAAAGGGTTTGGGGGGGGTTTCCATTTTTTGTTTTTTTTTTTGTTTTCATCCTGTCTTTGTGGACGAGGCACTCTGTTTCGACTGACGCCAGCTCCGGCGGTCGTGGAAGTACCTGTAAAAAATGAAAATGACAGCATCAATGGTTACTCAAATCTGAAAGGGTTCGGGTTACAACCGATTCTCCTTCGTGTGATTTTCTGACGCGTCTCGTCCCGATCGGGGGGCGTCTCTCCGGCTGATCATCTCTCCTGGAGATTTCCTGCACAGAAATGCGTATGTGCATGTATGTATGCATGAGATGTACGCAGTGACTCGGGTTCTTTGAGAGAATGGTGCCGCTTGGGGCTTCCGATTCAATCATGGATAATACTTCTTGATCGCATCGGCGTTTACAGGATGTCCCAACTCCTCTCCGTCCATGTTTACAAGGATTAAGGCTCCTCCAGGTAAAACCTTCCTAACCACATACGGTCCCTCATAATTCGGGGTGAACTTGCCCCCAGGGTGTGACACGTTCGGGAGGGTCTTCTTGACGACAAGGTCATCGGCTTCGAACATTCTTGGTCGAACTTTTCGATTGAATGACCTGGCGACTCTCTTCTGGTACGCCTGGCCATGGCAAATCGCCTTTAGACGCTTCTCGTCTATCAAGTTTAGTTGTTCATGTCTCTGCTGGACCCATTCGGCTTCACTAAGCTCGACTTGAGATAGGATCCTCAGTGATGGAATTTCTGTTTCAACTGGTAGGACTGCTTCCATGCCGTACACCAGCGAATAAGGCGTTGCCCCGGTAGAAGTCCGAATCGAGGTTCGGTACGCCATCAGCGCATAGGGTAGCCTCTCATGCCAATCCCGGTAGTTCTCTGCGGTCTTAGCCAGGATCTTCTTGATATTCTTATTTGCCGCTTCTACAGCTCCGTTCATTTGGGGTTGGTAAGGCGATGAATTGAGATGGCGGACGTTGAAGCTATTCAAAAGGTTATCCACCGTCTCATTGTTCAGATTCGAGCCATTATCCGTCACGATGGCTTGAGGGGTCCCGTACCTCGAAATGATATCTCGCCCTATGAACTTAGCCACGTTCTTCGCGGTCACATTAATGTAGGAAGCGTCCTCTATCCACTTGGTGAAGTAGTCTATCGCCACTAATATGAACCGGTGCCCATTCGATGCCTTAGGGTTAATTGGCCCGATCATGTCTATACCCCACATCGAGAAGGGCCAAGCTTCGGACATCTGGTGCAGCTCAGTCGGAGGCGCGTTGATTCTATCTCCATACACCTGGCATTGATGACACGACTTCGCGTGCTGATTACAATCCGATTCCAAGGTCAACCAGTAATACCCTAGCCTCATGATTTTCTTGGCAAGGAGATGGCCATTCATGTGGGGACCACATTCTCCCTCATGTATTTCACTCATGAGTGATTTGGCTTCATTGGCGTCCACGCATCTAAGGAGCACTGAGTCATAAGACCTCTTGTAGAGAACTTGGCCGCTGAGAAAGAACTTACCGGCCATCTTCGATATGTACTTTCTATCTCCTGCTTGAGCGCCTGGAGGAAATTCCCTTTTTGTCAGGTAATTCTTAATGTCATGATACCAAGGCTGATCGTCGAACCCCTCTTCAACCACCATGCAATGCGCCGGCTCTTGGGTGATGCCAATCCTTAGCGGCTCGAAGTCCATACCGTTCGTTATTTGAAGCATGGAAGACAAGGTAGCTAGCGCATCAGCGAAGTGATTCTGCGTCCTCGGCAGGTACTCGAAATCGATGGCTTCGAATTCTTCAGTCATTTCCTCCAAGAATTTATGGTATGGGACAAGCTTAGGATCTCTCGTTTTCCATTCGCCTTGGGTTTGTAGGATGATTAGCATCGAATCTCCATACACCTGTAGCTTCCGTACTTTCATGTTAAGGGCCAACTGTAGTCCCAAAATACAAGCTTCATATTCCGCCACGTTATTAGTGCATGGTGTTGACACCTGATTTTTGACCATTTATTATTGTGATTTTTATTCTTTAAAATTAATTAAAAATATCAAAAAAGGTCATAAAATCACAAAATCAACTTTGGAAGCCTTGGCCTAGCCTCGGGGACCAATTTTGAACAAAAAATATTTTTTGGTATTTTATAATATTTTTCGAATTTATTTAATTATAAAAATACCCAAAAAATCAAAAAAATACCATTCGTGGTCAGAAAAATACACAAAAATATTTAATAATTTTTTTTTAATTTCCTCTTCAAGTGTGTCACTTTAAATCTTGAAAATTCGGCTCGGGTCACTATGTTCCTTCACAAACATAAACCCGAATCGAGCATAAAAAATGCCAATCAAGTCTTTTAATTTGTAGATTCTATAATCTTGACGTCTACCACCGTATGCAATAAACTCCCATTGTTTCTCTTCTTCGTGAGGGGACTAGAATGATTTAAAAAAAAATAAAAGAGGAGGGAGTGGAAGACAGATTATCCATGGAGCAAAGGTGGGGAGCGGCGCCTCAACCAAAAACAAGAAAAAAAAGGGGAAAAAGTAGAAGACAGCAGGAGTCTGTCCTCCACCATGCAATAGAAAAGAAGGATTAAACAAAAAAGGAAGGGGAGAGGACATAGGATATTCGAACATGCAAAGCTAGGGAGAATGTTGATGAAAGTTGATGGCTCGGCACTGCCACTCAGACTGTTGATGGCCCATCATCAAAGGCTCAAAGCCACTGTCTTTCTCTCACTACTCTGGTTCTCATCTTCTGGCTCGTCAATTCCAATCTCTCGTCGCGCCGCGCTTGATCATGGGGAAGGTTAAGATCGGAACCAGCGGTTTCGGAAGGATCGGTCGTTTGGTCGCCAGGGTCGCCCTCCAGAGGGACGATGCCGAGCTCGTCGTCGTGAACGATCCCTTCATCTCAGGAACCGAACACAGACGACACATGAACGCCAACCGTTGAAGCGCGCCAGCCGTCGAAGTGCGTCGAACCAGGGCGGTACCACCGGATCCTCCGAGCGAGAAGGAGATGGGCCATAATAGAATGAGAAAGAGAACACGGAGGCGAGGAGCGCTGTCGGGGGGCTCATGTTCAGCCTTCGTGGAAGCCGTCTCGAGGACGAGCCAGTCCCTACGGCGCATGGCCGTCGATGAGCTAAGGCGAAGCTCACTTGTCCAGGGTTTGTTCTTCGTGGAGTTCCGGCATCAGCCCGGCTTCTCCAGTCCTTTGCCGCGGCCATCGGGCAACCTCCACCTGACGACTTCCTCGTCGCCACCTTCTCCGTGCCTGTTCTCATGTGAAGCTCGGACCAGAAGCTGTAGAGTTTAGAGAACTCTGAGAGCTTGTTCATAGTGTGAGGGAGGATAAAAAAAAGAAAAGAAAAGAAAGAATAAACGCCATCGCTGGAGAGAGTATCCCGGACGATCCCGGTGCCGTTAGATGCTCTAATCAAGCCCAGGAGCTTCATGAGGTCAGGATGAAGAGGTTGAACCCCATCGGATGCCGCTCATCACCGGAGAAAGGTGAGCGCAGCCCCCCTGTTTTCAAGCGTCGACAATGGTGGCTCGGAATACCGAGCGCCATTCTTTACATTTTTTGTTCCAAAACGCCCCTTGTGCCTCACTGACCTCGTTTCCATGTTTCTTTTTCCTTGTTTTCATGCGAAATCCTCTGAGTCGCCCCCAAACCCGAAAACTTCTCTAGAGCTCGCGAGCTCCGCATGTTCGAAACCGAAGCCATTCGGTCGTCAGGTAAGCATTCTTACCCCTCCTGGATGCTGCTTTATCCCTCTTGGGTGCTGCTAGGTTGATTAGATCGAAGCTTAGACTAAAACAAATCGTTTGGTTCAAGTTTCTTCGGAGTTTAGCTCTCGGTCTTCTCTGTTTAGGAATTCTGGTGGCCTCAGCTTGGTCTAGCCTTGGTTTAGAATGCTAGCCTAGGCGATTTAGTTCAGTGAATAAAAATGAAAATGGGGAAAGGTTTTGGTCATAGTGAGGTCTGCGTTTTACTCACAGAGAAAACCATGAAGAAGAGTCCATGAGGAAGATGATCGTAAAGGAAAGTTAAAAAAAACGTGGATGAGCATTAGAGCTTCCGTAGGTTAGGTTTGGCTTTGCGCATGGGCTGTGTTGACACCTAATTTTTGACCAAGTCTTTTTCAATTTTATTTTTTGAAAAATCACAAAAAATTCATAAAAAGTCAAAAAATTACAAAATCAACTTTGGTGGCCTTGGCCAAGCCCAAGGAACCATTTTTGACCAAAAAATAATTTTTCATATTTTTCACATTTTTTTTGTATTTTTAGAAAAAAGGAAAATACTAGAAAAATCAACAAAAAATAGAATTTGAGGTCACAAAAATATAGGAAAATAGTCAATATTTTTCTCTTAAATCCCTTGTCATTTTGACCTCATCAAGAGTCGAAATCCAAGTTTAATTTTGTGTGTTTCTTTGTAACGCACAGGGTTAAATTTGTCAAAAAATATGTTTTGAGTCCTTTTATTTGCAATCTTTTACATTTTACGAGTCTTGACATTCAACTTGATTGCCCGACATTTCAATTTGGTTCAATTGTGTGCCGATTTGGTCAATTTTGGCTTTAGGGACCTAATTGCATAAAAAATCTTTTCATTTTAGTCCCTATTACGCCAATTCCGAAATTATACTTTTCTTAGGGACACCCATAGAATCCCAATGCTTCCTCCCTATAGTATTTGACCCCCTAAATCTAATGGTCAGTTCAATTGGGGCCGATTCGTCCATTAAGAGCATCAATTTGACAAAAGTCAATTTAGGATCATGTCTTAGATTTGGGGCTTTTAGACAAATTCAAATCAATTTAGCCCAAATTTACATTTCCTAAATGAAATTTGTGCCGTAGAACCTGATTTTCGAGTCAATTTCATGATATCTGCTCATCTTGGCACCCAATTGGAACAAAATATGCAAACCGGGTCAACTGGGCCGGGTTGACCGACCCAGTCAACCCGGTTGACCCGACCAAGAAGGAACAGAACGCTAGGTTCTGCTCCTTCGCACGCCAAGAACAAAAAAAAAACAGAAACAAAGAGGATCGGTTGGTTGTTGAGCGGAGAGGATCAGTTGGTTTTGGGAAATCAGTTGGCAAAGGAGTGAGCGAGCGCAACAAAAAGGCAACGGAGCGAAGAAGAAAGAGGAGTCTGTTCGAGCAGAGAGAGAGAGAGACGCAGAGAGAGAGAGAGAAAGCGCTCGCGGAGGAGGCGGCTTCGAGCGAGAACGAGCTCAGAGAGAGGAAGAAGCAAACAAAGAGTTTGCAGAGAAAGAGTGGGCGAGGAGAGAGAGGGAGTAAGGAAGATACAGAGCGAGAGGGAGTGCGCGCGTGGCCATTGGAGCTTGGAACCCGAGCAATTCAAGCTCGGATTCCCTGCGATTTAGACGACGACAACTGACGCCATCGCTCACACTAGCTTCGTCTCAGCCCGGAGAAGGCGCCAGACCAAGCCATACTCGAAGACGCTTTCGAAACAGGTGAGGAACATTTTTGAGCTTGACCTCGGCCTCTAATGGCGATTCATGATTTGGTCGACCATTGCGCGTGTTTTTGGTCTTAACTCGTTCCTTGAACTCTACTGATCTTCATCGCATTTCATTTTTGCATTTTCGTCGCATAAAACCGTCGAGTCAACCCCCGACTTTGACTAACCGGCCGTGAACGCTATGACCCCCCCCTAAGTTGAACCAATGCCTCACGATCACCAGGTAAGCTCTCTCTAACTACATGGATGCTGTCTGATGATTCGAGATGCTTGTTTGACGCTAGAAATGGCTAGGGCGATACTCTCGCCGGAGATTAGCACCGGTCGGAGTTGCAGGTATTGCAAATGATGATCTGCGGTGTAGAGGCTTGGATATGTGGTAGATGAGATCTGTACGAGTCGAATGGCGGAAGTTTTATGCAATTTCGTGGTCTGAGCAAGGAGAAAAAGGCCTCCGACGAGGCGCCGGCGAAACAGAGCCGGCGCCGGTCGTCTTCCCCGGCAGCTCTGTTGACCAGTCAACGAAAGTTGACTGGTCAACGCTTACGTGGCGCTGACGTGGCGCCCACGTGGCAGCCACGTCAGCCCCGGTTGTTATAACCGATTAACAAGAAACGATCCGACGGTGGAGAACTAGCCACGTGTCGCGATCCTCTTTTTAAAATAAAAAAAATGATTTTTGGAAATTAAATAAAACCTTAGATCGGACGGCTGTAGATTAATCGAGTGTTTTAATCTGGTCCGTAGATCCCTCATGAAGATCAGGCCGTCCTCAGGCACGCCACGTGGTAAGATCAGGATCGCTCGTTCGGTTTAGGCGGGATTTTAAAATTTTGAGCGGGAGGAGGTCGAAACGGCGCCGTTTTGGACGCGGGTCACGTGGACCCGGGTCCGGGCTGGGCTGCGGGCCGTGGGCCGGGTCACCCGACCCGGCCCGGATAACATTTTTTAAATAAAAAAAATCAGAAAATGATTTTTTTAAAAAAAAAAATCAAAATCAAATCAAAAAAAAAAATCGGAAAATTTTTCAAAAAATCCAAAAAAAAATGCTAGAAAATGCCAGAAAATTCAAAAAAAATGTGAAAAATTGTGGAAAAATCCTAGACACTCTAGAAATCCCCAAAAAATCGAGGGTTGACCACAGACAACTGGTCAACCATATTTTTGGGGTTTCTTACCCAATTTTTCAAGACTTGACGACATTACCCTTTAGGGGTAAGTCGCCTCTGCTGTGCATGCTAGAAAAGGCCGATAATGTCAAGGTGAGAATTAGGGTCGATTAGACGACCAATTCTTAGGTTTGGGTTTTCGAGTCCCGCCTCTTTTCTCAGAATGACGATTTTACCCTTTAAAGGGAAAATCGTCTTTCTTATCTCAATCGAGTTCTGAAAATTGCTTGAAGTTAGGGTTTGGGTCAGGTGGACGACCAACCCTAATATTTGAGATTTTTAGTTCTTATCTTTGTCCAAAATGACGACTTTACCCCTCCAAGGGTAAAATCACTTTTAAATTCCAGAAAAATCCTGGAAATTCCAGAAAAATAGGAAATGGATTGGATTGATGGCCAATCCTATTTCCCCTGTCTTCTGACTTCCCAATTCGTCTAAAATGACAGATTTACCCCTTTGAGGGTAAATTTTCCCCGAATTATTCAAAATTACGATTCTGCCCCTCATGAGTGAATCATGTCCAAATTACTCCTAAACCTTGATTGATATTTCTCTAGGCTAATAGGGCCTCATTAGGGATACCATGCTGATTTCATGTGTTTTATCTACATGTACTGGATCCTTGATTTGCGCACTTATTTCTATTGGTTGTGAGTGATAGGGTAGTATTTCCCATCTGCATGAACTCCTAAATTTAAAGATCTGTACCCCACTCGTTTGTATGAAATCCTAAGATCAGATAAACTATTCAGCTTAGGTACCGAAAGGGCGTCAACTCTGACAGTTGACGTAACTAAGTCCCCGAACCCACTTCTCTGGTTTCCGCAGAATCGAATAGACCACTCCCAACTATTCGATAGGGTTTCCGATCGTACCCTCCGCAAAACGATTGGTGGCGACTCCTTGACATGTACATTCATCACATGTCACTAGACCACACTGAAGGTCGACCACGTACATCCAGCAGTTGCGATTTGGGTAATGGACCTTAGGAGAGGCCCGCGTCCGATCCAGCCAGCGATCGGGCGGCCCATTAGCCCGCTCCAGCCTCGAGCTCGAGAGGGTCGCGACAGACTGGCGACTCCACTGGGGATCTATTCTAAACCAGAATCTCTGGTTACGAATTCCAGAGGACTTGAGCCGATTAAAAAATTGTTTGGTTTATCTGACATTGTTTTCTGTAGATGCTCTCGAAGGTGAGGTATGTATGCTAACCATTGTGTTAGATGTTTTTGCAGATTGGAGAAATAAGGGGTGGAGTGATTGCTGACATTTTTCCTGCAGGTTGGAGTTGGGAATGTATGTTTATTTTTATGCACATACTGAAGCGGTGTTTTGATACAAACTGATGTGCATGACTTTGCATTGTGACGATTACGACACATTGCACACACTGGCGGTCAAACCCCGACTGCAAACCACCTCTAGGTTACTTTAGATAGGGAAAGGGTGCGAAAAGGATCTTGTGTTTGATGGCACTTGAGACTTTCGTATTCATTCCCGCCTACCATCTGCATTGGCGATATCTAGCCCTCTTGGGTAGGTACCCTTGGGGAGGAATCTGCCTCGTGTGGATCGTGGGAGCCTGAGCCGTAGGTTCCTCACCTGACTTTCGGTTTTCCTTTTTAGAGTATACCCACTTGTCGCATGCGCATGTCCATGGATGGTTGGTATACCTAAAACCACCCATTGATACAGGGGGCATTCCACATCCCCCAAAGTGTGGTTGGTAAGACATTTATCTCTAAACGTACTTTATTTCCTGCTCCATGATATGACTCATACATTGCATACATCCATGTGCATTCGCATCATGAAGATTACTCGGGTGACTAATGAGAACAACAATGATTATGGGGTAGGATGTCGCTGTTCCCTAAGAGCTCGACGGAGTTGGTGACCTTCGAGTACTTGAGAAAAGTTACTCGCCCTGGACCAAACACGAGGCTACACTTTACTAGATTCGTGTATGGTCGGGAACTGACTGGACGTAAGCTGGGGTATGCTGAAGACTGTCAAACCCGCTACTACGCTGATAATCTCAGATTCAAGCGACAATCAGACGAAATGATGAAGGATTATCTGGAGATGAAGAGACAACGTCGCAACCAGCTAGCTAGGGAAGCGTACGCTCGCAAGAAGGCTGAATTGCTGGCCAAAGAGAACATACCCATGATTACTTTTTGGGGTAGGAAGAGACGCCCTGCGATCAAGACCAAGCCAAGGCGTATCACAATCAAGAAAGTAGAACCCGAGAAGGCTTCCGAAGTCATCGTATCCTGGACTAGAGAGTGGCCGGAGGAACTACAACCTCTCGACCAAACCACTGAAGATAACTCCCCTACCCTAGATTAAGGGAGAGTTTCTGACCGACTGTCATTTGGGTAGACTTCTGAAGAAGGAGTGATCTAGATCCTCACGTTCCATTGTCTTTTATGACTTTCTTGTTTGAAAAACCTTTCTTTACCGTTCTTCTATTAGACATCTTGACTGTAATAAGAGTACATCTCACTTTGTTCCTTTGATGTATTGACCAATGGAATGTGACATTGTTGTTCCCTTTAGTCACTGAGTAAACCTGACTAAATTGCATAATTCACTTCCCTCAAAATGCAAATTAGGCTTTGAGTCAGGCTTTCAAGACCTGAAAAAGGGTCCTAATCTCCATTTCTTCAAATTGAACTATGCAATCAAGTTAGCTCATGCATGCTTCATGACATCTGCATATTCATACATTTAAAGTAATTTCTGGCGATTGACCTTTTAAAATCATTTGCATATTTTAGACTTGATGGGAAAGAATGATATTCAAGTGTTCAAGATCCCCCGAGCTGAACTCCAATCATGGTGGGATGGCATGGGTGTTGACACCTGATTTTTGACCATTTATTATTATGATTTTTATTCTTTTAAATTAATTAAAAATATCAAAAAGCGTCATAAAATCACAAAATCGACTTTGGAAGCCTTGGCCTAGCCTTAGGAACCAATTTTGAACAAAAAATATTTTTTGTAATTTTTAATAAATTTTCGAATTTATTTAATTATTAAAAATATCTAAAAAAATAATAAAAAAATAAATAAAAAAATAGTATTCGAGGTCACAAAAATATAAAAAATAGTCGATATTTTTATTTTTATTTTATCTATTTTCTGACCTCATAAATAATAAAACTCATGTTCGATTTCATGTGCTCTTTGATCATCATAAAATCGAATTTGGCAAAAAAAGTTAGTAATAATTAAAATGGAAAAGGAATGTTTGACCCATAATTATGTTTGTACCTTTTTATTTTTATGATTTTTTTTATTGGTTTTGGGACTTCTCTCTCGGTCCCCCCCGCGCACTTCTTTTTTTTTAGCTCTGTCTTTCTTTCTTTTGGGGTGGTTTTTTGGCTTTTTTTTTTGGGGTGGAGACGACGACGACGCGAGGACCTCCGGAGCCGAACTGATGACCACCTCCTCCCGCTCGCTCGCCATCATCACTATCAGCCTTCATCCTCCTCGACCATGGTCCGTCCGTCACGTCGTCGCCGTGCCGCCATAGCCACCGAGCTCGACCGAAGCTCCCGAACTCTCGTCGTCACGCCCGGAGAAGAACCGAAGCTAGCAGACCGTCCGCCTAGCTCGGCGACGTCACGAGGAAGCCCCCCCATACTCATCAGACCCGCCGGAGACCGCCGAAAAGGGAAGATACACGTTTGAGCTCCTTCTCGGCCTTCAATGGCATCTCCATTTTCACTCGTTCGTTTCACGAACGGTTGATCTAGGATTAATCCTTATGCATCACTGATCCTTTTTGCCTTTGATCGCGCATGATTTCGTGGAGTAAATACCTGAGTTGGCCGCCGACGTCCTTCGATCGGTCGTGGGCTCCGGAGCTCGTTTCCGACCAAGCCGAAATCCCGCGTGGGTCAGGTAAGTCTTCTGGAACTCTTAGAATACTCCCCAACAACTTATATTAGTCATGTAACGTGTAGGATAGCTAGAACCATGCCTCGCCGGCGATATAGTTTCGGTCGGAGATGGCAAGTCGGTCATTTGATGTTCTGCTATAACGAGCTCTCGGTATGTTGTAGGCGAGGTTCATACGAATCTAATGCCGCTAGTTTCGCGCGATTTGGACGTCGGAGGGCCGAGATATCGCCCTCCGACGAGGCGCCGGCGATTGAACGCCGGCGCCGGTCGTCTTCTCCGGCAAGGGGGTTGACCGGTCAACGCACGTTGACCGGTCAACGCACGTTGACCGGTCAACGCCGACGTGGCGCTGACGTGGCGCCCACGTGGCGGCCACGTCAGCGCGCGGTGATAACAAAGAATAAAAAATAATAAAAAACAATCCAACGGCTCAGGAGATGCCACGTGTCTCGATCAGCGGCGTTCCTTAGAAATGCTTGAAACGGCGTCGTTTTGGTCGTGGAGAGGGCGGGCCGGGCTTGGATCGCGGGTCCGGGTCTGACCCGGCCCAGAAAATTTTTTTAAATATTAAAAAAATTCAAAAATAATAAAAATAATAAAATAATCAAAAAAATCAATAAAAAATGAAAAATCATGAAAAATTCAAAAAAAAATCCGGAAAATTCAGAAAAATCCTAAAAAAATTCCAGAAAATAGGAAATGGCCACATTCAACTGGCCATGACCTGTTTCGGGTCTTTCGACCCCCGGTCTTTTCAGAAATGACGGTTTTGCCCTTCCGGCAAATCGTCTTCCAAACAAATTCTAAAAAAATCTAGAAAAATCCCAAGAAATAGGAAATGGCCACAAACAACTGGCCAAGGCTTATTCCGTGTGTTTTGACCCCGATCCCTCTAAAATGACGATTTCGCCCTTTGAGCGAATCGTCTCCCAAAAATTGAAGAAAAATCAAGAAATTCCAAAAAAATTCTCAAAAATGGGAAATGGCCACAAACAACTGGCCATGGAATATTTTGGGTAATTCGGTATCCAAACCTCCCAAAAATGACGATTTTGCCCTTCGGGCTAATCGTCCCCAAATCTTCCCATTTTACCCCTGGTCCGAAGTCACACCTTCCTTAAGCCTTTATGGTTATACTAGGAAGCCATTGATCTGAATTGATGTGCATTGAAGTGATTTATTTATGTACTTGATTGCGCTTTCATTTAAATTGATTGTGATTGATAGGAACAGTCTTCCAATCTGCATGAAATCCTGAATTAAGCCTACCTCACCTAAAATTGAGCCTGCATGAACTCTTAGCTAGGAAAATCACTCGCGTTAGGTACCGAAAGGGCGTTGGTAATGACACCGACGTAACCAAGTCCCCGAACCCAAAATCTCTGGTTCCGCAGAACTGATCGATCTCTCCCAATCGGTCGGTAAGGTTTCCGGTCTACCCTCCAAGAAAGACCGGGTGGCGACTCCAAACGCATGCACAAGTTGCACATGCCACCACGACCACACCGAAGGTCGAAAGCGATCGACTCTTATCGTCGAATCCTTTGAATAATACTCCCGCCGCGATTTGGTATGGGCCTGGGAGGGCCCGCGCCGATCCAAAGCCCGCGATCCGCACCCTTGTGCGAGGAAAGGCCCGCGATCGGTGATCCATTAGCCGCGTCCGCTTCCGGACGGGTCGCGACAGCTGGCGACTCCGCTGGGGACTTTGTTCTAGAACCTATGGTTCTAGACCTCAAGTGGACTTAGGCCGTAATTAAAACGCTGAGTGATTTTTCTAACCATGCAGGCGCTCTTGAAGGTGAGGTAAGTCCGCTTATGATAGGTGTTATATGTTTTTGCAGATTGGAGTGATAAGGGGTGTAGTCCGTGATTAACATTCTCTTATGCAGGTTGGCGTAGGAATGTATGTTGTGTGGATGATTTGAAGCGCTGATTGATAAACTGTTGTGCATGACTTGCATCGCGATGATCACGACACATGGACACACACAACCGCGCCTAAAACCCCGGGCGCCGCCTTTAGGAACACAATAGAAGGAATTGAAAATGGAATCTCCGTGAGGAAAAACACGGGGTAATCCACTTTTCAATTCCGCTCACTTCGAACTATGGATCGAGTCCCAATGCAACGATGGCTGTGCAATGGAATCGGCTCTTCCTAGAACTCGAGGTGGGAACCTTAACCTTAGGTGCCAAACCCTCTGATTTTTAGAAGTTTACCATCACTTGTTTCATGCGCATGTCTTTGGGCGGTTGGTACACCTAAAACCGCACATAAGTCGACGAGTTTGGTTGGTAAGACTCTCTATACCTCGAATCTATTACAGTTCATATAAATATAGGCATTTCATTCATTGCATTCTGGTGATTAGATTAAATGCCATTTCAAGGATAGATGTGTGTGTTTTTCCCAAACGTCCTTGATAGAAGACGAAGAGGATGATATCCCATGACAAGCACCGAGTGAGCAACAAAGGAGCCTACTATGGACATTATTGAGATATCGTCCAATGAAGATGACGAGTTGGGGCAAGTGATCCGGAAGTCACAGATCGAGCTTGGGGCATCCTTAAACGTTAGGATCACATTCCTTTGTTTAATTTTCCATTACTAGTCCTCTTGTATAGGGTTTATTTTTATCGAGGCTTTCTCTATCTCACCCCTTAGAGTGATTGTATTAGGGATCTATTGGTGTATACATTTAGATGGAACTTGGTCGCTTTTCTTTTGACAGGTCATGGGAATGTGATAGTGGCATTTTCTCTAATCATCTGAATACTCCCAAGTCAAGTTTATAATTCCTTTAGAGGAAATTAAAATTGGAAATCCTGCACGACCTTTTTGGTCGTATAGGGTAATCCAACCCCAATTTCGCTAGAAGGAATTATACACTTGAATTGGTCCATGCATGTTTTACGTCGCTGGTAATCCACGATAATTGATCGAGAACATCGGCGTTGTTTTGAATTTAATGACGAGATAGATGTCCAAATTACTCTCGTTCTTAACAAAACGGCCTTGATTTGGATGCCGTATCTTCGATTAAATTTAAAACACGTTATTATGCCTCGCACTTTTGAGTAATTCGTTCCTCTCGAAACTGATCAAAAGCGATTATTGTGAATTACATTCCTTTCAATAGTATGCTTTCTTTCGAGGAATATTGATAGAAACTTTTCGCGCAAGATTAAAACCCTTGTAAAAGTTCTTGTCCTTATTAATCATGGGCAAGCATAGGATTGAAAGGGGTTTTTGATTTCTTTTTCAAATTTTCCCTTCTGATTCTGTCTTTTTATTTGCAGGTAAAAAATAGGTAATAGAGGGAAATCTTTTCCTGGACAAGTCTAAGGCTATTATCTCATCTGATCATGAGCGAGTTATAAAATCAGGACATATTTGCTCGGCTTATTGATATTATGGTTCGGCTCACCCAAGTCGAAGATGTTCGGATGCTCGAAGAAATGAACCATACAGAAGTTAAAACACACACACAAGAACTTTCATTTATTTTGCTCAGCGGAGGGTTTTCAGAAGCAGGTCATACAATTCGGGGCGGAAAAGTAAAGCCAAAGTGAGCCCTAATTAACGACACAAAGGAGCCCAACTGACCCTCCATGTTGTTAATGCTCTGCCCGTACTCACGACTCCGCATGTCCTGGTCCGCGAGCTTCAGGAAAAGGTTTCTGCATTCTCCCTTAACCTCAGTGACCTTGACCTCATGTTCTTCGGTGATTATTTCCAAGTCCCGAACTAATCCATTCCCGTGAGCTATGTCTGCGGTTATTTTGTCAAGCCGTTCTTCCTGCCAGTCGCTTTGCAGCCTCAATAGGACATTGTGGCGGTCGTGCTCGCCAGCGGTCAGGGATAGGGCCAATTGATCCACCAGTTTTCTCCTCTCGCGAAGCAACGTCGCGACCCTCTCATTGGCAAACTCGACGGCCTTTTTGTGACTATCGGCCAAATAGTTGGTCAGCACCAAATGATCAGACCGATCCTGATAACGAGCCCGCAAGACGCGAGCCACGAGAACCTCCCGATCAGCAACACGGTAGGCCTCTAAGGAGTGTGCAAAGAGGGTCGGGAAAGTTCTATATTCCCTCCCCAGCGTAGTACCTTCGAGGGAAGTGGTATCTAAGTCCTCGAGCAGGACACGGATTTCATCCGCGGTTGCAGAATGATCGTTTATGTGCGCGTAACCGCGACCCAGTAGGTTATAAAGCTTTTCCCACTGGGCCAAGATATCAGTTGAAAAAGTGCGTACGGGAGAGGAGGCCATTTGCGTTGGGTTGGCTTGAGAATAAGACGAGTTTAACAGAGAGATTAGAAGGAAGAAGCTGATTATGCGAAAACGTTAACCTTCCATACATTAATTCCTCATTTTATAGCGACTCGAGGATGATGAAGGGTCTCAGTAATAATGCTGGTGGAGCCCAGTTAGGGGGTAAAGCAGGAGGTCCCCTCACGAGAACCATTGGATCCGTTTCGGTCCGCGATTTTCGGCTCATCAATTAAAAGATGCAAAAGATTTGTCGGGATCACCATTATTAGAGTTAGGTGGGAGGAAAGCGCAACTATCGAAGAGAGCCCTAACATGGTTTGGCAGTCCCATCACGTTGAAAAGCTAAGCGAGAAATTCAAGGTCTTGAGGGGGAACGTTTGCCTAATGATGCTTGAGGAGCGTCTCCTGAACATGCAAAGTCACTCGAAGAAAACTTTATAGGGAGTGAGCATACATGAAAGAGTAGAGATCTGAGTGGGCAAGAACCAATCAAACATTTCTCAATCCAACATATCTAAGAGGTTACTGTCAGCTGCTAGAGGCGATTGACTCAAAAATCTCAGAAATTGAACCACAGAGGGATCTCGAAGATTCCAAGATCAAGTCTAACGCCAAAACCATCCACAATGCTCAACTCGGGAAAAGAAGACGTCCTCACCAATACTCTCAGGAGGAAACCCAAATGCTGGAAACCCTTTTCAGTAAAAGCCATTACATGAAAAAGAAGTGGAGAATTGAATTGAGTCGGGAGTTGGGGATTAATCAGTCGAGGATCCAGTTTTGGTTTCAAAATAGGAGATCCAAATCGAGGGCTCAACGCAAACGTCAGGTGGTCGAGATTTTAAAGGAAGAAAACCAAAAGCTGCGAACAGAAAACATGAGGTATGAAAAAGCTCTCAATATTACCGTTTGCCCTCATTGCGATAACCTCGTCGCCCTCGGTAAGATATTCCCCGATAAGCCTCACGCGATGATTGAAGACGTTCATTTACCACCCTACTCCCTCGGGGCATCTCCTGCTCAACCAGATTTTGCCGGAGTCACGCATGAGCAGGATGATCCTACAAAGATGATACAAATGCCTCCTGGGGGATGGGATTTGCATCGCTTTGATTGGAGTTATAGTTTCAAGGAGCTGGACGTTACCGCCGACCAGCTCAAAGCATATCAGCCTCATGCACAACAATTTTCGATAGGGTCGGGTCCTGCTGGAGATGAGTTAATCAGTCGTCAAGCCATCGATGCACTTTTGGGCCACGATAAGAGGAGGTTCGCTTGGCCCCCTGAACTGCATTCCAGATTCCTAGACGTGGTTCACCAAATGGGGATCGACTCAGCAACTCCGACGCGCATATTTAAGGCCATGAATGTACCGGTGCTTAATAAGGAGCTGGTCAGGAATCACCTTGCTGCCTACAGAAAGCTATTAAAACAACGTCGAGCGGAGCTAAACCGGGAGGAATCCGTCTCGAGCTCAAAAGCTAGGGGCGACCGCCATTGTAATGCTCAGGCATCAAGAGATACCCGGCCAAATCTAAGCGTCAATCAAGCTAGCAACCCGACCACCGGCAAACTGAAAGCTGATCAGAATGTCCTCCCGGGCCATTTCAACACTTCTCAAGAGCGCGTATCACAAGTACAGCGAGTGCGCACTCCTCCACTCGAGCAGCAGTCGGTTGGTGCTCTGCCTGCCGCTAGTCAACCCACGACAGACGATTTCTTTGATGAGGGGCTCGATGCCTTGTTCAATCAGTGGGAAGCTGGCATGCTTGGACAGCCATGATCTAGCACTTGACTCGGGGCACGATGGGTCGGTCACCACGAACACCCACAGAAAGAAGAACATGTTCACGAGTAGATCACTCATTTTATCTATTGTAAAGTTCCTACGGGAACATTTTTCTTTAATGACTATAGTTAATTCTATATTAAAACCAACGCTATCGACGAACATCGTCATGCTCAGTTGTGATGATCCCTTGTTAGATTAAGTCTGAAACCAGAGACGGTCTTTAAAATTTTGAGTGGCCACGAACTCATTCCTCACCAAGCGCCCGGGATGCTGAAAGGAAGAGTAACAGCACGCACAGGGAAAATGCCACTTTCGTTTGAACGATGAAAAGGGGTTGAGAGAAGATCATAGCGTTAATTCCCATGGAGCTAAATGAATTAAACGGAGTCATTAATTGCGGGTCCACCGCTGCTCCCCACATTCTCGGGCCTAGCAAATCATAAAAGGCGCCGAAAGATTGTAGACCCACCACTTTGAAGACTGAACTAGGGGACGAGCGCAATACTCGATGAAACCGAATCAATGCAAAAGAGTTTGTGATCCTATCACGAGGAAAAAGAAAGGGGAATACAGACGAGGAGTAATTACAGGGTCTCGGGAGGGGCGCTTGCTTGCTGGCCTTCATATGCAGCCTGAAGGAGGGTTCTAGGACACGCACAATCACTTGAGAAAATTTCTAGAGTGAGCAAACACGTAAGAGCGAATAGACAAAGCTGAGGGAACTAGATCAGCCCGAGATACTCCGATCCATCATGTTTAAAAGCTATTCCCATCTGCTAGAAACGCCCAACCTGGACATTTCTGAGCACGAACTGCTGGGAGACTTTGAAGATCCTGGAGCTGAATCCTGCCCGAAGACCATGGAGACTGACTCCTCCAGCGATGAAATTCTAGGTTTCAGCTACGAAAAAGGAGTATACAATGATGACCGGAGTCGGAAAAGAAAGCAACTACAACGCCACACTCCAGGCCAAATCCGAGAGCTCGAGGCTTTCTTCAATGAATGCCCTACTCCAAGCAGACAACAGAAAATGGAGTTGAGCCGAAAAATAGGATTGGAGCTTTCGAAGGTCAAGTTTTGGTTCGCCAACAAACGAACCCGGGTGAAACAGCAATACGCAGACCATGAGTTACTAGTCCTGAAGGAGGAGAATGAGAAGCTTCAAGCTGAAAGCGCGAGATATAAGGAAGCTCTGACCAAGGCCACCTGCCTTAATTGTGGTAATCCTGTTGTCCTCGGCGAGGTGTTCCTCGACGAACCATCCCTGTTGACGAATAACGCTCAGCTGTTACCGTATTCTCCACAGCATTTTCCGACGCAGCCAGATACCGCCGGAGATCTGCATGAACAAGTCAACACCATAGGATCAACACCAACATCCTCTGAGAAATGGGATATGAATCATCACAGGGGGAGTTCTCTCAATGACGAACTCGTTGTCGCAGCCAGCCAATCCAAAGTCGGTGAGTCCCTCCCTGGACAACTTTTGAAACAACTAGATCCCGTCGAGAATAGCTACCGAAGTATTGACGATATTTTGGGTGATAGGAGAACAAGGTTTTACTGGACCTATGAACTTCACACCAAATTTGTTGATGCAATTCGAGAGCTGGGAGTTGATTCGGCTAGCCCACTACGCATACTCGAGATTATGAATGTGCCGGGGCTCTCTAGAATTAACGTCGAGTCTCACCTCAAGTACTATAGGAGATTGCTAAGGGATGGAAGGATAGCGTTAAACCATCATAAAGCCAGTGGGAGCTCAAGTGCCGGGCAGAGTTACAACCACGACGATTGGAGGGCCGAGAGCACCCAACCGCATTTCAGCAATGACGGGACCAGCAGTCGTGTCAGCGACTCCTCTAACCCAAATCAGAATGCTCCACCGAGCTATCTCAATACTCCTCAAGAGTATATACCACAGTTCCAGCACATAGGGATTCCTCAGTTTGAGCGCGATTCGGTCATTAATGCTGTCCCTGAAGCGGATCTGGCATTGGTAGAGAGTGCACATATAAACCTGCCGGTCATTGGAGGAAGTTCCAATTCGAGGCGTCAAATTGCTCATGACGAGAGCAAAGAGAGGAATCCCTCGCCTGCAGTTGACGACACCCAATCCGGGCACCAAGGGCTAGAAAGAACAGGTGATTTCCTTGATGAGGAGTTGGACACTTGGATCAATACTCTTCAGGGATGTATGTCTCAACCCCAACAGGGCAATGATGAAGGTTCCAGCTCAAAGACTCCAGTCCCTCACAACGAAGGCAATGAAAGAAATCTGCCCCCAACAATCGTTGATACCCAACTTGAACATCAATGGCTCGAAGACCCGAGCAATTTCCTTGGCGATGAGTTCAATCTTTGGCTCGATCAGTTTGGAGCCGGAGGACCATCGTAGTGGTGACGCAAGGCCGGTGATCAAACGTCTGATGCAAGGCATGGTTACTCGATGAAAATGCTTAGAGGAAAGGGGTTGAATACTCCTGTTGAATATGTTGTTGATCGCACTGTAAGGTTCCCACGGGAACATCTTTCATTAATATCTAGAACTAATCGCGCGTGAGTGTCAACATCACCCTTTGAGCATCTTCAAGCCGAGGGCCGTGGATTAATCACTTAATCCGTGGAGCAAGTTCCATGAACATTGACTATCACCCGCGGAGCATAATGGGATCTACCCCTTCAATACAAAATGCGTTTGGCCGCGAAGCCACCCATTTGGTAAAACGATGTATCGTTCCTAAACGATCTCCAGTCGGATACCGAAGTAATGTCTTCTTTCTTTTCCTTCTCAGATGATAAACATGGATAAATCACTCAAGGAGTCATGCGTTCAAATAACATAATAGACGCTGCCCAGCTGGGGGCAAAGGAACCATCGATGTTGCAACCACTCCAAGCATGGATAGGCGGATTTGATAGACGTGGTTCATATCAATACGCAACATCAGAACGGGATGGGAACCAAGAGTAAAGTTGTATCGTCCCAATTTGTCTTGAATTCGAGAATATGAATTGATACTCGTTGTCTACCCTTGACAGGGGAATCGCCTTGGAGACGAATGAGTTTTTACATCCCACATACTACCTGTTAGGGTACATGAGGGTAGGATGTATCGTTTCAATTTTCAAAAAATTCGTGAACATACAATGATATGCTTCTTTTACATTTTCAGGGATCTCCAGCCACAGTGGACAGGTAGGTATCCCTTTCCCCCAATCCATTGAAGATGTTAAACCAAAAACACAGAGAGAAAAAGAAAAAAAAAAGCTTTCAAAATCTGATGTCTAGAAAAGACATGGAATTCTAACTTCATTGGCATTCATGTTTTGAAACATGAGGTTGTATGAACATGCATTGTGCACCATAAAATCCCCTTGACGGGTAAAATTTTTGGGAAAACGAAAAAGATTTTTCCAATCAAAAGTTGTTCAAAACTTTCAAAAGGATGTTTCCTCAAAAGAGAGGCAAGCTCAAATCCAAACACATCCTACATACACTTGAGAGATAGGGGAGCGAATCAAATAGTAAAATCTGGACCTACGGAGGTAGGGACCATTCGCAGCGATTACCTGGGTTGGGACGACGGAGGCATTCGTTTCATATCCCCCAAACACTACAGGTGACCATTGATAACCCCTTTGAACGGCGGTTTTCATTCTTAACCCTGTCAAGAACCACCCCACATCGGGGCAAAATGGAGGTGAGTCCAGCAGCATCAGGAGAAAATGGTTAGAAATTTTCTTGCTCGGACTAACATTAATCTTTGTGTGTTGTTTATATGGTAATCCAAGTGCCATAGGATGATGAGAAGCATTCATTTCTCTATCCCACACACCGAATCCTTTGCATAGCCAAGTTGAGCCTGCAAATTCGTTTCATGAACCCGTTGGTGATCATTGCACATTTCAAGATGGATGCAGCATCACTTCAGAAACGGAAGAGCTCAAGACTAAGGGATTTCAAAAAAAAAAAAAATGAAAATGAGAAAAGAATCCACGACATCGAGAAAAAGCAAAGTGCCTGGTAAAAGCAAGGCCGATGCTCGTGTAAGTTGTTTGATTGATCCACAATGAAGCCGGATGGGAAAAGAGAAAATCCTGAAGGAGCCAAATCTGAAAGGGCTGCTCCCCAAAATGCTATCAAGCGCAGAACAAAGACATAGAGAGAGTCAGTCTCTGAATGCAACAAGAGACGCTCTTTAAAGAGCTGGTGCACACCGCAAGATAGGTTGCGCGCCTCAAAAGGCTAAAGATGCAGAAAAGAAAGGACAGATGGCAAATCAGCAATGATCACCAATGTCAAACCCGTCACGAATTCTGGGCCAAAAACAAGCCTTTTTCGATCCCCAATCCTACCAATGTTACAACCCTGAAACAGTCTTCTCTGACTAAGACACTTGGGCTAACATATAGCTTAGCTCGAAGAGGTACGAGCAAGACTATTTCTTTCTCATTTTGCAGGGTTCTCGACTTGTAAACCCGGAGCAGATGGTGAAGACTTTCATACAATGGCCTCGACTCCAAAGCGGGCCCCCCTTGAAAACCAATATCCAAGCCCAACATTACGGTCCCGTGAAAGACCTCCCGACCGATCAAAATGTATGCGCTGCGAATGAGCCTAAAACCTAGGCACAGGTTAGTAGGGAATTGAGTGCAGCCCCTATAAAAACCGCTATCTCAAAACAGGTTAGAAGACCTCCTTGTCGAGAGATATTCCAATTGATGTTTTGAACAAACTCTTTTTGGAATTGTCAAACTGTTGGTCCAGATTTTCCGTGCAAGGGATTTGTGATCACATTTGTATGTTGCAAGAATGCTTTGGATAACCTCCAGCATCAAAATGCACATTTCGTGATTAAAACTTAAATCATACGGTTTTGTCAAATGGACAGCCGTGGTCTTCCCAAAGATTACTAACGTTTTCTTGGTGAAGAGAAATCTTTCAAGCTCAAACAGTCTCATCGGACGTGGAGAACCCTCGTCATGAGACCCCTTTTCAAAATCAATGGTAGAAACCGCCTGAAGGGTCAATCAATGGTAGAAACCGCCTGAAGGGTCAACTCAAGGTAGAAACCGCTTAAAGGGTCAACTCAAGGTAGAAACCGCCTGAAGGGTCAAATATGGTAGAAACCGCCATAAGGGTCAGCTCATTGGTAAATACCGCTGTAAGGATCAACACAAAGGTCCGATCCACCATACGGATCGAAACCTGGGCAAATCTCAAAACGTGGGATGCGCCTTCCTTAGGTTCTTGCCAGTTAGGAATCCAATAATGGTATGGCCTAACATACAGGTCAAAGCTTAATCTCCCTAGGATATTCTCAATGACGAGTCCTAGGTATCTTCTTGAAAGTCGTCGCAACCGGCAGCATCCGACAGGCGAGCTTCAGGTAAGCCTCACTAATTTTCCCAGTCGAGTCGGTTAGGAATCAGGTGCCACCTTATCTTTGAGAGAAGCCTCTAACGAGATTCCTCTCAAAGAGGGGCAGCTGTTGACACCTGATTTTTGACCATTTATTATTATGATTTTTATTCTTTTAAATTAATTAAAAATATCAAAAAGCGTCATAAAATCACAAAATCGACTTTGGAAGCCTTGGCCTAGCCTTAGGAACCAATTTTGAACAAAAAATATTTTTTGTAATTTTTAATAAATTTTCGAATTTATTTAATTATTAAAAATATCTAAAAAAATAATAAAAAAATAAATAAAAAAATAGTATTCGAGGTCACAAAAATATAAAAAATAGTCGATATTTTTATTTTTATTTTATCTATTTTCTGACCTCATAAATAATAAAACTCATGTTCGATTTCATGTGCTCTTTGATCATCATAAAATCGAATTTGGCAAAAAAAGTTAGTAATAATTAAAATGGAAAAGGAATGTTTGACCCATAATTATGTTTGTACCTTTTTATTTTTATGATTTTTTTTATTGGTTTTGGGACTTCTCTCTCGGTCCCCCCCGCGCACTTCTTTTTTTTTAGCTCTGTCTTTCTTTCTTTTGGGGTGGTTTTTTGGCTTTTTTTTTTTTGGGGTGGAGACGACGACGACGCGAGGACCTCCGGAGCCGAACTGATGACCACCTCCTCCCGCTCGCTCGCCATCATCACTATCAGCCTTCATCCTCCTCGACCATGGTCCGTCCGTCACGTCGTCGCCGTGCCGCCATAGCCACCGAGCTCGACCGAAGCTCCCGAACTCTCGTCGTCACGCCCGGAGAAGAACCGAAGCTAGCAGACCGTCCGCCTAGCTCGGCGACGTCACGAGGAAGCCCCCCCATACTCATCAGACCCGCCGGAGACCGCCGAAAAGGGAAGATACACGTTTGAGCTCCTTCTCGGCCTTCAATGGCATCTCCATTTTCACTCGTTCGTTTCACGAACGGTTGATCTAGGATTAATCCTTATGCATCACTGATCCTTTTTGCCTTTGATCGCGCATGATTTCGTGGAGTAAATACCTGAGTTGGCCGCCGACGTCCTTCGATCGGTCGTGGGCTCCGGAGCTCGTTTCCGACCAAGCCGAAATCCCGCGTGGGTCAGGTAAGTCTTCTGGAACTCTTAGAATACTCCCCAACAACTTATATTAGTCATGTAACGTGTAGGATAGCTAGAACCATGCCTCGCCGGCGATATAGTTTCGGTCGGAGATGGCAAGTCGGTCATTTGATGTTCTGCTATAACGAGCTCTCGGTATGTTGTAGGCGAGGTTCATACGAATCTAATGCCGCTAGTTTCGCGCGATTTGGACGTCGGAGGGCCGAGATATCGCCCTCCGACGAGGCGCCGGCGATTGAACGCCGGCGCCGGTCGTCTTCTCCGGCAAGGGGGTTGACCGGTCAACGCACGTTGACCGGTCAACGCACGTTGACCGGTCAACGCCGACGTGGCGCTGACGTGGCGCCCACGTGGCGGCCACGTCAGCGCGCGGTGATAACAAAGAATAAAAAATAATAAAAAACAATCCAACGGCTCAGGAGATGCCACGTGTCTCGATCAGCGGCGTTCCTTAGAAATGCTTGAAACGGCGTCGTTTTGGTCGTGGAGAGGGCGGGCCGGGCTTGGATCGCGGGTCCGGGTCTGACCCGGCCCAGAAAATTTTTTTAAATATTAAAAAAATTCAAAAATAATAAAAATAATAAAATAATCAAAAAAATCAATAAAAAATGAAAAATCATGAAAAATTCAAAAAAAAAATCCGGAAAATTCAGAAAAATCCTAAAAAAATTCCAGAAAATAGGAAATGGCCACATTCAACTGGCCATGACCTGTTTCGGGTCTTTCGACCCCCGGTCTTTTCAGAAATGACGGTTTTGCCCTTCCGGCAAATCGTCTTCCAAACAAATTCTAAAAAAATCTAGAAAAATCCCAAGAAATAGGAAATGGCCACAAACAACTGGCCAAGGCTTATTCCGTGTGTTTTGACCCCGATCCCTCTAAAATGACGATTTCGCCCTTTGAGCGAATCGTCTCCCAAAAATTGAAGAAAAATTAAGAAATTCCAAAAAAATTCTCAAAAATGGGAAATGGCCACAAACAACTGGCCATGGAATATTTTGGGTAATTCGGTATCCAAACCTCCCAAAAATGACGATTTTGCCCTTCGGGCTAATCGTCCCCAAATCTTCCCATTTTACCCCTGGTCCGAAGTCACACCTTCCTTAAGCCTTTATGGTTATACTAGGAAGCCATTGATCTGAATTGATGTGCATTGAAGTGATTTATTTATGTACTTGATTGCGCTTTCATTTAAATTGATTGTGATTGATAGGAACAGTCTTCCAATCTGCATGAAATCCTGAATTAAGCCTACCTCACCTAAAATTGAGCCTGCATGAACTCTTAGCTAGGAAAATCACTCGCGTTAGGTACCGAAAGGGCGTTGGTAATGACACCGACGTAACCAAGTCCCCGAACCCAAAATCTCTGGTTCCGCAGAACTGATCGATCTCTCCCAATCGGTCGGTAAGGTTTCCGGTCTACCCTCCAAGAAAGACCGGGTGGCGACTCCAAACGCATGCACAAGTTGCACATGCCACCACGACCACACCGAAGGTCGAAAGCGATCGACTCTTATCGTCGAATCCTTTGAATAATACTCACGCCGCGATTTGGTATGGGCCTGGGAGGGCCCGCGCCGATCCAAAGCCCGCGATCCGCACCCTTGTGCGAGGAAAGGCCCGCGATCGGTGATCCATTAGCCGCGTCCGCTTCCGGACGGGTCGCGACAATGGGCGAAGCCAGCCAGAAGTATGCGGAGTCACGATCTTTAGCTTTGTGCTATTCCCAATCTCAACTGTCACCTTCGACCCTATCATGGCTATAGTAGCTAGGCAAGTCTGTTGTGGGTGGGATTACTCAAACATCCTCCTTGCTGAAACCTTCCTCTCCTTAAATCGTTTCAAGAAAAACAAAAAGGGAATCTTTAGAGCTTCTAGTGATCTTCTGTATCTGTGGTTCACATCCCATATCAGACAATTCCACATCCGCATGGGTTTCACTGAAATCAGCCCCAATGCACACCCTCTTAAAACGTTTGCTAGAACCCATACACGTGTTCCTAAGTTTAACTTTGTAGAATGGAAGAACTTCCTCAAAGTCCTAAAACCTGAGCAACTCCGTTGGCGGCTAAGGTTGCCGACGCTGAGCAAGGTCAGATTGACCTGCGATAACGGGAGTCCAGTCCCCCTGCTAGGATTCACAGGTGCTACTGCATACTACCCAAGGAGGGTGATTCGGCAGTTTGGAGCACTACAAGAGATCCCTTCTCCACCGCAACCTGATATCTTCTCCTTTGACATACCGAGCAAGACCCTCACAGAAGAGAAGAAGAGACAGTTTGAAGCCAAGGTGGCATCCATCACACGCTCTTTGAAGAATTCCCAAGCTGAAGGAATAAGTTGGCCAGAAGACATGACTCGTGAAGAGAACATCCATAGAGCTACCACTGAATACATTCAACACTTCAAAGCGATCCGACGAAGCCTTGTCGAGCCCTACATACCCGAATACATCGTGCCGTACGTACTGGGAATAGAACCTTACATACCCGAAGACATGGGACCACTGTCGTGTTCAGAAGATGAGGAGCCCCAGGCTGAAGAAGGGAATCCATGCTGGGATGATGAGGATACCTTAGACCTCAAACGTCCTAGACTTGAATAGGCTATTCCGTCAAGTGTAAAATAAGCAAACATTGTGATGCTTCTTCATACATTCTCATTTCTGTGGAATACTATCTTGGACACATGAGCATGAAAGTGAACATGTTTTGCAAATGCATAAAAACTATCGTCAGAAATTACGCTTCTTTCAATTCCATAAATTCTTGTCAAGAAATGATTAAAAGGACTACTTAAGTGAGGCTAAGGTTCACAAGGTAGCCCTTTTTCCTCATCTACTGACTAGAAGCATGCAACTGAAAGAATTAGCTGCTCCTTTTTACTGAAATAAAAGAAGTACTCACTGGAAATCTCTCGAAACAGGTACGCTCTCATCACGGAACTACCAACACATCGTTTCCGAACCCGCCTTAAGACGAGAATGGAGCAACAAGAATTGTCTCCGCGCGTGGGCATGTTGGAGTCTCAGATGACTGCCCTGGCAACTATGATGGCCGACATCAAGGCGATGTTAGAAACCACCCAAGCTAAACAAACGACGACTCACAACCAGAACAACGCTGGTACTTCTTCCATACCCGATACGGCAGATAAAGAGTTGACGAGAGATACACAGCGTACAGAGGAGGACGTTCATGAACCAAATGGCCGGGCACAACAAAAAGCTTCGCCTGTTGTCATCAACCTTGAAAAAGAGGAGAAGGGAAAACAGACTGTGAAGACAGAGGCAGAGGCTAAGAGATTGGCCAAGATCGAAGAATGCCTGAGCAGCCAAGGCTATGAGCTGGCCCGCTTCGACAAAATATCTCCTTTCGCTAAAATAGAGACTCCTCCTGACTATAGGGAGCCAGAGTTCGTGAGAAAATACAATGGGACAGGCTGTCCCCGTGCCCACCTCAAGTACTATTTGCGCAAGATGGCGCACTATTCGGATTACATACCGCTGTTAATGAACACATTCCAAGAGAGTTTGGCTGGCGCCGCTCTGGCTTGGTTTATTGAGCTAGATTTAGAGCATTATGATGGATGTGAGGACCTTGCAGAGGATTTCCTCAGACAATACAAGTTCAACACAGCTACAGCCCCAACAAGAGAGGACCTTCTGCGAACTTCGAAAGCAAGGGGTGAATTAATCAGGACATATGCCCAGAGGTGGCGAGCCTTGGCTACTCAAGTGAAGCCGTCAATCCCGGAAGAGGAACTAATCGATTTATTCCTGAAAGCACTCCCCTACGAGTACTTTGACAGACTAAACACTTCTGGATGTCAGACATTCGCACACCTGATTAAGGTTGCTGAGAGGCTGGAATGGGCCTTGAGAGAAAGAAGGCCTCAGGAAGCTCCTACTAGGAAGCAGTATCCTCTGAGAAAGGAGAGAGAAGCCGGACTGGACATAGCATTTATACCAGATCCCCACAAGTTAAAGCCATTTGGAAATTCTAATCAGGCCAAAGGCGGATCATCCTGGTCAGCGCCAAAGGTACAAGAGCCTAGAAGAAAGCAACCCCAGAGGCAATTCTCTCAGCTCCCGAGACCTTTATCCAAGCTACTCCCGATGCTGCTGGAGCAACACTTGGTGGCAAAAGAACCACCTAGGGCAAACCCCGCAAGATATCCTGGCTTTGATGAGAGCCAGACCTGTGCCTACCATATGGGCGAAAGAGGGCATAATGTGGATAACTGCTATATCCTGAAGCTGAAAGTGCAAGCCCTAATTGATAGTCAGATTTTGAAATTTGACAACGCAGCCCCAAATGTGCAAGAAAATCCGTTGCCAGATCACCGAACAGTAGGGGCAATATTCTTTGAAGAAGAAGAAGACTGCCATAAACTGAAGGTAGATATGCCTAAACTGGCCGACCTGCTAACAACTGCTTCATCATACCCAAAAGAAGGGGAGATATCAACTGACCAAAAGAAGTTATGTATCGCCAAGATGATGGGCCTGGGGATAATGTCTGATATTACTGATGAAGAATTTGAAGGGATTGAAGCATCTCTATCTTTGAAAAGAAACCACTTCTTGATCACAGCTGAGCAGAGTAGCACCTGTGGTACCTCAAGTGAGGAATTGGCAAACGATCTGGGGCCGGCCACTCAATCAGAAGAAGAATTTGAAGAAGACGAAATAGAAGCCAGGAGGAGAAGTCTAGCAGACCTCAAGTTTATGGCTGACTCACTTGAGAAGGGCGAAATTATAGGCAACCTGGGTCAAGATTCTGGAGGATACAATTTCAAGGCGAAATATTCGGTCCCTCCCAGCTTTTATCAGAAAATTGAAGACATCATACCGGACGGGTGGAGAGGTATGGATGATCTCTCTCAACCAGGAACCTCAAACGGTATGGAAGAACTCGACAACGCCATATTGATGATTGAAGTAGCCACGACCGTGGTGATTAGGTTGGATGAGCTGGATAGCCTGAGCGAGGTGGAAGATTGCCCAGTCAGGCCTATCGTGATTAAATTGCCTCAAGAGGAAGAAGGCAACACGGCAGGACCAGAGATATCTCATCAGACAACCGTAACGATAAAAGTCCCCCCAGTAGAAGAGTATGATCCTAAAGCAGTCCATTGGGACTATGGGACCACACAAGTAGATGCAGTAATGAGGTCTGGAAGATTTTATGCCCCCAGAGAGGGTGAATCCGAAAAAAAGGAGGTCTCCAAGGAAGATGCCGAAAAGCTCATGTCGATCATCAAAACCAGCGAGTTTGAAGTAATAGAGCAGCTAAGAAAGATGCCCGCTCAGATATCCCTATTAAACCTATTCATCAATTCAGAGAAGCACAAGAACGTGCTGTTGAAGGTCCTCAACGAAGTACATGTCCCTGAAACAATTAATGAGGTACAACTAGGGGACTTTGTAGGAGCAATTCTTTTGAAAGACCAATTAAGCTTCTCTGATGAGGACTTCCCCATGGAAGGAAGAGGGCACAATAAGGCCTTATACATCTCCGCCCAATGTAACGGCAAAAGAGTGGCACACGTATTGATCGATAATGGATCAGCCTTTAACATCTGCCCTTTGGCTACCATAAGGAGGCTGGGAATCAATGAAGAGATGATCAAGGCATCCAAGACAGCTGTAAGAGCATTCGATGGCATGAAGAAGACGGTAAAGGGTGAGATCGAGCTAGACGTATTCATAGGCCCGACGAAATTCTCTATAAACTTCCAAGTGATGGATCTGCCCAGTGCATTTGGGTTCTTGCTAGGAAGACCTTGGATCCATACAGCAGGAGCTGTCCCTTCGAGCTTACATCAAAAAGTACGTTTCGTTGTAGATGGGAAGGTGATTACTGTACATGGGGAAGTCGACCTCCAGACATACCAGAATAGTGCCATTCCCTATGTTGAGCCTGAAGAGAAAACAGAAGCAAGCTATCATTCCCTAGAATTGGTGGCAACAGTTCATACCCCAGCCGGGACGAAGTTGAGAACCCCCTACATCTCAGAAGCCGGTCTTCTACCAGCTAAGATGCTGCTGGCATACGGGTTCAATCCCGAAAAAGGCCTAGGCAAACATAATCAGGGTATAAATACCCCGCTACAGTTGAAGGCTAATCCACATAGAATGGGCTTGGGGTACCAGAAGTATCCCATGAATGATTCTGTCCCGAAAGCAACAGGCCGAGGCCGAGGCAAAAGCCTGGGACGCCAGGGAGGCGAAAGCAGCATGAATAACTCATTCATCGGTTCTCCAACCTGGAAGGGCAGGTTTCGGATGTTCAGGAATCCCTTAAGTGCCTACTTCGACCAGAACTCCAAATGGCTATCTGAAGAGGATATCACTTCGCCGATGGAACCAGATCTCACAAATCCTTTTCTTGAAGATGACTCTGTGAATGTCATCATGGAGTGGTTGGACAGTGAAGCCACTTCTTCTGAGTAAATAGACTCTTCCTTCATCTTTAAATACTGCGTTTAGAACTTTATGCATTTCATTGTATTTTCTTTCCTTATTGTACGCATAGGGAAATGCCTTTGGATCTCCGGCCGTTGGTCCAAATAGCACATCTTGTAACGCGGCCCATTTCACATTCAATAAAACCACTCATGTTTTTGTTAAGGACATATGGAACCACAAATCAGCCCGATGATGATAATAGTCTTCCATATAGAAGCTTGAGGCCTGATTTGCCATATGATTCCTAATTTTCACAAGATTTCCATGGGGCCGGGATGTCCAATGACATGAGGACTAGTCCATTGGCACCTATGCCTGTTTCGAAAACTTTTTCAAAAAGACTTTTCATGATCATGCATGTCATTTTTATGGAGCACAAACTAACCATACTCATGATATTTCAGGCATATCATCTCAAACATGCATACCAGGTTGTTACAAAATTCAGATCCCTCTATTAACCACTCCTATAACATCGAGGAAGAGGAAGACGAGGATTATGCATCTATCCGAAGAGATTGGAACACCTTTGAAGAGTCAAAACCTCCTACCTCAGAAGAACCAGTCGTTATTAATTTGGGAGACGCCGCGAACGTCAAAGAGGTTAAGATCGGCGGACACCTATCCCGAGATGAAAGGCTCGAATTCACCAAGCTACTAAAAGAATACCAAGACATCTTCGCGTGGTCTTACGCGGATATGCCAGGACTAGATCCTAAAATTGTGGAGCATGCATTGCCCACGGATCCTGGCATCAAACCTGTCAAACAAGGCAGTAGGCGGATGAAAGCCGAGTTAGAAGACAAGATTAAGGAAGAAGTCATGAAACTCCTTAGGGTAGGCTTCATTGAAGCTATCCCATATTCAGACTGGGTTGCAAATATAGTCCCCGTCATGAAGAAAGACGGAAAAGTTCGGATCTGCGTAGATTACCGAGATATGAATAGAGCAAGCCCAAAAGATGATTTTCCACTCCCCCACATTGATGTATTGGTGGATAGTACAGCGGGTTATGAATTATTCTCATTCGTGGATGGATTCTCGGGATACAACCAAATCTCCATGAAACAAGAAGACAAACCCAAGATTGCATTTACCACACCATGGGGGAATTTTTGCTACAGAGTCTTGCCCTTTGGATTGAAAAACGCCGGGGCTACCTACCAGAAGGCTATGGTCACGTTATTCCATGATATGATCCACAAAGAGATTGAAGTATATGTTGATGACATGATCGCTAAATCCAAGAAAGGACAAGATCACATACAGGTATTAAGAAAATTATTTGAGCGCCTGCGCAAATACAAGTTAAAGCTGAACCCTAACAAATGCGTGTTTGGGGCAAGATCCGGGAAACTCCTTGGGTTCATAGTCAGCAACAGGGGCATTGAGATTGATCCCTCAAAAATCCAGGCCATCCACGATTTATCAACTCCATCCACAGTAAAAGAAGTGAGAAGCCTTCTAGGGAGATTGAACTATATTGCCAGGTTCATCAATCAGCTGTCTGATGTGGCTAAGCCAATCTTCAAATTGCTTAAGAAAGGCGCGAAAATAACGTGGGACGCCGAGTGCAGCAAGGCATTCCAAATGATCAAAAACTATTTGATCACACCACCGGTGCTTGTGCCACCAATTCCCGGTCACCCATTGACCTTATACCTGACCATACGACAAGAGTCCTTGGGAGCCTTACTTGCCTAGACGAGACCGATAGATGGAAAAGAGAGGGCCATTTATTACCTGAGTAAGAAATTCACGCCATCTGAAGCAAAATATATACCAGTTGAAAGGGCCTGCGTAGCAGCAGTATGGGTACTACGAAGACTAAGGCAGTATACCCTACATCATCACATTAAGCTCATAACAGAGAACGACCCCGTCAAATACCTCCTGGAGAAACCCGCTTTAATTGGGAAACTGGCAAAATGGCAAGTAATGTTATCTGAATTTGACATTAAATGTTCTCCGCAGAAGTCGGTAAAAGGAAGAGCTATAGCAGACATGCTGGCAGAAAACCCATCAAGCACTGAATCCCCTGAAGTAACGAACACAGAAGGCCGAATTCTGAACTTAGCAGAGGATAAGTGGATCATGTATTTCGATGGTGCTGTTAACCTATCAGGGGCAGGCACTGGGGCAGTACTGATATCCCCAGATGGTCAACATTACCCTGTCGCGGCAAAGATAACTTTTCCTTGTACCAACAATATTTCAGAATATGAGGCATGCATTCTGGGCCTACGACTGGCCCTTTCCATGAAGATACCTAGATTGCAGGTCTTTGGAGACTCTATGCTCATTATTCTACAGACACAAGGGGAGTGGAAGACAAAAGATGCAAAACTCATCCCCTACCATGAATACCTTGAAGAATTGATACTCAAGTTCGAAGAAGTGTCATTCGAGTACCTATCAAGGTCTCACAACCAATTCGCAGATGCATTAGCCACCTTAGCCTCGATGTTACAAATGACTAAAGGGTTGGATATAGAACCTCTGAGGATCGGTATTGTTGAAAAGCCAGCTTATTGCATGCTAATCTAAGAGGAATGTGATGGAGAGCCATGGTACTATGACATCAAGAATTACCTCTTGAAAAGGGAATTCCCTGAAGGATGCCAGTCAGGAGACCGAAAATACATAACCAAGATGGCCAGCAAGTTATTCCTCAATGGACAAATTCTATACAAGAGATCGTTCGATTCCACTCTACTGAGATGCGTAGATGCCAAAGAAGCAAATATTCTCATGAAAGAGATTCATGAAGGTGCGTGTGGGCCTCACATGAACGGCCACCTCCTTGCCCGGAAGATCATGCGGCTTGGATATTACTGGATGACCATCGAATCAGAATGCTGTCAGCACGTCCGGTCATGCCACCAATGCCAAATATACGGGGATAAGATTAATGCACCCCCAAGCGAACTGCACCAAATGTCTGAAGTCTGGCCTTTCTCTATGTGGGGCATAGACATGATAGGGCCTATTAATCCTATGGCTTCGAATGGTCATCGCTTCATCTTGGTAGCGATTGATTACTTCACCAAATGGGTAGAAGCCAGCTCTTACGAGAATGTCACTGCAAGAAATGTGGCAAGATTCGTCAAAAGAGATATCATATCCCGGTATGGTACCCCTCAAGCGATCATCACAGATAATGGGTCTAACCTGAACAACAAGATCGTCGATAATCTGCTGGATCACTTTAGTATTCGACATCTGAATTCATCTCCTTATCGCCCACAGATGAATGGGGCAGTGGAAGCAGCTAACAAAAATATCAAAAGAATCTTGGCTAAGACAGCAGAAAACTATAGGGATTGGCACGAAAGGCTGCCCTTCGCCCTAATGGCTTACCGAACGTCAATCAGAACTTCCACAGGGGCAACTCCCTATAGTCTGGTATATGGAATGGAAGCAGTTCTACCAGTGGAAGTTAAGATCCCCTCTTTGAGAATCTTATCCGAAAATAAGTTCTCTGAGTCAGAATATTTCAAGCACAGATATGAACAGCTGAATTTGATAGACGATAAACGTCTTAAAGCCATTTGCCACGGACAAACTTACCAGAAAAGGGTAGCCAGGGCATTCAATCGAAAGGTCAAGATCAGAAATTTCGAAGTAGATGACTTGGTAATTAGAAAAGTTTTGCCGAGTACTACCCATCCAGGAGGAAAATTCACTCCAAATTACGAAGGCCCTTATATTATCAAGAAAATTCTCACGGGAGGGGCATTGATTCTTGTAAACTCCGAAGGAGAAGAACTGGGGCACCCTGTAAATTCAGATGCTGTGAAGAGATATTACCCTTGAAATAAAATCAGATTCCAGTCATACGACTTATCCCGAATTGGGCATACCCTTCATAATAGTCATCGCATAAACACATCATGCATCCATGCATACACTAGCATGTGTTCAATATTGCAGGACCCGAGGAAACAAGGTCACAATAGATTGGAATGCATGATCGAGAGGAATTACTGCCGCAGTGGTCAGATTTTCATGAGTCTATCTATTCCCAGTGGAACGCATGGTCAAGGGAAAGGTGTATCGTTCTAATTTTCTGAAAATTCGAGAACATACACTGACATATTCCTTTTATGTTTTTTCAGGAATCTCTAGCCACGCTAGGAAGGTAAGTATTCCTTTCCCAACCTTTTAGGTTTTTTAGACTGTCAGAATCCTTATTTCTAGAATTTTAAGGCTACTTGGAATGCTAGCACGCATTCAAATCATATGTCTAGAAGGATGCAGAATTCTCACAGTTGTGACATTAGCATTCATGATTAGATTTGGGGGTTATCTAAACATGGTTGGAATATACATTGTGCATCACAAATCCCTTTTGAGGATAAGTTTTGGAGAAAGCAAAATGAACTTTTCAAATAAAAGTTGCTTAAACCGTTCAAAAGGATGTTTTCTCAAACAAGAGGCAACCTGAACCTAAACACGTCTCCTACACACTTAAGAGATGAGTGGAAAGGTAAGGACAGCGAAACCTTGACCTACGAAAGTAGGGGTTATTCGCGTTGATTACACAAGTCGAGACGACAGAGGCATTCGTTTCTCCATCATAAACACTACAGGAACGGCGGTTCCATTCTTCACCCCTGTCAAGAACCACCCCACACTGGGGCAAACTGGAGATACGTCCAAAGGTATCAGGAGATAAATGGTTAGAAGTTCTCTTGCTCAGACTTGCATCAATCTTCGTGTGTTGCTTGTCATTTTAACTTCTATGGTAATTCAGGTGCTTTAGGATGACGAAAAACATTCATTTCTCTATCCTATACACTCTTACCCTTCTGCACAGCCCAGTTGAGCCTATACGTTCATTTCACAAACCTGTTGGTGATCATGGCATATTCCAAGACAGAAGCGAAGTCACTTCAAGAGCGGAAAAGTTCAAAACACAGGATTTGTGAAAAAAAATTCCTAGATTAATGTTTGAGTGCTGAGATTCAAGTTGTACATCTAGCACACTCATTTGAAAATTCTGATCCCCAAAAGAAAAGAAAAGGTGGGATCTCGACAAAAGATGAGAAAAAGAAAAGAAAGAGAAAAAGTCAATCTTGGGCATCAAGAAAAAGCAAAGTGCCTGGTAAAAGCAAGGCCAATGCCCATCCAAATATTTGTACACTTGTGAATCAAGTGTTTGATCTTGTAAACGCCAAAAGGTGGCATGATACCTCTGTATAGGTCACTAGTGAGATCTGATTGTAAAAGAAAATCCCAAGGGAGCTGGACGAGATGTTGACACCGCCTCAACAGGAAAGAGATGTTCTCCAAAGACAAATATACACTTCAAAGACTGAAGACGCTCTTTGAACCAGAAGGGGCAAGATGGCAGCAAACTTGCAGTGATCACCAAACCTACCTACGTTACAACCCCAAAAAAAGCCTGTTCTGATTAAGGCACTTGGATTGACATAGGGTTTGATGTCTAAGCTTAGCTCGAAGAAGTTCGAGCAAGATTATTTCTTTCTCATTTTGCAGGTTTCTTGACTTGTAAACCTGGAGCAGATATTGAAGACTTATCTTCGAAAGCCTTGACTTGCACGCAAGTCCCCTTTGAAAACCGTTGACCAAGCCCAACATTACGGTCCCTTGGAAGTCCTCTTGATCGATCGAGGTGTATTCACTGCGAATGATCCTGAACCCTAGGCGCAGGTTTAATAGGAAATTCGAGTGCATTCTTGGTAAAAGACCATTATCTCAAAACGGTGAGAAGTCCTTTTTGATGAGAATACTCCAATGGACGTTTTAACCAAACTCATGTGGGTAATTTCAGATTGTTTGATTCAAACTTTCCTCGCAAGGGATTTTTGATCACTTCCGTATATTGCAAGGTGTTTTGGATAACCTCCAGCATCGTAATGCATTCATTGAAATTTTTCATGACTATGATATAAGTCATAAAGTGCTATCAGTTTGACATCGGATATCACTTAAAGACCATTGATGTGCCTTTGAATTCCTGGCAATCCCATATCTCAGAAGAGCACAACTTCTCTTGGTAAGAAAGAGTTTACATGTTCAAGCTTCTGTAGGACCCCTGGTATCCCCAGACCTCAGAATGCTACTTCTTTTGTGAAGAATATATTTCAAGTTTAAACTTCTGCAAGACCCCTGGTAACCCCAGGTCTCAAAATGACACATTTCTCTAAGAAGGAGAGTTTATATGCCTGAGCTTCTGACGGATACCTAGAGCTCCCAGGTCTCAGAATGTCACCTCCCATGTCAAAAGGACAATGTTTAAAATTATCTCCCTATGTGAGATTCCAATATTACAGGTTTGATCTTTCTACAGGATGCCTGGAGTACCCAGATCCCAGAATGTCACCTCCCATGTCAAAAGGACAATGTTTGAAATTATCTCCCTGTGTGAGATCCCAGTGTTACAGGTTGAAACTTTCTGCAGGATACCTGGAGCTCCCAGGTCCCAGAATGTCATCTTCAATGTCGAAAGGACAACATTCAAGATAGTCTTTCTGCGAGATCTCAGGTACCCCTTAGATCCTAGAAGAATCTTATCAAAGTTTTTGCAGGTTTAAGTTCTCTGCAGGATACTTGGACTCCCCAAATCCCAGAATAACGCCTTGCGTATCGAAAGGACAATTTTCAGAATCAGCTTTCTATGAGGTTCTAGGTAACCCCTAAACCCAGAATAGCCCATTTGGTAAAGCCTCAAGGTCAGGCACACCTCATTTGTATAAATCCTAGTTAATTCCTTAGAATATAGGATCAAAATGTTCGACAATCCCTAAGAGACTGGGTGCGTCATCCATAGGTTCCTAACAGAGAGGAGTCCTATTCATGGTCTGATCCACCATACGGATCAAAACTTCTGACAATCCCTAAGAGACTGGGTGCGTCATCCATAGGTTCCTAGCAGGAAGGAGTCCTATTCATGGTCTGATCCACCATACGGATCAAAACTTCTGACAATCCCTAAGAGACTGGGTGCGTCATCCACAGGTTCCTGTCAAGTATAGGAATCCCATTTTGGTACGGCCTACCATACAGGCTAGAGTTTAATCGCTCTAGGATACTCAAAAGACGAGTCCCTAGGTATCCACTTGATCCCGCTGTACACCGCGCATGCCGTACGAGCATCAGGCAGGTAATCAACAGGTAAGTAACAGGCGCGTCTCTCTACTTTCTCTCTCACATCAGCAAAAGAATGAGGAGCAGAGCGTTCATCAGTGGGACAAGAAAGATTGAGTGTCAAGATTCGTTTTTCTTTTCCCCAGTCGAGTCGGTCTAGACTCAGGTGTCACCTGTCTTTGAGCGAAACCTCTCACGAGATTCCTCTCAAAGAGGGGCAGCTGTTGACACCTGATTTTTGACCAAGTCTTTTTCAATTTTATTTTTTGAAAAATCACAAAAAATTCATAAAAAGTCAAAAAATTACAAAATCAACTTTGGTGGCCTTGGCCAAGCCCAAGGAACCATTTTTGACCAAAAAATAATTTTTCATATTTTTCACATTTTTTTTGTATTTTTAGAAAAAAGGAAAATACTAGAAAAATCAACAAAAAATAGAATTTGAGGTCACAAAAATATAGGAAAATAGTCAATATTTTTCTCTTAAATCCCTTGTCATTTTGACCTCATCAAGAGTCGAAATCCAAGTTTAATTTTGTGTGTTTCTTTGTAACGCACAGGGTTAAATTTGTCAAAAAATATGTTTTGAGTCCTTTTATTTGCAATCTTTTACATTTTACGAGTCTTGACATTCAACTTGATTGCCCGACATTTCAATTTGGTTCAATTGTGTGCCGATTTGGTCAATTTTGGCTTTAGGGACCTAATTGCATAAAAAAATCTTTTCATTTTAGTCCCTATTACGCCAATTCCGAAATTAAACTTTTCTTAGGGACACCCATAGAATCCCAATGCTTCCTCCCTATAGTATTTGACCCCCTAAATCTAATGGTCAGTTCAATTGGGGCCGATTCGTCCATTAAGAGCATCAATTTGACAAAAGTCAATTTAGGATCATGTCTTAGATTTGGGGCTTTTACACAAATTCAAATCAATTTAGCCCAAATTTACATTTCCTAAATGAAATTTGTGCCGTAGAACCTGATTTTCGAGTCAATTTCATGATATCTGCTCATCTTGGCACCCAATTGGAACAAAATATGCAAACCGGGTCAACTGGGCCGGGTTGACCGACCCAGTCAACCCGGTTGACCCGACCAAGAAGGAACAGAACGCTAGGTTCTGCTCCTTCGCACGCCAAGAACCAAAAAAAAAAACAGAAACAAAGAGGATCGGTTGGTTGTTGAGCGGAGAGGATCAGTTGGTTTTGGGAAATCAGTTGGCAAAGGAGTGAGCGGGCGCAACAAAAAGGCAACGGAGCGAAGAAGAAAAAGGAGTCTGTTCGAGCAGAGAGAGAGAGAGACGCAGAGAGAGAGAGAAAGCGCTCGCGGAGGAGGCGGCTTCGAGCGAGAACGAGCTCAGAGAGAGGAAGAAGCAAACAAAGAGTTCGCAGAGAAAGAGTGGGCGAGGAGAGAGAGGGAGTAAGGAAGATACAGAGCGAGAGGGAGTGCGCGCGTGGCCATTGGAGCTTGGAACCCGAGCAATTCAAGCTCGGATTCCCTGCGATTTAGACGACGACAACTGACGCCATCGCTCACACTAGCTTCGTCTCAGCCCGGAGAAGGCGCCAAACCAAGCCATACTCGAAGACGCTTTCGAAACAGGTGAGGAACATTTTTGAGCTTGACCTCGGCCTCTAATGGCAATTCATGATTTGGTCGACCATTGCGCGTGTTTTTGGTCTTAACTCGTTCCTTGAACTCTACTGATCTTCATCGCATTTCATTTTTGCATTTTCGTCGCATAAAACCGTCGAGTCAACCCCCAACTTTGACTAACCGGCCGTGAACGCTATGACCCCCCTAAGTTGAACCAACGCCTCACGATCACCAGGTAAGCTCTCTCTAACTACATGGATGCTGTCTGATGATTCGAGATGCTTGTTTGACGCTAGAAATGGCTAGGGCGATACTCTCGCCGGAGATTAGCACCGGTCGGAGTTGCAGGTATTGCAAATGATGATCTGCGGTGTAGAGGCTTGGATATGTGGTAGATGAGATCTGTACGAGTCGAATGGCGGAAGTTTTATGCAATTTCGTGGTCTGAGCAAGGAGAAAAAGGCCTCCGACGAGGCGCCGGCGAAACAGAGCCGGCGCCGGTCGTCTTCCCCGGCAGCTCTGTTGACCAGTCAACGAAAGTTGACTGGTCAACGCTTACGTGGCGCTGACGTGGCGCCCACGTGGCAGCAACGTCAGCCCCGGTTGTTATAACCGATTAACAAGAAACGATCCGACGGTGGAGAACTAGCCACGTGTCGCGATCCTCTTTTTAAAATAAAAAAATGATTTTTGGAAATTAAATAAAACCTTAGATCGGACGGCTGTAGATTAATCGAGTGTTTTAATCTGGTCCGTAGATCCCTCATGAAGATCAGGCCGTCCTCAGGCACGCCACGTGGTAAGATCAGGATCGCTCGTTCGGTTTAGGCGGGATTTTAAAATTTTGAGCGGGAGGAGGTCGAAACGGCGCCGTTGTGGACGCGGGTCACGTGGACCCGGGTCCGGGCTGGGCTGCGGGCCGTGGGCCGGGTCACCCGACCCGGCCCGGATAACATTTTTTAAATAAAAAAATCAGAAAATGATTTTTTTAAAAAAAAAATCAAAATCAAATAAAAAAAAATCGGAAAAATTTTCAAAAAATCCAAAAAAAAAATGCTAGAAAATGCCAGAAAATTCAAAAAAAATGTGAAAAATTGTGGAAAAATCCTAGACACTCTAGAAATCCCCAAAAATCGAGGGTTGACCACAGACAACTGGTCAACCCTATTTTTGGGGTTTCTTACCCAGTTTTCCAAGACTTGACGACATTACCCTTTAGGGGTAAGTCGCCTCTGCTGTGCATGCTAGAAAAGGCCGATAATGTCAAGGTGAGAATTAGGGTCGATTAGACGACCAATTCTTAGGTTTGGGTTTTCGAGTCCCGCCTCTTTTCTCAAAATGACGATTTTACCCTTTAAAGGGAAAATCGTCTTTCTTATCTCAATCGAGTTCTGAAAATTGCTTGAAGTTAGGGTTTGGGTCAGGTGGACGACCAACCCTAATATTTGAGATTTTAGTTCTTATCTTTGTCCAAAATGACGACTTTACCCCTCCAAGGGTAAAATCACTTTTAAATTCCAGAAAAATCCTGGAAATTCCAGAAAAATAGGAAATGGATTGGATTGATGGCCAATCCTATTTCCCCTGTCTTCTGACTTCCCAATTCGTCTAAAATGACAGATTTACCCCTTTGAGGGTAAATTTTCCCCGAATTATTCAAAATTACGATTCTGCCCCTCATGGGCGAATCATGTCCAAATTACTCCTAAACCTTGATTGATATTTCTCTAGGCTAATAGGGCCTCATTAGGGATACCATGCTGATTTCATGTGTTTTATCTGCATGTACTGGATCCTTGATTTGCGCACTTATTTCTATTGGTTGTGAGTGATAGGGTAGTATTTCCCATCTGCATGAACTCCTAAATTTAAAGATCTGTACCCCACTCGTTTGTATGAAATCCTAAGATCAGATAAACCATTCAGCTTAGGTACCGAAAGGGCGTCAACTCTGACAGTTGACGTAACTAAGTCCCCGAACCCACTTCTCTGGTTTCCGCAGAATCGAATAGACCACTCCCAACTATTCGATAGGGTTTCCGATCGTACCCTCCGCAAAACGATTGGTGGCGACTCCTTGACATGTACATTCATCACATGTCACTAGACCACACTGAAGGTCGACCACGTACATCCAGCAGTTGCGATTTGGGTAATGGACCTTGGGAGAGGCCCGCGTCCGATCCAGCCAGCGATCGGGCGGCCCATTAGCCCGCTCCAGCCTCGAGCTCGAGAGGGTCGCGACAGGCTGGCGTGTGGGCTTACTTAAAAATCCAATCATATTCGGGCCTCTTGAAGGAGAAATAAGAAAGAAAGTTGGGCCAGGTCTAGTTGGGCTTTAGAATGAAGATTTGGTCTGACATATAAAATGTGTGAATGGGTTCTCCTTTTATATTTTTTTTTGGGCCTCTCGTGGTCTTAGAGGGTTGGGATTAGAAGCCCAATCCGAATCATTATTTTCGGAATTAAGGCATTAAAATAATAATAAAAAAAATTCAAAAATCAATAAAATAATAAAAAATCATAAAAAAATTCAAAAAAATTCGAAAAATTCAGAAAAGTTATAAAAAATTCTCAAAAATAGGAAATGGTCACAATCAACTGGCCATGGAATATTTTGGGTAATTCGGTATCCAAACCTTCCAAAAATGACGATTTTGCCCTTCGGGCTAATCGTCCCCGAATCTTCCCATTTTGCCCCTGGTCCTAAATCACGCTTTTCCTAAGCCTTTACGGTTACATGAGGAAGCCATTGATTTGAATTAATGTGCATCGATTTGATTTGTTTACGCACTTGATTGCGCTTTCACTAAAATTGATTGTGATTGATAGGAATAGTCTTCCAATCTGCATGAAACCCTGAATCAAACCTACCCCACCCAAAATTGCGCCTGCATGAATTCTTAGCTAGGAAAATCACTCGCGTTAGGTACCGAAAGGGCGTTGGTAACGACACCAGCGTAACCAAGTCCCCAAACCCAAAATCTCTGGTTCCGTAGAACTGATCGATCTCTCCCAATCGGTTGGTAAGGTTTCTGGTCTACCCTCCGAGAAAGACCGGTGGCGACTCCAAATGCATGCACAAGTTGCACATGCCACTACGACCACACTAAGGTCGAAATCGATCGGCTCTTATCGCCGAATCCCTTTGAAAAATACTCCCGCCGCGATTTGGTATGGGCTTGGGAGGGCCCGCACCGATCCAAAGCCCGCGATCCGCACCCTTGTGCGGGAGAAGGCCCGCGATCGGTAATCCATTAGCCGCGTCCGCCTTTCGGACGGGTCGCGACAGCTGGCGACTCCGCTGGGGACCTTTGTTCTAGAACCTATGGTTCTAGACCTCAAGTGGACTTAGGCCGTAATTAAAACGTTGAGTGATTTTTCTAACCTTGCAGGCGCTCTTGAACGTGAGGTAAGTCCGCTCATGATAGGGGTTATATGTTTTTGCAGATCGGAGAAATAAGGGGTGTAGTCCGTGATTAACATTGTCTTATGCAGGTTGGGCATAGAAATGTATGTTGTGTGGATGATTTGAAGTGCTGATTGATAAACTGCTATGCATGAATTGCATTGTGATGATCACAACACGTGGACACACACAACCGCGCCTAAAACCCTGGGCGTCGCCTATAGGAACACAATAGAAGGAATTGAAAATGGAATCTCCGTGAGGAAAAACGCGGGGTAATCCACTTTTCAATTCCGCTCGCTTCGAACTATGGATCGAGTCCCAATGCAACGATAGCTGTGCAATGGAATCGGCTCTTTTTAGAACTCGAAGTGGGAACCTTAACCTTAGGTGCCAAACCCTCTGATTTTTAGAAGTTCACCATCACTTGTCTCATGCGCATGTCTTTGGGCGGTTGGTACACCTAAAACCGCACATAAGTCGACGAGTTTGGTTGGTAAGACTCTCTATCCCTCAAATCTATTACAGTTCATATAAATATAGGCATTTCATTCATTGCATTCTGGTGATTAGATTAAATGCCATTTCAAGGATAGATGTGTGTGTTTTTCCCAAACGTCCTTGATAGAAGACGAAGAGGATGATATCTCATGACAAGCACCGAGTGAGCAACAAAGGAGCCTACTATGGATATTATTGAGATATCGTCCAATGAAGATGACGAGTTGGGGCAAGTGATCCGGAAGTCACAGATCGAACTTGGGGCATCCTTAAACGTTAGGATCACATTCCCTTGTTTCATTTTCCATTACTAGTCCTCTTGTATATGGTTTATTTTTATCGAGGCTTTCTCTATCTCACCCCTTAGAGTGATTGTATTAGGGATCTATTGGTGTACACATTTAGATGGAACTTGGTTGTATTTCTTTTGACAGGTCATGGGAATGTGATGGTGGCATTTTCTCTAATCATCCGAATACTCCCAAGTCAAGTTTATAATTCCTTTAGAGGAAATTAAAATTGGAAATCTTGCACGACCTTTTTGGTCGTATAGGGTAATCCAACCCCAATTTCGCTACAAGGAATTATACACTTGAATTGGTCCATGTATGTTTTACGTCGCTGGTAATCCACGATAATTGATTGAGAATATCGGCGTTGTTTTGAATTTAATGACGAGATAGATGTCCAAATTACTCTCGTTCTTAACAAAACGGCCTTGATTTGGATGCCGTATCTTCAATTAAATTTAAAACACGTTATTGTGCCTCGCACTTTTGAGTAATTCGTTCCTCTCGAAATTGATCAAAAGCGATTATTGTGAATTACATTCCTTTCAATAGTATGCTTTCTTTCGAGGAATATTGATAAAAACTTTTCGCGCAAGATTAAAACCCTTGTAAAAGTTCTTGTCCTTATTAATCATGGGCAAGCATAGGATTGAAAGAGGTTTTTGATTTCTTTTTCAAATTATTCCTTCTGATTCTGTCTTTTTATTTGCAGGTAAAAAAATAGGTAATAGAGAGAAATCTTTTCCTGGACAAGTCTAAGGCTATTATCTCATCTGATCATGAGCGAGTTATAAAATCAGGACATATTTGCTCGGCTTATTGATATTATGGTTCGGCTCACCCAAGTTGAAGATGTTCGGATGCTCGAAGAAATGAACCATACAGAAGTTAAAACACACACACAAGAGTTCTCATTTATTTTGCTCAGTGGAGGGTTTTCAAAAGCAGGTCATACAATTCGGGGTAGAAAAGTAAAGCCGAAGTGAGCCCTAATTAACGACACGAAGGAGCCCAACTGACCCTCCATGTTATTAATGCTCTGCTCATACTCCCAACTCCGCATGTCATGGTCGGCAAGCCTGAGGAGAAGACTTTTGCATTCTCCCTTAACTTCGGCGACCTTGGCCTCATGTTCTTCGGCGATTGTTTCCAGGTCTCGAACCAGTCCATTCCCGCGAGCTATGTCCGCGGTTATTTTGTCGAGCCGTTCTTCCTGCCAGTCGCTCTGAAGCCTCAACAGGACATTGCGGCGGTCATGCTCGCCGGTGGTCAGGGATAGGGCCAATTGCTCCACCAGATTTCTCCTCTCGCGAAGCAACGTCGCGACCCGCTCATTAGCAAACTCGACGGCCTTTTTGTAACTATCGGCCAAATAGTTGGTCAGCACCAAATGATCAGGTCGATCCTCATAACGAGCTCGCAAGACGCGAGCCACGAGAACCTCCCGATTAGCAGCACGGTAGGCCTCTAAGGAGTGCGCAAAGAGAGTCGGGAAAATTCTATATTCCCTCCCCAGTGTAGTACCTTCGAGAGAAGTGGTATCAAGGTCCTCGAGCAGGACACGGATTTCATCCTCGGTCGCAGAATGATCGGTTATGTGTGCGTAACCGCGACCCAGTAGGTTATAAAGCTTTTCCCACTGGGCCAAGACATCAGTTGAAAAAGTGCGTACGGGAGAGGAGGCCATTTGCGTTGGGTTGGCTTGAGAATAAGACGAGGCTAACAGAGAGATTAGAAGGAAGAAGCTGATTATGCGAGAACGTTAACCTTCCATACATTAATTCATCATTTTATAGCAACTCGGGGATGATGAAGGGTCTCAGTAATAATGCTGGTAGAGCCCAGTTATGGGGTAAAGCAGGAGGTCCCCTCACGTGAACCATTGGATTCGTCTCGGTCCGCGATTTCCGGCTTATCAATTAAAAGATGTAAAAGATTTGTCGGGATCACCATTATTAGAGTTAGGTGGGAGGTAAGCGCAATTATCGAAAAAAGCCCTAACAGGATTCAGCACTCACATCACGTTGAAAAGCTAAGCGAGAAATTCAAGGTCTTGACGGGGAGCGTTTGCCTAATGATTTTCTTTCATGCTTGAAGAGCGTCTCCTAAACATACAAAGTCACTCGAAGAAAAATTTATAGGGAGTGAGCATACAGGAGAGAGTAGAGAACTCTGAGTGGGCAAGAACCAATCAAACATTTCTCAATCCAACATATTTAAGAGGTTACTGTCAGCTGCTAGAGGCGACTGACTCAAAAATCTCAGAAATTGAACTACTGAGTGATCTCGAAGATTCCAAGACCAAGTCTAACACCAAAACCATGGAGCCCAACACTTCTGGCAACGGAAATCAAAATCACGGCGACGACGACAACGACATCCACGATGCTCAACTCGGGAAAAGAAGACGTCCTCACCAATACTCTCAGGAGGAAACCCAAATGTTGGAAACCCTCTTCAGTAAAAGCCATTACATGAAAAAGAAGTGGAGAATTGAATTGAGCCGGGAGTTGGGGATTAATCAGTCGAAGATCCAGTTTTGGTTTCAAAATAGGAGATCCAAATCGAAGGCCCAACGCAAACGTCAGGTGGTCGAGATTTTAAAGGAAGAAAACCAAAAGCTGCGAACAAAAAACATGAGGTATGAAGAAGCTCTCAATATTACCGTTTGCCCTCATTGCGATAACCCCATCGCCCTCGGTAAGATATTCCCCGATAAGCCTCACGCGATGATTGAAGACGTTCATTTACCACCCTACTCCCTCGGGGCATCTCCTGCTCAACCAGATTTTGCCGGAGTCACGCATGAGCAGGATGATCCTACGAAGATGATACAAATGCCTCCTGGGGGATGGGATTTGCATCGCTTTGACTGGAGTTACAGTTTCAAGGAGCTGGATGTTACCGCCGACCAGCTCAAAGCATATCAGCCTCATGCACAACAATTTTCGATAGGGTCGGGTCCTGCTGGAGATGAGTTAATCAGTCGTCAAGCCATCGATGCAATTTTGGGCCACGATAAGAGGAGGTTCGCTTGGCCCCCTGAACTGCATTCCAGATTCCTAGACGTGGTTCACCAAATGGGGATCGATTCAGCAACTCCGACGCGCATATTTAAGGCCATGAATGTACCGGGGCTTAGTAAGGAGCTGGTCAGGAATCACCTTGCTGCCTACAGAAAGCTATTAAAACAACGTCGAGCGGAGCTAAACCGGGAGGAATTCGTCTCGAGCTCAAAAGCTAGGGGCGACCGCCATTGTAATGCTCAGGCATCAAGAGATACCCGACCAAATCTAAACATCAATCAAGCTAGCAACCCGACCACCGGCAAACTGAAAGTTGATCAGAATGTCCTCCCGGGCTATTTCAACACTTCTCAAGAGCGCGTGTCACAAGTACAGCGAGTGCGCACTCCTCCATTCGAGCAGCAGTCGGCTGGTGCTCTGCCCGCCGCTGGTCAACCCACGACAGACGATTTCTTCGATGAGGGGCTCGATGCCTTGTTAAATCAGTGGGAAGCTGGCATGCTTGGACAGCCATGATCAGCACCTGACTCGGGGCACGATGGGTCGGTCACTACGAACACCCGTAGAAAGAAGAGCTTGTTCACGAGTAGATCACTCATTTTATCCGTTGTAAAGTTCCTACGGGAACATTTTTCTTTAATGACTATAGTTAATTCTATATTAAAACCAACGCTATCGACGAACATCGTCATGCTCAGTTGTGATGATCCCTTGTTAGATTAAGTCTGAAACCAGAGACGGTCTTTAAAATTTTGAGTGGCCACGAACTCATTCCTCACCAAGCGCCCGGGATGCTGAAATGAAGAGTAACAGCATGCACAGGGAAAATGCCACTTTCGTTTGAACGATGAAAAGGGGTTGAGAGAAGATCATAGCGTTAATTCCCATGGAGCTAAATGAATTAAACGGAGTCATTAATTGCGGGTCCACCGCTGCTCCCCACGTTCTCGGGCCTAGCAAATCATAAAAGGCGCCGAAAGATTGTAGACCCTGTTAGGATTCACGTAACACGTACGGGCAAATAAAAATTAGTAAACGCATCGGAAATAAATAACAACCCATACATGTATCTCCAGAGGCGTACTTCGTGCATTTCAATCGAAAAATCACAAAGCACCAAAGGGAGTAAATAGACTACCTCTTGTAGCGTGCTTGAAACGGAGGTGTCGGTTCGATGTTCTTCGATCTCAGCCCCACAAGTGTCGGGCCTCTAGTTCAGACACACCACCAATTGACGAACGGGAAGACGACTAATAATTCCACAACAATTGTGCTAGCAATTTGCGGAATCAATATTCCAAACCAATTTACGGAATCAATATTCCGAACTTGGTATATTTTGGTCACTCAAAATTATGAGAATATAGAGAGTGTTTGTGTTCTTCTCTCAAAGCTCTCAAAAATCTGCTCACTCTACAAAATGTGCTAACCCCAACCTCAAAACTCTTGCCATCCTTTTATAGCCAAAAACACCTTCTAATAAATTGTATTGTAAAATAGCACTAACAAATAATAAATGCTTTCTAAAAATAGCACTCACAATTTATGATAAATATATGCCATATAAAAATAGCACTAACAATAGCACTCACAATTTATAAATAGCACTCACATCTTATAATACAAAAAATGCTATTTAAAAATAGCACTAATAATTATAAATGCTATCTAAAAATAGCACTCACAATTTATCATAAATAAATGCCATTTAAAAATTAGCACTAACAAATATAAATGCTATCTAACAATAGCACTCACAATTTATCATAAATGAATGCCATTTAAAATTAGCACTAACAATTATAAATGCTATCTAACAATAGCACTCACAATTTATAATTAGCACTCACATTTTACAATACAAAAATGCTATTTAAAAAATAGCACTAACAAAGGTGTTAAAAATAATAATAACCATTATTATTATTACATGAGTTAAAGAGGTTACCTAACAGTAAAATACGTATAACATACAAATATGTATAATGTACAAATACGTAGAGCATACGTGTACATCGTATATACACGTGCAAGTGACCAAAAAGAGAAATAAAATTAAATCTCATTTAATTTTAATTTCAACCCAACTAATTGGTGTATTTGCAAACAAATTTGCAATGTCGTCTTTCCACAATGCGTTGTCATGTATTGGTTAAGGTGTGTGACATTCCTAGGTTCATCACCGAGCTGGCAGTAAGACATGTACTAACACATTAGTACTTCCAAGAGAATTGATTCTCCCGATCATCCTCTAGGTCCTACAAGCCATGAGTGACATCTAGCAATATGTCATGGCTACCCAGACTGTGTGAATTCTTTTAAGAACATTATGAACCTGTCAGCTTTGGCTACAGTGTAATTCAATCCTTCTGTCTAACTATGTCCCGATCGAACAAAGGCCATGGAATATTTGTCAAGCCACCAATTCGATCATATGTACAAATCTAACTTGACATGCATTTATATGAGACATGAACATTTCATTCTCAATCATAACCCCGGCCGAGGATTTCAATGCATTGTTACAATCAGATCACATAGGACTTCATACCTTTATTAATAAGGAGACAGATTCCATATTGCGTACACATGTGACTTCGTATGTGCCTGAACTACGACCATCAAGTACAGAGACGAATCAACGACCCGCCAATATGCGCACTTGTGAACCATAGCCATTTATCACACAAGTCAACACTGTACCTCAGGTCTAAGGATTATTTACACAAGACCAAAGCATGAACGATTAGACATTGACCACGCAAAAAGCTTCCATGTCGCTAATCATTCAATGTGTGTCACGTTCAGTGAACTTGTCCGATACAAGCACCTATGTTCTAACTCGGATATCGCAATACCCAATGACTTGTGACTCGTCATTTCTTTAAGTATCTGATACTTAATTATGAAGTTAAGAACATACCGACCTCAACAGGATCATTGGTATCCATTCAATAATCCATTGATCGGGAACTGTATTAAAGATTCAGTCTAACCGTAAACCTGTCACACATATCCTCAACGTCTTAAGAATAGGTTCGGCTGCAACTGATCTTATGGATTTTATTCATTTATATTTGGACAAATGAATAAATAGGTCTTTGCCACTGATAAGAAATCATAAGTGCAACGGATATACCCAATATGTGACTATTACACAATTGCTTTAGGGCATATCTCTAACAATCTCTCACTTGCACTAAAGCCAACTAGTTTGGTACCTCAAACCCATTTTATCAAGGTGTCTTTCAAATAAAGACTGAGGTATTGCTTTAGTAAAGGGGTCTGCCACGTTTTCCGCTGAGGCAATTTTCTGCAAGGCGATATCACCTCTCCCAACTATTTCTCTGATGAGATGGAAGCGTCTCTCAATGTGCTTGGATTTCTGATGAGACCGTGGTTCCTTAGCTTGAGCTATAGCCCCATTGTTGTCACAAAACAATGTAATCGGCTGCTCAATAGAAGGAACTACTCCAAGTTCAGAAATGAACTTCTTCATCCAAACAGCTTCCTTCGCCGCTTCAGAAGCAGCTACATACTCTGCCTCAGTAGTGGAATCAGCAGTTGTGCTTTGTTTGGAACTCTTCCAACTAACTGCACCACCATTGAGTGTAAAAACAAACCCAGATGTAGACTTAAAGTCATTCGGATCTGATTGAAAATCAGAATCAGTATACGCTTCAACTTTAAACTCTCCTTCTCTGTATATCAAGAATAAATCCTTAGTCCTTCGCAAGTACTTCAGGATATTCTTGACTGCTATCCAGTGCTCTTCCCCTGGATCAGACTGATATCTGCTAGTAACACTTACAGCATGCGCGATATCAAGTCGCGTACATAGCATAGCATACATTATGCTTCCAACAACGGATGCGTAAGGTATCTTTGCCATCCGCTGTCTTTCTTCAGGAGTGTTGGGACACATCTCCTTAGAAAGACGGATTCCATGCCTAAAAGGCAATAATCCTCTTTTGGAACATTGCATGTTAAACCGTGTTAACACTGTATCTATGTACGTAGATTGTGAGAGGCCAATCAATCGTCTCGATCTATCTCTATAGATCTTGATACCTAAAATATAGGTTGCCTCTCCCAAATCTTTCATGGAGAATTTATGTGACAAGAATAGTTTGATCGATGATATCATCGGTACATCATTCCCGATCAAGAGTATATCATCGACGTACAAAACTAGAAACGCAATTGCGCTTCCACTGACCTTCTTATATACACATGATTCATCCGGATTTTTAATGAAGCCAAACGATTTGATTACTTCATCAAAACGGATGTTCCAACTTCTGGATGTTTGTTTGAGTCCATAAATGGATCTCATAAGCTTACACACCTTTCGACTTTCACCACAAGATTCAAAACCCCGTGGTTGTTCCATATAGATATCCTCCTCGAGGAAACCATTTAGAAAAGCCGTTTTGACATCCATTTGGAATATCTCATAATCAAGGTGTGCAGCTATAGCCAACATAATCCGAATAGATTTCAGCATGGCTACAGGTGAGAAAGTTTCGTCATAATCGATCCCTTCTTTTTGACGATACCCTTTCGCCACCAACCGTGCTTTGTAAGTTCCAACCTGACCATCAGCGTTTATCTTCCTCTTGAAGATCCATTTACAGCCAATTGGTACAATACCATCAGGCAGATCAACTAGAGTCCAAACATCGTTGGAATATATTGAATCCATTTCGGTTTGCATGGCTTCTAGCCATTTACCAGAATCGATGTCCAACATCGCCTCCTCATAGGTGCACGGATCACTCAATTGATTACTATCATTCATAATGAATAGTGACTCAATATTTTCAACCGAGTGTCCATAGCGAATAGGTATACGAGACGTTCTCGCACTTTTCCTAAGAGGTTGTGTATCAGAAGCTCCCACTGAATCAGAGATCGGTGTCTGAACTTGGTTATTTGATACTTCATTATTATCTTCTTGTAAGACTATTTTTCGCCCAGCACCACCTTCCTGAACGAACTGATTCTCCAGAAAAGAAGCGTGCCTGTTGACCGAAACTTTTTGGTCAGAGTGAAAATAGAAATAATATCCAAGAGTTTCTTTTGGATATCCAATGAAGCGACCATGTTCAGACCTTGCCTCCAATTTTTCTGTTCTCAGCTTCTTGACAAAAGCTGGACAACCCCAAATCTTGATATGATTAAGACTTGGTTTCCTACTATGCCATATCTCATAAGGCGTAGTTGGAACAGATTTGGATGGCACTCTATTCAGTAAATATGCAGCTGTCTCAAGGGCATATCCCCAAAGGGACATAGGCAAATCGGTGTAGCTGATCATAGATCGCACCATATCTAATAAAGTACGATTTCTTCTTTCAGATACACCATTATGCTCTGGAGTTGCAGGAGGTGTCCATTGTGATAAAATGCCATTATCTTTAAGATAATCCAAGAATTCAGTACTAAGGTATTCACCTCCTCGATCAGATCGAAGAGTCTTAATACTTTTTCCTGTTTGTTTCTCAACTTCATACCTAAATTCCTTGAACTTTTCAAAAGATTCAGATTTATACTTCATTAAGTACAAATAGCCATACCGTGAACAATCATCGGTAAAGGTAATGAAGTAAGAATAACCACCCCTAGCAGTTTCATTAATTGGTCCACATACATCTGTATGTATCAATCCTAGTATGTCAGCAGCTCGCGCACTATGTCCTACAAAGGGCGCTTTGGTCATTTTTCCTAGAAGACAAGCATTACAAGTCGAGTATGGTTCAAAACCAATTGGATCGATATATCCATCATTACTCAACTTGTTAATCCTATCTTCTCCAATATGACCTAATCGGAGATGCCAAACATACTTTGGATTTGGAGTATCTCTAGGGCGTTTATTGGTTATGGCATTTACATCATGATTATTTTGCTTATTGGTAATCGTATTACCGGACATTGTAATGGTATAGAGATTATTCATTAATAATCCAGAACCAACACACATTCTATTATAATAAATAGAACATACATCATCAGCAAAAGAAAATTCATAATTTTCTTTGCCCATACGAGGTATAGAAATGATGTTTTGTATAGCATTCTTATAATGCAAACAGTTCTTTAAAACCAAAACATGTCCTGAAGGCAAACATAAACGAAAAGTCCCTATAGCTAATGCAGCAACTTTTGCCCCATTTGCAAATGTCAGGACAATCTCATTTTGCCCCAGCATCCTGCTTATTTCCAGATTCTGCAAAGACATACAAATATGTGACGTTGCAGCAGAATCTAGAATCCATAAGCTGGATTCAGCACTAACCATAAGATTAGTTTCAATAATCATAGACACCATACCTTCACAAGGTTGGTTCTTTGGCTTGACCTTCAAGCTTGCGAGGCACTTCTTACAGTTCCTCCTCCAGTGCCCCATGACACCACAATAATGACATTTCCCCTTTTCAATTTTGGGTTTTGATTGCACAACAGCTTTCATAGGCTTCTTCCATTTCTTTTTCTTCAAAATAGTCTTACTATTTGAAGAAGAAGCCAAAGCCACAATGTTTGGTCTTGTATTGTGCATTTCCTTCTCATAAATTACCAGCATGCTATGTAACTCAGCAAGAGTTTTTTCCATTTTATGCATTGTTGACACCTGATTTTTGATCAGTCTTTCATAGTTTATTTTAAAAAAATTCATAAAAAAATCTATAAAAAGTTAAAAAAATTAAAAAATCATCTTTGGTAGCCTTGACCAAGCTAAAGGAACCATTTTTGATAAAAAATAATTTTTCATATTTTTTTAATATTTTTTAATATTTTCCAAAAATAGAAAAATACATGAAAAATGAAGAAAAATAGCGTTCGCTGTCGTAAAAATATAGAAAAATAGTCAATATTTTTATTTTAATTTCTTTTACATTTTGAACTCATAAATAGTCAAAATTCAAGTTCAATTGCATGTGTTTCTTCACGACGCATAGAGTTGAATTTAGCAAAAAAATGTCATTCGAGTATTTTAATTTGTAAATTTCTACATCTTTTTTAGTCTTGACGTCCAATTAGATCGACCACCATCTACAATAAATGCCCCTTGATGAATATTTTCGTTTTTGTTTCACATGATTTCATGGTGTAAAACGCCGAGTGGATCCCCAAATATAATCGGGTCGGCATGAGCTCGATAGCTCGTCCAAGACCAAACCAGGGCACGGCAAACCCCATGTGAGTACTCTCGAACTCCTTTGATACTTCCTAATACTTTTCTTAGGTTAGATCGTGTGTAAAATGGCTAGGACAGCTAAATTATTCTTGAGCTGTGATTGATAAATAGGACCTTACTAGGAATGCCATGTGATTTATTTGCATATCTAGATTCCTTGAGTTGGGCATTTTATTACTGATTGTGATTGCTAGGATAATCACTCCTATCTACATGAATTTCTAGATTTAGGGTTCATACCTTACTCATCCGCATGAATCTCAGGCTAGAAAATTCAGTCAACTTATGTACCGAAAGGGCGTCAACTCTGACAGTTGGTGTAACTAAGTCCCCGAAACCATTTCTCTGGTTCTCGCAGAATTGAATAGAAACTCCCAACTATTGCTCACGGCGAGAGCAAAGAGAGGAATCCCTCGCCTGCAGTCGACGACACCCAATCTGGGCACCAAGGGCTAGAAAGAACAGGTGATTTCCTTGATGAGGAGCTGGATACTTGGATCAATACTCTTCGGGAATGTATGTCTCAACCCCAACAGGGCAATGATGAAGGTTCCAGCTCAAAGACTCCAATCCCTCACAACGAAGGCAATGAAAGAAATCTGCCCCCAACAATCGTTGATACCCAACTTGAACATCAATGGCTCGAAGACCCGAGCAATTTCCTTGGCGATGAGTTCAATCTTTGGCTCGATCAATTTGGAGCCGGAGGACCATCGCAGTGGTGACGCGAGGCCGGTGATCAAACGTCTGATGCAAGGCATGGCTACTCGATGAAAAATGCTTCGAGAAAAGGGGTTGAATACTCCTATTGCATATGTTGTTGATCGCACTGTAAGGTTCCCACGGGAACATCTTTCATTAATATCTAGAACTAATTGCGCGTGAGTGTCAACATCACCCTTTGAGCATCTTCAAGCCGAAGGCCGTGGATTAATCACTTAATCCGTGGAGCAAGTTCCATGAACCATAATTATCACCCGCTGAGCATAATGGGATCTACCCCTTCAACACGAAATATGTTTGGCCGCGAAGCCACCTATTTGGTAAAACGATGTATCATTCCTAAACGATCTTCAATCGAATACCGAAGTAATGTATTCTTTCTTTTCCTTCTCAGATGATAAACATGGATAAATCACTCAATGAGTCATGCGTTCAAATAGCAGAACAGACGCTGCCCAGCTGGGGGCAGATGAACCATTGATGTTACAAACACTCCAAGCATGGATAGGCGGATTTGATAGAGGTTGTTCATATCAATACGCAACATCAAAATGGGATGAAAATCAAGAGTAAAGTTGTATCGTCCCAATTTGTCTTGAATTTGGGAATATGAATTAACACTTATTTTTTTATCCTTGACAAGGGAATCGCCTTGGAGACGAATAAGTTTTTACATCCCACATACTACCTGTTAGGGTACATGAGGGTAGGATGTATCGTTTCGATTTTCGAAAAATTCGTGAACATACAATGATATGCTTCTTTTACATTTTCAGGGATCTCCAGCCACGGTGGACAGGTAGGTATCCCTTTCCCCCAATCCATTGAAGATGTTAAACCAAAAAACACAGAGAGAAAAAGAAAAAGCTTTCAAAATCTGATGTCTAGAAAAGACATGGAATTCTAACTTCATTGGCATTCATGTTTTGAAACATGAGGTTGTCTGAACACGCATTGTGCACCATAAAATCCCCTTGACGGGTAAAATTTTTGGGAAAACGAAAGAGATTTTTCCAATCAAAAGTTGTTCAAAACTCTCAAAAGGATGTTTCCTCAAAAGAGAGGCAAGCTCAAATCCAAACACATCCTACATACACTTGAGAGATGAGTGGAGCGAATCAAATAGTAAAATCTGGACCTACGGAGGTAGGGACCATTCGCAGCGATTACATGGATTGGGACGACGGAGGCGTTCGTTTCATATCATAAACACTACAGGTGACCGTTGACAACCCACTTGAACGGCGGTTTTCATTCTTAACCCTGTCAAGGACCACCCCACATCGGGGCAAAATGAAGGTGAGTCCAGCAGCATCAGGAGAAAATGGTTAGAAATTTTCTTGCTCGGACTAACATTAATCTTTGGGTGTTGTTTATATGGTAATCCAAGTGCCATAGGATGACGAGAAGCATTCATTTCTCTATCCCACACACTGAATCCTTTGCACAGCCAACTTGAGCCTGCAAATTCATTTCATGAACCCATTGGTGATCATTCCAAGACGGATGCACCACCACTTCAAAAATGGAAGAGTTCAAGACTCAGGGATTAGGAAGAAGATTCCCGGGCTGATATTTAAAGATGTTTAGACTTTCAGACATATGTCTAACACGATCCCATGAAGATGAGAAAAGTGGGATTTCAAAAATAAATGAAAAAAAAAATCCACGGCATCGAGAAAAAGCAAAGTGCCTGGTAAAAGCAAGGCCGATGCTCGTGTAAGTTGTTTGATTGATCCGCAATGAAGCTGGATGGGAAAAGAGGAAATCCCTAATGGAGTCAGATCAAAAAGACTACTCCTCCAAATGATGTCAGGCGTGGAAGACGCAGACAGAGTTGTCAAAAGTGGTCGCATGCCTCAAAAATTGAAGATGCAAAATGGAAAAGACATGTGACAAGTTTGCAATGATCACCAATGTCAATCCCCTCATAAATTCTGGGCCAAAAACAAGCCTTTTTCGGTCCCCAATCCTACCAACATCATAACCCTGAAACAGTCTTCTCTGACTAAGACACTTGGGTTAACATATTGCTTAGCTCGAAGAAGTACGAGCAAGACTATTTCTTTCTCATTTTGCAGGGTTCTTGACTTGTAAACCCGGAGCAGATGGTGAAGGATTTCATTCAGTGGCCTCGACTCCAAAGCGGGTCCCCCTTGAAAACCAATATCCAAGCCCAACATTACGGTCCCGTGGAAGACCTCCCGACCGATCAAAATGTATGCGCTGCGAATGATCCTAAAACCTAGGCACATGTTAGTAGGAGGTTGAGCGCATTCCTTACAAAAGACCATTATCACAGAGCGGTGATGAGCCCTCTTGGATGAGAAATTCTCCAATAGATATTTTGAATAAACACTTTTTGGAAATTTCAAATTGTTTGATCCAGATTTTCCGTGCAAGGGATTTGTGATCACATTTGCATGTTGCAAGAATGCTTTGGATAACCTCCAGCATCAAAACGCACATTTCATGATTAAGACTTAAATCATACGATTTTGTCAGATGGACAACCGTCGTCTTCCCTAAGATTGCTAATGTTTTCTTGGTGAAGAAAAATTTTTCAAGCTCGAACTTCTGCAGGATCCGTTGGAAACACCAATCTCCCAGAATATCGCCTCAACAGACTTAAGTGAAGCTTTGTCAAGATAAAATCTTTCACTGCTTCAAAATTGAATTCCCGACAAGTTTCGGGATCTTTCAAAAGAAGGGATGAGGATAGAACCCCTTTTCAAAAAAATCAAACAGTCCTAGCTGGACGTGGAGAACCCTCGTCTCGGGACCCCTTTTAAACAAAATCAAGCAGTCTCATCGGACGTGGAGAACCCTCGTCAGGAGACCCCTTTTCAAAATTCAGGCAGTCTCATCAGACGTGGAGAACCCTCGTCATGAGACCCCTTTTCAAAACAAAACAAAGGTAGAAACCGCCTAAAGGGTCAAAACAAAGGTAGAAACCGCCTAAAGGGTCAAACAAAGGTAGAAACTGCCTAAAGGGTCAAACAAAGGTAGAAACCGCCTGAAGGGTCAACTCAAGGTAGAAACCGCCTGAAGGGTCAACTCAAGGTAGATACCGCCTGAAGGGTCAAACTAAGGTAGAAACCGCCTGAAGGGTCAACTTCATGGTAGATACCGCCTGAAGGGTCAACTCATGGTAGAAACCGCCTGAAGGATCAACTCAAGGTAGAAACCGCCTGAAGGGTCAACTCATGGTAGAAACCGCCTGAAGGATCAACTCATGGTAGAAATCGCCATAAGGGTCAACACGAGGTAGATACCGCCTTAAGGATCAACACAGAGGTCCGATCCACCATACGGATTAAAATCTCTGGCGAATCCTCAAGCATGGGATGCGCCTTCCTTAGGTTCCTACCAGTTAGGAATCCCATCATGGTATGACCTACCATACAGGTCAGAGCTTAATCTCCCTAGGATATTCTGAATGACGAGTCCTAGGCATCTTCTTGAAAGTTGTCGCAACCGGCAGCATCCGACAGATGAGCATCAGATAAGCCTCTCTCACTCCGGCCCATGTTCAAATTGTTAGAGCAAACCGGGGATTAATTTGAGCTTTCATCAAAGGGCCTTAAGCGATTCAATGTCGTAGGATTTCTTCTCTCATTTTCCCAGTTGATTCGGTTAGGAATCAGGTGCCACCTTATCTTTGAGAGAAACCTCTAACGAGATTCCTCTCAAAGAGGGGCAGCTGTTGACACCTGATTTTTGACCATTTATTATTGTGATTTTTATTCTTTAAAATTAATTAAAAATATCAAAAAAAGGTCATAAAATCACAAAATCAACTTTGGAAGCCTTGGCCTAGCCTCGGGGACCAATTTTGAACAAAAAATATTTTTTGGTATTTTATAATATTTTTCGAATTTATTTAATTATAAAAATACCCAAAAAAATCAGAAAAATACCATTCGTGGTCAGAAAAATACACAAAAATATTTAATAATTTTTTTTAATTTCCTCTTCAAGTGTGTCACTTTAAATCTTGAAAATTCGGCTCGGGTCACTATGTTCCTTCACAAACATAAACCCGAATCGAGCATAAAAAATGCCAATCAAGTCTTTTAATTTGTAGATTCTATAATCTTGACGTCTACCACCGTATGCAATAAACTCCCATTGTTTCTCTTCTTCGTGAGGGGACTAGAATGATTTAAAAAAAAATAAAAGAGGAGGGAGTGGAAGACAGATTATCCATGGAGCAAAGGTGGGGAGCGGCGCCTCAACCAAAAACAAGAAAAAAAAGGGGAAAAAGTAGAAGACAGCAGGAGTCTGTCCTCCACCATGCAATAGAAAAGAAGGATTAAACAAAAAAGGAAGGGGAGAGGACATAGGATATTCGAACATGCAAAGCTAGGGAGAATGTTGATGAAAGTTGATGGCTCGGCACTGCCACTCAGACTGTTGATGGCCCATCATCAAAGGCTCAAAGCCACTGTCTTTCTCTCACTACTCTGGTTCTCATCTTCTGGCTCGTCAATTCCAATCTCTCGTCGCGCCGCGCTTGATCATGGGGAAGGTTAAGATCGGAACCAGCGGTTTCGGAAGGATCGGTCGTTTGGTCGCCAGGGTCGCCCTCCAGAGGGACGATGCCGAGCTCGTCGTCATGAACGATCCCTTCATCTCAGGAACCGAACACAGACGACACATGAACGCCAACCGTTGAAGCGCGTCAGCCGTCGAAGTGCGTCGAACCAGGGCGGTACCACCGGATCCTCCGAGCGAGAAGGAGATGGGCCATAATAGAATGAGAAAGAGAACACGGAGGCGAGGAGCGCTGTCGGGGGGCTCATGTTCAGCCTTCGTGGAAGCCGTCTCGAGGACGAGCCAGTCCCTACGGCGCATGGCCGTCGATGAGCTAAGGCGAAGCTCACTTGTCCAGGGTTTGTTCTTCGTGGAGTTCCGGCATCAGCCCGGCTTCTCCAGTCCTTTGCCGCGGCCATCGGGCAACCTCCACCTGACGACTTCCTCGTCGCCACCTTCTCCGTGCCTGTTCTCATGTGAAGCTCGGACCAGAAGCTGTAGAGTTTAGAGAACTCTGAGAGCTTGTTCATAGTGTGAGGGAGGATAAAAAAAAGAAAAGAAAAGAGAGAATAAACGCCATCGCTGGAGAGAGTATCCCGGACGATCCCGGTGCCGTTAGATGCTCTAATCAAGCCCAAGAGCTTCATGAGGTCAGGATGAAGAGGTTGAACCCCATCGGATGCCGCTCGTCGCCGGAGAAAGGTGAGCGCAGCCCCCCTGTTTTCAAGCGTCGACAATGGTGGCTCGGAATACCGAGCGCCATTCTTTACATTTTTTGTTCCAAAACGCCCCTTGTGCCTCACTGACCTCGTTTCCATGTTTCTTTTTCCTTGTTTTCATGCGAAATCCTCTGAGTCGCCCCCAAACCCGAAAACTTCTCTAGAGCTCGCGAGCTCCGCATGTTCGAAACCGAAGCCATTCGGTCGTCAGGTAAGCATTCTTACCCCTCCTGGATGCTGCTTTATCCCTCTTGGGTGCTGCTAGGTTGATTAGATCGAAGCTTAGACTAAAACAAATCGTTTGGTTCAAGTTTCTTCGGAGTTTAGCTCTCGGTCTTCTCTGTTTAGGAATTCTGGTGGCCTCAGCTTGGTCTAGCCTTGGTTTAGAATGCTAGCCTAGGCGATTTAGTTCAGTGAATAAAAATGAAAATGGGGAAAGGTTTTGGTCATAGTGAGGTCTGCGTTTTACTCACAGAGAAAACCATGAAGAAGAGTCCATGAGGAAGATGATCGTAAAGGAAAGTTAAAAAAAACGTGGATGAGCATTAGAGCTTCCGTAGGTTAGGTTTGGCTTTGCGCATGGGCTGGCGTGTGGGCTTACTTAAAAATCCAATCATATTCGGGCCTCTTGAAGGAGAAATAAGAAAGAAAGTTGGGCCAGGTCTAGTTGGGCTTTAGAATGAAAATTTGGTCTGACATATAAAATGTGTGAATGGGTTCTCCTTTTATATTTTTTTTGGGCCTCTCGTGGTCTTAGAGGGTTGGGATTAGAAGCCCAATCCGAATCATTATTTTCGGAATTAAGGCATTAAAATAATAATAAAAAAAAAATTCAAAAATCAATAAAATAATAAAAAATCATAAAAAAAATTCAAAAAAATTCGAAAAATTCAGAAAAGTTATAAAAAATTCTCAAAAATGGGAAATGGTCACAATCAACTGACCATGGAATATTTTGGGTAATTCGGTATCCAAACCTTCCAAAAATGACGATTTTGCCCTTCGGGCTAATCGTCCCCGAATCTTCCCATTTTGCCCCTGGTCCTAAATCACGCTTTTCCTAAGCCTTTACGGTTACATGAGGAAGCCATTGATTTGAATTAATGTGCATCGATTTGATTTGTTTACGCACTTGATTGCGCTTTCACTAAAATTGATTGTGATTGATAGGAATAGTCTTCCAATCTGCATGAAACCCTGAATCAAACCTACCCCACCCAAAATTGCGCCTGCATGAATTCTTAGCTAGGAAAATCACTCGCGTTAGGTACCGAAAGGGCGTTGGTAACGACACCAGCGTAACCAAGTCCCCGAACCCAAAATCTCTGGTTCCGTAGAACTGATCGATCTCTCCCAATCGGTTGGTAAGGTTTCTGGTCTACCCTCCGAGAAAGACCGGTGGCGACTCCAAATGCATGCACAAGTTGCACATGCCACTACGACCACACTAAGGTCGAAATCGATCGGCTCTTATCGCCGAATCCCTTTGAAAAATACTCCCGCCGCGATTTGGTATGGGCTTGGGAGGGCCCGCACCGATCCAAAGCCCGCGATCCGCACCCTTGTGCGGGAGAAGGCCCGCGATCGGTAATCCATTAGCCGCGTCCGCCTTTCGGACGGGTCGCGACACATGGGAATGCCAACTTCGCGGCCACAGGGTAGTGCTGGCCATCTGGAGATATTAAGATTGCCCCGGTACCTGCCCCGGCTAAATTGACCGTGCCATCGAAATACATAGTCCACTTGTCATCTGAGAGTGTCAGGATATGACCATCGGCTTCCTCTTCTCCGACGGGGGTGTCGTGACCCTGTGAACTCTCTGCTAGCATATCGGCAATGGCTCGTCCTTTCACTGACTTCTGATTCGAGCTCCTTATGTCAAATTCAGACAAGAGTACCTGCCATTTGGCCAATTTTCCCACCAATGACGGCTTCTCTAGCAGGTATTTGATCGGATCATTCTCCGTGACTAACTGAATACTATGATGAAGGGTGTACTGCCTTAGCCTGCGGAGCACCCATATTAGCGCGACGCACGTTTTCTCTATCCCCGAGTATTTCGCCTCTGACGCGGTGAACTTCTTACTTAGATAATAAATCGCCCACTCTTTCCCATCTTCGGGATTCGTCTGAGCGAGTAAAGCTCCCAAGGACTCGTTGTGAATAGTGAGGTAGAGGGTCAGAGGAACACCAGGAATCGGAGGCACCAATATCGGCGGATTAATCAGATATTCTTTAATCCTGTCAAACGCTTGTTGACATTCGCGGTCCCACTTGATTCTAGCATTTTTCTTCAGGAGCTTAAAGAACGGCTTGGCTGTTTCTGAAAGCTAGGATATAAAGCGAGCGATGTAGTTCAATCTGCCTAAAAGGCTCCTCACTTCCTTAACTGTTGAGGGGGTCCTAAGGCTAAGGATGGCTTGGACTTTGGTGGGGTCGATCTCGATACCACGACTGCTAACTATAAACCCCAGCAACTTGCCAGATCTTGCCCCAAATACACACTTCGCGGGATTCAGCCTCAGCTGATACTTCCTGAGTCGTTCGAACAATTTCCTCAACACTGCGGTGTGATCTTCCCCACATCTGGACTTCGCTATCATGTCGTCCACATACACCTCTATCTCTTTATGCATCATGTCATGAAAAAGGGTAACCATCGCCCTCTGATAGGTCGCCCCAGCGTTCTTTAAGCCAAACGGCATGACTTTGTAACAGAAAGTGCCCCAAGGCGTGATGAATGACGTCTTGGCTTTATCCACCTCCCTCATACGGATTTGGTTGTAGCCAGAGAAACCATCCATAAAAGAGAACCGTTCAAATCCTGCCGTACTATCGACCAGGACATCGATATGTGGCAACGGGAAGTCGTCTTTAGGGCTAGCCCTGTTCAAATCCCGGTAGTCCACACATACTCGAACTCTCCCATCCTTTTTCATGACAGGGACGATATTGGCGATCCGTTCTGGATATGCAATTACTTCAATGAACCCCACCTTAAGGAGCTTCATTACTTCTTCTTCAATTTATTTCGCCAGCTCGGGTTTCGTCCTCCTAAGTTTCTGCTTTTTAGGAGGAATACTAGGATTGGTCGGTAGCCTATGTTCCACAATACTGGCGTCCAATCCCGGCATGTCCGCATATGACCAGGCGAAAATGTCCTGATACTCTCTGAGGAGTTCAATTATCCTAAACGCCTTTGTCGATGATAAACTTTCACCGATTTTCACCTCCCTGACATCCTCTGAGGTCCCTATGTTCACTGAAACGGTACCCTCGGCGACGGGTGGTTTGGACTCTTCATGGCGATCCCAGCTATACTTTACCTCTCCCAGATTCTGCTCTTCATCCTCTTCTTCGATTTGGAGGGTAGCTCCCTCTCGAGAACCCGAGCCACGTAATAACCTGCTATGTATGCTTGGAATGGCATGCCTGAAATGTCACCAAGATGGTTAGTTGACATATAAGGAAAAATCCATGCACGGTGCATTTCTTTGGGAGATGTTTTAAGAAAAAAAAAGATTAAAACTGGAAACGTGAGATGGGGGCTAGTCCTCATATCATTGGACATCATTGTGTTGCGACCCGTCCGAAAGCGGACGCGGCTAATGGATTACCGATCGCGGGTCTTGGATCGGCGCGGGCCCTCCCAGGCCCATACCAAATCGCGGCGGGAGTATTTTTCAAAGGGATTCGACGATAATAGTCGATCGCTTTCGACCTTAGTGTGGTCGTGGTGGCATGTGCAACTTGTGCATGCATTTGGAGTCGCCACCGGTCTTTCTTGGAGGGTAGACCGGAAACCTTATTGACCGATTGGGAGAGATCGATCAATTCTGCGGAACCAGAGATTTTGAGTTCGGGGACTTGGTTACGTTGATGTCATTACCAACGCCCTTTCGGTACCTAACGCGAGTGATTTTCCCTAACTAGGATTTCATGCAGGCGCAATTTTGGGTGAGGTAAGTCTGACTTTGCACATTAACCAGTTTAACATGCTCACGTAATCATAAAAAAAAATATATGTCAATCACATAAACATCTATCCTACGTGGTGATCATGGAATTATGATTTAATGGGTCTCGAGCCAATGAGACCACATTTAATCATTTTAATATTTTAATAACGGAGAGCCGCTCTTCTTTTCTTCTTGGTTTCTTGAACTCTTCAAGAATCGGGCCCCAAAGAGCTCGCCGACTTAAAAGGCTCCTCCACGTAATCCTCGTAGCATTTACATCAACAATTGATTATGCTAAAAATAAAGATTACATGAAAAATAAAAGGAGTACGCAGCCTCCATTTAATAATTACAACCCCAAATATATAAATAATCACCATACATTCATACATACATCAATCACATTGATTAGGGATTTTTCCATGATCACCACCCTTCCACGTAAGTAATAAATTCACAATTTAAAACTTAGGAAGGCACAATAAAAATTCTACGTTGAATCATATTCAGAATTTTTACGTAAAATAAGATAGCCATAAATTTTCGATTCAAAATTGATTTAGTCTCAATTTTTGCTACGTTGATTAATTTATCATATAAAATAATCAACCTCCATTAGCCATGTAAGACGAACAATTCGTTAATACATATTGGCCATAGTATTGCAAAAATTGCAAAAAATCAATTAAATGCACGAAAACACCTAAGGATCGGCTCTGATACCATTGTTGGGATCCACGTAACACGTAGCGGAAATAAATAACAACCCATACATGTATCTCCAGAGGCGTACTTCGTGCATTTCAATCGAAAAAAAATCACAAAGCCTCAAAGGGAGTAAATGGATTACCTCTCGTAGCGTGCTTGAACGGAGGTGTCGGTTCGATGTTCTTCGATCTCAGCCTCCACAAGTGTTAGGCATCTAGTTCGGACGCACCACCAATTGACGAACGGGGAGACGACTAATAACTCCACAACAATTGTGCTAGCAATATGCGGAATCAATATTCCGAACTTAGTATATTTTGCTCACTCAAGATTATGAGAATATAGAGAGTGTTTGTGTTCTTCTCTCTAAGCTCTCAAAAATTTGCATACTCTACAAAATGTCTCCCCCTTCAACCTCAAAACTCTTGCCATCCTTTTATAGCCAAAAATACCTTCCAATAAATTGTATTTAAAAATAGCACTAACAATTATAAATTCTATCTAAAAATAGCACTCACAAATAAATGACATTTAAAAATAGCACTAACAATAGCACTCACAATTTATAATACAAAAATGCTATTTAAAAATAGCACTAACAATAGCACTCACAATTTATAATACAAAAATGTTATTTAAAAATAGCACTAACAATTATAAATTCTATCTAATAATAGCACTCACAATTTATGATAAATGAATGACATTTAAAAATAGCACTAACAATAGCACTCACAATTTATAATACAAAAATGCTATTTAAAAATAGCACTAACAATAGCACTCACAATTTATAATACAAAAATATTATTTAAAAATAGCACTAACAATAGCACTCACAATACAAAAATGCTATTAAAAAAGCATTAACAAAGGTGTTAAAAATAATAACCATTATTATTATTACAAGAGTTAAAGAGGTTACCAAACAGTATAAATACGCATAACATATAAATACCTATGACGTATAAATACGTAGAGCATACGTATACATCCGTGAAACCGGGGACTAATTGAAACAAAAATATGCAATTAAGCCCTTTTGGTAAAAATTAATTAAATTAGAGGGCAAATTGACCCAATTGCACTTCGAGACTTTAGAATCCAATGTCATAGCTTAGAAAAGTGAGAATTGAAAATTAAAAGACTCGAAAAGGAATTTTTTAGGCACAGTTCGGGTTTAAGTTTGTGAAGGAACATAATGATCCGAGCCGAATTTTTGAGATTTAAAGTGACACACTTGAAGAGGAAATTAAAACAAAATTATTGAATATTTTTGTGTATTTTTCTGACCACGGATGGTATTTTTCTGATTTTTTTGGTATTTTTAATAATTAAATAAATTCGAAAAACTATTAAAAATTACGAAAAATATTTTTTGTTCAAAATTGGTTCTTGAGTCTAGGCCAAGGCTTCCAAAGTTGATTTTACAATTTTATGATTTTGTTTGCTATTTTTAATTAATTTTTAAAAAAATGAAAATCACAATAATAGATTGGTCAAAAATTAGGTGTCAACAGCTGCCCCTCTTTGAGAGGAATCTCGTTAGAGGTTTCTCTCAAAGATAAGATGGCACCTGATTCCTAACCGACTCAACCGGGAAAATGAAAGAAGAAATGCTATGACATCGGATCCTTAAGACTCTTGATAAAGCTCGAATTAATCCTCGGTTAGCTCTAACAATTTGAACATGGGCCGGAGTGAGAGAGGCTTACCTGAAGCTCACCTGTCGGATGCTGCCGGTTGCGAAGACTTTCAAGAAGATGCCTAGGACTCGTCATTTAGAATATCCTAGGGAGATTAAGCTCTAACCTGTATGGTAGGTCATACCATGATGGGATTCCTAACTGGTAGGAACCTAAGGAAGGCGTATCCCACTCTTTGGGATTTGCCAAGAAGTTTGATCTGTATGGTGGATCGGACATTTGTGTTGATCCTTACGGCGGTATTTACCAATGAGTTGACCCTTATGGCGGTTTCTACCTTATTTGACCCTTATGGCGGTATCTACCGTCAAGTTTAGTTTGACCCTTATGGCGGTTTCTACTTTTGGCTGACCCTTCAGGCGGTTTCTACCTTGAGTTGACCCTTCAGGCGGTTTCTACCTTTGGTTGACCCTTCAGGCGGTTTCTACCTTGAGTTGACCCTTCAGGCGGTTTCTACCTTTGGTTGACCCTTCAGGCGGTTTCTACCTTGAGTTGACCCTTTAGGCGGTTTCTACCTTTTGTTGACCCTTTAGGCGGTATCTACCTTTGATTGACCCTTCAGGCGGTTTCTACCATTGGTTTGACCCTTCAGGCGATTTCTACCATTGATTGACCCTTCAGGCGGTTTCTACCATTGGTTGACCCTTCAGGCGGTATCTACCTTGAGTTGATCCTTCAGGCGGTTTCTACCTTGAGTTGACCCTTCAAGCGGTTTCTACCATTGGTTTGACCCTTCAGGCGGTTTCTACCTTTGTGTTGACCCTTCAGGCGGTTTCTACCATTAATTGACCCTTCAGGCGGTTTCTACCTTGGTTTGACCCTTCAGGCGGTATCTACCTTGTGTTGACCCTTCAGGCGGTATCTACCATCATTTTGACCCTTCAGGCGGTATCTACCTTGTGTTGACCCTTCAGGCGGTTTCTACCATGGGTTTGACCCTTCAGGCGGTATCTACCATATATTGACCCTTCAGGCGGTTTCTACCATTGTTTTGACCTTTCAGGCGGTTTCTACCTTGTGTTGCTTTGAAAAGGGGTCTCATGACGAGGGTTCTCCACGTCCGATGAGACTGCCTAAATTTTGAGAAGGGGTCTCATGACGAGGGTTCTCCACGTCCGATGAGACTGCCTGAATTTTGAAAAGGGGTCTCATGACGAGGGTTCTCCACGTCCGATGAGACTGCTTGATTTTTGAAAAAGGGTCCCGGGACGAGGGTTCTCCACGTCTGCTGGGATTGCTTGATTTTTTGGAAAGAGGTCTCATGACGAGGGTTCTCCATGTCCGATGAGACTGCCTGAATTTTGAAAATGGGTCTCATGACGAGGGTTCTCCACGTCCGATGAGACTGTTTGATATTTTTGAAAAGGGGTCACATCCTCACCCCTTCTTTTGAAAGATCCCAAAATTTGTCGGGAATTCAGTTTTGAAGCAGTGAAAGATTTTATTTTGACAAAGTTTCACTTGGGTCTGTTGAGGCGACATTCTGGGGGGCTGGGTTCTCCAGGTATCCTGCAGAAAGTTCAAACTTGTGTGCTCCACTCCACGGAGCAAATATTTTTCTGGGATTTGGGGTTTCCAAGAATCCTGCAGAAGTTCGAGCCTGAAAGATTTTTCTTCACCAAGAAAACGTTAGTAATCTTTGGGAAGGCCACGGCTGTCCATTTGACAAAACCGTATGATTTAAGTTTTAATCATGAAATGTGCATTTTGATGCTGGAGGTTATTCAAAGCATTCTTGCAACATGCAAATGTGATCACAAATCCCTTGGACGGAAAATCTGGATCAACAGTTTGAAAATTCCAAAAAGAGTTTGTTCAAAACATCAATTGGAATATTTCTCGACAATGAGGTCTTCTCACCTGTTTTACGATAGTGGTTTTTTTGTAGGGGATGCACTCAATTCCCTACTAACCTGTGCCTAGGTTTTAGGCTCATTCGCAGCGCATACATTTTGATCGGTCGGGAGGTCTTCCACGGGACCGTAATGTTGGGCTTGGTTCTTGATCCTCAAGGGGGACTCACTTTTGAGTCAAGGCCATTGAAAGAAAATTTTCACCATTTGTTCCGGGTTTACAAGTCAAGAACCCTGCAAAATGAGAAAGAAATAGTCTTGCTCGTACTTCTTCGAGCTAAGCTATATGTTAACCCAAGTGTCTTAGTCAGAGAAGACTGTTTCAGGGTTATGATGTTGGTAGGATTGGGGACCGAAACATGCTTGTTTTTTGCCCAGAATTCATGAGGGGATTGACGTTGGTGATCATTGCAAACTTGTCACCTGTCTTTTCCATTCTGCATCTTCAATTTTTTTGAGGTGTGCAACCGCTTTTGAGGTGTGTACAAATTCTTTAGGGAGAATCTCTGGCTGCATTGACAATTATGTCTGCGTCTTTCCTCCACGCTTGACATCATTTGGAGGAGCGACCTTTTGATCTGACTCATTTAGGGGCCTTTCTCTCTTCCCAACTAGGCTTCATTGGGGATCAAGCAAACAGCTTGTACGAGCATCGGCCTTGCTTTTACCAGGCACTTTGCTTTTTCTTGATGCCGGGGATTTTTATCTTTTGTTGAAATCCCACCTTTTCTTTTCCTTTGGAACTACGATGTTCAGAAAATTGTGCTAGACATACAACTTGAATCGTAGCACACTTGAACGCCGATATGAAATCTTTCTATAAATCCCATCTCTTGGATTCTTCCGTTCTTGGAGTGATGCAGTTTCCATCTTGAAACATGCCATGATCACCAACAGGGGTTTATGAAATGAATTTGCAGGCTCAACTTGGCTACGCAAAGGATATGGTGTGTGGGATAGAGAAATGAATGCTTCTCGTCATCCTATGGCACTTGGATTACCATATAAACAACACACAAAGATTAATGTTAGTCCGAGCAAGAAAATTTCTAACCATTTTCTCCTGATGCTGCTGGACTAGCCTCCATTTTGGCCCGATGTGGGGTGGTTCTTGACAGGGTTAAGAATGAAAATCGCCGTTCAAAGGGGTTATCAACGGTCACCTGTAGTGTTTGGGGGATATGAAACGAATGCCTCCGTCGTCCCAACCCATGTAATCGCTGCGAATGGTCCCTACTTCCGTAGGTCCAGATTTCACTATCTGATCTGCTCCACTTTTCCCTAGAGTGTGTATAGGACGTGTTTGGATTAGGCTTTGCCTCTCGTCTTTTGAGAAAAAGTCCTTTTGAAAGTTTTGAACAATTTTTGATTGGAAAAATCTCTTTCCTTTTTTTCCAAAAATTTTACCCGTCAAGGGGATTTTATGATGCACCATGCATATTCTTATTCATGTTCAAACAACCTCCAGTTTCAAAACATGAATGCCAATGAAGTTAGAATTCTATCAGATTCTGAAAGCTTTTTCTTTTTTTCTCTGTTTTTTTTTTTGTTTAACATCTTCAATGGATTGGGGAAAGGGATACCTACCTGTCCACCGTGGCTGGAGATCCCCTTGGTCATGTGTTCCAATGGGTAATACATGGGATGTGAAAACCTGTTTCGCCTTGATGGCGAGCCCCTGTCAAAGACGAGAATTAGGTGTCAGTTTGCGTTCCAAAATTCAAGGCAAATTGGAACGATACAGCCTTGTTCTTGCTTTGTGTTTCCATTTGAACACAAACGCGCGGCTTGCATAATTTGGCCCTCTATCTTGTGTCCTTGATCTCCCATCTGGTTGGGCGACGAATCCTTCTCAAGAATTTGCCCCAAAGAAGATCCATTTGTGTTTTTGGGCGCACTCCAGCGCCATTCTTCAAGGTTCCATCCATTAGGTCTTATAATCAAAGACCATCTCCTGGAATCCTGACTTCTAAGGCCAATGATTCTATTCGCCTCCCTGTTAGCGCGATATTTTCATTTGAGGCTTTCAGCGCCAACGACTTCCTGTAAAATGAGTAAAAACTCATGTTAGGCAAGTGGTCTTGGAAGACCAAATTGGAACGATACAAGGTTACCGTTCACCCAAATTCGTATCTTGGGGTTTGATTCTGATGCGGACGACTCTGTATTGCGTCTATTGACTTTGTCAGAGGAGAAACGCCCTGTGTACAAATCATTCACTTGCCCCAGTTAGGCATGGTTTTGCTGTTTGTCATCTCTGGATTCGATGACCCTGGTTTGATGCGCTTTCATGGGGGATCATGAGAGTTTGCCCCCGGTTTGGCTCCTCAAAGCAAATGGGGGGAACCTGCTCCCATTGATTTTTGCAGATTCTGATCATCCATCTCGATTGTCAGAGTCCTTGATCAATTTTATCTGTCTCAAGACAGCTTGATATTCTTGGGATTCGTCATGTGGCGGTTTGGTGATTCTCTCGATCACAGTCGCCATTTGAGGTATTTGATGTTCCCTGTTTGTTATTTGAAAGCATTACATCCTGCGTCCTCTGCTCTTGATCATCATCTGAGAGGAAAAAGAAAGGAAGCGTTATTCTCATATCAAGAAAATAATCATTTTGGAACGATACGTCCTTTTACACTTGATTTGCATTCCTTTTTGATGTTGCACAACATCTATCAAATTCCTCCATCCGTGCTTGAAGGTATTTGCAACGCCTACGGTTCATTTGCCCCAGCTGGGCGACGTCTGTTTTGTCACTTGAATGCATGAGCTTTTGGGTGCATTGTGTCTTTTATCACCTGAGATAAAAAAAATTTGGAGAAAAACTTATCCCCAGATCTGATTAAAAATCAATTAGGAACGATACGTCCTTTCACCAAACGAGTGGCTCTGCGGCCAAATGTATTTTGCACTGAAGGGACGAATTCCACTATGCTCCACGGGTTTGGGGAATTTGCCCCCATTTTCGATAGAAATGAGCCTTATCAAGATGTATACAATACAAATAGATCCCTAATACAATCAATCTAAGGGACGAGATAGAGAGGATCTCAGCAAAATTAATCTTATACAAGAGAACTAAGAATGTCAAATCAATCAAAGGAATGTGGTCCGAACACTTGGAGATGCCCCAGTTCCAGTCTTCGAGATGTGACTCCAGGATCACCGATTTTTTTTTTTTTAGGTGGTTTTAGATATACCAACCATCTAAAGACATGCACATGAGACAAGTGAGGATAAAACTTCTAAAAATCAAAGGATTTGGCACCTAAGGTCAAGGTTCCCACCTCGAGTTCTAGAAAGAGCCGATTCCATTGCACAACTATCGTTGCATTGGGACTCGATCCATAGTTCGAAGTGAGCGGAATTGAAAAGTGGATTACCCCATGTTTTTCCTCACGGAGATTCCATTTTCAATTCCTTCTATTGTTTTCCTAAAGAAGGCGCCCGAGGTTTTAGGCGCGGTTGTGTGTGTGCATGTGTTGTGATCACCACAATGTGAGTCATGCACAACAGTTTATCAATCGGCGCTTCAAATCATCCATACAACATACATTCCTACGCCAACCTGCATAAAACAATGTTAATCACGGACTACACCCCTTATCTCTCCAATCTGCAAAAACATATAACACCTTACCATGAGCGGACTTACCTCACCTTCAAGAGCGCCTGCAGGGTTAGAAAAATCACCCAGCGTTTTAATTACGGCCTAAGTCCACTTGAGGTCTAGAACCATAGGTTCTAGAACAAAGTCCCCAGCGGAGTCGCCAGCTGTCGCGACCCGTCCGAAAGCGGACGCGGCTAATGGATTACCGATCGCGGGTCTTGGATCGGCGCGGGCCCTCCCAGGCCCATACCAAATCGCGGCGGGAGTATTTTTCAAAGGGATTCGACGATAATAGTCGATCGCTTTCGACCTTAGTGTGGTCGTGGTGGCATGTGCAACTTGTGCATGCATTTGGAGTCGCCACCGATCTTTCTTGGAGGGTAGACCGGAAACCTTATTGACCGATTGGGAGAGATCGATCAATTCTGCGGAACCAGAGATTTTGAGTTCGGGGACTTGGTTACGTTGATGTCATTACCAACGCCCTTTCGGTACCTAACGCGAGTGATTTTCCCTAACTAGGATTTCATGCAGGCGCAATTTTGGGTGAGGTAAGTCTGACTTTGCACATTAACCAGTTTAACATGCTCACGTAATCATAAAAAAAAATATATGTCAATCACATAAACATCTATCCTACGTGGTGATCATGGAATTATGATTTAATGGGTCTCGAGCCAATGAGACCACATTTAATCATTTTAATATTTTAATAACGGAGAGCCGCTCTTCTTTTCTTCTTGGTTTCTTGAACTCTTCAAGAATCGGGCCCCAAAGAGCTCGCCGACTTAAAAGGCTCCTCCACGTAATCCTCGTAGCATTTACATCAACAATTGATTATGCTAAAAATAAAGATTACATGAAAAATAAAAGGAGTACGCAGCCTCCATTTAATAATTACAACCCCAAATATATAAATAATCACCATACATTCATACATACATCAATCACATTGATTAGGGATTTTTCCATGATCACCACCCTTCCACGTAAGTAATAAATTCACAATTTAAAACTTAGGAAGGCACAATAAAAATTCTACGTTGAATCATATTCAGAATTTTTACGTAAAATAAGATAGCCATAAATTTTCGATTCAAAATTGATTTAGTCTCAATTTTTGCTACGTTGATTAATTTATCATATAAAATAATCAACCTCCATTAGCCATGTAAGACGAACAATTCGTTAATACATATTGGCCATAGTATTGCAAAAATTGCAAAAAATCAATTAAATGCACGAAAACACCTAAGGATCGGCTCTGATACCATTGTTGGGATCCACGTAACACGTAGCGGAAATAAATAACAACCCATACATGTATCTCCAGAGGCGTACTTCGTGCATTTCAATCGAAAAAAAATCACAAAGCCTCAAAGGGAGTAAATGGATTACCTCTCGTAGCGTGCTTGAACGGAGGTGTCGGTTCGATGTTCTTCGATCTCAGCCTCCACAAGTGTTAGGCATCTAGTTCGGACGCACCACCAATTGACGAACGGGGAGACGACTAATAACTCCACAACAATTGTGCTAGCAATATGCGGAATCAATATTCCGAACTTAGTATATTTTGCTCACTCAAGATTATGAGAATATAGAGAGTGTTTGTGTTCTTCTCTCTAAGCTCTCAAAAATTTGCATACTCTACAAAATGTCTCCCCCTTCAACCTCAAAACTCTTGCCATCCTTTTATAGCCAAAAATACCTTCCAATAAATTGTATTTAAAAATAGCACTAACAATTATAAATTCTATCTAAAAATAGCACTCACAAATAAATGACATTTAAAAATAGCACTAACAATAGCACTCACAATTTATAATACAAAAATGCTATTTAAAAATAGCACTAACAATAGCACTCACAATTTATAATACAAAAATGTTATTTAAAAATAGCACTAACAATTATAAATTCTATCTAATAATAGCACTCACAATTTATGATAAATGAATGACATTTAAAAATAGCACTAACAATAGCACTCACAATTTATAATACAAAAATGCTATTTAAAAATAGCACTAACAATAGCACTCACAATTTATAATACAAAAATATTATTTAAAAATAGCACTAACAATAGCACTCACAATACAAAAATGCTATTAAAAAAGCATTAACAAAGGTGTTAAAAATAATAACCATTATTATTATTACAAGAGTTAAAGAGGTTACCAAACAGTATCAATACGCATAACATATAAATACCTATGACGTATAAATACGTAGAGCATACGTATACATCCGTGAAACCGGGGACTAATTGAAACAAAAATATGCAATTAAGCCCTTTTGGTAAAAATTAATTAAATTAGAGGGCAAATTGACCCAATTGCACTTCGAGACTTTAGAATCCAATGTCATAGCTTAGAAAAGTGAGAATTGAAAATTAAAAGACTCGAAAAGGAATTTTTTAGGCACAGTTCGGGTTTAAGTTTGTGAAGGAACATAATGATCCGAGCCGAATTTTTGAGATTTAAAGTGACACACTTGAAGAGGAAATTAAAACAAAATTATTGAATATTTTTGTGTATTTTTCTGACCACGGATGGTATTTTTCTGATTTTTTTGGTATTTTTAATAATTAAATAAATTCGAAAAACTATTAAAAATTACGAAAAATATTTTTTGTTCAAAATTGGTTCTTGAGTCTAGGCCAAGGCTTCCAAAGTTGATTTTACAATTTTATGATTTTGTTTGCTATTTTTAATTAATTTTTAAAAAAATGAAAATCACAATAATAGATTGGTCAAAAATTAGGTGTCAACACATTGTCATCCCAAAATTTTAGAAACTAAGAGACGTGTGGGAATCAGGTCTCAGGGCTCTTCTTCTCTTTTCATCTCTTCTTTTCTTTGCACCATTTCTTTTCTCTCGTTCGGATCATCATCGACCGATTTGTGGCCCCCACACGTCCCCATTTTTTGATTTTTTTATTTTTGATTTTTTTTTTGGTGTGTTTTTCTTTTTTTCTTTTTTTTTTTGCAATAATATTAAAACGTAAGACATAGGTGAAAGCTCGAGGCATCTAATGTGGATTTAGATGCGTCGAAGAGAGGCAGAAATCTCTTTACTCAAAGATAGGAGCGTTGCCGTCGAACGATTCGATGATGACGTTGACGGAATCCTCCAAGAACAACCTGAACAAATCGGGCTCTTCCTCCGTGGTATCTATTTCCTCGTCCTCCAGCCACTTGGACGCTTCATCGAAGAACCGACTTAGGGGAGTTTCGAACATCTTTCCTTTGCCCTTCTAGGCGTTTGATCCCAAGAACCGTCCGCCACGACTCCGACCGTGCCTATAACTGTCGGGCTTGCCCCTTTGCTCCCTTTTAAAACCCAGTCCATTCCGACTCTGAACTGTAGCCAAGGTGATCGGTTCACGAATCCCTTGATGCCGCTTGCCCAGCCCCAATCCAGGGATGAATCCATGTTGACTTAGTATCGTGCCCGCCATGATTGATGGTTTAGAATAATTCGGTACCCTGGTAACTATGCCCGCCGGCACGTGCATGATGTACATCCTCTCCAAGGCATGAAAGCCCGATTCTTCTTCAGTAGCTGGCTCTACTCTAGGAATGGTGTTTACCTGGCCTGTCATGTAATCAACCTCCGAGTGCACGGTGACTAGCTTGTCGTTAATCACCATTCTGACCTTCTGATGTAAGCTGGACGGGACGGCTCCCGCTGTATGGATCCAAGGCCTTCCTAGTAACATTCCGAACGACGCCGAAATATCCATAACCTGGAAGTTGATTGAGAATTCGGTTGGGCCCACGATGACAGTTAGCTCGATCTCTCCAATCACTTCGCTTTTTGCCCCATCAAACGCTCGAATGGTGGACTTCGACGCCTTGATCGAATCTTCCTTTACTCCCAACCCTCTAAGCGTGGCCATAGGGCATATGTTAAATGCAGACCCATTGTCCACTAACACGCGCGATACCCGCTTGCCATGACAGGTTACGGATATGTACATGCCTTGTTATGATTTCTGCCTTCCGTCGTGAAATCTTCGTCTGAGAAGGATACTTGATCCTTCAGAAGGATAGCACCCACGAAATCTTTCAATTGAGTCTCATTGATGGTCTCAGGCACATGTGCCTCATTAAGTACCTTTAGAAGAGCGTCGCGGTGCTTTTCAGAGGTCTAGGAGTGAAATTTGAGCAGGCATCTTCCTCAGCTGCTCTACTACTTCAAATTCGCTGGTCCGGACGAGGGATAAGACCTACCTGGCGTCCTCTTCAGTTACTCATTTCTTCTCTGTAACATCCTCCTTGTGAATAAAGTACCTTCCAGAGCGGGTGATAGCGTCCACATCGCCAGTGCCATAATTCCAATGGGCTGCCTTAGAGTTATAGGGTTCCATTGCGGGGAGAACGATTACCAAAGGATTGTCCTTGGTAATTTCGATGTTGGGGGATTCGTCTGCCTCCTCCGTCGTCTCATTGTCGTCCTCGGGTGCCGCGTCAAACTCAGCGAGATTAATTACGAGCGGGCCTACCCTTTCCAATACACAGATGGACCCGTCCAGGTAAAGTTCTTCAGAGTTATACCCACCTCTTGGACTAGGGGGTACGCTTCAATTGATCTGGGTTCAGATTTGGAGAGTTGAAATTCTTCATTCATCCTCTTCACGAACTGGATGGCGCTTTCCATTCTAGCGACCTTCGATCCTCGGGCCTGATCTTGCTGTTGGGCCCATTCGACTTTTTCCAACTCGTCCACCAGATGGGCAAAGGAACGATACCAGTAGGATCCCATGGATGTCGCAGTTTCACGAGGCACAGTTCTCATGAAGAATTCAATCAACTCCTCCTCAGTCAAGGGAGGATATACCTTCGCTGCAACCTATCTCCATCTAAATGCGTACGATCGAATATCTTCACCCTTTCCTTTCTCCATGAGGGTTAGGTCTCTGCGGCTGAAACAAAGTGGTTGATTAACGTCAAAGCGCTCAAGGAATTGGGTTATGAAGTCGTTCCATGTGCTAAGGCCACACCAATCCAGCATGCGGAACCAAGTGAGAGCTGGCCCTTCCAAGCTTAATTCGAACTTTCGAATAAGCGTATCCTCATCCTTGTCAAGCCCAGAAACCGCTTTTAGGTAAGACGAGACGTTCGCCCTCGGGCATCCTTCCTCGTTATAGGTCCGACGGAAGGCGAAATTGTCGACATGCCTTGTTGAGGAAGCTTCGGCTCGGAGATATAGAGAGCTCGTCAAGGCTTTTAACTGGGCGAGGCCATCAGCTAGCTCGTAGTGTCGTCCTTCCAATTCGTTGAGCTTACAACCCTGCCTGTCTATCTCTTTCCGGTGTTCCATTGGCGTAACGATACTCTCTTTTGATCCCTCAGCTGCTACTCGTTGGACCAAATGAGTCAGTATGTCTACCAGGTCAGACATTCGTGTTTCCATTTCAGCTAATCGCGTAGACATCCACTAGTCATTTTCCGCTCCCTGGGTCCATGTGAGGGCTGCTTCAATGGTTGTATCGGCTGTTTTCGATGCTTGGGGATCATCCATACCCCCCCAACCATCAGGAATCACTTCTTTGAGATCGTCGAAGAAACCCGGAGGAATAGAATACGACACCTTGAAGTTATAGCCTCCGCTGTCCTCCCCCAAATTGTCAATTATTTCCCCTCTCTGGAGAGCTTCCCGTACAAACCTCCTATCACCCCGTCGGGCTTTCTTTAAGTTGTGCTCATATTCATCCAATTTCTCAGCTTCTCCAGCATCTTCGATGTTCATCAAATACCCCGTGGGGATGTCCCAGGTCTTCCCTCTTGTGGCTTTCAGCGAGAATTGGTTTGAATCCAAATTAATCCTGGTGTAGCATCCTGAGAAGTTACGACTGTCGGTCTTGGCGATAACGCCCATGTCAGCCAGCTTAGTCAAACAAGCCACTTTTTGATCCTTCGCGACTTCGTCCTGTCCAGGATATTGCGAAGCTACGGCTAGTACCGCCTCCATCCTGGGTACATTGACCAGAAATTCTAAGTCACCCCCCAAATCGACGTCAAATACGGCGTTGACAGTGTGTTCAGGTAGGGGATTCTGCTGAACATTGGGACTTGCCCCGTCAAACTCCAGGAGGTTATGGTCAATGAGAGCCTGTACGTCATACTGCAAGGCCCGACAATTATCTACGTTATGCCCCTTTTCACCCATGTGGTATGTACATGCTTGGTTTTCATCGAATCTGGGGAACCTGGGTGGCTTCATCCTAGGCGGTTTCTTGGCCAGCAATCGCGCTTCCAGGAGTTTGGGGAGTAATTTTGACATTAAAATTGGCAGTGGTGTAAATGAGGGAGGCTCCCTCTTCTTAGGCTCAGGATACCTCTGATTTGCCCAGGAGGTGTTCCCTCGGGTCGGGGTCGAATCTTCGAACTTCCTTGGCTTCGGGGGGTTAGAGCCGAAGGCCACTTCAGAACCTGGCTCGCTCTCTTTCTTTATCGGAAATTGTCGCTTAGGAGCTGCTTCTGGTACACGCCTTTCTCGTATTGCCCATTCGTGTCTCTCTGCCACTTTGATCAAGTGCGTGAAGGTCTGACACCCAGAGGTGTTCAGTTTGTCGAAGTAATCGTAAGGTAAGGCCTTCAGAAAAATATCCACTAACTCCTCCTCGGGGATCGAGGGTTTGACTTGGGTGGTGTTGACACCTAAATTTTGATCAACCTTTTTGTTTCCTTTATTTTTCAAAAATTCATAGAAAATCCATAAAAAGCTGAAAAATTACAAAATCAACTTTGGTAACATTGGCCAAGCTAAAGGAACCATTTTGGATAAAAAAAAATATGTTTTCATATTTTTCGTATTTTTTATTATTATTATTTTCGAAAAATATAAAAATAAAATTAAAATCAAGAAAAGTAGTATTTGAGGTCACAAAAATATAGAAAAATAGTCAGTATCTTTATTTTTAATTTTCTTTACTTTTGAACCTCATAAAATAGTAAAATTCAGGTTCGATTTTGGGTGTTTTCTGATCACCATAAAATTGAAATTGGCAAAAATATTAGTAATGATTAAAAGGAAAAGGAGTGAAAACATAATCATTCAAAAGGAAAAGGGAACTAATCATTTTGTCTTTGCTTTTGATTATTTTATTATTATTCTTACTTTTTAGTATTTTATTTTATTATTATTTTATTTTTTATTATTATTTACTCACCTTTCCCCTCATCCGTCGCTGGCTTCTTCTCCTCCCGCGACTTCATCTTCTTCCTCTCCTTCCTCTTCTTCAGGAGCTCTTCTTCTTCTTCTTCTTTAAAAAAAAAAAAAAAAGGAATCCTCACCTTCGTGCATTATTTGCCTTCGCCTTCGATCCTTCCGCCGTCGTCGCTAGCCGTCGTACATCAAAGCCGCCGTGAACAACTCAAGACCCGCGACCTCCACCCGTTTCGGAGTTTGGTTCGGGTTTGTTTCGGATCGGGCCAAATCCGTCACCGCCATCGCCTCCGGTGACTGCCCCGGAGTCCTACCTCCTCCCTCGGAGCTTGTGGAGCCTACGCGCCGCTGGTGGAGCTCAGAAACGGCCTCGGGTCACCACCCCGTCGTCGGAGCGTGTCGGCGTGTCGGAGTGTGTCGGCGTGTCGGAACGTGTCGGCGTGTCGGAACGTGTCGGCGTGTCGGAGCGTGTCGGAGCGGGTCGAGCCGTGTCGGAGAGTGTCGAACGTGTCGGAGCGTGTCGAACGTGTCGGAGCGTGTCGGAGAGTGTCGAACGTGTCGGAGCGTGTCGGAGAGTGTCGAACGTGTCGGAGAGTGTCCGGGCGTGTCGGAGCGTGTCGGAGAGTGTCGAACGTGTCGGAGAGTGTCGAACGTGTCGGAGAGTGTCGAGCCGTGTCGGAGAGTGTCGAACGTGTCGGAGCGTGTCGGAGAGTGTCGAACGTGTCGGAGAGTGTCCGGGCGTGTCGGAGAGTGTCGAGCCGTGTCATAGCGTGTCCGGACGTGTCGGAGAGTGTCGAACGTGTCGGAGCGTGTCGGAGCGTGTCGGACGTGTGCATGAACAGTGTCCAATCCGAACAGTGCATGAACAGTGTCGGAACAGTGCCTGAACAGTGTCCAATTTTTTAATTTTTTTAATTTTTTTTTAATTTTTTTTATTTTTTAGTCTTAATTTGTGAAATTGACTATCGACATTCTAATGGCGTTCGACAGGTAACGGGCATGGGGATGGTCGCAGGCTGGGGCTGGGCGATTGAAGGCCGGTGTCCAATCCGGTATGTTTTACGTACCCGATCCGTATATCAGGATTATTTTTCTAAAATATTGCATTTATAGACTTGATTTGTATGTATTTGTTTCAGTCTAGTGGTTAGCTTATTTATCTGGTTGAGTGTTATCTATTGTCAAAGACATGCTTTTTGTTAAAATATTTTCTGAAAATATAAAAAAATATTAATAAATCAAAAATGCCAAAAAAATGGAAAAATTAAAGAAAAACAAAAAAATTGAGAAAAATTGCAGAAAAATTCTAAAAATTGTCCAAGGCTGAAAATGACAAAAAATTGATTTGTTTTCATTTTTGGGATTTTCTCCCATTTAATCCAAAATGGCGATTTCACCCCTCAAAGGGTGAATCGTCTTTGATATTCTGATGAATTGTGGAAATTGCTTAGAATTTGGTGATGGGCCAGATGGGTGGTTAAACCTTATGTCTAAGATTTCCACATTTCATTTCCATTTTTAGAAAATGACGATTTTACCCTTCGAATGGTAAATCGGTTTCTAAAATTCCCGAAAATCACGAAAATTGCCAAAAAATAGGAAATGGGTCAATTGAGCGACCAAACCTGTTTTGACTTCGGATTCATTCCGAAATGATGATTTTGTCCTTTTTGGGCAAATTGTCCCCTTTGTCTCAAAATTACGATTTTGCCCCTGATGGGCAAAATCATGTCTAAATCATTCCTAAGCCTAATTGATGCTTCTCTAGGCCAATATGGCCTTATTAGGAATGCCATGTGATTTATTTGTACACTTGAATTCATCGATTTGTGCACTTTATTATTGATTGTGATTGCTATGATAGTCATTCCTATCTGCATGAACTCCTAGATTTAGAACTCGTACCCCACTCATCTGCATGAAATCTTTGGTCAGAAAATTCAGTCAACTTAGGTACCGAAAGGGCGTCAACTCTGACAGTTGACGTAACTAAGTCCCCGAACCCAGTTCTCTGGTTATCGCAGAATTGAATAGAAACTCCCGACTATTCAATAGGGTGGTCCAATCATACCCTCCAAAAAATGATTGGTGGCGACTCCTCGGCATGCACACTTAGCACATGTCACTAGACCACACTGAAGGTCGACTACGCATACCTCCGTTGCGATTTGGGTAATGGGCCTTGGGAGAGGCCCGCGTCCGACCAGACTGGACGGCCCATTAGCCCTCGAGAGCCCGACAACCTCGAGAGGGTCGCGACAGACTGGCGACTCCGCTGGGGACTTAGAGAACTTGAGCCGATTAAAAAGTTGATTGATTTTTCTAACATGTTTTATGCAGATACTCTTCAAGGTGAGGTACGTACTTTAACCCTTAAGGTGTTAAATGTTTTTGCAGATTGGAGAAATAAGGGGTGAAGTGTTTGTTAACTCTGTCTTATGCAGGTAGGAGTTTAGGATGTATGATTGTGTGGATGTTTATATTGAAGCGGTGTTTGCTAAATGAGATGCATGTTTATCGCTTTAGCACGACACCGAAAATACACACAACCGCGCCTAAAACCCCGGGCGCCGCCTATAGGAAAACAATAGAAGGGATTGAAAATGGAATCTCCGTGAGGAAAAACACGGGGTAATCCACTTTTCAATTCCGCTCATTTCGAAATATGGATCGAGCCCCAATGCAACGATAGTTGTGCAATGGAATCTGCTCTTTCCAGAACTCGAGGTGGGAACCTTAACCTTAGGTGCCAAATCCTCTGATTTTTAGAAGTTTACCATCACTTGTTTCATGCGCATGTCTTTGGGCGGTTGGTACACCTAAAACCGCACATAAGTCGACGAGTTTGGTTGGTAAGACTCTCTATCCCTCAAATCTATTACAGTTCATATAAATATAGGCATTTCATTCATTGCATTCTGGTGATTAGATTAAATGCCATTTCAAGGATAGATGTGTGTGTTTTTCCCAAACGTCCTTGATAGAAGACGAGGAGGATGATATCCCATGGCGAACACCGAGTGAGCAACAAAAGAGCCTACTATGGACCTTATTGAGATATCGTCCAATGAAGATGACGAGTTGGGGCAAGTGATCCGGAAGCCACAGATCGAACTTGGGGCATCCTTAAACGTTAGGATCACATTCCTTTGTTTCATTTTCCATTACTAGTCCTCTTGTATAGGGTTTATTTTTATCGAGGCTTTTTCTATCCCACCCCTTAGAGTGATTGTATTAGGGATCTATTGGTGTATACATTCAGGTGGAACTTGGTTGTATTTCTTTTGACGGGTCATGGGAATGTGATAGTGGCATTTTCTCTAATCATCCGAATACTCCCAAGTCAAGTTTATAATTCCTTTAGAGGAAATTAAAATTGGAAGTCTTACACGACCTTTTGGTCGTATAGAGTAGTCCAATCTCAATTTCTCTAGAAGGAATTATACACTTGAATTGTTTCGTGCATGTTTTACGTTGCTGGTAATCCACGATAATTGATCGAGAATATCGACGTTGTTTTGAATTTAATGACGAGATAGATGTCCAAATTACTCTCGTTCTTAACAAAACGGCCTTGATTTGGATGCCGTATCTTCAATTAAATTTAAAACACGTTATTATGCCTCGCACTTTTGAGTAATTCGTTCCTCTTGAAATTGATCAAAAGCGATTATTGTGAATTACATTCCTTTCAATAGTATGCTTTCTTTCGAGGAATATTGATAAAAACTTTTCGCGCAAGATTAAAACCCTTGTAAAAGTTCTTGTCCTTATTAATCACGAGCAAGCATAAGATTGAAAGGGGTCTATGCTTTCTTTTTCAGATTATTCCTTCTGACTCGGTCTTTTCATTTGCAGGTGAAAAACAAGTAGTATAGAGAAATCTTCTCTTGGACAAATCTGCAACTATTCTTCCATCTGATCATGAGCGAGTTATAAAATCAGGACGTATTTGCTCGGCTTATTGATATTATGGTTCGGCTCACCCAAGTTGAAGATGTTTGGATGCTCGAAGAAATGAACCATACAGAAGTTAAAACACACACACGAGAACTTTCATTTATTTTGCTCGGCGGAGGGTTTTCAGAAGCAGGTCATACAAGTCGGGGTGGAAAAGTAAAGCCAAAGTGAGCCCTAATTAACGACACAAAGGATCCCAACTGACCCTCCATGTTATTAATGCTCTGCTCATACTCCCAGCTCCGCATGTTGTGGTCGGCAAGCCTGAGGAGAAGACTTCTGCATTCTCCCTTAACTTCGGCGACCTTGGCCTCGTGTTCTTCGGTGACTACTTCCAGGTCCCGAACCAGTCCATTCCCGCGAGCTATGTCCTCGGTTATCTTGTCGAGCCGTTCTTCCTGCCAGTCGCTCTGAAGCCTCAACAGGACGTTGCGGCGGTCATGCTCGCCGGTGGTCAGGGATATGGCCAATTGATCCACCAGATTTCTCCTCTCGCGAAGCAACGTCGCGACCCGCTCATTAGCAAACTCGACGGCCTTTTTGTAACTATCAACCAGATAGTTGGTCAGCACCAAATGATCAGATCGATCCTCATAACGAGCCCGCAAGACGCGAGCCACCAGAATCTCCCGATTAGCAACACGATAGGCCTCTAAGGAGTGTGCAAAGAGAGTCGGGAAAGTTCTATATTCCCTCCCCAGTGTAGTACCTTCGAGAGAAGTGGTATCAAGGTCCTCGAGCAGGACACAGATTGCATCCTCGGTTGCAGAATGATCGGTTATGTGCGCGTAACCGCGACCCAGTAGGTTATAAAGCTTTTCCCACTGGGCCAAGACATCAGTTGAAAAAGTGCGTACGGGAGAGGAGGCCATTTGCGTTGGGTTGGCTTGAGAATAAGACGAGTTTAACAGAGAGATTAGAAGGAAGAGGCTGATTATGCGAGAACGTTAACCTTCCATACATTAATTCCTCATTTTATAGCAACTCGAGGATGATGAAGGGTCTCAGTAATAATGCTGGTGGAGCCCAGTTAGGGGGTAAAGCAGGAGGTCCCCTCACGAGAACCAATGGATTCGTTTCGATCCGCGATTTCCGGCTCATCAATTAAAATATGTAAAAGATTTGTCGGGATCACCATTATTAGAGTTAGGTGGGAGGTAAGCGCAACTATCGAAGAGAGCCCTAACAGGATTTGGCAGTCCCATCACGTTGAAAAGCTAAGCGAGAAATTCAAGGTCTTGAGGGGGAACGTTTGCCTAATGATGCTTGAAGAGCGTCTCCTGAACATGCAAAGTCACTCGAAGAAAACTTTATAGGGAGTGAGCATACAGGAGAGAGTGGAGAACTCTGAGTGGGCAAGAACCAATCAAACATTTCTCAATCCAACATATTTAAGAGGTTACTGTCAGCTGCTAGAGGCGACTGACTCAAAAATCTCAGAAATTGAACCACAGAGGGATCTCGAAGATTCCAAGATCAAGTCTAACGCCAAAACCATGGAGCCCAACACTTCTGGCAACGGAAATCAAGATCACGGCGACGACGACAACGACATCCACAATGCTCAACTCGGGAAAAGAAGACGTCCTCACCAATACTCTCAGGAGGAAACCCAAATGCTGAAAACCCTTTTCAGTAAAAGCCATTACATGAAAAAGAAGTGGAGAATTGAATTGAGCCGGGAGTTGGGAATTAATCAGTCGAGGATCCAGTTTTGGTTTCAAAATAGGAGATCCAAATCGAGGGCTCAACGCAAACGTCAGGTGGTCGAGATTTTAAAGGAAGAAAACCAAAAGCTGCGAACAGAAAACATGAGGTATGAAAAAGCTCTCAATATCACCGTTTGCCCTCATTGCGATAACCTCGTCGCCCTCGGTAAGATATTCCCCGATAAGCCTCACGCGATGATTGAAGACGTTCATTTACCACCCTACTCCCTCGGGGCATCTCCTGCTCAACCAGATTTTGCCGGAGTCACGCATGAGCAGGATGATCCTACGAAGATGATACAAATGCCTCCTGGGGGATGGGATTTGCATCGCTTTGATTGGAGTTACAGTTTCAAGGAGCTGGATGTTACCGCCGACCAGCTCAAAGCATATCAGCCTCATGCACAACAATTTTCGATAGGGTCGGGTCCTGCTGGAGATGAGTTAATCAGTCGTCAAGCCATCGATGCAATTTTGGGCCACGATAAGAGGAGGTTCGCTTGGCCCCCTGAACTGCATTCCAAATTCCTAGATGTGGTTCACCAAATGGGGATCGACTCAGCAACTCCGACGCGCATATTTAAGGCCATGAATGTACCGGGGCTTAGTAAGGAGCTGGTCAGGAATCACCTTGCTGCCTACAGAAAGCTATTAAGACAACGTCGAGCGGAGCTAAATCGGGAGGAATCCGTCTCGAGCTCAAAAGCTAGGGGCGACCGCCATTGTAATGCTCAGGCATCAAGAGATACCCGGCCAAATCTAAGCATCAATCAAGCAAGCAACCCGACCACCGGCAAACTGAAAGCTGATCAGAATGTCCTCCCAGGCCATTTCAACACTTCTCAAGAGCGCGTGTCACAAGTACAGCGAGTGCGCACTCCTCCATTCGAGCAGCAGTCGGCTGGTGCTCTGCCTGCCGCTGGTCAACCCACGACAGACGATTTCTTCGATGAGGGGCTCGATGCCTTGTTCAATCAGTGGGAAGCCGGCATGCTTGGACAGCCATGATCTAGCACCTGACTCGGGGCACGATGGGTCGGTCACTACGAACACCCATAGAAAGAAGAACATGTTCACGAGTAGATCACTCATTTTATCCGTTGTAAAGTTCCTACGGGAACATTTTTCTTTAATGACTATAGTTAATTCTATATTAAAACCAACGCTATCGACGAACATCGTCATGCTCAGTTGTGATGATCCCTTGTTAGATTAAGTCTGAAACCAGAGACGGTCTTTAAAATTTTGAGTGGCCACGAACTCATTCCTCACCAAGCGTCCGGGATGCTGAAATGAAGAGTAACAGCATGCACAGGGAAAATGCCACTTTCGTTTGAACGATGAAAAGGGGTTGAGAGAAGATCATAGCGTTAATTCCCATGGAGCTAAATGAATTAAAAGGAGTCATTAATTGCGGGTCCACCGCTGCTCCCCACGTTCTCGGGCCTAGCAAATCATAAAAGGCGCCGAAAGATTGTAGACCCACCACTTTGAAGACTGAATTAGGGGACGAGCGCAATACTCGATGAAACCGAATCAATGCAAGAGAGTTTGTGATCCTATCACGAGGAAAAAGAAAGGGGAATACAGACGATGAGTAATTGCAGGATCTCGGGAGGAGCGCTTGCTTGCTGGTCTTCATATGCAGCCTGAAGGACGGTTCCAGGACACGCACAATCACTTGAGAAAATTTCTAGAGTGAGCAAACACGTAAGAGCGAATTGAGAAAGCTGAGTGAACTAGATCAGCCCGAGATACCCCGATCCATCATGTTTAAAAGTTATTCCCATCTGCTAGAAACGCCCGACCTGGACATTTCTGAGCACGAACTGCTGGGAGACTTTGAAGATCCTGGAGCTGAATCCTGCTCGAAGGCCATAGAGACTGACTCCTCCAGCGATGAAATTCTAGGTTTCAGCTACGAAGAAGGAGTATACAATGATGACCGGAGTCGGAAAAGGAAGCAACTACAACGCCACACTCCAGGCCAAATCCGAGAGCTCGAAGCTTTCTTCAATGAATGCCCCACTCCAAGCAAACGACAGAAAATGGAGTTGAGCCGAAAAATAGGATTGGAGCTTTCGAAGGTCAAGTTTTGGTTCGCCAACAAACGAACCCGGGTGAAACAGCAATACGCAGACCATGAGTTACTGGTCCTGAAGGAGGAGAATGAGAAGCTTCAAGCTGAAAGCGCGAGATATAAGGAAGCTCTGACCAAGGCCACCTGCCTTAATTGTGGTAATCCTGTTGTCCTCGGCGAGGTGTTCCTCGATGAACCATCCCTGTTGACGAATAACGCTCAGCTGTTACCGTATTCTCCACAGCATTTTCCGACACAGCCAGATACCGCCGGAGATCTGCATGAGCAAGTCAACACCATAGAATCAACACCAACATCCTCTGAGAAATGGGATATGAATCATCACAGGGGGAATTCTCTCAATGACGAACTCGCTGTCGCAGCCAGCCAATCCAAAGTCGGTGAGTCCCTCCCTGGACAACTTTTGAAACGACTAGATCCCGTAAAGAATAGCTACCGAAGTATTGACGATATTTTGGGTGATAAGAGAACAAGGTTTTACTGGACCTATGAGCTTCACACCAAATTTGTTGATGCAATTCGAGAACTGGGAGTTGATTCGGCTAGCCCACTGCGCATACTCGAGATTATGAATGTGCTGGGGCTCTCTAGAATTAACGTTGAGTCTCACCTCAAGTACTATAGGAGATTGCTAAGGGATGGAAGGATAGCGTTAAACCATCATAAAGCCAGTTGGAGCTCAAGTGCTGGGCAGAGTTACAACCATGATGATTGGAGAGCCAAGAGCACCCAACCGTGTTTCAGCAATGACGGGACTAGCAGTCGTGTCAGCGACTCCTCTAACCCAAATCAGAATGCTCCGCCGAGCTATCTCAATACTCCTCAGGAGTATATGCCACAGTTCCAGCACATAGAAATTCCTCAGTTTGAGCGCGAATCAGTCATTAATGCTGTCCCTGAAGCGGATCTGGCATTGGTAGAGAGTGCACATATGAACCTGCCGGTCATCGGAGGAAGTTCCAATTCGAGGGGTCAAATTGCTCACGGCGAGAGCAAAGAGAGGAATCCCTCGCCTGCAGTCGACGACACCCAATCTGGGCACCAAGGGCTAGAAAGAACAGGTGATTTCCTTGATGAGGAGCTGGACACTTGGATCAATACTCTTCGGGAATGTATGTCTCAACCCCAACAGGGCAATGATGAAGGTTCCAGCTCAAAGACTCCAATCCCTCACAACGAAGGCAATGAAAGAAATCTGCCCCCAACAATCGTTGATACCCAACTTGAACATCAATGGCTCGAAGACCCGAGCAATTTCCTTGGCGATGAGTTCAATCTTTGGCTCGATCAATTTGGAGCCGGAGGACCATCGCAGTGGTGACGCGAGGCCGGTGATCAAACGTCTGATGCAAGGCATGGCTACTCGATGAAAAATGCTTCGAGAAAAGGGGTTGAATACTCCTATTGCATATGTTGTTGATCGCACTGTAAGGTTCCCACGGGAACATCTTTCATTAATATCTAGAACTAATTGCGCGTGAGTGTCAACATCACCCTTTGAGCATCTTCAAGCCGAAGGCCGTGGATTAATCACTTAATCCGTAGAGCAAGTTCCATGAACCATAATTATCACCCGCAGAGCATAATGGAATCCATTCCTTCAATACAAGATACATTCGGCCGCGGAGCCACCCGTTTGGTAAAAGGACGTATCGTTCCTAGTTGATCTTCAATCAGATCAGGGGATAATGTTTCCTCTCTTCTTCCTCTCAGGTGATAAAAAGAGACAAGGCCCTAAAAGGCCATGCATTCAAATGGCTAAACAAACGTTGCCCAGCTGGGGGGCAGATGAACCATTGATGTTACAAACACTCCAAGCATGGATAGGCGGATTTGATAGAGGTTGTTCATATCAATACGCAACATCAGAATGGGATGAAAATCAAGAGTAAAGTTGTATCGTCCCAATTTGTCTTGAATTTGGGAATATGAATTAACACTTATTTTTTATCCTTGACAAGGGAATCGCCTTGGAGACGAATAAGTTTTTACATCCCACATACTACCTGTTAGGGTACATGAGGGTAGGATGTATCGTTTCGATTTTCGAAAAATTCGTGAACATACAATGATATGCTTCTTTTACATTTTCAGGGATCTCCAGCCACGGTGGACAGGTAGGTATCCATTTCCCCCAATCCATTGAAGATGTTAAACAAAAAAAAACACAGAGAGAAAAAGAAAAAGCTTTCAAAATCTGATGTCTAGAAAAGACATGGAATTCTAACTTCATTGGCATTCATGTTTTGAAACATGAGGTTGTCTGAACACGCATTGTGCACCATAAAATCCCCTTGACGGGTAAAATTTTTGGGAAAACGAAAGAGATTTTTCCAATCAAAAGTTGTTCAAAACTCTCAAAAGGATGTTTCCTCAAAAGAGAGGCAAGCTCAAATCCAAACACATCCTACATACACTTGAGAGATGAGTGGAGCGAATCAAATAGTAAAATATGGACCTACGGAGGTAGGGACCATTCGCAGCGATTACATGGATTGGGACGACGGAGGCGTTCGTTTCATATCATAAACACTACAGGTGACCGTTGACAACCCACTTGAACGGCGGTTTTCATTCTTAACCCTGTCAAGAACCACCCCACACCGGGGTAAAAAGGAAGTAAGTCCAGCAGCATCAGGAGAAAATGATTAGAAATTTTCTTGCTCGGACTAACATTAATCTTTGTGTGTTGTTTATATGGTAATCCAAGTGCCATAGGATGACGAGAAGCATTCATTCTCTATCACAAACACCATATCCTTTGCACAGCCAAGTTGAGCCTGCGAATTCATTTCATAAACCCTTGTTGGTGATCATGGGATGTTTCAAGATAGAAACTGTATCACTCCAAGAACGGAAGAAATCAAGAGATGGGATTTATAGAAAAATCTCATATCGGCGTTTAAGTGTGCTATGATTCAAGTTGTATATCTAGCACAATTTTCTGAACATCGTAGTTCCAAAGGAAAAGAAAAGGCGGGATTTCAACAAAAAATCCCCAGCATCAAGAAAAAGCAAAGTGCCTGGTAAAAGCAAGGCCGATGCTCGTGAAAACTGTTTGATTGATCCCCAATAAAGCCTAGTTGGGAAGAGAGAAAAACCCATAAAGGAGTCAGATCAAGAAGACTGCTCCCCAAACGATGTCAGCCGTGGTGCAAAAACACGGACAGAATTGTCAATCTCTTAATACCACAAGAGACGTTCTCTAAAGGATTTGTGCACACCTCAAAAGCGGTTGCACACCTCAAAAATGGAAGATGCAGAATGGAAAAGACATGTGACAAATTTGCAATGATCACCAATGTCGAATCCTTCGTGATTTCTGGGCCAAAAACAAGCCTTTTTCGGTCTCCAATCCTACCAATGTTACAACCCTGAAACAGTCTTCTCTGACTAAGACACTTGGGTTAACATATAGCTTAGCTCGAAGAAGTACGAGCAAGACTCTTTCTTTCTCATTTTGCAGGGTTCTTGACTTGTAAACCCGGAGCAGATGGTGAAGATTTTCATTCGATGGCCCCGACTCCAAAGCGGGTCCCCCTTGAAAACCAATATCCAAGCCCAACATTACGGTCCCGTGGAAGACCTCCCGACCGATCAAAATGTATGCGCTGCGAATGAGCCTAAAACCTAGGCACAAGTCAGTAGGGAATTGAGTGCATCCCCTAAAAATCATCACCTCAAAACAGGTGAGATGGCCTCCTTGTCGAGAAATATTCCAATTGACGTTTTGAGCAAACTCTTTTTGGGAATTTTCAAACTGTGGATCCAGATTTTCCATGCAAGGGATTCGTGATCACATTTGCACGTTGCAAAAATATTTTGGATAACCTCCAGCATCAAAATGCACATCTCATGACTAAAGCTTAAGTCATAAAATTTTGTCAATTGGACAATTGCTGTCTTCTCAAAGATTACCAATATTTTCTTGGGGAAGAGAAACCCTTAAAAAAAATCCTTTTCAAAATATCAAACAGTCTCATCGGACGTGGAGAACCCTTGTCATGAGACCCCCTTTTCAAAAATATCAAACAGTCTCATCGGACGTGGAGAACCCTCGTCATGAGACCCCTTTTCAAAATTTAGGCAGTCTCATCGGACGTGGAGAACCCTCGTCATGAGACCCCTTTTCAAAATTTAGGCAGTCTCATCGGACGTGGAGAACCCTCGTCATGAGACCCCTTTTCAAAGCAAACAAAGGTAGAAACCGCCTGAAGGGTCAACTCAAAGGTAGAAACCGCCTAAAGGGTCAATCAAAGGTAGATACCGCCTGAAGGGTCAAACAAAGGTAGAAACCGCCTGAAGGGTCAAAACAAAGGTAGATACCGCCTGAAGGGTCAAACAATGGTATAAACCGCCATAAGGGTCAACTCATTGGTAAGTACCGCCATAAGCATCGACACAAATGTCCGATCCACCATACGGATCAAAATCCTTGGCAAATCTCAGGGCGTGGGATGCGCCTTCCTTAGATTCCTAGCCGTTAGGAATCCCATAATGGTATGACCTACCATACAGGTCAAAGCTTAACCTCCCTAGGATATTCTGAATGACGAGTCCTAGGCATCCTCTTGAAAGTCGTCGCAACCGGCAGCATCGAACAGGTAAGTGGCAGGTATGTCTCTCTACTATCTCACTCTCTCATGTCAAATGAACGTTTCCCCCTTCATGGACAAGCATGAAGATTGGATGTCATGACTCCTTTTCCTTTAGTTTCCCAAGTCGAGTCGATCAGGACTCAGGTGTCACCTTATCTTTGAGAGATTCCTCTAACGAGATTCCTCTCAAAGAGGGGCAGCTGTTGACACCTAAATTTTGATCAACCTTTTTGTTTCCTTTATTTTTCAAAAATTCATAGAAAATCCATAAAAAGCTGAAAAATTACAAAATCAACTTTGGTAACATTGGCCAAGCTAAAGGAACCATTTTGGATAAAAAAAATATTTTTTCATATTTTTCGTATTTTTTATTATTAATATTTTCGAAAAATATAAAAATAAAATGAAAATCAAGAAAAGTAGTATTTGAGGTCACAAAAATATAGAAAAATAGTCAGTATCTTTATTTTTAATTTTCTTTACTTTTGAACCTCATAAAATAGTAAAATTCAGGTTCGATTTTGGGTGTTTTCTGATCACCATAAAATTGAAATTGGCAAAAATATTAGTAATGATTAAAAGGAAAAGGAGTGAAAACATAATCATTCAAAAGGAAAAGGGAACTAATCATTTTGTCTTTGCTTTTGATTATTTTATTATTATTCTTACTTTTTAGTATTTTATTTTATTATTATTTTATTATTATTTTATTTTTTATTATTATTTACTCACATTTCCCCTCATCCGTCGCTGGCTTCTTCTCCTCCCGCGACTTCATCTTCTTCCTCTCCTTCCTCTTCTTCAGGAGCTCTTCTTCTTCTTCTTGTCTTCTTCTTCTTCTTTAAAAAAAAAAAAAAAAAAAAAAGGAATCCTCACCTTCGTGCATTATTTGCCTTCGCCTTCGATCCTTCCGCCGTCGTCGCTAGCCGTCGTACCTCAAAGCCGCCGTGAACAACTCAAGACCCGCGACCTCCACCCGTTTCGGAGTTTGGTTCGGGTTTGTTTCGGATCGGGCCAAATCCGTCACCGCCATCGCCTCCGGTGACTGCCCCGGAGTCCTACCTCCTCCCTCGGAGCTTGTGGAGCCTACGCGCCGCTGGTGGAGCTCAGAAACGGCCTCGGGTCACCACCCCGTCGTCGGAGCGTGTCGGCGTGTCGGAGTGTGTCCGCGTGTCGGAACGTGTCGGCGTGTCGGAACGTGTCGGCGTGTCGGAGCGTGTCGGAGCGTGTCGAGCCGTGTCGGAGAGTGTCGAGCCGTGTCGGAGAGTGTCGAACGTGTCGGAGCGTGTCGAACGTGTCGGAGCGTGTCGGAGAGTGTCGAACGTGTCGGAGCGTGTCGGAGAGTGTCGAACGTGTCGGAGAGTGTCCGGGCGTGTCGGAGCGTGTCGGAGAGTGTCGAACGTGTCGGAGAGTGTCGAACGTGTCGGAGAGTGTCGAGCCGTGTCGGAGAGTGTCGAACGTGTCGGAGAGTGTCGAGCCGTGTCGGAGAGTGTCGAACGTGTCGGAGAGTGTCGAACGTGTCGGAGCGTGTCGGAGAGTGTCGAACGTGTCGGAGAGTGTCCGGGCGTGTCGGAGAGTGTCGTGCCGTGTCATAGCGTGTCCGGACGTGTCGGAGAGTGTCGAACGTGTCGGAGCGTGTCGAACGTGTCGGAGCGTGTCGGACGTGTGCATGAACAGTGTCCAATCCGAACAGTGCATGAACAGTGTCGGAACAGTGCATGAACAGTGTCGGAACAGTGCATGAACAGTGTCCAATTTTTTAATTTTTTTAATTTTTTTATTTTTTAGTCTTAATTTGTGAAATTGACTATCGACATTCTAATGGCGATCGACAGGTAACGGGCATGGGGATGGTCGCAGGCTGGGGCTGGGCGATTGAAGGCCGGTGTCCAATCCGGTATGTTTTACGTACCCGATCCGTATATCAGGATTATTTTTCTAAAATATTGCATTTATAGACTTGATTTGTATGTATTTGTTTCAGTCTAGTGGTTAGCTTATTTATCTGGTTGAGTGTTATCTATTGTCAAAGACATGCTTTTTGTTAAAATATTTTCTGAAAATATAAAAAAATATTAATAAATCAAAAATGCCAAAAAATGGAAAAATTAAAGAAAAACAAAAAAATTGAGAAAAATTGCAGAAAAATTCTAAAAATTGTCCAAGGCTGAAAATGACAAAAAATTGATTTGTTTTCATTTTTGGGATTTTCTCCCATTTAATCCAAAATGGCGATTTCACCCCTCAAAGGGTGAATCGTCTTTGATATTCTGATGAATTGTGGAAATTGCTTAGAATTTGGTGATGGGCCAGATGGGTGGTTAAACCTTATGTCTAAGATTTCCACATTTCATTTCCATTTTTAGAAAATGACGATTTTACCCTTCGAATGGTAAATCGGTTTCTAAAATTCCCGAAAATCACGAAAATTGCCAAAAAATAGGAAATGGGTCAATTGAGCGACCAAACCTGTTTTGACTCCGGATTCATTCTGAAATGATGATTTTGTCCTTTTTGGGCAAATTGTCCCCTTTGTCTCAAAATTACGATTTTGCCCCTGATGGGCAAAATCATGTCTAAATCATTCCTAAGCCTGATTGATGCTTCTCTAGGCCAATATGGCCTTATTAGGAATGCCATGTGATTTATTTGTACACTTGAATTCATCGATTTGTGCACTTTATTATTGATTGTGATTGCTATGATAGTCATTCCTATCTGCATGAACTCCTAGATTTAGAACTCGTACCCCACTCATCTGCATGAAATCTTTGGTCAGAAAATTCAGTCAACTTAGGAACCGAAAGGGCGTCAACTCTGACAGTTGACGTAACTAAGTCCCCGAACCCAGTTCTCTGGTTATCGCAGAATTGAATAGAAACTCCCGACTATTCAATAGGGTGGTCCAATCATACCCTCCAAAAAATGATTGGTGGCGACTCCTCGGCATGCACACTTAGCACATGTCACTAGACCACACTGAAGGTCGACTACGCATACCTCCGTTGCGATTTGGGTAATGGGCCTTGGGAGAGGCCCGCGTCCGACCAGACTGGACGGCCCATTAGCCCTCGAGAGCCCGACAACCTCGAGAGGGTCGCGACAGGTGGCCAGTGCTCTCCATCTCTGTGCATATAAGTGAACGCTTTCGCTTCTCCCCTTGGCGGTCCGAAGTAGGTCCTCCCTCGTGGGGGCGGTCATCGCGTTAAACTTATATTAACGTAAGAATTTCCCTGCGAACTCATCCCAGTCATCGTACTTCTGAACATCCAGCTCCACGTACCAAGACAAAGCGGCTCCGGTCAGGCTCTCTTGGAAAGTGTTGATAAGGAGTGGTACGTGGTCTGAATACTTAGCCATCTTATACAGATAGTACTTCAGGTGAGTTTTGGGGCAACCCGTCCCGTTATACTTCCTTGAAAAATCTGGTTCCTTATAGTCCGCCGGGACCTCAATCTTCGCGAAGGGTGTAATTTTGTCATATTTGGACAACTCAAACCCCTGATTGGTTAAACACTCCTCAATCTTAGCAATCCTCCTTACTCCCTCCTCGAGTTTTGGTACAGCCTTCTCCTTTTGTTTTTCCTCCAGATCAATTATAACGGGCGGGACCCTTGGCGGAACTTCAACAGTCGGGACTTGATCGGGAGTAGCTGCAGGATTTGTCCCAGCGGACCCACTCGCATCAGAAGCGGTGGGGATATACGGATTTGCGGCTTGGTTAAGGTCAATCGGTGGAGGATGCCTAGCATTAGCTGCAGTGAACAGGGCCTTCATCTCAGCTATCATCTCAGCCATTTGGTCCAATCGTGTTTCCAGAGTTCCAAAGCAAGCATCAACCTGCTCCGGCTCCATTTGGGCTTTCAAGCGATCTCAAGGTCGAGTCTTCGTGATCGAAAGTCACCTGTTTGAGAAGGCTAAAGTCAGGTTTGTCGAAATGAAAGACATATCATATGGTATGCGACCTCCTCATCCGCATGTCGCGGTGCGGACAGCAGTCGGGCCGTAAGTACGTTCCCCTGCCCCAGGCTTTTTACATCACCCGTACAGACAAGCCTGCTGTTAAGCAGGGAGTAATCCATGCTAATTACGATGGGGATTTTGAAGAGATATCTTGATAATGCATGAATTAAGAGTGTTCATTACAACTAAAAAGGCTCTCGAAAGAGTTTGATTAAGATGCGATATGTAAACGCTCTAATATTCTAAACTCGATGAGAAGCCACGCTCTCCAGGTCTGGTCGCCCATCGTTGGTCATCTTTCGGCACTGTCGAGAAAGTGCAATCTTCACCCGTAAATCACTTCGTCTTCGGGATAGGTGGATGGTCCTACAGCCTCTGGTATGTACGGTTCCACTCCTGGTACAGACGGGAACACGTACTCTGGGACATACGACTCGACGGGAGTCGGGCGGATCCTTTTGAAAGCTCGGATGTATTCCTCAGAAGCCCGATGGAGGTCCATCTCGGGGCTCATCTGATCTGGCCACTCCACGACTTGAGGGGGGGAGTCTTTCAGCGCTTGCTCAATGCCATCAATCATAGTTTGGAGGTGCACCCTAGTCTTCTTGGTGATCGACCCTTGGGGAACATCAAAGGCGAACTCATCATGAGGGCTTTGAGGTGGGATTTCCTGTAACATACCAAACTGTCTGACAACTCTGATTAGGTAATACGATACGGCTCCGGTAAGTCCCAACAGCGGAATCGGTCCTCCATCTTCAGTAGCAATGCGAGCCCTGGTCATCTTCGGTCGCCTCAGCCGCCATCGGAGCTGTCCAGGTTCTAGTTTCTCAAGGAATTTGTACCAATCATTGAAAGAACGATCGGTAATGAGTGATTGGCATTTGACAAAGGATTGGATAGGGTGGATATCCTCATCGATTCGGTTGCAACCCGCGCGAAGATTGAGGCTTTTGAAATGAGAGGTGAGCCACATGAAGAGAAGGCTGTTGGACGCTTGGAAAGTGGTCTTTTGAGCAGACTTAGAGTGTTCAATGGCGGTTTTGTAGCGGTTTAGGGAGAGGAAGGTCTCAGCGAGGATCATATAAGAGTAATCTAATTGGTCACATGCCTGCTGGACTATGTGGACAATGAGAGGGTTGAATGTGGTTCTAGACGTGGGAAATAGGACGAACCCAAAGAAGGTTAGGATGAAAACCTTTCCAGCTCTATGACCTGTATCGACAGGTAGGTTGGAGTAATTGTCGAACAGGAACGAAAAGGGAAATCTGTTAGAGTAAGCCTTGAAGATTTCTTCGACCTTGGGAATCTTGAGGCGAAGAAATCTGGAGAGTAGCTTGGATGGATCGAGGCCCAAAGGAGGCTGGACTAGTTGGTCTCTGAACTTCACCCCGATGACGGTCGCGTACTCTTCTAGCGTGTGCGTGATCTCCAGGCCTTCGAAATTGAAAGTCAGTGTGGTTGGGTCCCAGAATCGCGCCGCTACCTGTATGAGTGCTGGTTGATATTTGACCTTGAGGAGGTCGACAAGGTGCCCCAGCCTCTGCTTGACGTAAGTCTGATTAGTTTCGTTGAGGCGCCCCCACCAAATCAGCAACTCTCTGCGTGGGACGGGCATGATCTGGATGTCGTCTCTCCCCATCGAGTCTAGAATATGAAAATGTCGTCCCCAAATTAATTACCATGGATTACTCGGTTATTAGATTCGTTTAACTCATTATTCTCTCTTGATGTGACGAGAGTTAGGATTCCTCATTTAATCAAAGGGAATATTGAATGAGGGTTCCAACCCAAGTCTCATTAAGGTGTATAGTGAATTAGACGGAACTAATGATGTGATGCAGATGATATGCTCATGCAAGATATGGACTGATTCAATTTCATGTCTCCAGCGCCATGAAACGGGGATTAGATTCTCCGACTTGCGTTGAAAACGTCAAGTGTGGGTTCTAATGATGGTTTCATTTGTATGAGACATGCAATTGAACCAGAAAATCCGAATGGTTGAAAGAAATTCCAGTGTCACCCTCCGATATCATGACGCCTAGAAATGACTCAAAGACCAAAGTACCAAAGGTAGAAGGGAGTTCCACAGGCGGATGCTCCTTACAGACTCGAAGACTTAGATAAATAATTAAACAAGGAGACAGTCAGAATTTGACCCTAAAGAACCTAAGGAGATGCCCCAAGTCGGGTCTTTGGGGAACGTCGCCCGTCGTCCATGCTCCGATTAGCTCGGGTCGCCGTCTTCATCAGATGAAATGTCTATGGGGGTGGAAGAGGACGGCTGGCTTTCGGGAGACTCCTCTTCGTCCGACGAAATCTCGATAATTTTTGGAGGGGGTGCTGGATTCGCTCTCATCCTGCTGAATATGTCCCTTAACCTCAAATAAATGTTCCACATCCTTTCCCTTTCGTACTCGAATTTATGTTCGCGTTCGAGTTGCTAGGCGGACTTGGTGTAGAAGCAATTTGTCCCTCGGATGAGGTTTCGTCCAGTAAGTGCCCTCCCTTGGATAAATCGGAAGGAGTGGAATCCGTTGAATGCCTCGGTAGCTCGATGACGGATGACACGTCGCTCGTACTCGAATATCTCGGGAATCTTGGACCGACTTGGAGAGACCATCTCTACTCTATCCATACTATAAAATGGAATTAGACTCAACCATCGGATTTAATGAATGCAGCATGTTGTGCGAAATCAAAGATGGCAGACAAATTAAATAGAAATGGAAGGACCTTACCACAATCGATACCTAACAAATTTTGGTTTTACGTATACCAACCATCCATACACATGCGTATGAGACAAGTGAGGCTTGACTCTAAAAATCAAAATGGCTCAGGTATAGACCTAACGGCTTCCCACTATTCGAGTCGATAAATTCGTCCATAAGCGCAATCCACAGCAAATGGATAAAAGAATCGACTTGAATAGTGAGCGGGATCAAATATGGTCAACCCAAGCGCAAATCCACGCTAGAGCCTCGCATATCGATTCCCTATCTATGGCTACCTAAAAAGGTGATTTCGCGGCCTGGGTTTGGGCGCTTTGTGCAAAAGTGTCGTGATCCTCAAGTATGCAGGTGAATCATGCACAGCAATTTATATATCAATCAGCGCTTCAAAATCATCCACATGACATACATTCCTACACCCAACCTGCACAAGACAATGTTAATCACAGACTACTCCCCTTATCACTCCAATCTGCAAAAGCATTTAACACCTATCATAAGCGGACTTACCTCACCTTCAAGAGCGCCTGCATGGTTAGAAAAATCACCCAACGTTTTAATTACGGCCTAAGTCCACTTGAGACCTAGAACCATAGGTTCTAGGGTTCTCGTCCCCAGCGGAGTCGCCAGTCTGTCGCGACCTCGAAATTTTCTTTACGCGGGCTAATGGATTGTCGAATCGGGCCCCTATTCTGAAATGTGGATCGCGGGCTTTCTCGACGCGGGCCCTCCCAGGCCCATACCAAAGCGCGACGGGAATTAATTTTTATGCGGGGGGTTTCGACGATAAGAGTCGATCGCATTCGACCTTGGTGTGGTTGTGGTGGCATGTGCTATGTGTGCATGCATTTGGAGTCGCCACTGGTCCTTCTTGGAAGGTGGACCGAAAACCTCACTAATCGATTGGGAGAGATCGATCAGTTCTGCAGAACCAGAGATTTAGGGTTCGGGGACTTGGTTACGTTGGTGTCATTACCAACGCCCTTTCGGTACCTAACGCGAGTGATTTTCCTAACTAAGATTTCATACAGGCGCAATTTTTGGGTGAGGTGAGTCTGATTCAAGGGGTTTCATGCAGATTGGAAGACTAGTCCTATCAAATCACAATCAATATAAGGAAAGCGCAATCAAGTGCATAAATGAACCACGTCAATGCACATCAAGTCAAATCAATGGCTTCCTAGTATAGCCTTAAGGGCTTAGGGAATGTGTGATTTAGGACCAAGGGTAGACTGAGAAGATTTGGGGACGATTTGCTCGAAGGGCGAAATCGTCCTTTTTTTGGGGAGGTTTGGGAGTCGAAATAAACAAAATAGGTCATGGCCAGTTGATCATGGCCATTTCCTATTTTGGAGATTTTTCTTGAATTTTTCGGGATTTCTCGAGAAACGATTTCCCTAAAGGGTAAAATCGTCATTTTTGAAAAGATTGGGATTCGAAAGACCAAAGATAGGTCTTGACCAGTTGGTCGTGGTCATTTCTCATTTTCTGGATTTTTTTGGAATTTTCAGGGTTTCTTGAGGAACGATATGCCAAAAGGGCATAATCGTCATTTTTGAAAAGATTGGGGTCTGACAGACCCAAAATAGGACTCAAAAGACCAGAAATAGATCATGGCCAGTTGATTGTGGCCATTTCCTATATTCTGGGATTTTTTTGAAATTTTTCCGAATTTCCTTGATTTTTTGGAGACGATTTGCCTAAAGGGCAAAATCGTCATTTTTGAAAAGGGTCGGGTTTCAGAAGACCGAAAATAGGTCATGGCCAGTTGATTGTGGTCATTTCCTATTTTCTGGAATTTTTCTGAAATTTTATGAATTTTTTCAATTTTTGGAAGACGATTTGCCTAAAGGGCAAAATCGTCATTTTCGGAAAGATTGGGGTTTGGAAGACTCAAAACAGGTTATGGCCAGTTGACTGTGGTCATTTTCTATTTTCTGAAAAAAAAAAAAAATTGGAATTTTTGGGGGACGATTTGCCAAAAAGGGAAAAATCGTCATTTCGGAAGGGGTCGGGTTTCAAAAGACCCAAAATAGGTCATGGCCAGTTGATTGTGACCATTTCCTATTTTTTGGAATTTTTCTGGAATTCTTCAATTTTTTTGGGAGACGATTTGCCTAAAGGGCAAAATCGTCATTTCGGAAGGGGTCGGGTTTCAAAAGACCCAAAATAGGTCATGGCCAGTTGATTGTGACAATTTCCTATTTTCTGTAATTTTTTGGGAATTTTCTGAATTTCTTTGATTTTTTAGAGACGATTTGCCTGAAGGGCAAAACCGTCATTTTTGGAAGGGGTCAGGTTTGGAAAACCCAAAATAGGTCATGGCCGGTTGATTGTCACTTATTCCTATTTTTTGGAATTTTTTTTTTAGAATTTTTTTTTAGAATTTTTTTATTATTATTTTTATTTTTTTAACGATTTTCTATTTTTTCATTGAATTTTCGATTTTTTTGAATTTTTTTATAATTATTTTCTTTTTTATTAAAAATATTTTCCGGACCGGGTCAAACCCGGCCCGCGCCTCTCGGGCGCCCGGCCCGACCCTACGGGTCGGAGCCGGTCTAAACGACGTCGTTTTTTATTTTTTTCAAATTTTTTCTATTTTTTTATTATTTTAAAACCATTTTCTAATTTATCCGAATTTTTGAAAATTAAAACCAATCGGACGGTCCTCGATTTGCCACGTGGCACTATCCTAGCCGCCGGATTAATTTCACTTTGAAAATGCTGGATCGCGACACGTGGCGCAATCTCGTCCATCCGATCCATTTGATCTTGGAGCCATCAGATCGTGACACGTGGCGCATCCACGGCCGTTCGATCCAAATTTTTTTTTATCATTTTCGAAAATACCATTTATTAATTAAAAATCATTTATTTAATTTTGAAAATTCCTAGATCGCGACACGTGGCACTTGGCTCACCGTCCGATCTAGGGTTTGTCTCTTTTTTTTTATTATTTTTTTTTATTTAATCCGGCCCCGCCCCGCCGACGTGGCCGCCTACGTGGCGCGCCACGTCGGCGTTGTCTGGTCAACAAAAGTTGACCAGTCAACCCGGTCGTCTGAGAAGACGACTTCAGACGACCGGAGGTGGGGGATTCCGGCGATTTCGTCGGAATCCTCGCCGGAGGGCTAAGCCCGACGAGAAAACGCCGCCCGAACGGCGCGGTTTTGAGCCCACTCGACTCCCGATCAGCACAGCAACTAGTTCATCACTAAAATCACAATAAACAACGTCCGAAAACCCCCCGACAGCCGTGAACAGTGTCGGTTCCGGCGAGGAATTTTGCGAAAAAAATTTTGCACTCCAAACTCGGTTCCGGACGTTCAAACAACATCCAACAAGGTTCAAGAAGCTTACCTGAGGTCGCCTAGGGGTCGGCGACCTCCGTCTTTGCCGGATCGAGCTCTCGGCTCGGGTTTGGGTCCGGGGAGCTCCAACTGCCGTTTTCGGTGTTGACCGATGCAAAACAAACACCACAGGAAGCTTAGCAATGATTCTAGAACACCTTAAGAGCAAGGATGTGTCGAAACACGCTCAAACGAGACTCGGCCGTGGTCATTGTGCCTAGAAACGACCGGCGGCCATTTTGTCGAACGATTGGCGGGCATTAGGGACAAACGACGTTCGGACGGGAAACGGGGGAATCCGGACCAAACCGACACGAGCTAACACCTAAACATCATTACAGAGAGATCCAGACTAGCGTCGGCACGCGGTCGTTTTGGCTCGGTTTTGCCGGAAATGAATTCGGACGACGACTCACAGTGCTTAAAAAAAAACAAAGTATAAAATGAGGTAGGGGACCGACCTTGGCCGAGTGTTAACGATGGCTCCGGGCTTCGACGACAATGCTTCGGGCTCCCCGGTACTTGTAGAACCGACGACGACGCTCGATCGCTCTCCCTTCCTCTCGTTTCTCTCTCGGCGGATCTCCCTCTCCAAAAAATTTTAAAACCGTGAAAAACCAAAAATCCCTCGGCTCCCTCTCTCTCTCCGCCCTTATAGCCGACCAAGAGCGACCCGAGAGGACGATCACGTCCTCAGCGTCGTCTGGAAAAGGTGGCCGTGCTCTGGGATCTTGTCGCGCGACGCTGCCCCTCTGCCGATTTGTCCCCTGCCGCTCGCTGTTTGTACGTAAAAAAAAACGCAGGTCTGCAACTTTGGTTGCAGACCCGGTTCGGTCGGGTCGGGTCGGGTCCGACCCGACCGATCCGAGCTCTGTTTTTCATCCAATTGAGCCCGCAATTGACCGTTTTTCGTGAAATTAACCCCAAAATCGGACTCCTTGGCACGTTTTCCATCTAAAACAAGTGTTTTTATGAGCAATCAAAATGGAATTTGGCAAAAACCCCAAATTATGCCTAGGATCCGAAATTGATTTTCACCCAATCGAGGGCGCAAACGACCAATTCAGTCCAAATCTAGGTCACCAATGGATTTAGCACGACGAAAACTATAGGGTAGAGGTGTTTTATTTTCATGGGTATCCCTAGAGAGAATTTAATTTTAGGATCCGCGAAACCGGGGACTAAATCGCAAAGAAATTTGTGCAATTAGGTCTTTTTCATCAAAATTGATCAAATTGAAGGCTGAATTGACCCAATAGCACATCAAGGCTCTAGATTATAATGTCATGGCTTGTTAAAAGTGGAAATTAAAAATTAGGGGACTCGAAAGGTAATTTTTAGGCTCGATTCGGGTTTATGTTTGTGAAGCAACATAGTGACCCAAGTCGAATTTTCAAGATTTATAAAGACCAACGTGATGAGGGAATTAAAATAAAATATTGACTATTTTTGTGAATTTTCTTGACCACGAATGGTATTTTTCTGATTTTTTGGGTATTTTTATAATTAAATAAATAAATAAAAATATTAAAAATTTCGAAAAATATTTTTTGTTCAAAATTGGTTCCTAAGGCTAGGCCAAGGTTTCCAAAGTTGATTTTGTAATTTTATGACTTTTTTGTTATTTTTAATCAATTTTAAGAAGTAAAATCGAAATAAAAGGTGATTAAAAATCAGGTGTCAACAATAGTGTTTAAAAGCTTATTAGCATGCCTCAATGTCACAAGTCCATCTGCTGCAATTGAGTTTGTAAAACTTAAAGGGATTTCAGATGAAAGTTTTTGTCTACCTTATTATATCCAATTATATTTTAATTAGTGTTTTATTTGAGAAGTTTAAAACAGATTAGTAGCCAAAATTTTCACTCGTAAAGAATGAGTTGACTTAAAATAATTTTTTATTCAGTCTCTCACAAATAGTTTTTCAGAATGATTAAGGTATTAATAGCTCATTATTATAAGGAGCTTTATTATACAGATATTTAAACTTTTTTTAATTGGATACTTCGAGGTAGTCTTTTTATGTAACCCGAAGGTTTTGCAGAAGATGATTTGGATAAACTTGTGCGTAAAGAGAGAGGAATCCCATATAGATGCCATGGAATAAAGTTTGGTCATGTTCATGGGTATTCTAGACTGAAAGTCTGTTTATAGGTTTAAGTAAACTTTAAGACAATTATTGCTTGAAGTTTCATGGTATTGTTGTTATATTCTGTTCTGTCAAGAATGAAGTAAATTAGTATATATACTACAAGATCAGTGGGAGGAATTTATTTTCCTTGTGTCATATACAGAAGATATCTCGCTTGAAAATGGTTTTCTTGGATTACTGCTAGGAAAGTTTTGAGGTATTTAAAAGGACAAAAGACTGTATACTAATTTACAAACATATTCAGGACCTATAATTAGTAGGGCATTCAAATTTAGGCTTTATTAGCTATCAGGATGATGTGAAGTTGACAATTGCATGTATGTCTGAAGAGAAGTGCAGTATTACAGAAAAGCGTAAACAGAAATATACTAATTCTCGATCAAGAAAACGGAGTTTGTGGTATGCTTTTCAGCTGCCATTCAGGTTATTTGACTCCGGAATCTCTTTAAAGAGTTGGCCGTATTTAATTTGTGGATAGACCCATACAATTGTATTGTGACTATAATTCTGCATTGTTATTCATTAATAACAGTAGAGGTCCTAAGTGGTCTGAGCATCTGTCGGTCCAATTTTTGACCATAAAGGTAACAAATGAAAGGGTAACACTACAGTAGAGCTTATTATATAGATGATAAGGCTGCAGACTCACTAACTTAAGGACTCTTCTCATACACATTTAGATGACATGTTACAAATATAAAAGTATCGTGGGATGCTGATATGACGTGTTAATTAATAGGTTGAGTAAGCATCATGAGATGCTATTGTTCAGTGGGAGCTACATTCGATATTTGCTCTAATAAAGTTTACATCTGTGTTTGTTACATTTTGTAACGTCTAGATATGTATCGACTCCATTGCATGCAATAAAACTTTAATGATTAAGGGGAGTTGAATACATATATCAGTTGAAAATCTCAAGCATCGTGTAAACCTTGAGTGATGGTTGGGGCATTTATTTTAGTCAAAAGGCATATGTCTTGTTACACGTAAAGCATAGTTAACTATAAAGGTAAGGCATATGTTGGTTCGTTGGAACCGTAAAGATGTTCTCTCGTGACACATCCGGTTTAGTGACACATAATGTGAGAGAATGGTGACTGACAAGGAGGATAACATATAAGGTGTCTCTGTTATTTGAGACGTTATCCGTTTGCCATACTACCATATCAAATTCATATCAGTAAAGTTAAGAGTATTTGTAATCGTGGATGGCTCTGTGTCTTCTGATGCAGTTACTGGAATGGTTCGGTGCTTAAGACTTTATGGGATCGGATTGACTATTGGGAATTATCTCTAGACCAATATAAGGATGCGCATATACAGTACAGTTACAATTAATATCGCCCAAGTGGGAGAATGTTAGAATATATTCTAATTTGGATATATTCAATTGTGGGCTTTATTAATTGTCTCTGTAATTATTAATTGGTCTAATAAAGGTAAGATATATACAGTTTCCTATTCTAGTCGGATATGGGGCAGGATAGTATGGGCTGAGATAAACCTAATCCTTAATGAGGGGATATGATTCATTCTCTATAAATAGAGCTCAAGTCCCTCCTCTAAACCCTAATGTCAGCATAACCTCACATAAAGAGTCGTCAGAACGATACGTGAGCGGCCGTCTCATTAAAGCCAGCGATAAAGTGGGTTCATAGAGGAGAAGCTCTTGAGCATCAGATCGTCGTAATTCCGCATCAAGAACGACGGTTCCATTATAAGGTGCGTCAATTCTTTAACTCTATGAATATGTGATTCGTGTATCTATACATGATGATCTTAGGTTGCTGCATATGGATTATAGTCGCAGCTTACAATAATCTCACTAAAGAATGAGCCATGTTACTGTGCCGATGCTAGCTCGTTGTTTTTTTAGACTAATCTTTTGGTACGTGACATAATACGTACCAAAACATTGCCGGAGAATAAAATAGCTTGCTGAAGGTTTCTACATTTTCACATTTTATTTTCTCCCTTCTGTATTAGGGAAGAGTTCTTGGCCAGAAGTTGTGGGAATCAATGGAGATGTAGCATCGGTAATCATACTGAGAGAGAATCGCGAAGTTAGCAAAGCACCGACGGTGAAGGAAGGGTATTTTATCTACCAACTTGTTTGGTTGTCCCGGATAAGGAGATGGGATGGGAATGAGATTGGCCGCGTATTTTATCTATTACGTGTTCCCCTACCCTTTTCAAACCATCTATAAGTCCAAGCCATTTGACCTGCGCAGGCTAGTGACTTGACCCAGAGCAGTTTACATATTCGATTCTTATTATAGATAATTTCGAGACAATTAGTTGTTAAGAGTGTGAAAGGCAAGGCATTGTTACACAAGTACGAACACATAAAACTAAATGTTGGAATATATAAATATTAAACTATGCCTTCTTCTAACAGCTTAAGCTTTTAGAGCAGTTGGCAAGTGGTCCCACCAAATCTAACATGGTATCAGAGCAGGAGATCTTGAGTTCAAATCTTTTCAGGCCCCTATTTGCCTCTATTTGCCTCCCCAATGAATTTGTCCACGCTTAGTGCTAGGCAAAAGCCCAGATTAAGCATGAGGGGGAGTGTTGAAATATATAAATATTTAACGAGCGAACATAGCAAAAAGCCATGTAATTAAATAAGTAATTGGCTAGAATTACCTAACGAGAGGAGGAGGATACTTCTTATACTAGGCTCCGTTCAATTTCGTGGAAAACAAGTTCCTCGAAAATGTTTTCCGAATTTTCGGTATTTGTTTCATGGAAAATAAATGAGTAGAGAAAAACATTTTCCGTTAATGGAAAAGCACCTTCCAAAGTGGGGAAAATTGTATTCTCTAAGGCTCTGTCCGTTTCACGAAAAACATAACGTTCTTGGAAAATGCTTTCGAAGAAGTGATTTTTCGAGAAAATGACAATATTTTCCTATGTCTGGTTGAAACCTGAAAATGATTCGACTCGAGCTTGTCGGACCCGCTTCATGGCCGGTCACCGGGGTATCGGCCGGTGAAGGAAAGAGGAAGAAGAAGGAGAAAGCAACAGAAATAAAACAAAAAACGTAAATAAAAACAAAAAATAAAGAACAAATAAAAAGATATAAATGTAAAGGAGTGCATAGAGGAAAGAAATGGGAACGTGATTTTCCTTTTAAAAAGGAGAGAATCATTTTCCCCACTTTTAAGGGCATTTTTTCCATTGATGGAAAATACTAATGCCGGAAAATTCGAAAAACATTTTTCAGAAAGTTGTTTTCCGCTAAACAAGCTAGACGCAATTCATCCATACCCAGTCTGAGCCAGTTCGACCTCTGGACTGTTGTGTTCTCACTTTCATTCGTGTTGTTCGTCCCTGTCCTTTCTTGCACTGCACAAAGCACAGCTCTGAGGTTCCTTTCTTTTGTTTTGGTTGGGTTTTGGCAGCAGAAACAATTGATTTTGAGACTAAAGGTAGAGGATGGTCTTTCATGGATGAGGTTTTCAAGGAGCTGAATGCAATTGCGGGTGGCGAGAAAGCTGCAGACGAATTTGTTGATGTTGATAGGGATGAAAATGTCCTAGCGTCTCCCCTAGATTATGATGATATCCAGCTATTGAAGAATGTGCAGCTGACACACTCTTCTGTTTCTAAGACTCAAAACATGGGATAGCAGCATCACTTGTTCTGCTCCCAGCGTGAAAGTTTAGAATTTTCATGAGCTGTCGGCATATATTTTGCATGTAACCGAGTGGTTATGTATCTTGCATTTGAGGTGCCAGGATTTCTGGCTGGGTTAAGAAGGAATGTACATAACTATGAAGCACTTTTTAAGTTCCTCGGGTTTCTGGTTGGTGATGAGACTGGGAAGTGAATGTTTTTTGTTTGGAAGTGATACTTGTTGCAAAAATCTATGTACCATCTCGTAACTGATAAATGTAACGGCAAAACGGAGTAGCCATCAATAAATTTGCAGCACGGCCTCGATAAAATCCAGGAGTACCCTTCTCATGAAAAATTCTCTTTACTTGATCGATAACTCCCAAATGCAGAACCTCTCAATTTCTACCATATTCTTGTTCTTGCAATTATTGGAGTGTGGTTCATACTCTCCAACGACAAGAAAGCACATGGATCCAACTCATGAAAAACTACTGCTATTATATGTTCTTTCTCTCTTGCAATTGAGGGATGTAACGAGAGATGCGAGATTCTAATTATAGTGAAATACTTTGCTCGACATAGCCCTAGTTTAAGGGTGAACCAGGATAAAATGTCATGTCTCGATTTCTCTTTCACGATGTTTTACACTTTACTTCGAATTATTGCGTGTCAAATCCTAACATCTAGTTGTAAAGCCAAATTTCAGGTTAAGGTTTCTTGGTGAAGAGAGAGCTGAACCGAAAAATCAAATCTTGGAAAGATATCAATTGGTCAATCACTTATTGAAGTAGAAAAAGCTCAAAGGAAAGGGTGTCGAGCTATGGAAGTTGAAGATGGAGGTTTTGCTCGTGAACAGGGATCCGTAGCACGTGATTGAAGAATATAAACCTAAGGTGACTACCAAGGAGAAGGTAGAGGAGATTGTGTCTGCATCCAATCAATTGAAGGCGTAGATCAGTAACAATCGTAAGGCGTGAAGCCTAATCTAGTTATGTCTTGCTAATAACGTGTTGGTGAACATGAACTCTGAGAAGACGGTGAAGGATCTCTGGACGAAGTTGTGAAGCCTTTATTAGAGCAAGTCGATCGTAAATAGATTGTTTTTGCGGAAGCGACTATACAATTATCACATGAGTGAAGGTGATTCTTTTTCTGCACACTTAAATGAGTTTAATTCTATATGTGGATAGCTTACATCATTGATGTTAATCTAGATGAGGAAGATAAAGCTTGTACCTTGCTGTATTCTCCGCCGAATTCATAGGAACATATAATCGTTTCAGTCGGCACTAGTATTAGTTCATTGTCATTTGAGAACGTTGTATCTGTTTTATTGTTTGAGAAGATGAGGAGAGCTGGTTCTAATAATGCTACGAATGAGGCTCTTTCCGTAAGAGGAAGGAATAGTGAACGATCCAAATCTAGATTTGGTGGCAGGAATAAGTCTAAAGAAAGATCTAAAAATTAGTTTGATGTTTTTTATGGTCAAAAAATTAATTTGCGATAAATCTGTCGCAGGTGTACAAGTTTCGAGTTTCTCGTAGTATTAACCCTAAAAAAAAATTGCTTTTCAAGGCTTTAGATTCTGTGTGTCGATGTAATCGAGCTGAGCATTCTAGGCGAATGGTTCTCTCTCCGGCCCTTTTCGATTGCACTGGCCCTTACCGTGTATTGAGTTGATGATGATGCTATTTCGATAAATCTGGCTTAAGACGATTAGTGCAAAGTGCAATGGAGATTTCAATGGAGGGAGAGCACATCGAGAGTCCAGCTTTATGCATAATTCTCTTATTCCGTCCCAAAAAAAAATACTGATTTTATAAATTTGATTAGTTTAAATTAATATTGTATTTGTTTGGAAATAGTACAAAAAAAGTTCTAAGCTTATTGCATTTATTGCCAATTTAGCCATAACATTTTCAATTGTGTCAATTGAGTCATAAATATCTTGACGATCTGTCAATATAACCAATTTGGTTATTTTGTTGCCCAAAAAAAAATAAGACATGTCTGAATGGTCACGTCCTAAATTAGAAAATTCATAACATAAAATTATCTGCAGACAAAGAGTCAAACATCATAAAAAGCCGAAGGACCGAATCGAATCAAATGAAAAGGCAGAATGACGATTCCAAAATTGCTAGCCCCGCTACAAGAATAGCCAGGCCAGGCGTCACGGTCGTTACCAGCAGAAGACGGCAACAGACAAGGTGATGATTTATTGATTTGTTCATCAAACGAAGTTGAGAGAAGCATGGAATTAACCAAAAAAGACATTTTCCCCTCTGAACTGGTCAATTTCCACTTCATTGACCAAAAAAGAAAGAAGGGAATCGGCCATGGCCGGCTGCTTTCAAGCTCTGCAGAAGAAAAGACAATTGACAAGGCTATCACACTTTCGTATGTTTTTCTGTCTTTCGTTTCGACAAAGGAAATAGATCATATTTATAATCGAACATACGAAGAAGACGCTTCGGCCATGACCCTTAACTGTGCTGCTTCTGCTATAAATAGGCCCCATTGATCCAAACTACATCATCATCACGCAAGAGAGAGAATGGCAAGTTGCACGGGTGAGTTCTCTCCGGTTCCTGAGGTCCTGATTGCTATTTTTTCACCTTGTAATGATTTTTTTTTATGTGTATTAGGTAAGGAATCTTGGCCAGAACTTGTGGGAATGAACGGAGATGTAGCAACGGGGATCATACTGAGGGAGAACCGTACAATTAGCATCGCCCTGACAGTGAAGGAAGGCTCGTTTGTGACCGACGACTTCCGCTGCGACCGAGTCTGGGTCTGGGTTGATGGCTCAAAACTGGTGACTCAGGTGCCTCGTGTCGGATGAGTTTGGATGGTGATCCGTTGGAAGTGAAGAAGGAATTTGAGTGTCGCACTCTTTTTCATTTCTGTAAAAACTAATAATGAAGGTCCACGTTTGGTTGCTCGGAAATAAATAGCAGGGATGAGAATGAGATATCGACTCTTCCTGTGTTTGGTCACTCGGAATGGACACCACTGGAGTATACAAACTTGCATAGAAAAAAAATGCTCCATTACTATGTTCTAGGAAAATGAATGACAATTTATGAATGCACATTAGTAACTTGATAATTGGACCAAAATGCTAAATGGAGATAAAAATTATCCTATTCAGAATTATATGGACTCTACCATGACAAGTATCCTATGACGAAGTCATACTTGCCTATATCTGAATTGATTGTAATGGCTACTGCAAATTGTAATAGGGTAGACTAAAAATATATCGTTATCTTAGTATGATTGCTCATGAAAAACCACACTAGGGTTGGACAACAGGGTCGAGAGATGGTCTATTCTCAAGCTAAGAGGTTCTTTTCATAGGCTAAGAATTGGAAGGACATCTACCGATGGAGTCTAAATACTTGTTTGAGTCCTAAGCTAAACTCCTGTCCTTTTTAGTTCAGTTGCTTTCGCTCCTGGAGTAGCTTTCCTACGGGTAATGGCTATTACATAGCCGGTTTTTGGAGTTTCATTCTTTTGAGTAGTGCTATGCTAAGCTCTTTTTAGAGTTTCTTTAGGGCACACTTGTTTATGTTAGTGACATATTCTCTCTGTCTCTTTTTCGAAAAGGCCAGTCGGTTCGGATCCGAAGTGTTTCGACTCGGATATGATCATTTTGGCTTTGCTCCACCATGAAAACAAGCTGATCTGCATGGAAAATGAGGTTATGTAAAGATGCTCTATTTCCAAACTGAAGAAGGAAAAGGCTTATCCTAGCCTTGCGAAGGCCAAAGGTCTATGGATCACCTGCCTTAAAGGCAGGTGATCTGGATCCAGGGGAAAGAGGCATGCTCTGTGAATGAATTTTAAAATGGAAGAACCTTTTTTTGGTAGGTCCTCTAGTCTCATTCCAGTACTGCTTTTGAAAATGTACAGAAAGAGCCAGGACCAGCAAGAAACACGCTTCAATCAGCTGGTTGTTATACATGGAGCCTAATTTTCTTCTCACTTCTCAGTGTGTGTTGTGTCCTCCAGTTTGTGTGCATAATTGCTGAACTTAGAGAGAGCCTTGATGACAAAAGCTGCTTGAAATGCCAATGACCTGCATAGATCAGCTCTCTTGGGTTTTTGCTCGAGCCGAGACTTCACCACAAGTCCCCAGCGTGTTGGAGCTGTGATTCGTGGTTTTCGCTCTAAGGGATTGGACATGAACAATAATCCCACACTTACCATTACCAAGTCAACGAGTCGAAACTGCAGCAGGCGATTCTGAATTCCAATCAGTGATCGACATTCTGACCTAAGATCGAGCCCTACTCTGTTTTGCCAAGTACCCTGATCACATTTTCGAGTATTTTCACCTCCTTCCTGTTGTTTTTGCTCAAGATCTGGTCCAAATCCAAGTTAAAACCCATGTTTGTACAATAGCTTGAGGCCTTAGTAGGTAGAAATTTGGTTCAGCTAAGACATGTCTATTTTTAGTATCAATTTGTCCCTTGTGGCAGCAAAAAACATGGCTTTGGGTGAGATTCATATTTCCTCAAGAGGAGGATGATGGAGACATTGCATCATGTAAATGCCTGTCAAAGGCTGGTCCTCTTTTTTTACCCTTTTTTGGAGTGTTTCTGCAGCAATTATTGAAAGCATATGGCAGTCACTTTAGCCTTCCATTTTCCAGTCCCATGTTAGGGCAAGTCCTACACCTTATGAACATAATTCACTCATATTTTGTAGAATAAAAACCTTGTTGAACTCCACTAGGCAAGAACGACAAGCCTACAAGATCAGTTTGTGGGCAGAAATCAGCTATCTGATCACACAACTTTTCTGTGTTTCTTCTCTTGCTACTAATTATATCTTATATATCTTCTCGGCGAGCGACTTTTCTGCGTTTTACTTTCCTTGCACAAGCAAAACGTCTTCCTAATTGCATGAGACCTAGACCCCACCCAATATGACTCAAGAACGGTGATTCATTGCACTGATCACATCAGTGATCTGTGAAAAACATACAGGAGTAAGTATGCCATGGTAGCTAAGTTTTTGCTGTCCACAGCTGGTAAAATTAAGAGATTAAGATAAGACAAACATAATGGGTTAGATGGAAAGAAAGAAGAAGAAAAAATCAGAGATAAAAAGCCAAATGATGTGAGCTTTTTCCCTTTCATTGAACTGGGAAAGAAGGGTAAAATCCTTTGGGTATTTGACTCAAGTATGAGCAAGCGCACACATAATTTCATGTTGCTGATATCATAGGTAAACTGGGTTTCTGCAATCATCAGAATGAGTGTGGTGTTCATGTCTGTAATTGGAGAAATAACTTGGAGCAAAGCTTTCTTCTGATGGAAAAGTAGAGCCAAAAGACGGAAAACCAAGTAAAAATTGTTATAAGATTACTGCGGATACATTACAAGGATTAAGCCTAATATTCTCACTAATTCAAATTAGCTCATTCTCTGCATCTGATAGTAGTAAGCTTCTGTCTTGACTGCGGTATTAGCATTTCTTTTAATGACAAAATAAAGTGTAACAGTATATCGAATATCCAAGAAGACGACTACACAATATTAATTATTTAAACGAGTGCATCGTTTTTTTTAACCTACCCAATTCACGAAACCGCCTTTTAAATCATGTGATTTGACTCATCAAACGAAAAGATTCTGTGAACATCCTTTTTGCATCCGTAGCATCAATCACATGTCACAAATAATCAGCCACAGAATTGCAAAGGGAGGTAGTAATCTATTCTTCAATGTTCATGCAACTGCAGTAGTTGGGCTTTTCAATGGGCCGAAGGAGTGTTTCTTCAACATCGAGGCCCAAAGCAACATCTGAGTCTTTATTTGAACCACAAATAAGTAGTTGAAAAACTATGAAATCTCCAATTTAATCAGAGCAAACATAGTTAAAATCCCGGTGGGTATGATTTGCAAGTTAGTAGAAGGGAAATGTTTATCATTAGAAATACCGTGCACATATGTCAGAGAATCTTTGCATGGATAGCTAAATTGACTGATGATGAAGACTAAAGAGTTTGCTAATTGCAAATTAAATCACTTCAATGCAAAGTTCAGAACAATTAATCAAAAGAACATGCCATGGTATCAAAATTTTCATTCCCATAATCACTGAGGATTTTGATGACAGCACTTCTCTGGATTTATTGCTAGAGAACATGTATATACTATTGAATAGGAGAAAGTGAAGTAAAACTTGCATTAAGTATCGACATTATCAATGATCTCCTTTATTAAATATGGAACTGTAAAAGGAAATATAGTATAATATGTCGTCTAAATAATTAATTTATTTTGGATATTGGGATTCTTAGGGGTGGTTTGAATTCATATTTATTTTACTTTATTTAAATGTTTCTCAAAGTGAGAATAAAGTCGATTTTTCTTCTCACACATCTTTCTCTGGTTCCCTTTTTCGCTTCCACTCCAAGCACCCTAGAAACTCCATCTTCTCAACTTGAATTGAGATTTTCTCTCACAATATGATCGGGTAGCGTTTTAATTAGTTTATTTTTGTGTGCTCGTTGCTGATGTTCTTCTCTGCTTGATAGGTGTATCTTCTGCTTTCATTGTTAGGTATCAACCCTATGCTTTAGATCCTCCAAACCAAGATGTCCAATAAGATTGAGGAGGAATATAGTGAGTTCATATTATTCATCGGAAGCAATTATACAACTCCTGCGAGTTTTGAAAACTCTTATCTCTGTATCTAGATATTGATGTGGGAGCTCTTCTTCTGTGAACTAGACTTAGATTTGAGGCGTTTCTATGCCCGTTCGATCACTCTCGAACTAGGGCTCAATTAGGAAGCCTACGTAACTTTTTTTTTTTTTGTGTTTCTCTATGGTGATGGTATTGAGGATGTTGAACCTCAGTGTGCGCCGCTCACTGAAAAGCCATAAATTATTGGTAAGGAGATTACGTTGTGGATTCATCACCTATGATGATGCCAGATTTGGTGATTGGTTGCCATTCATTCTACTTTGATACTGGGAATAAGGATACCTCAAGTGCCAATATTTGTTTACGACGCTCACTTTGGTACCAATTTGTTTTGGATCATTTAAGTACCTAATCAGAAAAAAAAAATGATCATTTTCATGCCAACAGTGAGAAATTCTAGAGACGTCGTTGGAGTTGGCTCTTAAATAATCATTTTTCAAAAAAAATATTACTTAAGTGATACAAAAAATGATCATTTTAGTGCCAAATCGGAGAAAAAACCAATTTAATGCCAATGGCAAGAAATTCCGGTGACCTCACCGGAGTTGGCATTTAAATATTGATTTTTCAAAATAATTGGCACTTAAGTAATCCAAAAAAAAATATTAGTATCAAAGTGAGCGTCGTACACAAATATTAACACTTGAGGTATCACTTGCCATGATATTGAGACAGATCTATTTTTGTGGGAAGAAAATGTGCTTACTACAGCAATTTGGGCTTCATTATTTTACTTTACAGTTCGAGATTTGCTTTCTTTTGAACATCTTGAGATCTTGAAATATGAATGAAATATTTACTTTCGATATAAAAAATAATAATAATTGTGGTCACCATCACTACCAGTAAAGGACAACAACACATACGCTAATATGTTTAATTCATCGTTTCATTAAAGTTGAGAGAAGTATGAAAAATCAAGATAAAAAGCATGAAAATCAAACGCATTTTTTTAACTTCTTTTGAGTATAGTGTATTCTCTTGCAATATGCGCTGAAATTGAGAAATTAAAAAAAAATCTACACCTATTATCATTATGTCAATTTAGTTGTAAATCTTTTTTTGTGCTAATCTAGTTCTAAACCTTTCACATTTGTGTCAACTTAGTTCTTTGCTGCCTGGCGCTAACGTGGACAATTTTTAATAATGTGGGCATCGACCCATTAGATCCAGTCGACGCTGATGTGATGTTGGCGCTGACGAGTCACCGACTCGCGTTGATGTGGATGCTCATCGACTATGGCAAGGCTCGGCCTAGGTGAGGCCGACCTTGTCAGGAGAAGAAATTAAAAAAGGAAAAGAAATAAAAATTGAAAAGAAAAAGATATTAAGAATTGTCTACATCATCGCCGACGTTCATGTCCGCTTTCATATCCATGTTATCACTAGTTGGTCGGAAGAACTAAATTGGCACAATGCAAAAGATTTAGGATTGAATTGGGCCAAAAAAAGGTTTCGGACTGAATTGGCACAATTATAATAGGTTTATGACTTCTCTAATAATTTTCTAGCCGGAATTTCTTCTTGATACCTAAATCGTCATGTAATATCATTCGCTGAAATTAAAATATTCTTCTGTTTATATGCAACATTTTGTAATGCACCGCATGGTGCTCCCTAATAGAAAAAAAAAAAAAAAGAAGCAGAGAACGATAATCACTCAGATAGTTCAACAGATAAAGATTAACTAAATATTTCCTATTAGTTTTTTCCCGCCCTTGAACTGGTCAATATTGAATATCTCCTCTTGACTTATTTTACCCGTTGAACAGGTCCATTTCCATTCCAATGACCAAAAAGAAAAAGAAAGTAAAAAAGACAAATCGGCAAGACAATCGCACTTCTCCATGCATTTTTATTTAATGGCTAAGCAGAAGAATCATGTTCATAATCGAAGAAACGAGGAAAGATACTTCGGCCACGACACTGTTCTGTGTAGTGTCTGCTATAAATTGGCCCAATTGATCCAAACTACATCATCAGCAGAAACAGGAAAAAAAAAGGATAGGGATGTTGAGTTGCCCGGGTGAGTCCTATTCGATTTTTTAGGCCCTCTCTTCTAGTGTCACTTCGAGTCCTATTCAATTCCATATATAATTTGGACATACGCAATTCGACCTGCTAGATATTTTACCTTCTACTCAATAAGGGTTCTAGTTGCAAAGCTGAAAAGGTGCGATTCGTCCTGAAATAGCAGTAACATATTTTACCTTCTACTCAATAAGGGTTCTAGTTGCAAAGCTGAAAAGGTGCGATTCGTCCTGAAATAGCAGTAACATATTTTCGTTCAGGCATTTATTCTTATTGTCTCACTAAAGAATGAGCCACGTTACTGTGCCGATGCTAGCTCGTTGTTTTTCGAGGCTAAGCTTTTGGTACGTGACATAATACGTACAAAAGCATTGCCGGAGAATAAAATAGCTTGCTGAAGTTTTCTACATTTTCACATTTTATTTTCTTCCTTCTGTATTAGGGAATAGTTCTTGGCCAGAAGTTGTGGGGATCAATGGAGATGTAGCATCGGTAATCATACTAAGGGAGAATCGCGAAGTTAGCAAAGCGCCGACGGTGAAGGAAGGGTCGGTCGTGACCTCCGACTTCCGCTGGGACCGGGTTCGAGTCTAGATCGATAACTCGAACCTGGTGACTCTAGTACCTCGGATCGGATGGATTCCGGGGTTTTATATGGTTGGGGTGAATAGGAAATTGGGGTTTCGCTTCTCTTGCTCTTCTCCCTTTTGGTAAAACTAGTGTGGTTCTTTGTTTGGTTGTCCCAGATAAGGAGATGGGATGGGAATGAGAATGGCTGTGTATTTTCTCTATTACGTATTCCCCTTCCCTTTTTAAACCATCGGCTTAAGTACACTCCAGCTGCCATAAGTTGTGTATGGCGCTCACTTTAGTGCCAAAACTTTTCAAATCGATTACTTCAGTGCTAAGGTTTTGTAACTTCGATCACAAAATTTTTCTGTGTTTGGCTAAAACCTGAAAACGAACTAGAAAATATGTTCTACCGTTCAGTAAGGAAAATTTTGAATTTTTTAATAGTGTTATATCTTTAAATGACTTTTTGATTATTAAGATGTTTATATATCTAAATATTTTTTATTTTTTATTTTTTCTGTTTCTGCCGATCGCCAGCCGACGAACAGCCACAAGTGAGGCTCCAGCTCACTCATGGTCTGCGAGGGAGGCCCAACATCACCAGACTCGGGGCGAGGTGAGGTGAGACAAGGCTGAGCTAGAAATTAACGAGGCCAAGTTCGCCCCGTTGGCCTTGGGTGAGGACGAGCTTCACCTCATCAGATATAGCCAGACAAGGTTGAGCTCGAACTTGACAAGGCCAAGCTGAACTCAACAACTATGGGTGAGGATGGCCGACCATCGCTGTGCTCGGTGACCGGTGGAAGAAGAAAGAAAAGAAAAGAATAAAAATTTTCAAAAATTTTCAAATTTTTATTAAATATTTTAACAAAAAAAAGAATAGTTAAAAGGAAAAGAAATGTGAAGGAATGGAGGAAGGAAATAGAGGGAACTCTTTTCAAAAAGAGGGAAATATTTTCCCACATTTTAAGGTTTTTTTTAACATGGATGGAAATTTTTTTCTTTAATTAGCTTAGTTTTTCAAAAAAAAAATTAGCTTAGTTTTTGTGAACCAAACGCCAAAAAATTCATAAATTATTTTTTGGAAGTTATTTTTTTACGAAACAAATGAACCCTAAAACTAAAGAAATATAGTTTAATTTTTGAATTTTTTCGCGAAATAAATGAACCCTAAAACTAAATAAATATATTTCATATTTCATGATCAATTCAATATGTCGAATACTCGTTCGGATGATTTTATTCTACTCAATCTCGTCATGCCTGTCGCGACCCTCTCGAGCGCCATCTGGCTTTGGCTAGCGGGGGTTAATGGGCCGTCCGATGTTGCATGATCGGACGCGGGCCTCTCCCAAGGTCCATTACCCAAATCGCAACTGCTGGATATACGTGGTCGACCTTCAGTGTGGTCTAGTGACATATGATAAGTGTACATGCCAAGGAGTCGCCACTAATCGTTTCGTGGAGGGTACGATCGGAAACCCTATCGAATAGTTGGGAGTGGTCTATTCGATTCTGCGTAAACTAGAGAAGTGGGTTCGGAGACTTAGTTACGCCAACTGTCAGAGTTGACACCATTTCGGTACCTAAGTTGAATAGTTTATCTGATCCTTGGATTTCATACAGATGAGTGGGGTACAGATCCTAAATCTAGGAGTTCATGCAGATGGGAATTACTACCCTATCACTCACAATCAATAGAAATAAGTGCGCAAATCAAGGATCCATTACATGCGGATAAAATACATGAAAGCAGCATGGCATCCCTAATGAGGCCCTATTAGCTTAGAGAAATGTCAATCAAGGATTAAGAGTGATTTGGACATGATTCGCCCATGAGGGGCAGAATCATAATTTTGAACTATTCATGGACAATTCGCCTTGAAAAGGGAAAATTTGTCATTTTAGATGAATTGGGAAGTCAAAAGACAGGGGAAATAGGATTGGCCATCAATCCAATCCATTTCCTATTTTTCGAGAATTTTCAGGATTTTTCTGGGATTTAAACGTGATTTTACCCTCGGAGGGGTAAAGTCGTCATTTTGGATAAAGATGAGAACTGAAAATCTTAAATATTAGGGTTGGTCGTCCACCTGACCTAAACCCTAATTTTAAGCAATTTTCAGGACTCGATTGGAACAAGAAAGATGATTTTCCCATTAAAGGGCAAAATCGTCATTTTGAGAAAAGAGGCGGGACTCGAAAACCCAAGCCTAAGAATTGGTCGCCTACCAGACCCTAATTCTTACCTTGGCATTAACGACCTTATCTTGCTTATACAGCAGAGGCGACTTACCCCTAAAGGGTAATATCGTCAAGTCTCGGAAGAATGGATAAGAAACCCCAAAAAATAGGGTTGACCAGTTGTCTGTGGTCAATCCTCTATTTTTGGGGATTTCTAAAGTGTCTAGGATTTTTCCACAATTTTTCCACATTTTTTTGGAATTTTCTGGAATTTTCTAGCATTTTTTTTTATTTTCTAGGATTTTTCTGATTTTTTTTTTATTTTTAAAAATCATTTTTTTGATTTTTTATTAAAAAAAAATGTTATTCGGGCAGGGTCGACCCGACCCACTCGGGTCGGAACCCGGCCCAGGCACGGACCCGCGAGACCCGATCACCTAAACGACGCCGTATCTGCCTTTTTTTTATTTTTGGATTATCTATGCTTGATCCGACGGCTCCTATTGAACCGCGTGGCTAATCCACGACCGCCGGATCAGATTACTAAAACCTACGGTTCAGATTGAATGAAGACTCGGCCAGGCCGTCTGATCTGACTACTTTAACCTACGGCCACGATTAAAACCCAAGACTAGATCTGGGCCGTCCATTCATACTAACCTAAACGACGCCGCACTACAACTAAACTAAACGGCACCGTTTTATCCCATTTTTGATTTTCTGATTTTAAAACCATTTTCGGATAATCCTATTTACTAATCGGACGGCCACTAGAATTTAGGTTCGATTTATCTGAACCGTCCGATCTTTTCTATTCGAATAACAGACCCAACGGCCATGCTGACTCGACATCCACGTGGACCAATCGCGTGTTGCCACCTAGACCTTTGACTCGTTGACCTCGCCACGTGCGCATCGTCTTCAACCTCGCGCCTGCAACTGGACAAACGGCTATGCTTCTCCGGCGACGATCCGACGGTGGGATCTTGATGAAATCGCGCGAGACCAACACTAATCGACTCGCCGTCACCTCTAGTCTAACATATCTAAGAATCAGAGCTCATAATCCACAGAATCGCAAGTATCATACAGAATGCCGAGTACGGCCATGGAGATTCAATAGCTCGATTCGCAACAAATCATGGCAATCCAGTCATAGAATAGCACCAGAGGAAGTTTAGAAGGCTTACCTCGAGCTCCGATTGAGCTCGCTCGGCCCAGATTTGGCTGGGCAAGAATGGACAGTGTTCGACGATAGAGGTTGGGATTGGGAGACTCAATTCGGGGTGTACAAGCGAAATCGATACAAAATAGATGTGCGATAATGGTCAGTGATGTTCAGGGAAGAAAACGCACACGCAAATCACAAAAAAGAACGTAAAACAAGCAAGTCACCATTAATGCACAGTGAAGAGCTTTAAGCTTCGTCTTACCTATTTCCGCGGTTTCAGGCGGCGCGATCGGTGGCGTTCGCTTCTTGGGAGTTTGGGCGACCTCTTGACGACCTCGTGGAGCTTCGGTTTAGCCTCCGAAGGCCCAACCAGCGCTCTGCAAATCCGAGCTCAAACCTTCGACCACCGCGAGGGAAGGTGAGCTCTCTCTCTCTCTCGTTCTTTCTCTCTCTTGATTCAGTTTCTTCTCGTCGAACTGAATCCACCAACTGCCTGCTTCGCAAAGGTCTGTTGGCTTATATCCCTCTTTGAAATTTTGGCACCGAACGGGGAATGGCCAATTGACTCGAATGGCACATGCCATCACGTGATTTTAGGTCCAATCGGCGTCGGGGGCGATGGGCATCTTGTCCAATTCTGTTTGGTCCTACGGCGGGTCTCATTCCGCGTGAATTTAGGATGAATTTGGTCTGCGTTTGGATAAATGTTGACTTTCGCAGGTTCGCAGTTTGATCGGCCGATTGCTCCCTGCTCCGGCGGCCATTGATCATCATTCTGGCTCCAATCGACGGGGAGTGACCTAAGGAACTAAACGCCCACCATTGCGTCTTCAATTGAAGTCGATTGGTCCGTCAATTTCCCCGTCAAAGTTCGACCATTTACTGTTCATTCACGCAGGTGCCTGAGGAAGACGACGACACTGTAGCGGACCGGTTCGACCGGTCCGACCGGCGGTCAGACCGGTCTGAACCGGTCCCGACTTGCAATTTTTCAAATTAAACCCAAATTAATAGGAAATTTTTGCAATTGATCCTTAGAATCGAATCTAGGGCATGAATTCTATCTAAAAATGTAGTTTTGCCCAAAAGTTCATGTCAATTTCAACGAAAACCCCAAATTTTATTTAATTGCAAATTTGGGGATTGCGCAATTGAAGGCTCAAATGATCAAATTGGGCCAAATTACCTATGCCAATTGATTCAAGATGATGAAAACCATTGGGCAGCATGTTTAATTTGCAATGATAGCCCTTGAATTGAAAGTAATTTCAATTATGCTCAATTTCAATAACTAAAAATGCAATTTTAGTATGCAATTTTGCCAAATTCGTGCAATTGAGCAATTTGTACAAACAATTGGGCTAAATTGCAATAAGGGACAGTTAGAATGGATGTCAAGATCCTAGAAAATGCCAAAATTGCAAATTAAAAGACTCGATTGACATTTATTTCTCAAATTCAATCATATGTATAACAAAGGAACATATACAATTGAATTTGATTTTGGACTTTTTGTGAGGTCAAAAAGACAAGGGATTTAAAAGAAAAATATTGGCTATTTTTCCATATTTTTGTGACCTCAAACGCTATTTTTCTTGATTTTTTGAGTATTTTTTCTATTTTCTAAAAAATACTAAAATATATGAAAAATTATTTTTTGGTCAAGAATGGTTCCTTGGGCTTGGCCAAGGCTACCAAAGTTAATTTTGTAATTTTTTTGACTTTTTATGAATTTTTTGTGATTTTTCAAAATAAAGCTGAAAAAGACTTGGTCAAAAAATCAGGTGTCAACAGCTGCCCCTCTTTGAGAGGAATCTCGTAAGAGGTTTCGCTCAAAGACAGGTGACACCTGATTCTAGACCGACTCGACTGGGGAAAAGAAAAACGAATCTTGACACTCAATCTCTCTTGTCTCGCTGGTGAACGCTCTGCTCCTTATTCTTTTGTTGACGTGAGGGAGAAAGTAGAGAGACCCACCTGCTTTTTGCCTGTTTGATCACCTGCCTGATGCTCGTGCGGCATGCGCGATGTATAGCGGGTTCAAGTGAATACCTAGGGACTCGTCTTTTGAATATCCTAGGGCGGTTAAACTCTAGCCTGTATGGTAGGCCGTACCAGAATGGGATTCCTATACTTGACAGGAACTTGTGAATGACGCACCCAGTCTCTTAGGGATTGTCGAGGTTTTGATCCGTATGGTGGATCAGACCATGAATAGGACTCCTTTCTGTTAGGAACCTATGGATGACGCACCTAGTCTCTTAGGGATTGTCGAACATTTTGATCCTTATGGTGGATCAGGCCGAGAATATGACTCCTCTCTGCTAGGAACCTATGGATGACGCACCCGGTCTCTTAGGGATTGTCGAACATTTTGATCCTATATTCTAAGGAATTAACTAGGATTTATACAAGTGAGGTTTGCCTAACCTTTAGGCTTCACCAAATGGGCTATTCTGGGTTTAGGGGTTACCTAGAACCTCACAGAAAGCTAATACTGAAAATTATCCTTTTGACACGCGAGGTGTTATTCTGGGATTTGGGGATTCCAAGTATCCTGCAGAAAACTTAAACCTGCAAAAACTTTGATAAGATTCTTCTAGGATCTAGGGGCTACCTGAGATCTCGCAGAAAGACTATCTGGAATATTGTCCTTTCGACATTGAAGGTGATATTCTGGGATCTGGGAGTTCCAGGTATCCTGCAGAAAGTTCCAACCTGTAACACTGGGATCTCACGGAGAGATGATTTCTAGAGATTGTCCTCTTGACATGGGAGGTGACATTCTGGGATCTGGGTACTCCAAGCATCCTGCAGAAAGATCAAACCTGTAATACTGGAATCTCACACAAGGAGATAATTTCAAACATTGTCCTTTTGACATGGGAGGTGACATTCTGGGATCTGGGTACTCCAGGCATCCTGCAGAAAGATCAAACCTATAATACTGGAATCTCACATAGGGAGATAATTTCAAACATTGTCCTTTTGGCATTGGAGGTGACATTCTGGGATCTGGGTACTCCAGGCATCCTACAGAAAGCTCAAACCTGTAAATTTGAAATCTCACAGAGGGATGATTTCGAAGATTGTCCTTTTGACATTGGAGGTGACGTTCTGGGATCTAGGTACTCCAGGCATCCTGCATAAAGCTCAAACCTGTAAATTTGAAATCTCACAGATGGATGATTTCAAAGATTGTCCTATTGACATTGGAGGTGACGTTCTGGGATCTGGGTACTCTAGGCATCTTGCAGAAAGATCAAACCTACAAAACAAGAATATGTCAGAAGCTTAGGCATATAAACTCTCCTTCTTAGAGAAATGTGTCGTTCTGGGACTTGGAGCTACCACGAGTCCAAGAGAGGTTGTGTTCTTCTGGGATTTGGGGTTACCAAAAATCCTGCAGAAGCTTGAACATGTAAACTCTTTCTTACCAAGAGAGGTTGTGTTCTTCTGAGATCTGGACTTGCCAGGAATTCTGCAGAAGCTTGAACATGTAAACTCTTTCTTACCAAGAGAGGTTGTGTTCTTCTGAGATCTGAGCTTGCCAAGAATTCTGCAGAAGTTTAGACATGTGAATCGTTTCTCACCAAGAGTGATACAAGCCATTTTAGGAGCCGAAGTCATCAAGGATCTTACAAAAGCTCCAATCTGAGAATTTTCTTACCAAAGGCACATCAATGGTCTCTAATGTCAAACTGACAGCACTTTATGACTTATATCATAGTTATGAAAAATTTCAATGAATGCATTATGATGCTGGAGGTTATCCGAAACACTTTGCAATATACGGAAGTGATCAAAAATTCCTTGTGAGGAAAGTTTGAATCAAACAATCTGAAATTACCCAAAAGAGTTTGGTTAAAACGTCCATTGGAGTATTCTAAAAAAAAAGGACTTCTCACCGTTTTGAGATAATGGTCTTTTACCAAGAATGCACTCGAATTTCCTATCAAACCTGCGCCTAGGGTTCAGGATCATTCGCAGTGAATACACCTCGATCGATCAGGAGGACTTCCAAGGGACCGTAATATTGGGCTTGGTCAACGGTTTTCAAAGGGGGACTTGTGTGCAAGTCAAGGATTTCGAAGAGAAGTCTTCACCGTCTGCTCCAGGTTTACAAGTCAAGAAACCTGCAAAATGAGAAAGAAATAATCTTGCTCGAACTTCTTCGAGCTAAACTTAGACATTAAACCATATGTCAATCCAAATGCCTTAATCAGAAAAGGCTTTTCAGGGTTGTAACGTAGGTAGGTTTGGGGACCAAAAAAAGGCTTGTTTTTGGCTCAGAATACGCGAAGGGTTTAACATTGGTGATCATTGCAAGTTTGCCGCCATCTTGCCCCTTCTGGTTCAAAGAGCGTCTTCAGTCTTTGAAGTGTATTGATAGTCTTTGAAGAGCATTGTCAGTCTTCGAAACGTACATTTGTCTTTAGAGAATATCTCTTTCATGTTGAGATGGCGTCAACATCTTGTTTATGCTTTCGTCATCTGAATGTGACATAATTTAGGAGTATCTTTCGCAGTCTAGCTCCCTTGGAATTTTCTTTTACAGCCAGATCTCACTAGTGACCTATACAAAGGTATCCTACCATCATTCGGCATTTACAAGATCAAACATATTATTCACAAGTGTACAAGTATTTGGATGGGCATCGGCCTTGCTTTTACCAGGCACTTTGCTTTTTCTTGATGCCCAAGATCGGATTTTTCTCTCTTTTTTTCTTTTTCTTGAAATCTCATCTTTTCCCTTCTTTTGGGAATCAGAATTTTCAAATGAGTGTGCTAGATGTACAGCTTGAATCTCAGCACTCCAACATTAATTCAGGAATTTTCCACAAATCCAATATTTTGAACTCTTCTACTCGGGAAGTAATGTCGCTTCCACCTTGGAATATGCAATGATCACCAACGGGTTTGTGAAACGAACGTATAGGCTCAACTGGGCTATACAAAGGGTAAAAGTGTATAGGATAGAGAAACGAATGTTTTTCGTCATCCTAAAGCACTTGAACTATCATAGAAGTTAAAATGACAAGCAATACGCGAAGATTGATGCAAGTCTTAGCAAGAGAACTTCTAACCATTTACCTCCAGATACCGCTGGACGTACCTCCAGATACCGCTGGACGTACCTCCAGTTTGCCCCATTATGGGGTGGTTCTTGACAGGGGTAAAGAATGAAACCGTCGTTCAAAGGGTAATCAATGGTTACCTGTAGTGTTTATGATAGAGAAACGAATGCCTCCGTCGTCTCAATCCATGTAATCACTGCGAATAATCCTTACGCCCGTAGGTCAAGGTCTCGCTATCCTTACCATTCCACTCATCTATCAAGTGTGTATATGACATGTTTAGATCAGGCTGGCCTCTTGTCTGAGGAAACATCCTTTTGAACAATTTAAACAACTCTTGTTGGAAAAGTTCATTTTGCTTCTTCCAAAACTTACCCTCTAAGGGGATTTATGATGCACAATGCATATTTCAATCATGTTTAGATAACCTCCAAGTTTAAACATGAATGCCAATGACATGGCTGTGAGAATTTTGCGTCTTTCTAGACATGAGATTTGAATGTATGCTAGATTCCAAGAAGCCCTCAAATTCTAGCAAAAAGGGTTCTGACAGTCTTAAAACCTGAGAGATAGGGAAATGAATACTTACTTGTCCAGCGTGGCCAGGGATCCCTGAAAAAATATGAAAGGAATATGTCAGTGTATGCTCTCGAATTTCAGAAAATTAGAACGATACACCTTACCATTGATCATGCGCTCCAATGAAAATTCATAAATTTATGAAAGTCTGACCGCCACGCCGTTAGGTCTCCTTGATTATGCATTCCCATCTGAATGCCAATGTGTAAATTACATAAATCAGTCATTTTGACCTATGGCGATGATGCCTTCGTCTGATTGGGGCAATGAATCCTGCTCAATGGCTTCATTCATTTTGGAGCGTGCCCCTGTGCCATTCTTTGCAGTTTCCTGCTCTTCGTTTTGCTGTCTGCTGTCTTCATCAGACATTCCTAGTATTTGCCATCGAGGGCCTTGCTTCCTTGGGTCCTGCAATATTGAACACATGCTAATGTATGCATGGATGCATGATATGCTTATGCAATGACTATTATGATGACTCGGCTCAATCTGGGATGAGTCATATAATCGAAATCTGATTTTATTTCAAGGGTAATACTTCTTCACAGCATCTGAGTTTACAGGGTGCCCCAGTTCTTCTCCTTCGGAGTTTACAAGAATCAATGCTCCTCCAGTGAGAATCTTCTTGATAATGTAGGGGCCTTCGTAATTCGGGGTGAATTTACCTCTCGGATGGATATTACTCGGCAAAGTCTTTCTAATTACCAAGTCATTTACTTCGAAATTTCTGGTCTTGACCTTTCGGTTAAACGTCCTGACTACCCTCTTCTGGTAAGTTTGTCCATGACAAATGGCTTTAAGACGCTTCTCGTCTATTAAATTCAATTGTTCGTATCTGTGCTTGGAATACTCTGGCTCGGAGAGTTTACCCTCTGACAAGATTCTCAAATAGGGAATCTTAACTTCCACGGGTAGGACTGCTTCCGTCCCATACACCAGACTGTAGGGAGTTGCCCCTATAGAAGTCCTGATTGACGTTCGGTAAGCCATTAAGGCGAAAGGCAGCCTTTCATGCCAATCCCTGTAGTTTTCTGCTGTTTTAGCCAAGATTCTTTTGATGTTTTTGTTGGCTGCTTCCACTGCCCCATTCATCTGTGGGCGGTAGGAGGATGAATTCAGATGTCGAATACCGAAGTGATCCAATAGACCATTGACAATCTTGTTGTTCAAGTTATACCCATTATCTGTGATGATCGCTTGAGGGGTACCATACCGGGAGATGATGTCTCTTTTGACGAATCTTGCCACATTCCTTGCAGTGACATTCTTGTAGGAATTGGCCTCTACCCATTTCGTGAAATAATCAATCGCTACCAGGATGAAGCGATGACCATTTGAAGCCACAGGATTAATAGGCCCTATCATGTCTATCCCCCACATAGAGAAAGGCCAAACTTCAAACATTTGGTGTAGTTCGTTTGGGGGTGCATTGATTTTATCACCATATATTTGGCATTGGTGGCATGACCGGACATGCTGGCAGCAGTCTGATTCAATGGTCATCCAAAAATAGCCAAGCCGCATGATCTTCCTGGCGAGGAGGTGGCTGTTCATGTGAGGCCCGTATATTCCTTCATGGATCTCTTTCATGAGAATATTTGCTTCCTTGGCATCTACGCACCTCAATAGAGTAGAGTCAAACGATCTTTTGTATAGAATTTGCCCGTTGAGGAAGAACTTGCTGGCCATCTTGGTTATGTATCTCCGGTCTCCTAGGTGGCATCCTTCAGGAAACTCCCCTTTTGAAAGATAATTCTTAATGTCGTAATACCATGGTTCCCCGTCAAATTCCTCTTCGATTAGCATACAATAAGCTGGCCTTTCAACTATATTGATCCTTAGGGGTTCTATATCCAACCCTCCATTTGTTTGCGACATTGAGGCAAGGGTGGCTAACGCATCTGCAAATTGATTGTGGGATCTCGATAGGTACTCGAATGACACTTCTTCAAATTCGAGTGTTAATTCCTCAAGGTATTCATGATAAGGGATGAGCCTTGCATCTTTCGTCTTCCACTCTCCCTGTGTCTGTAGAATGATGAGCATGGAATCTCCAAAAACTTGCAACCTAGGTATCTTCATAGAAATGGCCAATCGTAGGCCTAGAATGCACGCCTCATATTCTGAGATGTTGTTGGTGCAAGGAAAAGTTATTTTTGCCGCCACAGAGTAATGTTTATCATCAGGGGATATCAGTACTGCCCCAATGCCTGCCCCTGATAGGTTAACAGCACCATCGAAATACATGACCCACTTGTCTTCTGCTAAGTTCAGAATTTGATCTTCTGTGCTTGTTACTTCAGAAGACTCACCGCTTGACGGGTTTTCTGCTAGCATGTCAGCTATAGCTCTTCCTTTTACTGACTTCTGTGGAGAGCACTTGATGTCAAATTCAGACAGCATCACTTGCCATTTTGCTAATTTCTCAATTAAAGCGGGTTTCTCCAGGAGGTACTTGACAGGATCGTTCTCTATTATGAGCTGAATGTGGTGGTGTAGGGTATACTGCCTCAGTCTACGAAGTACCCATACAGCTGTTACACATGCCCTTTCAACTGGTACATATTTTACTTCAGATGGCGTGAATTTCTTACTCAGGTAATAGATGGCCCTTTCTTTACCATCTATCGGGCTTGTTTGGGCAAGTAAGGCTCCCAAGGATTCCTGCTGTATAGTCAGATATAAGGTCAATGGGTGACCAAGAATTGGTGGCACGAGTACCGGCGGTGTGATCATATAGTTCTTGATCATTTGGAATGCCCTGCTGCATTCAGCATCCCATGTTACTTTCGCGCCTTTCTTAAGCAATTTGAAGATTGGCTTAGCCACATCAGACAGTTGACTGATAAATCTGGCAATATAGTTCATTCTCCCTAGAAGGCTTCTCACTTCTTTTACTGTGGAGGGAGTTGACAGATCGTGGATAGCTTGAATCTTTGAAGGATCAATCTCAATGCCCCTGTTGCTGACTATGAATCCGAGAAGTTTCCCAAATCTCGCCCCAAACACACATTTGTTAGGGTTCAATTTCAACTTATATTTACGCAGGCGCTCAAATAATTTTCTTAATACCTGTACGTGATCCTGCCCTTTCCTGGATTTGGCGATCATGTCATTGTTGACACCTGATTTTTGATCAGTCTTTCATAGTTTATTTTTAAAAAATTCATAAAAAATCTATAAAAAGTTAAAAAAAAAAAAAAAAAAATCATCTTTGGTAACCTTGACCAAGCTAAAGGAACCATTTTTGATAAAAAAAAAATAATTTGTCATATTTTTTAATATTTTTTAATATTTTCCAAAAATAGAAAAATACATGAAAATGAAGAAAAATAGCGTTCGATGTCGTAAAAATATATAAAAATAGTCAATATTTTTATTTTAATTTCTTTTTCATTTTGAACTCATAAATAGTCAAAATTCAAGTTCAATTGCATGTGTTTCTTCACGACGCATAGAGTTGAATTTGGCAAAAAAATGTCATTCGAGTATTTTAATTTGTAAATTTCTACATATTTTTTAGTCTTGACGTCCAATTAGATCGACCACCATCTACAATAAATTCCCCTTGCTGAATATTTTCGTTTTTGTTTCACATGATTTCATGGTGTAAAACGCCGAGTGGATCCCCAAATATAATCGGGTCGGCTCGTCCAAGACCAAACCAGGGCACGGCGAACCCCATGTGAGTACTCTCGAACTCCTTCGATGCTTCCTAATGCTTTTCTTAGGTTAGATCGTGTGTAGAATGACTAGGACAGCTAAATCATTCTTGAGCTGTGATTGATAAATAGGGTCTTACTAGGAATGCCAAGTGATTTATTTGCATATCTAGATTCCTTGAGTTGCGCATTTTATTACTGATTGTGATTGCTAGGATAATCACTCCTATCTGCATGAATTTCTAGATTTAGGGTTCATACCTTACTCATCCGCATGAATCTTAGGCTAGAAAATTCAGTCAACTTAGGTACCGAAAGGGCGTCAACTCTGACAGTTGGTGTAACTAAGTCCCCGAAACCATTTCTCTGGTTCTCGCAGAATTGAATAGAAACTCCCAACTATTCGATTGGGTGGTCCAATCACACCCTAAAAAAATGATTGGTGGCGACTCCATGGCATGCAAACTTAGCACATGTCACTAGACCACACTGAAAGTCGATCACGCATACCTCCGTTGCGATTTGGGTAATGGGCCTTGGGAGAGGCCCGCGTCCGACCAGACAGGACGGCCCATTAGCCCTCGAGAGCCCGACAACCTCAAGAGGGTCGCGACAGACTGGCGACTCCGCTGGGGACTGGTTCTTAACCATTTAGTGGACTTGAGCCGATTAAAAAGTTGATTGATTCTTCTAACCTAATTTTATGCAGATGCTCTCGAAAGTGAGGTGTATATGCTAACGAATGTGTTAGATGTTTTTGTAGACGGGAGAAATAAGGGGTGAAGTGCTTGTTAACTTTGTTTTATGCAGGCAGGAGTTTTGGATGTATGATTGTGTGGATGTTTATATTGAAGCGGTGATTGTTAAATAAAATGCATGTCTATTGCTTTAGCACGACACAATGAATACACACAATTGCGCCTAAAACCCCAGGCGCCCTCTTTAGGAACACAATAGAAGGAATTGAAAATGGAATCTCCGTGAGGAAAAACATGGGGTAATCCACTTTTCAATTCCGCTCGCTTCGAACTATGGATTGAGTCCCAATGCAACGATAGTTGTGCAATGGAATCGGCTCTTCCCAGAATTCGAGGCGAGAACCTTGGCTTTAGGTACCAAGCGTTTGTCTATGGAAGGTTAGTATACCTAACACTGCAAAAAATACAGAGAAGCTTGATTTTCTCTTAAGTTTGGTTGGTAAGACTTTTCTATCCCTCGAACTTGTTACAGCTCTTAATCATTATATTCATTGCATAATTCCGGTGATTGGATTAAATGCCATTTTGAGGATAGATATGAGTGTTTTCCTCCCAATGTTCTTGATGGAAGATGAAGATGGTGTCATCCCATTACGAGCGCCAAGTGGACAAGAAGAGCCTACTATGGACATCATTGAGGTATCATCTAATGAAGATGACGATTTGGAATAGGTGATCCTGAAGTCACGTCTCAAAGATCGAAACTGGGGCATCTCTAAGTATTAAGATCACATTCCTTTGTTTTATTTTTCATTTCTAGCCTTCTTGTATATGATTTATTTTGCTGAGATCCTCTCTATCTGATCCCTTAGATTGATTGTATTAGGGATCTATTTGTGTTTATATACATTCAGATTGAAATTTGTTGTATTTCTATTGACTTGTCATTGGAATGTGATAGTGGCATTTCTTCTAATCACTCGAATACTCCAAAATCAATTTTATAATTCATTTGGATGAAATTGAAATTGGAAGTCTTATACAACCTTTTGGCCGTATAGGGCAATACAATCCCAATTTCGCCAGAAGGAACTATAAACTTGAATTGGTTCATGCATGTTTTGCATCATTGGTAATCCACAATAATTGATCAAGAGTATTCGTGTTTTTCAAATTTAATGAAATGATAGATATCCAAATTACTCTCGTTCTTAGCAAACAGCTTTAATTTGGATACCGTATCTTCAATTGAATTTAAAACACATCGTAATTGTGTACTTTTGAACATTCCATTGATTTTCTTGGAATTGATCAAAGGCAATTATCGTGAATTACATTCCTTTCAATGATATGCTTTCCTTTGAGGAATATTGATAAAAGCTTTTGCACAAGGCCAAAACCCTTGTAAAAGCTTTTATCCCTATTAATCATAAGTAAGCATAAAATTGAAAGGATTTATGCTTTATTTTTCAAATTCTTTCTTCTGATTCTGCCTTTTCATTTGAAACAGGTTAAAAACAAGTAGAGAAGAGAAGTCTTTTTGTGGATAATCGCGGTGGGAGGTTCCTTTATCCGATCATAAGCAAGATTAAAAAATCAAGATGTACACGCTCGAATCATCAATGTCAAAGCGCAGCTTGCCTAGGTTGAGAGTGGTCAGGTGTTCGAGAAAGTCAGCCATACAGAAGTTGAGACACACACATTAGAGCTTTCATTCATTTCGCTCAATCGAGGGACCTTAAAAGCAGATCATACAAATCATCGGGGTGGAAACATAAAACCGCAATGAGCCCTAATTAGCATCACAAAGGAACCTAGTTGGCCCTCCATATTATTGATGCTTTGCTTATACTCACCACCTTGAGACTCGAGATCTGCAAGCTTAAGAAGAAGGCGTTTACATTCCCCTTTAAGATCGGCAACCTTGGTCCCGTGATCTTCGGCGGCTATTTCCAGGTCCCGAACTAGTCCTCTCCCATGGGCTATATCCGCGGTAATGCTGTCAAGCCTTTCTTCATGCCACTCACATTGAAACTTCAACACGACATTACGACGGTCGTGCTCATAGGTGGTCAGGGATAAGGCCAAGCGCTCCACCAAATTTCCCCTCTCGCGAAGCAACATCGAGACTCGCTTGTTGGCGAACTCAACAGCCTTTCTGTGACTATTGGCCACAAGGTTGGCCAACACCAAGCAGTTGGACCGATCCTCATAGAGAGCTCGTAAAACGTGAGCCACGGTAGCTTTTCGATGAGCGACACGGTAAGTCTCTAAAAAATTTATAAAGAGGGTTGGGAAGATTCTATATTCCCTCTCTAAATTAGTGCCCTCGATGGAGGTGGTGTCTATTTCCACGAGCAAAATACGGATTTCATCTTCAGTTTCTGGGTGATCGGCTATATGAGCATAGCCTCGACCGAGGAGGTTATAGAGTTTTTCCCACTGGGCCAAAATTTCGGCTGAGAAAGCGCGAATAGGAGAGGAGGTCATTTTCGTTGGAGTGAGGGAGAAGAAGATGAGTGTGGTAGAGTGATTAAAATACAAAAAGGCAATTATGTAAGAGTGTTAATCTTCTCTGCATTAACTCCTCCTTTTATAGCAACTCGAGAATGAAGAAAGGCACAGCAATAATGCTCGTGGAGCCAAGTTAATTGGGTAAAGCAATGGTGGCTCTTTCGGTGAACCATCAGATTTGTCCCAGTCCGCGATTTCAGGCTTGATAAACCTAAAAAAGTTGTAAAAAGATATGTCGGTGTCACCATATTAAAATTGAGCGGGAGTTAAGCGCAACTATCGAAAAAAGTTGCGAAAGGATTTGGCGGTCCCATCATATTAAAAAACTGAGCGGGAGGCGAGCGTAGTTCCACCTTTTTGAAAATAAGTGGGAGACAGACATGGATATCGAGAAAAGGAAATCGATTTGGTGTCCCTCCACGTTGAAAAGAAGAAAGAAGACGACAAAGCGGGAAATACGAAATCTTAGGAGCAACGCTTGCCTGATGATCTTCATCCATGTTTAAAGAACGTTTCATGGGCATACAGAACCACTCAAAAGAAAATTTAGAGAGAGTGAGCATACATGAGAGAGTAGAGAACCCTGAGTGAGCAAAAATTGATCGAACATTTTTCGATCCAACATGTTTGAGAGTTACCATCAGTTGCTAGAGGCGACTGATCCAAAAATCTCAGAAAATGAACTACTGAGAGATCTCGAAGATTCTAGGATGGCGTCTGGTACCAGAACCACAGAACCCAACCCTTTCGGCAACGAAGTTCAGGATCTCAGCAGCGACGACAACAGCAGCAGCGATGGTCAATCCCGGAAAAGGAAACGTCGCCAGTGCCACACTCAGAATGAAATCCAAGAGCTTGAAGCTTTCTTTAGTGAATGCCCTCTCCCGAACATGAAACAAAGAAATGAATTGGGCCAGAAGCTAGGGATGAAACCTTTGAGGGTCAAGTTTTGGTTTCAAAATAAGCGAGCCAAATTGAGGGCTCAACACAGACGTCAAGAACTTGCGATTTTAAAGGAGGAAAACGAAAAGCTTCGAGCGGAGAACATGAGGTATAAGAAAGCTCCCAGCACTATCGCTTGCCTTAATTGCGGTGGCCCTATCACTCTCGGCGAAATGTTCCTTGATAAGCCTTATATGCGGATTGAAAATGCTCATTCACCACCCCACTCCCTCGAACCATCTTCGATACAATCAGATTTTGTTGGAGATATGCATGAACAAATCAATTCTACGAAGTCAATACCGATGCCTTCTAAAGGATGTGATATGCGTCACCATGATTGGAGTTTCCTTAACGATGAGCTTACTATCACGACCGACCAATCCAAAGCTGATGAATTCCCTCCACAACAATTTCCGGCTCGATCAAATCCTACTGGAAATAGGCCAGAGAGCAATAGCCAAGTTGTCAACACTGTTCCGGGTCGCAAGAAGACGATGGTCAATTGGTCCCCCGAGCTTCATCTCAAGTTCCTTAGTGCGGTTCAGCAACTAGGGATCAACTCAGCATATCCAACACGCATACTTGAGATCATGAACATACCAGGACTCACTAAATATGAAGTCGCGAGTCACCTCAAGAGCTACAGAAGGGCGCTAAGACAGCGCCACACAGCACTGAACCTGAAAGAACTCAACTTGTGCCTAAACACTAGGCATGGCTATAACTACAATGCCCCTGAAGTAAGAAATACCCTGCCGAATCTAGGCACCGACCAAGCTGGTAGCAGCACCATCGACTACTTGGGCGCTAATCAGAATATTCCCCCGAATCATCTCAGCACCCCTCAAGAGTATATGCCTCAAGTGCAGCAGGTACGAACTTCTTGGTTTGAGCAGCAACTTTTCGCTAGTGCTCTTCCTATCCCCGATCAACATATTGCGCCTAGTGTTCAAAGATCTGCCCGGCTTGGGCATATGATTTCGGAAGATCAAGCGGGCAGATGCTCTGAGGATTTTTGTTTCTTCCATTCCCAAATGGAAGGTGCTTTTGATAGTGAACCGATCAATCATCCTCTTATAATCTCGAGCAACGACGAAGGTTCTAGCTCGAAGAATCAGATCGCTCACAACAGAAACAGGAATCCTTCAACGCCAAGCGATGATGGTCAACCCGAATATCAGTTGCTCGAAGAATCAAAAGATTTCCTTGATGAGGAGCTCCATATCTGGATCGATCAGTTTAAAACTGATGGGCTCATGAAGTTATGATCCAAAATGACGATTATATGTCTGATTCATGGTGTAACTGGCTGATCACCGAGAATCCTCAAGGGAACTAGGCACATGTGACTGGATGTATCATTAATCTTTCTGTCATAAAGTCTTCCATGCAAGATAATCTTCCTTAATGCCTAGAGTTAATCTGGGGCAGCGATCAGTACTACCTGCGAGCATCATCATGCTTGAGTGCGACAATCCCTTGTTAGATTAGAGTCGAGGCGAATCAATTGAACGCCACGAAGAAAAACATTTAAAGGCTTCACATAGGAAAATACGAGCAAAAGCCCGAGCAAGCTCAAAGACGGTTAGCTCTGTATCGTTCTAAGGGACCTTTAGTCGTTATGAACTCTAAATTGAGCTTGTTTCATTCTCGATGGGGGTCGCTAACTGCTTCAAGAATTTTATAACAAAAAACGAACCAGTTAGGGACGCCAATAGTGCTGTGTCCTGGTAGTCAGTGAAATGGAAGTGGTACGAAACGTCAGGAGTTCGATCTCGGGATTGAAAAATCATTTTATCAGTTGGTCTATCACCCGATGAAGTTCAAAGAGATTCGACGCAGATGACTATAGAACTTGGGGCAATTCGAAAATCATCGATTCATTTTCATCAAGCGGCGAAGTTGGTATTGTAAAATGTGAAGCATGCAAATGACAAATCCGAAGCAGAAGGAGATGAATCATGATTCGCTTATCCAAGGTCGGGATTTCAACCTTCGACTAAAGCCAAATCTAGGATGAGTTTTTGATCTTGCCCACTCGACAAAACCCATCTCCACTGAAAATGGGGGCAAACCATTCCTACATCCGGAAAGCATGTCGAAGCCGAAGACATCAAATTCATCGTTTAATCCGTGGGGCAAGTCCCTGAAGCGATAGTTATCATCCGCAGAGCGTAATGGAATCCATTCTTTCAATGTAAAACGCATTTGGCCGCGGAGCCACCCATTTGGTAAAAAGAACGTATCGTTCCTAAATGATTTTCAATCAGATGCGGGGATAATGTTCTCTCATTTTCCTCTCAGGTGATGAACAGAGACGAGGCACCCAAGAAGCCATGCATTCAAATAACAAAACAGTGCATGAAACACGCCCAAAAAGATGAATGAATCTCCTCCGACGTAAATCCTCGAGGTGGATTCGTTGCCCAACCAGACGAAGAAATCATGGCCACAAGCTTGAGGGCCGGCTTCTACAATCTGCACATTGGCATGCAGAATGGAATTCAAAACAAGAGTAAAGTAGTATCGTCCCAATTTGTTTTGAATTTGGAAACCCAAAATAATGCTTAATATTTATCCTTGGCAAGAGCTCGCCATCAGGGCAGACATATTTTCACAACCCTTGTACACTCGTTGGAGCATATGACCAAGGGTAAGATGTATCGTTCCAATTTTTGTAAAGTTTTAGAATATACGATGACATATCCCTTTTATATCTCCAGGATCTCCAGCCTCGATGGGCAGGTAAGTATCCCTTTTCCCAATTCATTGGAGATTAAAAACTTTCAGAAATAATTCGATTCTCACATCTAAAAAGACATAGAATTCTTACTTCATTGACATTCATGTTTTAAAACATGAGATTGTCTGAACATGAATTACACATGTATGGTGCATCACAAAATCCCTTTGAAGGATAAATCTTGATGAAATGAAATGAATTTTTCCAACAAGAGTCGTTTGAACTGTTCAAAAGGGTATTTTCTCATAAGAGAAGCGAGCCTAATCCAAACACGTCCCATACACACTTGAGAGATGAGGAGATTGGAAATGATAGCGAAACCTTAACCTATGGATATAAGGGTCATTCGCAACGATTACATGGATCGAGATGACAGAGGCATTTATTTCTTCATTCCAAACACTACAGATGCCCATTGAGAACCCCATTGAACGGCGATTTTCATTCTCAACCCTGTCAAGAACCACCCCACATTGGGGCAAATGAAGGTTAGTCCAACAGTATCAGAAAGTAAACGGTTTGAAATTTTCTTGCTCGGACTAACATAAATCTTTGTGTGTTGTTTATATGATAATCCAAGTGTCATAGGATGACGAGAATAATTCATTTCTCTATCCTACACACTGTTATCCTTTGCACGACCAAGTTGAGCCAGTAAATTCATTTCATCAACCTATTGGTGATCATTGCATATTCCAAAGCAAAGGCAACATCACTCTAGGAATGGAAGCGTGCCAAAGTTTAAGTTGCATATCTAGCATGATTGCCGAAAATCCTAGCTCCAAAAGAAAAGAAAAACACGGGATTAAAAAAAGGGGGAAAAGAAAAATCCCTAGACATCAAGAAAAAGCAAAGTGCCTAGTAAAAAGCAAGGCTGATGTCTATTCAAAATATCCCCAGTAAAGTCTAGATATACGATGAAAAGACCCTGCAAAGGAGTCAGATTAAGATGACTACTCTCCAAATGATGTCGTGCTCAAATTGCAAACACACAAACAGACGATCTCTTAATGTAACAAGAGACGCTTTTAAACATCCTTGTGCGCTCTAAAAGAGGAGTGTACACTTCAAGAAATGGAGATGTTCTTCGAAGGACATGTGGTAAATTTGCAATGATCACCAATGCCAAACCCTTCACAATTTTTGGACAAAAAATAAGCCTTTTTCGGTCCCCAATCCTTCCAATGTTACAACCCTGAAGCAGTCTTATCTGACTAAGACACTTGGGTTAATGTATAACTTAGCTCAAAGAAGTACGAGCAAGACTATTTCTTTCTCATTTTACAGGGTTCTTGACTTGTAAACCCGGAGCAGATAGTGAAAATTTTCGTTCAACGGCCTTGACTCAAAAGTGAGTCCCCCTTGGAAACCGATATCCAAGCCTAACACTACGGTCCCGTGAAAGACCTCCTGATCGGTCGAAATGTATGCGTTGTGAATGATCCTGAAACCCAGGCACAGGTTGGTAGGAAATTGAGCACTTTCCCTATTAAAGATCATTATCACAGAGCAGTGAGAAGCCTTCTTGGATGAGAAATACTCCAATGGATGTTTTGAGCAAACTCTTTTTGAAATTTTCAAATTGTTTGATCTAGAGTTTCCGTGCAAGGAATTTATGATCACATCTGTATATGGCAGGAATGTTTTGGATAACCTCCAGCAATCAAAATGCACATTTCATGACTAAAACTTAAGTCGTAGAATTTTGTCAGTTAGAAAATTATTGTCTTCCCAAAGATTACTAATATCTTCTTGGCGAGGAAAATATTTTCAGGTCTAAGCTTTCTGCAGGACTTTTGGCCGCCCCAAAGACTGGGTGCGTCATCCTTAGGTGAAGCCTTTTAGTAGGCAAGTCTTTTCTAAGACCGATCCACAGAATGATCGAGTCTCCGACTAGCCCCGAAGAGTGGGTACGTCATCCTTTGATTCATATCAATTTGGAATCTCATAAATGGTAGAAACCGCCTGAAGGGTCAACTCAATGGTAGAAACCGCCTGAAGGGTCAATCAATGGTAGAAACCGCCTGAAGGGTCAACACAATGGTAGAACCGCCTGAAGGGTCAATGTATGGTAGAAACCGCCTGAAGGGTCAACCAATGGAAGAAACCGCCTGAAGGGTCAAAACAATGGTAGAAACCGCCTGAAGGGTCAATGTATGGTAGAAACCGCCTGAAGGGTCAACCAATGGTAGAAACCGCCTGAAGGGTCAACTCAATGGTAGAAACCGCATGAAAGGTCAATGAATGGTAGAAACCGCCTGAAGGGTCAAAGGACTGGTAGAGACCGCCTGAAGGATCAACCCAATGGTCCGATCCACCATACGGATCAAGACCTTGATGAATCCCGAACGCGGGAGGATTCGTTTTCCCTAATAAGCCTTACATTAGGCAAGCCATTTCTAGTTTAGTCCACCACACGGATCAAAACCCTTGGCAAATTCCCAAATGTGGGATGCGTCTTCCTTAGGTTCCTATCAGTTAGGAATCCCATTATGGTTTGACCTACCATACAGGTCAGAGCTTAACATCCCCAGGACACTCCGATGACAAGTCCTTAGGAATCTACTTGAACCCATCAGACACAGCAAATGCTGCAAGCATTCGACAAGTAAGGGGCAGGGAAGTCTATCTACTCCTTAACTTTCTTACATCATATCAGGGAATTGAATGAGCACATCTCTTTTTAAGGAAAAGCACACATTGATGGGCATGAAAATTGGATGTCATGATTTCTTTTATTTTCCCAGTCGAGTCGATCGGAATACAGGTGTCACCTTGTCTTTGAGAGAAACCTCTGACGAAATTCCTCTCAAAGAGGGGCAGCTGTTGACACCTGATTTTTGATCAGTCTTTCATAGTTTATTTTTAAAAAATTCATAAAAAATCTATAAAAAGTTAAAAAAAAATAAAAAATCATCTTTGGTAACCTTGACCAAGCTAAAGGAACCATTTTTGATAAAAAAAATAATTTGTCATATTTTTTAATATTTTTTAATATTTTCCAAAAATAGAAAAATACATGAAAAATGAAGAAAAATAGCGTTCGATGTCGTAAAAATATAGAAAAATAGTCAATATTTTTATTTTAATTTCTTTTTCATTTTGAACTCATAAATAGTCAAAATTCAAGTTCAATTGCATGTGTTTCTTCACGACGCATAGAGTTGAATTTGGCAAAAAAATGTCATTCGAGTATTTTAATTTGTAAATTTCTACATATTTTTTAGTCTTGACGTCCAATTAGATCGACCACCATCTACAATAAATTCCCCTTGCTGAATATTTTCGTTTTTGTTTCACATGATTTCATGGTGTAAAACGCCGAGTGGATCCCCAAATATAATCGGGTCGGCTCGTCCAAGACCAAACCAGGGCACGGCGAACCCCATGTGAGTACTCTCGAACTCCTTCGATGCTTCCTAATGCTTTTCTTAGGTTAGATCGTGTGTAGAATGACTAGGACAGCTAAATCATTCTTGAGCTGTGATTGATAAATAGGGTCTTACTAGGAATGCCAAGTGATTTATTTGCATATCTAGATTCCTTGAGTTGCGCATTTTATTACTGATTGTGATTGCTAGGATAATCACTCCTATCTGCATGAATTTCTAGATTTAGGGTTCATACCTTACTCATCCGCATGAATCTTAGGCTAGAAAATTCAGTCAACTTAGGTACCGAAAGGGCGTCAACTCTGACAGTTGGTGTAACTAAGTCCCCGAAACCATTTCTCTGGTTCTCGCAGAATTGAATAGAAACTCCCAACTATTCGATTGGGTGGTCCAATCACACCCTAAAAAAATGATTGGTGGCGACTCCATGGCATGCAAACTTAGCACATGTCACTAGACCACACTGAAAGTCGATCACGCATACCTCCGTTGCGATTTGGGTAATGGGCCTTGGGAGAGGCCCGCGTCCGACCAGACAGGGCGGCCCATTAGCCCTCGAGAGCCCGACAACCTCAAGAGGGTCGCGACAGTCATCGACGTACACTTCAATTTCTTTGTGGATCATATCATGGAATAATGTGACCATGGCCTTCTGATAGATAGCCCCGGCGTTTTTTAATCCAAAGGGCATGACTTTGTAGCAAAAGTTCCCCCAGGGTGTGGTAAAAGCAGTCTTTGGTTTGTCTTCTTGTTTCATGAAGATTTGGTTGTATCCCGAGAATCCATCCATAAACGAGAACAATTCATAACCTGCTGTGCTATCCACCAACACATCAATGTGAGGAAGTGAAAAAATCATCTTTTGGGCTTGCTCTATTCAGATCTCGGTAATCCACGTAGATCCGAACTTTACCATCCTTCTTCATGACGGGGACTATATTTGCAATCCAGTCTGAGTATGGGATGGCTTCAATAAAGCCTACCCTAAGAAGTTTCATGACTTCTTCCTTAACTTTGTCTTCCAACTCAGCCTTCATCCGTCTGCTCCCTTGCTTGACAGGTTTGATACTAGGATCTGTGGGTAAGGCATGCTCCACGATCTTAGGATCTAGGCCTGGTATATCAGCGTAAGACCATGCAAAAATGTCTTGATATTCTTTCACTAACTCTGTGAACTCGAGCCTTTCATTTCGGGATAAATGCCCGCCGATCTTGACCTCTTTGATATTCACGGAGTCTCCCAGATTAACAATGATTGGTTCTTCTGAAGTATGAGGCGTTGATTCCTCAAAGGCATTCCAATCTCTGCGGATAGACACATAACTCTCGTCTTCATCTTCCTCAATGCTATAAGAATAGTTACTGGAGAAATCCGAATCTCGTAACAACCTGGTATGCATGTTTGAGATGATATGCCTGAAATGTCATGAGTATGGTTAGTTCGTACTCCATAAGAATGACATGCATGATCATGGAAAGTCTTTTCGAAAGAGTTTTCGAAATAGGTATAGGTATAAACGGGACTAATCCTCATGTCATTGGATATCCTGGCCCCAAGGAAATCTCTTTGGAAATCAGGAGTCATACGGCAAATCAGGCCTCAAGCTTCTGTGCAGAAGACTAGTATCATCATTGGGCTGATTCGTGGTTCCATATGTCCTTAACAAAATATGTATGGTTTTATTGAATGCAAGATGGGCCGCATTACAAGATGTGCTATTTGGACCAACGGCCGGAGATCCAAATGCGTCTCCCCATACGTACAATAAGGAAAGAAAATGCGACAAAATGCAAAAAGTTCTAAATGCAGTATTTAAAGACAATGGGAGAGTCTCTTTACTCAGAGGAAGTGGCTTCATCACTTAGCCACTCTATGACGGTATTCACAGAGTTGTCTTCAAGAAAATGATTTGTCAGATCTGGTTCTATCGGTGAAGTGACATCTTCTTCAGACAACCATTTGGAGTTCTGGTTGAAGTAGGTATTTAAAGGATTATTGAACATTCGAAACCTGCCTTTCCAAGTTGGAGAACCGATGAACGAGTTATTCGGGCTGTTTCGGCCTCCCCGACGTCCCAGGCTTTTGCCTCGGCCTCGGCCTGCTGCTTCCGGGACAGATTCATTCATGCGATACTTCTGATACCCCAAGCCCCTTCTATGCGGGTTAGCTTTTAACTACAGGGGCATTTATCCCTTGACTGTGTTTACCCAGGCCTTTTCTAGGATCAAACCCATATGCCAGTAGCATCTTGGCTGGTAAAAAATTAGCTTCTGAGATGTAGGGGGTTCTCAACCTTGTCCCTACCGGGGTATGAACTGTGGCTACCAGTTCTAGGGAATGATAGCTTGCTTCTGTTTTTACTTCGGGTTCAACATAGGAAATGGCACTGTTCTGGTATATCTGGAGGTCGACTTCTCCATGTATAGTAATCACATTCCCATCTACTATAAAACGTACTTTTTTATGCAAGCTCGAAGGGACGGCTCCTGCTGTATGGATCCAAGACCTTCCCAGCAAGAATCCGAATGCACTGGACAGATCCATTACTTGGAAGTTTATAGAGAATTTTGTCGGGCCAATGAATACGTCCAACTCAATCTCACCCACCACAGTCTTCTTCATTCCGTCGAAAGCTCTTACAGCCGTTTTGGATGCCTTAACCGTTTCCTCATTGATTCCCAGACTTCTTAGGGTAGTGTCGCGACCCGTCCGAAAGCGGACGCGGCTAATGGATTACCGATCGCGGGTCTTGGATCGGCGCGGGCCCTCCCAGGCCCATACCAAATCGCGGCGGGAGTATTTTTCAAAGGGATTCGACGATAACAGTCGATCGCTTTCGACCTTAGTGTGGTCGTGGTGGCATGTGCAACTTGTGCATGCATTTGGAGTCGCCACCGGTCTTTCTTGGAGGGTAGACCGGAAACCTTATTGACCGATTGGGAGAGATCGATCAATTCTGCGGAACCAGAGATTTTGAGTTCGGGGGCTTGGTTACGTTGATGTCATTACCAACGCCCTTTCGGTACCTAACGCGAGTGATTTTCCCTAACTAGGATTTCATGCAGGCGCAATTTTGGGTGAGGTAAGTCTGACTTTGCACATTAACCAGTTTAACATGCTCACGTAATCATAAAAAAAATAGATGTCAATCACATAAACATCTATCCTACGTGGTGATCATGGAATTATGATTTAATGGGTCTCGAGCCAATGAGACCACATTTAATCATTTTAATATTTTAATAACGGAGAGCCGCTCTTCTCTTCTTCTTGGTTTCTTGAACTCTTCAAGAATCGGGCCCCAAAGAGCTCGCCGACTTAAAAGGCTCCTCCACGTAATCCTCGTAGCATTTACATCAACAATTGACTATGCTAAAAATAAAGATTACATGAAAAATAAAAGGAGTACGCAGCCTCCATTTAATAATTACAACCCCAAATATATAAATAATCACCATACATTCATACATACATCAATCACATTGATTAGGGATTTTTCCATGATCACCACCCTTCCACGTAAGTAATAAATTCACAATTTAAAACTTAGGAAGGCACAATAAAAATTCTACGTTGAATCATATTCAGAATTTTTACGTAAAATAAGATAGCCATAAATTTTCGATTCAAAATTGATTTAGTCTCAATTTTTGCTACGTTGATTAATTTATCATATAAAATAATCAACTTCCATTAGCCATGTAAGACGAACAATTCGTTAATACATATTGGCCATAGTATTGCAAAAATTGCAAAAAATCAATTAAATGCACGAAAACACCTAAGGATCGGCTCTGATACCACTGTTGGGATCCACGTAACACGTAGCGGAAATAAATAACAACCCATACATGTATCTCCAGAGGCGTACTTCGTGCATTTCAATCGAAAAAAAATCACAAAGCCTCAAAGGGAGTAAATGGATTACCTCTCGTAGCGTGCTTGAACGGAGGTGTCGGTTCGATGTTCTTCGATCTCAGCCTTGTTGACACCTGATTTTTAACCAAAGTCGAAAATAAAATAATAAGATAAATATAAAAATACAAAAAAAATATATGAAAATACAGGTTCGATTTTAGGTGTTCTTTGATCATCATAAAATTAACCTTGAATGAAAAAAAAAAAAAAAAAGATGAAAAGGGACATTTGAATAACAATTTTTCCTTTCCTTTTTGTTATTTTTATTATTATTATTATTTTTTATTTTATCAATTTTCTATTATTATTTCCCCCTCCTTTTCTCTTTTTCTTTTTCTTTTCCATCCTTTTCTCTTTTTCTCTTTTTCTTTTTCCTTTTCCCTCTCTTTCTTTTTCTTTTCCCTCTTTCTCTCTCTCTCTCTCTCGCTTAAGGGCTGTGTCGACGAAAGCACAAGCCTGAAGCTTGAAGCCCGAAGCCTGAAGCTTGAAGCCCGCTGAGCTCCACCTCCTCCCACTGGCTCGACGTCATCATCATCAGCCTTCATCTTCTTCGACTGTCGTCCTTCTGGTCGCGCCACCGCCTCGCCGCCATTGCCGCCGAGCTTGGCCGAAGCTCCCGAGCTCCCGTCATCACGCCTAGAGAAGAACCGAAGCTGGCAGACCACCCTCCGAGCTCCACGACGTCGTGAGGAAGCCCGTGTATCCGTCAGAGCCGCCAGAGATCGCCTAGAAGTGTGAGACGCACCTTCAAGCTCGATCTCGGCCTCCAATGGCGTCTCGATTTTCACTCGTTCGTTTCACGAACGGGTGATCTGAAATTAATCTTGGTACCTCACTGAACGTTTTTGCTTCTTATTGCATGATGTTTCATCGCCGGAATCGTCCGCTCTGTCCATTATCATGGCCGGCCTGCCGTGAGCTCCCCGGTTCGTTTCGGACCAAACCGAACCTCTGCAAGGCTCAGGTAAGTCTTCTAGAACTCCCTAAATGCTTCCCGACGAGCTGTTTCAGTCATGTAACGTGTAGAATGGTCGGGACTAAGCTTCGCCGGAGATGTGGTTCGGTCGGAGATGGCAGTTTGATTTTTTGATGTTCTGCTATGTTGAGGTTAGGATATGTGGTAGAGCTCGTCGAGTAGATTCGAACGCCGTTGGTTTTGCGCGATTTGGACGTCGGAGGGCCGAGATATGGCCCTCCGACGAGGCGCCGGCGAGGGAACGCCGGCGCCGGTCGTCTTCCCCGGCGAGGCGTTGACCTGGTCAACGCCCACGTGGCGCTGACGTGGCAGCCACGTGGCGGCCACGTCAGCGGGCTTAATAGCCAGAAATAAACAAAATAAAAATAATCCAACGGTCCAGGTAGCGCCACGTGTCAAGATCTGAGGCGCCCATCCGAAATCCATGAAACGGCGCCGTTTCGGTCGTGGATGAGGCGGGCCGGGTCTGGGTCGCGGATCCGGGCGTGGGCCGGGTCATCCGACCCGGTCCGTTTTTATTATTATTATTATTATTATTTTTAATAATAATAAAAAAATAAAAAGATTTCAAAAATTCAATAAAAAAATCATAAAAAAATTCAAAAAAATTCGGAAAAATTCTAAAAAATTCTAAAAAATTCTAAAAAATTCCAGAAAATAGGAAATGGCCACATTCTTGGCCATTACTTATTCCGGGTCATTTGACCCCCCGATCTTTCCAGAAATGACGGTTTTGGCCCTTCCGGCAAACCTTCTTCAAAAAAAAATTCTAAAAAAATCCAGGAAAATCCCAAAAAAATAGGAAATGGCCACAGTCAATTGGCCAAGGCTCATCCCGGGTGTTTTGAACCCGATCATTCTTAAAAATGACTATTTCGCCCTTTGGGCGAATCGTCTTCCAAAAATTGACGATTTTGCCCTCCGGGCTAAATCGCCTCCAAATCTTCCCATTCTACCCCTAGTCCGAAGTCACACCTTCCTTAAGCCTTTATGGTTACACTAGGAAGCCCTTGATCTGAATTGATGTGTATTGAAGTGATTTATTTATGTACTTGGTTGCGCTTTCATTGATTGTGATTGATAGGAATAGTCTTCCAATCTGCATGAAACCTTGAATCAAACCTACCCCACCCAAAATTGCGCCTGCATGAACTCTTAGTCAGGAAAATCACTCGCGTTAGGTACCGAAAGGGCGTTGGTAATGACACCTACGTAACCAAGTCCCCGAACCCAAAATCTCTGGTTCCGCAGAACTGATCGATCTCTCCCAATCGGTCAGTAAGGTTTCCGGTCTACCCTCCAAGAAAGACCGGTGGCGACTCCAAATGCATGCACAAGTTGCACATGCCACCACGACCACACTAAGGTCGAAAGCGATCGACTCTTATCGTCGAATCTTTAAAGATATACTCCCGCCGCGATTTGGTATGGGCTTGGGAGGGCCCGCGCCGATCTAAGGCCCGCGATCCACATTTCAGAGTGGGGGCCGCGATCGGTAATCCATTAGCCGCGTCCGATTTCGGACGGGTCGCGACAGCTGGCGACTCCGCTGGGGACTTTGTTCTAGAACCTATGGTTCTAGACCTCAAGTGGACTTAGGCCGTAATTAAAACGCTAAGTGATTTTTCTAACCCTGCAGGTGCTCTTGAAGGTGAGGTAAGTCCGCTTATGATAGGTGTTATATGTTTTTGCAGATTGGAGTGATAAGGAGGTAGTCTGTGATTAACATTGTCTTATGCAGGTTGGCGTAGGAATGAATGATTGTGTGCATGTTTTATATTGAAGCGGTGATTGTTAAATAAGATGCATGTTTATCGCTTTAGCACGACACCGAAGATACACACAACCGCGCCTAAAACCCCGGGCGCCGTCTATAGGAAAACAATAGAAGGGATTGAAAATGGAATCTCCGTGAGGAAAAACACGGGGTAATCCACTTTTCAATTCCACTCATTTTGAGCTATGGATCGAGCCCCAATGCAACGATAGTTGTGCAATGGAATCTGCTCTTTCTAGAACTCGAGGTGGGAACCTTAACCTTAGGTGCCAAACCCTCTGATTTTTAGAAGTTTACCATCACTTGTTTCATGCGCATGTTTTTGGGCGGTTGGTACACCTAAAACCGCACATAAATCGACGAGTTGGGTTGGTAAGACTCTCTATCCCCCCAAATCTATCACTGTTCATATAAATATAGGCATTTCATTCATTGCATTCTAGTGATTAGATTAAATGCCATTTCGAGGATAGATATGTGCGTTTGTCCCTAACGTCCTTGATAGAAGACGAAGAGGGTGATATCCCACGACGAACACCGAGTGTGCGATAAGGAACATACTATGGACATTATTGAGGTATCATCCAATGAAGATGACGAGTTGGGGCAAGTGATCCTGAAGGCACAGATCAAAACTGGGGCATCCTTAAACGTTAGGATCACATTCCTTTATGTCATTTTCCATTACTAGTCCTCTTGTATAGGGTTTATTTTACTGAGGTTTTCTCTATCTCACCCCTTAGAGCGATTGTATTAGGGATCTATTGGTGTATACATTCAGATGGAATTTGGTTGTACTTCTTTTAACGGGTCATTGGAATGTGATAGTGGCATTTTTTCTAATCATCCGAATACTCCCAAGTCAAGTTTATAATTCCTTTAGAGGAAATTAAAATTGGAAGCCTTGCACGACCTTTTGGTCGTGTGAGGTGATCCAACCCCAATTTCGCTAGAAGGAACTACACACTTGAATTGGTTCATGCATGTTGTACACCACTGGTAATTCACGATAATTGATCAAGAATATCAGTGTAGTTTCAAATTTAATGACGAGATAGATGCCCAAACTACTTTCGTTCTTAGCGAACGACCTTAATTTGGATGCCATATCTTCAATTGAATTTAAAACACGTTATTATGTCTTGCCCTTTTGAGTAATTCATTCCTCTCGAAATTAATCAAAAGCGATTATCGTGAATTACATTCCTTTCAATAGTATGCTTTCTTTCGAAGAATATCGATAAAAACTTTTCGCACAAGATTAAAACCCTTGTAAAAGTTCTTGTCCTTATTAATCACGAGCAAGCATAAGATTGAAATGGGTCTATGCTTTCTTTTTCAGATTATTCCTTCTGACTCGGTCTTTTCATTTGCAGGTGAAAAACAAGTAGTATAGAGAAATCTTTTCTTGGACAAATCTACAACTATTCTTCCATCTGATCATGAGCGAGTTATAAAATCAAGACATATTTGCTCGGCTTATTGATATTATGGTTCTGCTCACCCAAGTTGAAGATGTTCGGATGCTCGAAGAAATGAACCATACAGAAGCTAAAACACACACACAAGAACTTTCATTTATTTTACTCAGCGGAGGGTTTTCAGAAGCAGGTCATACAATTCGGGGCGGAAAAGTAAAGCCAAAGTGAGCCCTAATTAACGACACAAAGGAGCCCAACTGACCCTCCATGTTGTTAATACTCTGCCCGTACTCGCGACTCCGCATGTCCTGGTCCGCGAGCTTGAGGAAAAGGTTTCTGCATTCTCCCTTAACCTCAGTGACCTTGACCTCATGTTCTTCGGTGATTATTTCCAAGTCCCGAACTAATCCATTCCCGTGAGCTATGTCTGCGGTTATTTTGTCAAGCCGTTCTTCCTGCCAGTCGCTTTGCAGCCTCAATAGGACATTGTGGCGGTCGTGCTCGCCAGCGGTCAGGGATAGGGCCAATTGATCCACCAGTTTTCTCCTCTCGCGAAGCAACGTCGCGACCCTCTCATTGGCAAACTCGACGGCCTTTTTGTGACTATCGGCCAAATAGTTGGTCAGCACCAAATGATCAGACCGATCCTGGTAACGAGCCCGCAAGACGCGAGCCACGAGAACCTCCCGATCAGCAACACGGTAGGCCTCTAAGGAGTGTGCAAAGAGGGTCGGGAAAGTTCTATATTCCCTCCCCAGAGTAGTACCTTCGAGGGAAGTGATATCTAAGTCCTCGAGCAGGACACGGATTTCATCCGCGGTTGCAGAATGATCGGTTATGTGCGCGTAACCGCGACCCAGTAGGTTATAAAGCTTTTCCCACTGGGCCAAGACATCAGTTGAAAAAGTGCGTATGGGAGAGGAGGCCATTTGCGTTGGGTTGGCTTGAGAATAAGACGAGTTTAACAGAGAGATTAGAAGGAAGAAGCTGATTATGCAAAAACGTTAACCTTCCATACATTAATTCCTCATTTTATAGCGACTCGAGGATGATGAAGGGTCTCAGTAATAATGCTGGTGGAGCCCAGTTAGGGGGTAAAGCAGGAGGTCCCCTCACGAGAACCATTGGATTCGTTTCGGTCCGCGATTTTCGGCTCATCAATTAAAAGATGCAAAAGATTTGTCGGGATCACCATTATTAGAGTTAGGTGGGAGGAAAGCGCAACTATCGAAGAGAGCCCTAACAGGGTTTGGCAGTCCCATCACGTTGAAAAGCTAAGCGAGAAATTCAAGGTCTTGAGGGGGAACGTTTGCCTAATGATGCTTGAGGAGCGTCTCCTGAACATGCAAAGTCACTCGAAGAAAACTTTATAGGGAGTGAGCATACAGGAAAGAGTAGAGATCTGAGTGGGCAAGAACCAATCAAACATTTCTCAATCCAACATATTTAAGAGGTTACTGTCAGCTGCTAGAGGCGACTGACTCAAAAATCTCAGAAATTGAACCACAGAGGGATCTCGAAGATTCCAAGATCAAGTCTAACGCCAAAACCATGGAGCCCAACACTTCTGGCAACGGAAATCAAGATCACAGCGACGACGACAACGACATCCACAATGCTCAACTCGGGAAAAGAAGACGTCCTCACCAATACTCTCAGGAGGAAACCCAAATGCTGGAAACCCTTTTCAGTAAAAGCCATTACATGAAAAAGAAGTGGAGAATTGAATTAAGCCGGGAGTTGGGGATTAATCAGTCGAGGATCCAGTTTTGGTTTCAAAATAGGAGATCCAAATCGAGGGCTCAACGCAAACGTCAGGTGGTCGAGATTTTAAAGGAAGAAAACCAAAAGCTGCGAACAGAAAACATGAGGTATGAAAAAGCTCTCAATATCACCGTTTGCCCTCATTGCGATAACCTCGTCGCCCTCGGTAAGATATTCCCCGATAAGCCTCACGCGATGATCGAAGACGTTCATTTACCACCCTACTCCCTCGGGGCATCTCCCGCTCAACCAGATTTTGCCGGAGTCACGCATGAGCAGGATGATCCTACAAAGATGATACAAATGCCTCCTGGGGGATGGGATTTGCATCGCTTTGATTGGAGTTATAGTTTCAAGGAGCTGGACGTTACCGCCGACCAGCTCAAAGCATATCAGCCTCATGCACAACAATTTTCGATAGGGTCGGGTCCTGCTGGAGATGAGTTAATCAGTCGTCAAGCCATCGATGCACTTTTGGGCCACGATAAGAGGAGGTTCGCTTGGCCCCCTGAACTGCATTCCAGATTCCTAGACGTGGTTCACCAAATAGGGATCGACTCAGCAACTCCGACGCGCATATTTAAGGCCATGAATGTACCGGGGCTTAGTAAGGAGCTGATCAGGAATCACCTTGCTGCCTACAGAAAGCTATTAAAACAACGTCGAGCGGAGCTAAACCGGGAGGAATCCGTCTCGAGCTCAAAAGCTAGGGGCGACCGCCATTGTAATGCTCAGGCATCAAGAGATACCCGGCCAAATCTAAGCGTCAATCAAGCTAGCAACCCGACCACCGGCAAACTGAAAGCTGATCAAAATGTCCTCCCGGGCCATTTCAACACTTCTCAAGAGCGCGTATCACAAGTACAGCGAGTGCGCACTCCTCCACTCGAGCAGCAGTCGGTTGGTGCTCTGCCTGCCGCTAGTCAACCCACGACAGACGATTTCTTTGATGAGGGGCTCGATGCCTTGTTCAATCAGTGGGAAGCTGGCATGCTTGGACAGCCATGATCTAGCACCCGACTCGGGGCACGATGGGTTGGTCGCTACGATCACCCATGGAAAGAAGAGCATGTTCACGAGTGGATCACTCTTTTTATCCATTGTAAAGTTCCTATGGAAACATTTTTCTTTAATGGCTCTAGTTAATTATGTATGAAAACCAACGCTATCGACGAACATCGTCATGCTCAGTTGCGATGATCCCTTGTTAGATTAAGCCTGAAACCAGGGACGGTCTTTAAATTTTGAGTGGCCACGAATTCATTCCTCACCGAACGCCCAAGATGTTGGAATGAAGAGTAACAGCATGCACAGGGGAAGTGCCACTTTCGTTTAAACGATGAAAAGAGGTTGAGAGAAGGTCATGGCGTTAACTCCCATGGGGCTAAATGAATTAAACGGAGTCATTAATTGCGGATCCGCCGATGTTCCCCACGTTCTCGGGCCTAGCAAATCATAAAAGGCGCCGAAAGATTGTAGACCCACCACTTTGAAGACTGAACTAGGGGACGAGCGCAATACTCGATGAAACCGAATCAATGCAAGAGAGTTTGTGATCCTATCACGAGGAAAAAGAAAGGGGAATACAGACGATGAGTAATTGCAGGGTCTCGGGAGGAGCGCTGTCTTGCTGGTCTTCATATGCAGCCTGAAGGATGGTTCTAGGACACGCACAATCACTTGAGAAAATTTCTAGAGTGAGCAAACACGTAAGAGCGAATAGAGAAAGCTGAGGGAACTAGATCAGCCCGAGATACTCCGATCCATCATGTTTAAAAGCTATTCCCATCTGCTAGAAACGCCCGACCTGGACATTTCTGAACACGAACTGCTGGGAGACTTTGAAGATCCTGGAGCTGAATCCTGCCCGAAGACCGTGGAGACTGACTCCTCCAGCGATGAAATTCTAGGTTTCAGCTACGAAGAAGGAGTATACAATGATGACCGGAGTCGGAAAAGAAAGCAACTACAACGCCACACTCCAGGCCAAATCCGAGAGCTCGAGGCTTTCTTCAATGAATGCCCCACTCCAAGCAGACAACAGAAAATGGAGTTGAGCCGAAAAATAGGATTGGAGCTTTCGAAGGTCAAGTTTTGGTTCGCCAACAAACGAACCCGGGTGAAACAGCAATACGCAGACCATGAGTTACTAGTCCTGAAGGAGGAGAATGAGAAGCTTCAAGCTGAAAGCGCGAGATATAAAGAAGCTCTGACCAAGGCCACCTGCCTTAATTGTGGAAATCCTGTTGTCCTCGGCGAGGTGTTCCTCGATGAACCATCCCTGTTGACGAATAACGCTCAGCTGTTACCGTATTCTCCACAGCATTTTCCGACACAGCCAGATACCGCCGGAGATCTGCATGAGCAAGTCAACACCGTAGGATCAACACCAACATCCTCTGAGAAATGGGATATGAATCATCACAGGGGGAGTTCTCTCAATGACGAACTCGTTGTCGCAGCCAGCCAATCCAAAGCCGGTGAGTCCCTCCCTGGACAACTTTTGAAACGACTAGATCCCGTAGAGAATAGCTACCGAAGTATTGACGATATTTTGGGTGATAAGAGGACAAGGTTTTACTGGACCTATGAACTTCACACCAAATTTGTTGATGCAATTCGAGAGCTGGGAGTTGATTCGGCTAGCCCACTACGCTTACTCGAGATTATGAATGTGCCGGGGCTCTCTAGAATTAACGTTGAGTCTCACCTCAAGTACTATAGGAGATTACTAAGGGATGGAAGGATAGCGTTAAACCATCATAAAGCCAGTTGGAGCTCAAGTGCTGGGCAGAGTTACAACCATGATGATTGGAGAGCCAAGAGCACCCAACCGTGTTTCAGCAATGACGGGACCGGCAGCCGTGTCAACGACTCCTCTGACCCAAATCAGAATGCTCTGCCGAGCTATCACAATACTCCTCAGGAGTATATGCCACAGTTCCAGCACATAGAGATTCCTCAGTTTGAGCGCGAATCAGTCATTAATGCTGTCCCTGAAGCGGATCTGGCATTGGTAGGGAGTGCACATATGAACCTGCCGGTTATTGGAGGAAGTTCCAATTCGATGGGTCAAATTGCTCACGGCAAGAGCAAAGAGAGGAATCCCTCGCCTGCAGTCGACGACACCCAATCTGGGCACCAAGGGCTAGAAAGAACAGGTGATTTCCTTGATGAGGAGCTAGACACTTGGATCAATACTCTTCGGGAATGTATGTCTCAACCCCAACAGGGCAATGATGAAGGTTCCAGCTCAAAGACTCAAATCCCTCACAACGAAGGCAATGAAAGAAATCTGCCCCCAACAATCGTTGATACCCAACTCGAACATCAATGGCTCGAAGACCCGAGCAATTTCCTTGGCGATGAGTTCAATCTTTGGCTCGATCAATTTGGAGCCGGAGGACCATCGCAGTGGTGACGCGAGGCCGGTGATCAAACGTCTGATGCAAGGCATGGCTACTCGATGAAAAATGCTTCGAGAAAAGGGGTTGAATACTCCTATTGCATATGTTGTTGATCGCACTGTAAGGTTCCCACGGGAACATCTTTCATTAATATCTAGAACTAATTGCGCGTGAGTGTCAACATCACCCTTTGAGCATCTTCAAGCCGAAGGCCGTGGATTAATCACTTAATCCGTAGAGCAAGTTCCATGAACCATAATTATCACCCGCAGAGCATAATGGAATCCATTCCTTCAATACAAGATACATTCGGCCGCGGAGCCACCCGTTTGGTAAAAGGACGTATCGTTCCTAGTTGATCTTCAATCAGATCAGGGGATAATGTTTCCTCTCTTCTTCCTCCCAGGTGATAAAAAGAGACAAGGCCCTAAAAGGCCATGCATTCAAATGGCTAAACAAACGTTGCCCAGCTGGGGGGCAGATGAACCATTGATGTTACAAACACTCCAAGCATGGATAGGCGGATTTGATAGAGGTTGTTCATATCAATACGCAACATCAGAATGGGATGAAAATCAGGAGTAAAGTTGTATCGTCCCAATTTGTCTTGAATTTGGGAGTATGAATTAACACTTATTTTTTATCCTTGACAGGGGAATCGCCTTGGAGACGAATAAGTTTTTACATCCCACATACTACCTGTTAGGGTACATGAGGGTAGGATGTATCGTTTCGATTTTCGAAAAATTCGTGAACATACAATGATATGCTTCTTTTACATTTTCAGGGATCTCCAGCCACGGTGGACAGGTAGGTATCCCTTTCCCCCAATCCATTGAAGATGTTAAACCAAAAAAAAAAAAAAAAAAAAAAAAAAAAACAGAGAGAAAAAGAAAAAGCTTTCAAAATCTGATGTCTAGAAAAGACATGGAATTCTAACTTCATAGGCATTCATATTTTGAAACATGAGGTTGTCTGAACACGCATTGTGCACCATAAAATCCCCTTGACGGGTAAAATTTCTGGGAAAACGAAAGAGATTTTTCCAATCAAAAGTTGTTCAAAACTCTCAAAAGGATGTTTCCTCAAAAGAGAGGCAAGCTCAAATCCAAACACATCCTACATACACTTGAGAGATGAGTGGAGCGAATCAAATAGTAAAATCTGGACCTACGGAGGTAGGGACCATTCGCAGCGATTACATGGATTGGGACGACGGAGACGTTCGCTTCATATCATAAACACTACAGGTGACCGTTGACAACCCACTTGAACGGCGGTTTTCATTCTTAACCCTGTCAAGAACCACCCCACACCGGGGCAAAAAAGAAGTAAGTCCAGCAGCATCAGGAGAAAATGGTTAGAAATTTTATTGCTCGGACTAACATTAATCTTTGTGTGTTGTTTATATGGTAATCCAAGTGCCATAGGATGACGAGAAGCATTCATTCTCTATCCCACACACCATACCCTTTGCACAGCCAAGTTGAGCCTGCGAATTCATTTCATAAACCCCTGTTGGTGATCATGGGATGTCTCAAGATAGAAACTGCATCACTCCAAGAACGGAAGAAATCAAGAGATGGGATTTATAGAAAAATTTCATATCGGCGTTTGAATGTGCTATGATTCAAGTTGTATATCTAGCACAATTTTCTGAACATCGTAGTTCCAAAGGAAAAGAAAAGGCGGGATTTCAACAAAAAATCCCTAGCATCAAGAAAAAGCAAAGTGCCTGGTAAAAGCAAGGCCGATGCTCGTGAAAACTGTTTGATTGATCCCCAATAAAGCCTAATTGGGAAGAGAGAAAAACCCATAAAGGAGTCAGATCAAGAAGACTGCTCCCCAAATGATGTCAGCCTTGCTGCAAAAACACGGACAGAATTGTCAATCTCTTAATACCACAGGAGACGTTCTCTAAAGGACTTGTGCACACCTCAAAAGCGGTTGCACACCTCAAAAATGGAAGATGCAGAATGGAAAAGACACGTGACAAATTTGCGATGATCACCAATGTCAAACCCCTCATGAATTCTGGGCCAAAAACAAGCTTTTTTCGGTCCCCAATCCTACCAATGTTACAACCCCGAAACAGTCTTCTCTGACTAAGACACTTGGGTTAACATATAGCTTAGCTCGAAGAAGTACGAGCAAGACTATTTCTTTCTCATTTTACAGGGTTCTTGACTTGTAAACCCGAAGCAAATGGTGAAGACTTTCATTCAATGGCCTCGACTCCAAAGCGGGTCCCCTTTGAAAGCCAAAATCCAAGCCTAACATTACGGTCCCGTGGAAGACCTCCCGATCGATCAGAATGTATGCGCTGCGAATGATCCTAAAACCTAGGCACAAGTTAGTAGGAAGTTGAACGCATTTCTTACAAAAGACCATTATCACAGAGCGGTGAGGAGCCCTCTTGGATGAGAAATTCTCCAATAGATGTTTTGAACAAACTCTTTTTGGAAATTTCAAATTGTTTGATCCAGATTTTCCGTGCAAGGGATTTGTTATCACATTTGCATGTTGCAAGAATGCTTTGGATAACCTCCAGTATCAAAACGCACATTTCATGATTAAGACTTAAATCATATGGTTTTGTCAGATGGACAACCGTCGTCTTCCCTAAGATTGCTAATGTTTTCTTGGTGAAGAAAAATTTTTCAGGCTCGAACTTCTGCAGGATCCGTTGGAAACACCAATCTCCCAGAATGTCACCTCAACAGACTCAAGCGAAGCTTTGTCAAGATAAAATTTTTCACTGCTTCAAAATTGAATTCCCGGCAAATTTCGGGATCTTGCAAAAGAGGGGGTCAGGATAGAACCCTTTTTCAAAAGAAGTCAGCAAACTGTCCCAGCAGGACGTGGAGAACCCTCGTCCTAGAAGACCCCTTTTCAAGGCAAACTCATGGTAGAAACCGCCTGAAGGGTCAACTCAAGGTAGAAACCGCATGAAGGGTCAAACCATGGTAGAAACCGCCTGAAGGGTCACATATGGTAGAAACCGCCTGAAGGGTCAACTCAAGGTAGATACCGCCATAAGGATCAATCCAATGGTCCGATCCACCATACGGATCAAAACTTTGACTAATGCTAAATGTCGGAGAAGTTATTTTCCTAGGTAAGCCTTATTGTAGGTGAACCGCTTATGGTCTGATCCACCATACAGATCAAAATCCTTGGCAAATCCCAAAGCGTGAGATACGCCTTCCTTAGGTTCCTACCAGTTAGGAATCCCGTAATGGTATGACCTACCATACAGGTCCGAGCTTAATCTCCCTAGGATATTCTGAACAAATCCTAGGTATCTTCTTGAAAATCGTCGCAGCCGGCAGCACCCGACAGGTGAGCTTCAGGTAAGCCTCTCCCACTCCGGCCCATGTTTAAATTGTTAGAGTGAACCGGAGATTAATTTGAGCTTTTATCATGAACTTTAAGGATTCGATGTCATAGCATTGTTTCTTTTCCCAGTTGAGTCTGTTAAGAACCAGGTGCCATCTTGTCTTTGAAAGCAACCTCTGTGAGCTCACTCTCAAAGAGGGGCAGCTGTTGACACCTGATTTTTAACCAAAGTCGAAAATAAAATAATAAGATAAATATAAAAATACAAAAAAAATATATGAAAATACAGGTTCGATTTTAGGTGTTCTTTGATCATCATAAAATTAACCTTGAATGAAAAAAAAAAAAAAAAAAGATGAAAAGGGACATTTGAATAACAATTTTTCCTTTCCTTTTTGTTATTTTTATTATTATTATTATTTTTTATTTTATCAATTTTCTATTATTATTTCCCCCTCCTTTTCTCTTTTTCTTTTTCTTTTCCATCCTTTTCTCTTTTTCTCTTTTTCTTTTTCCTTTTCCCTCTCTTTCTTTTTCTTTTCCCTCTTTCTCTCTCTCTCTCTCTCGCTTAAGGGCTGTGTCGACGAAAGCACAAGCCTGAAGCTTGAAGCCCGAAGCCTGAAGCTTGAAGCCCGCTGAGCTCCACCTCCTCCCACTGGCTCGACGTCATCATCATCAGCCTTCATCTTCTTCGACTGTCGTCCTTCTGGTCGCGCCACCGCCTCGCCGCCATTGCCGCCGAGCTTGGCCGAAGCTCCCGAGCTCCCGTCATCACGCCTAGAGAAGAACCGAAGCTGGCAGACCACCCTCCGAGCTCCACGACGTCGTGAGGAAGCCCGTGTATCCGTCAGAGCCGCCAGAGATCGCCTAGAAGTGTGAGACGCACCTTCAAGCTCGATCTCGGCCTCCAATGGCGTCTCGATTTTCACTCGTTCGTTTCACGAACGGGTGATCTGAAATTAATCTTGGTACCTCACTGAACGTTTTTGCTTCTTATTGCATGATGTTTCATCGCCGGAATCGTCCGCTCTGTCCATTATCATGGCCGGCCTGCCGTGAGCTCCCCGGTTCGTTTCGGACCAAACCGAACCTCTGCAAGGCTCAGGTAAGTCTTCTAGAACTCCCTAAATGCTTCCCGACGAGCTGTTTCAGTCATGTAACGTGTAGAATGGTCGGGACTAAGCTTCGCCGGAGATGTGGTTCGGTCGGAGATGGCAGTTTGATTTTTTGATGTTCTGCTATGTTGAGGTTAGGATATGTGGTAGAGCTCGTCGAGTAGATTCGAACGCCGTTGGTTTTGCGCGATTTGGACGTCGGAGGGCCGAGATATGGCCCTCCGACGAGGCGCCGGCGAGGGAACGCCGGCGCCGGTCGTCTTCCCCGGCGAGGCGTTGACCTGGTCAACGCCCACGTGGCGCTGACGTGGCAGCCACGTGGCGGCCACGTCAGCGGGCTTAATAGCCAGAAATAAACAAAATAAAAATAATCCAACGGTCCAGGTAGCGCCACGTGTCAAGATCTGAGGCGCCCATCCGAAATCCATGAAACGGCGCCGTTTCGGTCGTGGATGAGGCGGGCCGGGTCTGGGTCGCGGATCCGGGCGTGGGCCGGGTCATCCGACCCGGTCCGTTTTTATTATTATTATTATTATTATTTTTAATAATAATAAAAAAATAAAAAGATTTCAAAAATTCAATAAAAAAATCATAAAAAAATTCAAAAAAATTCGGAAAAATTCTAAAAA